>OY282640.1:128565701-129196295 GCA_958299015.1 Tetanocera ferruginea
TCATCATATCATCATATCATCATATCATCATATCATCATATCATCATACCATCATATCATCATATCATCATATCATCATATCATCATATCATCATATCATCATATCATCATATCATCATATCATCATATCATCATATCATCATATCATCATATCATCATATCATCATATCATCATATCATCATATCATCATATCATCATATCATCATATCATCATATCATCATATCATCATATCATCATATCATCATATCATCATATCATCATATCATCATATCATCATATCATCATATCATCATATCATCATATCATCATATCATCATATCATCATATCATCATATCATCATATCATCATATCATCATATCATCATATCATCATATCATCATATCATCATATCATCATATCATCATATCATCATATCATCATATCATCATATCATTATATCATCATATCATCATATCATCATATCATCATATCATCATATCATCATATCATCATATCATCATATCATCATATCATCATATCATCATATCATCATATCATCATATCATTATATCATCATATAATCATATCATCATATCATCATATCATCATATCATCATATCATCATATCATCATATCATCATATCATCATATCATCATATCATCATATCATCATATCATCATATCATCATATCATCATATCATCATATCATCATATCATCATATCATCATATCATCATATCATCATATCATCATATCATCATATCATCATATCATCATATCATCATATCATCATATCATCATATCATCATATCATCATATCATCATATCATCATATCATCATATCATCATATCATCATATCATCATATCATCATATCATCATATCATCATATCATCATATCATCATATCATCATATCACCATATCATCATATCATCATATCATCATATCATCATATCATCATATCATCACATCATCATATCATCATATCATCATATCATCATATCATCATATCATCATATCATCATATCATCATATCATCATATCATCATATCATCATATCATCATATCATCATATCATCATATCATCATATCATCATATCATCATATCATCATATCATCAGATCATCATATCATCATATCATCATATCATCATATCATCATATCATCATATCATCATATCATCATATCATCATATCATCATATCATCATATCATCATATCATCATATCATCATATCATCATATCATCATATCATCATATCATCATATCATCATATCATCATATCATCATATCATCATATCATCATATCATCATATCATCATATCATCATATCATCATATCATCATATCATCATATCATCATATCATCATATCATCATATCATCATATCATCATATCATCATATCATCATATCATCATATCATCATATCATCATATCATCATATCATCATATCATCATATCATCATATCATCATATCATCATATCATCATATCATCATATCATCATATCATCATATCATCATATCATCATATCATCATATCATCATATCATCATATCATCATATCATCATATCATCATATCATCATATCATCATATCATCATATCATCATATCATCATATCATCATATCATCATATCATCATATCATCATATCATCATATCATCATATCATCATATCATCATATCATCATATCATCATATCATCATATCATCATATCATCATATCATCATATCATCATATCATCATATCATCATATCATCATATCATCATATCATCATATCATCATATCATCATATCATCATATCATCATATCATCATATCATCATATCATCATATCATCATATCATCATATCATCATATCATCATATCATCATATCATCATATCATCATATCATCATATCATCATATCATCATATCATCATATCATCATATCATCATATCATCATATCATCATATCATCATATCATCATATCATCATATCATCATATCATCACATCATCATATCATCATATCATCATATCATCATATCATCATATCATCATATCATCATATCATCATATCATCATATCATCATATCATCATATCATCATATCATCATATCATCATATCATCATATCATCAGATCATCATATCATCATATCATCATATCATCATATCATCATATCATCATATCATCATATCATCATATCATCATATCATCATATCATCATATCATCATATCACCATATCATCATATCATCATATCATCATATCATCATATCATCATATCATCATATCATCATATCATCATATCATCATATCATCATATCATCATATCATCACATCATCATATCATCATATCATCATATCATCATATCATCATATCATCATATCATCATATCATCATATCATCATATCATCATATCATCATATCATCATATCATCATATCATCATATCATCATATCATCAGATCATCATATCATCATATCATCATATCATCATATCATCATATCATCATATCATCATATCATCATATCATCATATCATCATATCATCATATCATCATATCATCATATCATCATATCATCATATCATCATATCATCAGATCATCATATCATCATATCATCATATCATCATATCATCATATCATCATATCATCATTTCACTTGGAACCCCTTCTGCAAAAACATAATTTTTAAAACCAGTTTCAACTCTTACAGCCTCAACCTGATTTAATGATAGCTGGATCGTTAAAATGGAACCATTGGTCTTGGAAGTTGAATCAAAAAACACTTATTATTTTTAAGCTTTTATAAGTGTTACACTGCAATTTTTAATATTGTCTAAAAATCAAAAGTATATAAAAGCTTTTTAATTTTAATTTCCCAAACATCACAGGCTATTTTCGTTTTCATTAGGTTGTCCGTTTATTTGGCGCTAAAACTTCAATCATTTCCGCTTGTATGCCGATGACTATTTTTATGACTTCCGCTAGCAATTTGCATAACAATAACAACAACAACAGCAACAACTACGACATCGTGTACCCAAAATGAAAAATCGACCGGCTAAACCATTCGAACCATAACCGATATGTTACAAAAAATTTACAATGCCATCGAAATAACCACGAAATTGAAACATTAACACTTTTTCTTTATTTACGTTATAAACATTCATTCATTCATTCATTCCATTCAAACAACTACAACTACCACAAAGCTACGCACACAGCTGGCTTCTACAAATGGTACCAGAAAAATATTGAGGCTGGGGTTTTTTTTATGAACACTCTTGTGTTGACACACTAAAAGGGAGAAAGAAAGAAAGTAGAAAAAAAAAATGGAAACCAATTCAAGGGACAAATAAATGTATTGTAATGCTTGAGGGGCGGATTTATTCTCGGTAGAAGTAAAAAAGACATAGTTTCGATAGTATCGTAAGTGTAGACGTAGAATTCCGTTTAAGTTGTAACCTCTTCTACTTTGTCTCTTTGGTATGATTGTTTTGTTAATTTTGCACGTATTTTTATTGATCTTACAAAAATTAACAAATTAATTAATAACACTCAATTATGGACTACTTATCGAGGCCAAAACAAAGAAAAAGTTAAAAAGTAAGTATGATTAAATGAGCAAGCAAAAAGAAACAAGCAAAATTTCAAATTTTTTCGATCATTTCATTTAGTTTGATAGGTTGAGTTCATTGACTTAGTTGAAAAGAAGGCGAAGCAAATGCACTTTACATTGGTGCCACTTTCGTCTCTGCCCGATATATATTTAGTTTGCGAGCTACAGTCAGTTTAACTACTAATTTCAAATTAAAATTAAAATCCCGATTTTTAAAAATTGTATGGTAACTATATTTCACGCTGAGCACATGCCTTTTCAATTAGTGCCACTCTCGTCCGATATTTAGTTTGCGAGCTACCCTTTCCTCTCCGTTCGATGTATAGTTTGCGAACTACACTGTATAAAAATTAAACACATAAAAACAAAAATTAAAATTTTACGCCATCTATTGGGTAAAAGCATAAAACGAAATATGATCCAACTCGTTTTTTTTTCATAAGAGTTAAATCTAACCGGATCACAGACCCATTTCGTTAAAGTTAACAGTTCGAGTTCATTGACTGAGTTGAAAAGAGATTCATGACCTCTGGTTTCAAAATAGAGCACTTAGTAAACTAGAACAGAAGTGCATAAATACACTCAATGCGAACCAATGCTTACAATGCTACCAATACGAACTAGAACTTCCAGTTTCACGTAAGCACGTGTTCACGTGTTTTTAAAAAAATCAAGTAAAAACACAAAACTCAACTACACGTGTCTTTTATTCACGAACAACACGTGAAGTTCGTATTCACGTGAAAGTGCCAATGACCCACTTGTGACCTCAGAAAATCCCACTGCATCCGATTGGCCATAGAATCATCCATTTTGGTCCAAAAGTTCCATGGAAACTATATAAGTGCCAATGACTCACCTGTGACCTCAGATAATCCCACTGCATCCGATTGGCCATAGAATCATCCAGTTTGGTCCAAATGTTCCATGGAACCCATTATAGTACCTACCAATGACCCGCCTGTGACCTCAGATAATCCCACTGCATCCGATTGGTCATAGAATCATCCATTTTGGTCCAAACGTTCCATGGAACCCATAAATGTGCCAATGACCCACCTGTGACCTCAGGTAATCCCACTGCATCCGATTGTCCATAGAATCATACATTTTGGTCCAAATGTTCCATGGAACCCATAAATGTGCCAATGACCCACCTGTGACCTCAGATAATCCCACTGCATCCGATTGGCTATAGAATCATCCATTTTGATCCAAATGTTCCATGGAACCCATACATATGCCAATGACCCGCCTGTGACCTCAGATAATCCCACTGCATCCGATTGGTCATAGAATCATCCATTTTGGTCCAAACGTTCCATAGAACCCATAAATGTGCCAATGACCCACCTGTGACCTCAGATAATCCCACTGCATCCGATTGGTCATAGAATCATCCATTTTGGTCCAAACGTTCCATGGAACCCATAAATGTGCCAATGACCCACCTGTGACCTCAGATAATCCCACTGCATCCGATTGGCCATAGAATCATCCATTTTGGTCCAAATGTTCCATGGAACCCATCAAAGTACCAATGACCCGCCTGTGACCTCAGATAATCCCACTGCATCCGATTGGCCATAGAATCATCCATTTTGGTCCAAATGTTCCATGGAACCCATCAAAGTACCAATGACCCGCCTGTGACCTCAGATAATCCCACTGCATCCGATTGGCTATAGAATCATCCATTTTGGTCCAAATGTTCCATGGAACCCATAAATGTGCCAATGACCCGCCTGTGACCTCAGATAATCCCACTGCATCCGATTGGCCATAGAATCATCCATTTTGGTCCAAATGTTCCATGGAACCCATAAATGTGCCAATGACCCACCTGTGACCTCAGATAATCCCACTGCATCCGATTGGCTATAGAATCATCCATTTTGGTCGAAATGTTCCATTGAACCCATAAATGTGCCAATGACCCACCTGTGACCTCAGATAATCCCACTGCATCCGATTGGCCATGGAATCATCCATTTTGGTCCAAATGTTCCATGGAACCCATCAAAGTACCAATGACCCGCCTGTGACCTCAGATAATCCCACTGCATCCGATTGGCCATAGAATCATCCATTTTGGTCCAAATGTTTCATGGAACCCATCAAAGTACCAATGACCCGCCTGTGACCTCAGATAATCCCACTGCATCCGATTGGCCATAGAATCATCCATTTTGGTTCAAATGTTCCATTAAACCCATCAAAGTACCAATGACCCACCTGTGACCTCAGATAATCCCACTGCATCCGATTGGCCATAGAATCATCCATTTTGGTCCAAATGTTCCATGGAAACCATCAAAGTACCAATGACCCGCCTGTGACCTCAGATAATTCAACTGCATCCGATTGGCCATAGAATCATCCATTTTGGTCCAAATGTTCCATGGAACCCATACATATGCCAATGACCCGCCTGTGACCTCAGATAATCCCACTGCATCCGATTGGCTATAGAATCATCCATTTTGGTCCAAATGTTCCATGGAACCCATAAATGTGCCAATGACCCGCCTGTGACCTCAGATAATCCCACTGCATCCGATTGGCCATAGAATCATCCATTTTGGTCCAAATGTTCCATAGAACCCATCAAGGTACCAATGACCCGCCTGTGACCTCAGATAATCCCACTGCATCCGATTGGCCATAGAATCATCCATTTTGGTCCAAATGTTCCATGGAAACCATCAAAGTACCAATGACCCGCCTGTGACCTCAGATAATCCAACTGCATCCGATTGGCCATAGAATCATCCATTTTGGTCCAAATGTTCCATGGAACCCATACATATGCCAATGACCCGCCTGTGACCTCAGATAATCCCACTGCATCCGATTGGCTATAGAATCATCCATTTTGGTCCAAATGTTCCATGGAACCCATAAATGTGCCAATGACCCGCCTGTGACCTCAGATAATCCCACTGCATCCGATTGGCCATAGAATCATCCATTTTGGTCCAAATGTTCCATGGAACCCATAAATGTGCCAATGACCCACCTGTGACCTCAGATAATCCCACTGCATCCGATTGGCCATAGAATCATCCATTTTGGTCCAAATGTTCCATGGAACCCATCAAAGTACCAATGACCCGCCTGTGACCTCAGATAATCCCACTGCATCCGATTGGCCATAGAATCATCCATTTTGGTCCAAATGTTCCATGGAACCCATAAATGTGCCAATGACCCGCCTGTGACCTCAGATAATCCCACTGCATCCGATTGGCCATAGAATCATCCATTTTGGTCCAAATGTTCCATGGAACCCATAAATGTGCCAATGACCCACCTGTGACCTCAGATAATCCCACTGCATCCGATTGGCCATAGAATCATCCATTTTGGTCCAATTGTTCCATAGAACCCATCAAGGTACCAATGACCCGCCTGTGACCTCAGATAATCCCACTGCATCCGATTGGCCATAGAATCATCCATTTTGGTCCAAATGTTCCATGGAACCCATCAAAGTACAAATGACCCACCTGTGACCTCAGATAATCCCACTGCATCCGATTGGCCATAGAATCATCCATTTTGGTCCAAATGTTCCATTAAACCCATAAATGTGCCAATGACCCACCTGTGACCTCAGATAATCCCACTGCATCCGATTGGCCATAGAATCATCCATTTTGGTCCAAATGTTCCATGGAACCCATAAATGTGGGAATGACCCACCAGTGACCTCATATAATCCCACTGCATCCGATTGGCCATGGAATCATCCATTTTGGTCCAAATGTTCCATGGAACCCATAAATGTGGGAATGACCCACCTGTGACCTCAGATAATCCCACTGCATCCGATTGGCCATAGAATCATCCATTTTGGTCCAAATGTTCCATGGAACCCATCAAAGTACCAATGACCCACCAGTGACCTCAGATAATCCCACTGCATCCGATTGGCCATAGAATCATCCATTTTGGTCCAAATGTTCCATGGAACCCATCAAAGTACCAATGACCCGCCTGTGACCTCAGATAATCCCACTGCATCCGATTGGCCATAGAATCATCCATTTTGGTCCAAATGTTCCATTAAACCCATAAATGTGCCAATGACCCACCTGTGACCTCAGATAATCCCACTGCATCCGATTGGCCATAGAATCATCCATTTTGGTCCAATTGTTCCATAGAACCCATCAAGGTACCAATGACCCGCCTGTGACCTCAGATAATCCCACTGCATCCGATTGGCCATAGAATCATCCATTTTGGTCCAAATGTTCCATGGAACCCATAAATGTGCCAATGACCCACCTGTGACCTCAGATAATTCCACTGCATCCGATTGGCCATAGAATCATCCATTTTGGTCCAAATGTTCCATGGAAACCATCAAAGTACCAATGACCCGCCTGTGACCTCAGATAATCCCACTGCATCCGATTGGCCATAGAATCATCCATTTTGGTCCAAATGTTCCATGGAACCCATCAAAGTACCAATGACCCGCCTGTGACCTCAGATAATCCCACTGCATCCGATTGGCCATAGAATCATCCATTTTGGTCCAAATGTTCCATTAAACCCATAAATGTGCCAATGACCCACCTGTGACCTCAGATAATCCCACTGCATCCGATTGGCCATAGAATCATCCATTTTGGTCCAAATGTTCCATGGAACCCATCAAAGTACCAATGACCCACCTGTGTCCTCAGATAATCCCACTGCATCCGATTGGCCATGGAATCATCCATTTTGGTCCAAATGTTCCATGGAACCCATAAATGTGGGAATGACCCACCTGTGACCTCAGATAATCCCACTGCATCCGATTGGCCATAGAATCATCCATTTTGGTCCAAATGTTCCATGGAACCCATCAAAGTACCAATGACCCGCCTGTGACCTCAGATAATCCCACTGCATCCGATTGGCTATAGAATCATCCATTTTGGTCCAAATGTTCCATGGAACCCATAAATGTGCCAATGACCCGCCTGTGACCTCTGATAATCCCACTGCATCCGATTGGCCATAGAATCATCCATTTTGGTCCAAATGTTCCATGGAACCCATATCTGTGCCAATGACCCACCTGTGACCTCAGATAATCCCACTGCATCCGATTGGCCATAGAATCATCCATTTTGGTCCAAATGTTCCATGGAAACCATCAAAGTACCAATGACCCGTCTGTGACCTCAGATAATCCCACTGCATCCGATTGGCCATAGAATCACCCATTTTGGTCCAAATGTTCCATTAAACCCATAAATGTGCCAATGACCCGCCTGTGACCTCTGATAATCCCACTGCATCCGATTGGCCATAGAATCATCCATTTTGGTCCAAATGTTCCATGGAAACCATCAAAGTACCAATGACCCGCCTGTGACCTCAGATAATCCCACTGCATCCGATTGGCCATAGAATCATCCATTTTGGTCCAAATGTTCCATGGAAACCATCAAAGTACCAATGACCCGCCTGTGACCTCAGATAATCCCACTGCATCCGATTGGCCATAGAATCATCCATTTTGGTCCAAATGTTCCATGGAACCCATAAATGTGCCAATGACCCGCCTGTGACCTCAGATAATCCCACTGCATCCGATTGGCCATAGAATCATCCATTTTGGTCCAAATGTTCCATGGAACCCATAAATGTGCCAATGACCCACCTGTGACCTCAGATAATCCCACTGCATCCGATTGGCCATAGAATCACCCATTTTGGTCCAAATGTTCCATGGAACCCATAAATGTGGGAATGACCCACCAGTGACCTCATATAATCCCACTGCATCCGATTGGCCATAGAATCATCCATTTTGGTCCAAATGTTCCATGGAACCCATAAATGTGCCAATGACCCACCTGTGACCTCAGATAATCCCACTGCATCCGATTGGCCATAGAATCATCCATTTTGGTCCAAATGTTCCATGGAACCCATATATGTGGGAATGACCCACCAGTGACCTCATATAATCCCACTGCATCCGATTGGCCGTAGAATCATCCATTTTGGTCCAAATGTTCCATGGAACCCATCAAAGTACCAATGACCCACCTGTGACCTCAGATAATCCCACTGCATCCGATTGGCCATAGAATCATCCATTTTGGTCCAAATGTTCCATGGAAACCATCAAAGTACCAATGACCCGCCTGTGACCTCAGATAATCCCACTGCATCCGATTGGCCATAGAATCATCCATTTTGGTCCAAATGTTCCATGGAACCCATCAAAGTACCAATGACCCGCCTGTGACCTCAGATAATCCCACTGCATCTGATTGGCCATAGAATCATCCATTTTGGTCCAAATGTTCCATTAAACCCATAAATGTGCCAATGACCCACCTGTGACCTCAGATAATCCCACTGCATCCGATTGGCCATAGAATCACCCATTTTGGTCCAAATGTTCCATGGAACCCATAAATGTGGGAATGACCCACCAGTGACCTCATATAATCCCACTGCATCCGATTGGCCATAGAATCATCCATTTTGGTCCAAATGTTCCATGGAACCCATAAATGTGCCAATGACCCACCTGTGACCTCAGATAATCCCACTGCATCCGATTGGCCATAGAATCATCCATTTTGGTCCAAATGTTCCATGGAACCCATATATGTGGGAATGACCCACCAGTGACCTCATATAATCCCACTGCATCCGATTGGCCGTAGAATCATCCATTTTGGTCCAAATGTTCCATGGAACCCATCAAAGTACCAATGACCCACCTGTGACCTCAGATAATCCCACTGCATCCGATTGGCCATAGAATCATCCATTTTGGTCCAAATGTTCCATTAAACCCATAAATGTGCCAATGACCCACCTGTGACCTCAGATAATCCCACTGCATCCGATTGGCCATAGAATCATCCATTTTGGTCCAAATGTTCCATGCAACCCATAAATGTGGGAATGACCCACCAGTGACCTCATATAATCCCACTGCATCCGATTGGCCATGGAATCATTCATTTTGGTCCAAATGTTCCATGGAACCCATAAATGTGGGAATGACCCACCTGTGACCTCAGATAATCCCACTGCATCCGATTGGCCATAGAATCATCCATTTTGGTCCAAATGTTCCATGGAACCCATCAAAGTACCAATGACCCGCCTGTGACCTCAGATAATCCCACTGCATCCGATTGGCCATAGAATCATCCATTTTGGTCCAAATGTTCCATTAAACCCATAAATGTGCCAATGACCCACCTGTGACCTCAGATAATCCCACTGCATCCGATTGGCCATAGAATCATCCATTTTGGTCCAATTGTTCCATAGAACCCATCAAGGTACCAATGACCCGCCTGTGACCTTAGATAATCCCACTGCATCCGATTGGCCATAGAATCATCCATTTTGGTCCAAATGTTCCATGGAACCCATCAAAGTACCAATGACCCACCAGTGACCTCAGATAATCCCACTGCATCCGATTGGCCATAGAATCATCCATTTTGGTCCAAATGTTCCATGGAACCCATCAAAGTACCAATGACCCGCCAGTGACCTCAGATAATCCCACTGCATCCGATTGGCCATAGAATCATCCATTTTGGTCCAAATGTTCCATTAAACCCATAAATGTGCCAATGACCCACCTGTGACCTCAGATAATCCCACTGCATCCGATTGGCCATAGAATCATCCATTTTGGTCCAATTGTTCCATAGAACCCATCAAGGTACCAATGACCCGCCTGTGACCTCAGATAATCCCACTGCATCCGATTGGCCATAGAATCATCCATTTTGGTCCAAATGTTCCATGGAACCCATAAATGTGCCAATGACCCACCTGTGACCTCAGATAATCCCACTGCATCCGATTGGCCATAGAATCATCCATTTTGGTCCAAATGTTCCATGGAACCCATAAATGTGCCAATGACCCACCTGTGACCTCAGATAATCCCACTGCATCCGATTGGCCATAGAATCATTCTGAAGCTGAATACGAACCTATCAGTTCGTGCAAAATTAAAACAATACAACCATAAACAACGAAACAAAAACAAAGAAAGCAGCAGGCACATAAGCAGCTGATGATTGATTTTCTTATATAAAAACATGCATTTTTCTTCTTATATTTTACTATTTTCTGACTTTCATATAATAGTGGCAAAAACCAAAATTAGATATTCATTCAGCGTAGGATATATCCGATATTTAAGTATATATATTATCTTTGAACGATAAGTATTAAAGGCTGTAGGTATACCCTAAAGTATTCGCCAAAAACGTTGCATGACCTTCAAAAAATCTGTTAAAACGACCCCATACAAACCGCGCTGTAAGACGTAATTCTACGTCAAAAAATACCAAACTAATGCATTTACGCAGTGCATGTCTTAAGTGGAAATCGCTGTTGTTGGCTATTGCTGTGGCATAATCAGTGACATTTGTTGTTGCTGTTAATGACATGACTTTTTGATTATTGCACTCGATGATGAGATTAAAATTCGATTATTTTCAATTATATTGTTACAAGAATTATGTGAGTTTTTTTGTTTTCATTATAAGTGCTGTGAATAAAACAGAGTGATTATTTGAATTGAATGGTTTTTTCCTGGTAGGGGACAAATTTTGGGGTGGCTGAATTGTTTGAGGGTTGTTCAAACTAAATGACACTCATTGTGGGTAACAATTAAATGACATACTTGAGTACCAGCGGTATTATATATTTTTGTGAACAGATGAGCAAGCATGAAAAAAATGCTCGCCGCGCAAACGCGCAGAGGGTATTCGTCGTTTAACCCAGGACTTATATGAATATATATTTAACCATTATGTTGTTTAAATTTTTATTATAAAATGTCAAACTTACCTTCATCTGCTGTAGCTGGATGCTGTTCCCCATTCACCACCAACGCACCTTTAAGCAATATTATTTCAAAGAATAGCAGCCATTGCCAGGCCTTGGCATATATAGTACACATTGTATGCTTAAAGTTTTAATTTAAATTTATATATTTTAAAGTACGCAATAGTTGATCAACAAAAAATTATAGCAGAATTTATAAAATATTTAACACTTCACTTATGTTTATTTTTTTAACAGACATCTCGTTTGTTAAGTAGTATTTGTTGTACAAAAATCTATTTGTTATAACTATACACAGTACACAGATAAATAAATTTCACTTTTCAGGCTTATTTGACACAGGACATGAGCAGAAAAGTTGTTGAGCTGAAATGAAGGAAAAAGGTACAAAAATTAGATTCAGTTTTTGACGAAGATGCAATAAAATCACTAACATTTAATAATAGGATATTGAAATTCCTGCAAAATTTTTAAGTTTCATGAACTTTGCTCTCAACTTTCAAATCAATTATGGTATTTTTTACAATATTTATAAATTATAAAGCTAAATACATTATAAAGGATGGTTGAAGATATAAAAGGGATTATGCTTAATACAAAGACTGCACTATCACTGATTGTACGAACAAAAATACAAAACAAAAATCGCGCACAACCATCAAATAGCAAATTATATTGGTAGTCGTTGTATAGTGCAGAACTCCCTTAATAGTTAAATTGCAGAAAGGTACGAAAGAGGCTTAAATAATCTTATATTCCGGTAGAGTTGTAAGAATTGGTATAATTTGAACTCTATAACTACTACTTACTTACTTAGATGGCGCTTACAACCGTTGGTCGGTTTTGGCCTGGTCTAAGAATTTGCGCCAGCCTCTTTTGTCGTGCGCTTGCTGGCGCCAGTTGGAAACTCCAAGCGTCGTCAGGTTATCCAATGCCTGGTCTTTCCAACGGAGATGCCGGTCTTCCTCGTCTGCGTTGGCCACCGCTGGGTACCGAATCCAATATTTTTTTCGCTGGAGCTTCGTCGTTCATTCTCTCGACATGACCTAGCCAGCGAAGCCGCTCTATTTTAATACGCTTGACTATATCGATGTCGGCATATAGCTGATACAGCTCGTGGTTCCATCGTATTTGGTACTCGCCATTGACGCAGATTGGACCATAGATCTTGCGAAGGATTTTTCTCTCGAACGCTCCCAAAGTCCTTTCATCAGAGCTGCTCAACGTCCAGGTTTTGTGATGCGTATAGTAGGACGGGCATGATTATTGACTTATAGAGCGTCAGTTTTGTTCGTCGAGAGAGAGCTCTGCTTCTCAATTGCCTACTGAGCCCAAAGTAACACCTGTTATCCTTCGTTTAATCTCAATGCTGATATCGTTGGAGGAGTTTATACTGGATCCCAGGTAAACAAAGTCTTTCACTACCTCAAAGGAGGTGTTGTCAACAGTGACGTGGTTTCCAAGACGCTGGGACTGTTTGTTTGTTAACACGAGATACTTCGTTTTATCTGCGTTCACTGCAAGACCCATTCGACTCGACTCTTTTTCTAGCCTGGAGAATGCTGCACTGACTTCGCGCGTATTTTGGCCAATGATGTCAATATCATCAGCATACGCCAGCAGCATAACGCTCTTATAGAAAATTGTGCCGCTGCGTCTCAGGTCAGCAGCGCGGATGATCTTTTCCATTACTATATTAAAAAAGTCGCACGATAAGGAATCAATCACCTTGTCTGAAACCTCGCTTGGTATCGAACGGAAGGGAGAGGTCCTTCCCGATTTTCACTGCGCTGCTGGTGTTGTACAGTGTCATCCTGCAAAGACGTATTAGCTTCGCAGGAATACCAAATTCAGACATGATGGAGTATAGGTGACTCTTTATTGGACTGTCGAAGGCGGCTTTAAAATCGACAAAGAGATGGTGCGTGTCGATTTGTTTTTCGAGGGTCTTTTCCAAGATTTGTCGGAGCGTGAAGATCTGGTCAATGGTGGACTTTCCAGGTCTGAAGCCACACTGATAAGGTCCAATCGGTTGGTTGACTATGGGCTTCAGTCTTTCACACAATACGCTCGACAGGACCTTATATGCGATATTTAGAAGGCTAGTCCCACGGTAGTTGGCGCAAATGGTGGGATCGCCTTTCTTGTGGATTGGGCAGAGCACACTGAGGTTCCAATCATCTGGAATGCATTCTTCCGACCATATTCTGCACAGAAGTCTGTGAATGCATTTAAACAGAGCTTCGCCACCGGTCTTAAACAGCTCAGCCGGTAGACCATCGGCTCCTGCGGCTTTGTTGTTTTTAAGCCGAGCTACGTCATCAACGCTGTCATCCATAATTGGTGTTTCCGGGATATCATCTCCACTGGCGGGATTGTTGTCAGCGTCGCCATTGAAAAGACTAGAGAAGTGTTCCCTCTATAGCATCAGTGTACTCTGGATATCTGGGACTAGATTCCCATTCTCGTCCTTGCAGGAAGAGGCTCCGGTCTTAAAACCATCGGCCATTAAAAAAAAAAAAAAAAAAAACAATGATCACTCTATAACTAGACTTGCACTTAAATTAATGATTTGATAAACAAATACTTTAATCATTGGAATTCTGATAGTTATTAAAATGTAGAGAATTTTATATATATAGGAAATCATTCCAAATCACTTCCAGATTTGAAATGACCACAATTTGAAATCGTAATAGCGCCCTTTTGATTGATACATGTCGCAGTGCTGTTAGTATAGGGCTGCCATAAGTCTGACTCCGCTCACCAGGACGCTTTCGTCAAAAATTTCCCACTTATAAACAAAAAAAACAACCAAAAAATTGTTAATGAATAAATTTATCAAACATTTATTTGAAAAAAAAAAAAAAAAAAATTAACAGTCTACATAAATATTTATATAAAAAAAAATTTAAATTTATACATTTATAAAAAAAAAAACTAACAATTCACTTAAACATTTATATAAAAAAAAAACTAACAATTCACTTAAACATTTATATGAAAAAAAGACTATTCATTTTAAGTCTTAGTATTTCTCTGAACTTTGTACTTTGCACAAGACATCATTTTTTTCTTTGATATAGTTGTAAAATTCAAAGCATGTCATATTAAAATTCAACTTACATTGAATGATATATTCTAATGTATCAATATTTAAAGAATTTCTTTCTTTGGTTCATTGTGAACTTATTAATGAAAAAATACGTTCCACGTAAGCATTATGACTGGGGATTGCGTATAAATATTGGACTATCTTTAACAAATTTTATTTTCGCTCCTTTTGAGAAGTTTTTTCAAAAATAAAATAGCCATTTTTTAATTTTATCCTTATCCTTTAGATATTCTTTATTTACCTCTAAAAATGACTTAAGATAAGAAACTTCTTGAAAGGATTCATCAGACAAAATAATATGTTTTTCATGCAAATAAGTTATCGTTTTTTGAACGTCAGTCCTTTCAGGTATATTTCTTGATGTCATCCAAGTAAAAATTGCATACTTTTTTAATGGGACAACCCAATCATCTAAGTAGTTAATTTAAGTCGTAAAAAAAGTTTTAATGTCATTTTCAAAATCAGAAATTTTATCATTGAAACTAGAGGTGGAAAACTATCGATAATCGGCCCTATCGATAGTATGCGATAGTTTAGAAAAAACTATCGATAACTATCGATAGTCTTGAAAGTTGAAATTTTGTATAAATCATTTTTAATTATGAAAACTAAACATAAATGTTCATACATAATAATATAAAAAATATAAAATAAATGCATTTTAGGCAACTTAATTCAAATGTATTTATTTATAAAAACAACGTACAATATATAAATAAAAATTACCATAGAATATTGTCATACATTTTTATTGTTGCCTTTCTAGCCTTTGATTTGATACAGTGCTGCCAAGCATCTTTCTTTTTGTAATTTATTCTCAAAAAAGTTGCCAACACGATAAAAAGTATTTATAATAAAAAAAACCGACTATCGATAGTTTTGAGCGACTATCGATGTTTACGATAGTCTCATACTATCGATTCTATCGATAGTACCATCGATAGTTTTCCACCTCTATTTGAAACCTCTGTTCTTTAAATTCTTCAAAACTGTTTGTGTTTGAATTCCAATAAAATTGTTTTCAATTCATATGACATCTAGTTTCATTTAAAAGTAATTGAACTGCCATTTCTGAAATATTTCGTTTTTCAATTTTTTTGATTTGTTTTCAATTACATGTTCAATGAATGTGAAATATAGTTCTGCTAACGGATTATTAAAAAAGTTAGTAATTACTTTCGCTGCTCCTTTTTCAACCTCAAAGAATTCTTTTAGCGGTATCCAAAGCTGTAATCTACGCTCTATTGCAGGCAAAAGTGACAACCACCGACTTGTTGTATGGGAGAGTATTTCGTTAAATATTACCTGTGCGTTTTCACAAAACTGTTTCAATCGTTCAGTTCTAACTGTGAAGATGCAGAAATAATTATATATCTTCAAAACAACAGATTCAATGTCAATTGACAGTGCATCTGTAGCACGTGAAAGAGTATTGTGGAGGATATGAGCAGAACAACCAATGCCCTCTATTTCTCTACCCAATTCAGATTTCAAGTTGTAAAAAACCTTAGTTACGCCATTCCTTTGTCTGCCCCCAAAATCGCGTTCGTGTTGTCTGCACCAAAAGCCGTAAGATTTTTTAGTGAAATATCAGCTCTTTTTATGCATCGATGCAGTATGTTGTTATTGTTTCGGATGTTTCTTTTGGCATTGACTGTATTTTTAATAATTTTATTTCCAAACCTTTCTCCGTAAAATAATGAATTATCAGGTGGAACATTTTCTGTGCTTTGTGATTGCTCGAATCGGTAGATATTCCAAAGATTGGAACATGATCTTTAAGTATTTTAGTAAATTCCGTATTTGAATGTGGTGCCAAAACATTCTTTATGATGGCTGTTGCTTTTGTTCTGACGTTGGATTGTTTTGCAGCGATTTTTGAATCTGAATATAATACGGCATCCAGTTCTGTAGTACAATCCAATGAGATGAATGATTGATGATGGTTTACAATTCTGTAGGCGCTTGTGATTTCAGCAACCTTTATCAAATGCTCTAGTTGTGTATTCTTCTTAACCATAAAAGAACTAATATCTTTTGAACATGAAGCAATTGTTATTTTTGAAAGATGTTTAGCACTTTTAACATGATCTTGAATGCTTGATTTGCCACCATTTGAAATGTTAATGTCAAATCCACATATCGAGCAATACGCAGTGTTATCAGTTTTTTTCTTTTTTCGTATACGACCATTCAGTTGTGTAGCTGTCTAAAAATTTGCACTTTCTTTTTGGCATTTGCTACAGAAGAATGAAATAACATTTAAATTAAATTTATTAAACGGAAAATGCAAAAACTTACGAACAATACAAATTCACAAAACATATATCTCAACATCTTTTTCAGCATTTTCTTCATAAACTGGAAGAATGAAGTTTGTGTTTTTAAATGAAAATTGCTTTTTTTCTGCAGCTTCAACCAAAGAGTTTTATTTTTCGCTTCTCCTGAAAAGTTATGTTTTTTTAATTATGACTGTTTTATATTTAGTGTGCGATATGTTCAATTTGATAGAGAAGAAACAAATTTTATTATCGATTTTCGATTAAACTAGAGATAAACATTTGTTCATAACAATAATCTGACAAAAAAAAAGCTTTTTTTAATTTTATTTATTCACATTCATAACAATTTGACAGTAGACCAGGACAATTTCAGGGTAGACCAGAACACCAGGACAATTCGTGCAAAACCAGGACAAATTCTGGTAAGCCAGGACGTATGGCAGCCCTATGTTTTTAGCAAGTATGCATCAGATAAGATGTCTAGTTCAAGAGTATTTAGGTAGAATCTCGAATTCTTTATTTAAAACCTGATTCGATGTTTTTACACACGTTTTTTTTATTTTCAATCCTTTCTTGTTAGCGCCAATAAGAAGAAGAAGGAACATCAGAGCCGGCAACGATTAAATAAAAAATATGAAGTTGGTCGCTTTTCTTTTGATCTCCTTATTTGTCATCTCAATCTACTTGGCGTTGCCACTTAAACATATAAATCATAATGGCTACACTATACATTTACAACTCGGCCGATCTGACAAGTTATCGAGCTCGATTAACTGTATAAAAAAATAAAAGATGTTTAGAGTGCTAAGAGTTAAGACAGCAGAATAATATAATGTAATAAATATATATTGTCTAACATTAGTACAATATGAAGTTATCTACTGAATACCTCTATTATATGGTATACATGGAAACACTGTAAAGTATGGTTACACCTTAACGTACTTTGTATTTTGCAAACCTGGTTTGCAGTAAGTTCTTATCATTTTGTGTCAAGAGCAACCAACTTCATGATGCATATACTTTATGTATCTATCCTAGGTACACACATAAGGAAATTGTCAGTCTTAAAGAAAACTTAATACATAACTATTATACTTTAACTGGTATTGCTTAGTTCGTTAATATCTATAACCTTTACGTTCAAAAACTATTTTCTCATTCGATATGCTTCTAGAACTCCATCATACGGAAGCTGAGTCAGCTGGCAATTTTTAATATCACGTACGACATATCGGTCATTTCCTAAACATTTATATACTACGTTTGCCCCTGTATACTTGTATCGGATTACTTAATTTTCCTAACATAGCTTTAATTGCCCTATTCACTTTTTCTACCTGGTCATTTGCTTGTGGCGAAGCAACAGCAAATTTCACTTGGTTTATGTTACGTATCAGTAAATAGTCTTCGAATTTCAGTGACGTAAAACATGTCCCTCTGTCCGATACCACTCGTCTAGGTCGAATATAATAACTAAAGTATTTATCAAGAGTGGAAGTGACTTCCTTCGTACTCGTTGAATTCGTCGGGCATAGTTTCACAAATTTAGTGAATGCATCAATAACAACCAGAATATGTTTTCTTTTAGAAGTAATTGACGGCAGTGGTCCGAAATGGTCGACATGAATAGTGTCAAATGGTACGGGTAACTTTTTTTTTTTTTTTTTAGCTTTGAACCAAGGATTTCAGGTGTCAAACCTATTCAGTCAAGTCTGCCTTGGTTCGGAAAATGAGGTGATAGATAAGTAGGAGAGAATGGGAAATCAAGAGAAACACGTGTAGAATATTCTTTAAGTGGCGGAGTGCTATATCAACATCGAATTTGGATCTCAGGCAAGTGTTGTGCCTTTACCTCTGTCAATTCGAGTTATCAAGCAATCTCATTCCACAAACATTTCTACCACCAACTACAATTTCCAAAGTCGTATATATTGATGAAGTTTTAATTCCAGCTGATTAGAAATGAGGAAAGAATTAAAGAAAGGTAAAATCGTAGGACCATGGCTAGACCGGGATTCGAACCCGGAACCTCTGGGTTGGCAGTCAAGCACGCTAAACACTCAACTACCGAGGCCCCTTATTTTATTCGATAAACAAGTTCATCAGTTCATCTAAAGTCTTTTACTTCTTGCGTCTCTAACCGGTTAATTAAAGCCTTTATGATGTCGTCACGTCTCTGAGAAATTTGAATTTGAAATTCGATGTCATCAGCATTCAATAATTACGCAATTTGACATCTGCTAAGGGCATCTGCATGACCCACATCCACCCCTATGTAACTAGTACTATGGCAGAAGCTGATGGTGGAAGCAGAAGCACCATCACGCTGTAGTTCTTCAACTATTGACTGAACCTTAGATCGTTCTAAATAAGAAAGTCGCCGCGGCGCACAGTGAAATGGTACATTCGTGGTTAAATGTATTCTCGTTTCGTATTCAACAGGGTCTATTTTAACGTCTCTAGGCGAAATATAAAAATCTACGATCAAAGATTTCAGTTTAGCATAAAAAGATTTATTTGATTCTAACATCAATATCAACTTCAGGGTCGGCAGAAGCAATTTCTATATTACATATATAAGGCATATCCGTTGTATCCCTGGCATCAAAGTTATTTCCTTTACTACTTAACTCAACTTCCGTACTACACGCCGCTTTGAAATCATCTCTTAAAAGGTCATATTTATTAAGAACTATAAAAGAGTTATCCAGGAGAAGAGTGCAAGTGTTTATATCTTTATTTAAATTAATAAGTTTGGAGTTATTATAGCGAAACTTAACACCGGTTTAATGAATATTAAATAAATGTAAAAAATTTCACCCTAAAATTACTAGCAAAATGATAATATTATGTTTCTTTGCTGTATCGTTAAATTTAATGGTGCATTCTTGTTCATCAATTATTTGCAATCGGCGTCCAACAATATATTAAAACACTATATTAAAACACTACAAACAACTTTGCGTATAAGAATGAAACTTTTTAATGTGCATTATTCCATAACATATAAGACTACTTTAAGGATTGATGGCCCCTTCCTCAAACCGAATAGAATAAATTTTTTAACGTTCCCAAATTGATTTGGTCTTTCTTAAATCCTCTATACAATGTCCTTGAAATATACCCCAATCAGAGAGGGGAGCAACTTGGTGTTTGGGTTCCAAACCTTGGAAACTTGGAATTTGGGAGTGATTTAAAATTACTTTTTAAAAGATGAACTTGGCTAAATTTCAATAATACCTGACAGTGCTTCAGGATCACAGTACTGTGTAGTGAAAAACCCTGAAGAAAAATTAATTGAATCACACAATTTTGTAAATTTTGTTCAAAACAGTATAAACCAGTAATTTTTTTTATTTGGTTCATCCTGTGTAGCTATCGCTTACACTTTTCTGAAAAACTACTCCACAAATATTTTCGGGAAATTATCAAGTTAAGGACTTAGGAGTATACTTTACATCAAAATTTAGTTTTGATGCTCAGCTGGAGTACATCATCTCCAAGACGAATTCAAGCTTCAAGTTTTCTAAAACGTAGTTCCAGAGAGTTTTCAAACCCATTTACAGCAAAAACTATATTTTTAAGCTAAGATTAATCCTAGAGTATGGCAGTATAATCTGGGACCCACCTTTCAAAAACTCAATCAACAGAGAATATGGCCGATTTCTGGTTGCATCGTTGGTTCCTAAACTTACATATACTAGCTGAAAGGCGAGTTATCGCTAATATAATGTTCATACAAGTTATAATTGATGGAAGAATAAACTATTATCTTTCATCCTATTTCACATTCCGTCTCGATTTTTCGTAGGAACTATTTTATGTACCTCTATTTACTATATAACTATTTTATGTACCTCAGCATATAACGAACTATGGCCTCAATGAACGAAGTGACGAAGTGACGATTGACGAAGTGACTATCAGAAGGCAACTCGGTGACTAATCTTCTAGATTTTAAAAAAAATACAATCGTGCGATTTAAAATAGAAATTTTTATTTGCGGCGCACTATTCGACATCCCCTTACAAAGGGTTGGACATCGAGAAAAAAGTGCAACTTGCGAATTATTAAAATATTTTGTTACTTCTCGAAGGTAATATACTTGGTTTATTGGAATTGGGAATAATATTTGAGATTATTTTTTTTTTTGTAAAGTTTCAAAATTGATATATTGTTATATACAAAATATATTATTTTTTAAATCCTGTAACATTTTGTTCAACTCTTTGGTTAAGCATATCTTTATATTTTATGAAATGGCATACTATGAATTTTGAAACCAGGTATATTTGCAAATTGTTTTGCGATACAGAATTTTTAAAAAATTTAATTTTTAAAAATTTAATACATTTTATTAATAAAAAAATCGTCAGGATCAAACTACCTGATATTATAAATTAAGATACTAAGAGATATTTATACGAAATATTTGCCGAGTGCCACCTAGTGCCTTCGAGGAATTTATCCATCAAAAGAGTATGCTACGGTTTTTTTTATAGCATTTCACAAAATTGGGTATGAGTGAAGCATCATCGAATAATTCATGACGGTCGCTTAGCAGTTCGTTGAGTTTCAGAAAGTTCATCAGGTGGAAGTTTTGGAGTAGAAGCACAAAATATTTTTGTTTAAAAAGTATAGTTTATTCCAAACAACGTAGAGTATTCTGTTAACTTGCAATAGTTAAAAAAAAATGTTCCTTTCTTCGAACTAAACTTTTAAAAATTCTCAAAATATTAAGACTTTTACACACTCAGAAACCTTTTTCAATGCAAACAAATTTTAACAAAACTATAACAAATAACTTCTAAATTCCACAGAGTCCAGCAGGGAATTGTCGTTGAATAATCAAGACAACAGAAAGTTTCAAATACTTAACTTTAATCAGGTCATTAAGAATTGAAAATCCTTGCTTAAGGCACGCACAAATCAACAATCCGACAAAAAAAAAAAAATCCAGCTTTCACAACTTTACTTATACGATTCAATTTATTAAATTAACTCAAAGCGTTTTACCCAACTCTAGCTGTATTTAAATAGGATTTGAAAGGAAATCCTAGTCATAGCAGCTTTTCGCAAGAAAATCTTTTATTTCTTTTTAATATAAATGAATTTATATGTATTTTCGCACGTGTGCCAAGATTTATATCCTTTTTTGGATAATTCAAAAATACTTGAGCCTCACGCATATCTTCGGCTAAGCCAATCAACAGGCATTCTTGCTCAGCTGCAAAGTGCTTCCACTTGAAGGCAATCTCATCTGAGTTCTCCCATAGCTCCAACCTTTTCGTTTCCTTCCGTTTCAAGCTCATAAATTATAAATAAACTTATTTATAAGCTTTTCTTTTGTACTCATCCTCTAAACACAAAAAAGAAAAAAAAAAAACAGAAAAGATGACAGAAGGAACAGACACATATACAAAGACAACAAGTGTTCACATCACACACTTAGACAGACAGAATCCAATTTTCTGTCATGGTAACCATACTGTTACTTTCTGCTACCTTTTTGGTTTATTTTCTATTTTCTTAATTTTGTTTTTTTTTTTTTTAATTTTCTACCCACAATACTTTTGACGCTACATAAATAAAGTAATTCCAATTGTTGTTGTTGGTTTCACTGTTATCCTTGCGTTGCTTTGCGTGTGCTTAAATTGTCTGCGTGGAAGGTATGTATGTCACAAAATAAATAAAGACAACCAGAAACACTGGAAGCATCAACATTACAAAAAAAAAAAAAAAAGTAGCAGAACATCATAAAGTATGCTATATAATTAAACAAGCAAGTGAAATAAAGAGAAGAAAAAGGATAGCAGAAGGAAAAGGTTGAAGATTATAAAGCTTCAAGAAGATGTTGCAGGAAGCACAGCAAAAACAGCGCAATAATGAAGGCTAGCAAAAAAGCAACCTAGACAACGCTTCTCATAAGCAGGATATGCTGTCAGGATATGCTGCTAAGCAGCTAGTTGAGATAAAAATAAATGTTCTAGGTTTATGACTGTGCATGTGGGTGGAGTTTTTTGTATCATTGTTTTGCTGTTATGTGGTGTTTAAAATATGTTTTCAGCTTGCTTGGATATCAAGCGTTGAAATGGAAATCTTAAAATTATTCCACACTTAAAAAATGTCAACTTTTTCGGCAAAGTTCATGTTCTCTAATATATCTAACTAACTTTGACAGAGACTGTGATGTTCAAAAATTAACGAATTAAATGTTCATTACAATAAAAGCTTTAAAGGACAAAAAGCTGCTTTTATAAAAACTTTGGAAAGAAGTTTAAAGGTGAACGAAAAATATATAAAAAAAATTACATTATAACTCATATGACGCAAAGGCTTATAAATATACTTTGTTTGATGTTCAACTTTGGCCTTTAGAAAAGAAAACTTTCACTGACAAGATATTTTGAAAGCTTTTAGGAAATGTTTTGCAAATACTTTTGTTAAAGCCTTTTTTTTTTGTTATAAACAAAAGTGATATATTAACTTTCTCAAGGGTCAAAAAATCTAAAAGTTTAAAATCCCAACATTAGCTTCAAATATTTATGTTTTATTAATAGTTATATTTATTTTGAAATGCAAGCTAGTAGCTTTTATGAAAAGTCAAAGCAAAAAAAAAAATTGTGAGAGAAGCTTCAGAATTTGGTTTTTCTCTAACATAAATAAAATACTTCAAAAGTAATGAGATTCAAAAAAATTTATAAGACTTACAAAAAAGGCAAGTGTGCCAAATCTTAAGAGTGTTAAACAAGGAAAAATGCTTTTTACTAGCTACCTCCAGTTAGTGAGTTTTCCAATTCACAATTCTAAAAAAATGTTTGCTTCTCGAAACGTAAAAAGTTTGTAGAATTTGAGAGGAATGGAATGCAAAAAAAAAAAAATCAAAAGTGTCGGGTGCATTTTTTATAATTAAGTACATCTATTTAAAATGAAAAAATTTGAAAATTAATACATATGAAGGAAAATGAAATATTTGGTAAAAACTCAAGCCGCTGTTAAGTTCATAAGTATTTATTTAACAAAAGTTGTTGGCGTAAAGAATTATTCTTTTGAACGCCGAATTAACAATGGATATAACAACATACAAAATGGATGCAAACATTATAAATAAATATCAAAAATAAAACATTACATTATTTAACTTTAGACAAAAAAATATATCATCAACAAAAATATAGTATAGATTGGGGAGAGAAAGAGAGAGGAAACAGGAATTTTATACTATTAGTTTATGAATTCATGACCAAATAGCAGCGACAATAAACAATCTACTGGAGTTGAGATGATTAAATGTAGGTTTCA
This sequence comes from Tetanocera ferruginea, assembly GCA_958299015.1. Taxonomy (NCBI): domain Eukaryota; kingdom Metazoa; phylum Arthropoda; class Insecta; order Diptera; family Sciomyzidae; genus Tetanocera; species Tetanocera ferruginea. Next base: position 128,590,842 of record OY282640.1, read on the forward strand.
CATTTTTTTAATTTCAATTTTAAATATATTTTTTTTTAAAAATTAAAAAAAAAAAACTTTCACTTAAGCTCTTGAAATGAGCTTAATTTAAAAGACTTGAAGGCTTGAAAATATCTCTTGATATAGCGACGTTACTGATACGGTTTACACTCTTTAAATTACACAAATGTGCAAACATTTGTGTACCATGACTTTAAAAATATTAATCGTAGTGCTTTTTTCCAAGATCTATTCTCAGTTCAATGGAATGAAGTTTGGAATAGTGAAACTGTTGATCAAAAATTATTTGTTTTTTCAAAGATTATTAATAGACTGTTGACCAATTATGTCCCTTTTCGTAGTGTTACAGTAAAGAATGCCTCCTGCCCTTGGTTCAATGGCCGAGTTCAAAACGCCATAAACAAGCGTAATAAATTGCATGATCTGTGGAAAAAATACCCCACAGCTGAAAAATGGGAAAGCTATAGATTAGCTAGAAATGAGTCAATACGTATTTTAAGACACTCAAAAAAATTGTATTTTTTCTCCAAACTTAAAACATCTCTTCCTTCAAAAGTTTTGTGGAACAATATCAAAAATCTTGGTGTTTGTAGCAATACAAAATCTAAATGTTTTATCGAACATGATCTGCTTAATAATTTTATCCTCTCCAGTACACTGAGCTCTGTAAACATAAATTTTACACCTCCAACACAATATGTTGAACAAACGTTTGAGTATTCTGCAGTAAATGAAGGCGAGGTAGGCAAATGCGTTAAAAAATCAGATCAAATGCTGTCGGAGCAGATGAAATTGATATTAAATTTTTAAAAGAAATACTACCATTTATTCTCAGTCCAGTGACTCACGTTATTAACCACTGTTTCACAACATCCTGTTTTCCAAGCTCTTGGAAAACTGCAATTGTTTTTCCTGTTCCTAAGAAAACAGCGGCAAATGAGCCTAATGATTTTAGGCCAATTAGCATTTTATCGTCCTTATCTAAAATTTGTGAATCTTTAATGGCATATTAAATATCAAACTACCTATCGCAATATAAACTGTTATCTCCAAACCAGTCAGGCTTCCGCGCTGGACATAGTTGCTCAACTGCTATGATTAAGGTTATGGATGATATTAGGTACTCATATGATAATGGATCACTAACACTTTTATGCTTACTCGATTTCTCAAAAGCGTTTGATACAGTTAATCAACCTTTACTATGTTATAAGCTTAAATATATGTATGGCTTCTGTGACAGCGCTGTGGCCCTCCTGTAAAACTATCTTTCCTGTCGGGTACAGAAAGTTAAGGTTGGTAAACATTTTTCAAATTTTTCGTATGTTTGCAGTGGGGTCCCCCAAGAATCGGTACTGGGTCCTCTTTTATTTTCTTTTTTTACTAATGAAAATTTCAGCGTATGCAAGCATTTATCCATGCATGCTTATGCTGATGATATTCAGATATATTCTCTCCCGTAAAGCTGGTCTCATGGAAGACCTGGTATGCAGACTTAATGAGGATCTGGAGAGTATAGGTCAATGGACTCTTAGTAATGGCCTTCAGCTTAATGCGTCAAAGTCCTTTGTGCTACCCATCAGTAAAGATAATGTTTTCTTTGAGGATATACCTGATCTAATTTTAAAAGAACAAAAGCTAACTCTGGTTAGCAAAATTAAAAATCTTGGTTTTCAAGTTAACTCTACACTTAGCTGCAGTGACCACCAGTGTTGCCGTTTGGATCCAAATGGATCCATTTGGATACGTTTTTTCTTGAAAAATTGATGAATACTTATTTTTTTAGCCTTAGTGTAAAATTGGATACTTTTATTGAAAAATCTTTTTAATATGGAATATCGTCACATGAAATCAAAAAAGTTACCAAAAATTCAAAATCGAGATTTTCTTTCATGTCCTTTCATGTATCCAAATACATGTTTATGCTCTATGTTACACTCCTACTACTAAAAACAACAATTTTATTAACAAAATTAGACTGAAAAAATGTTGAAAATAAATCTTTTTTTTTTTCAATTTAGAAAGTTTTTGCTTGTCTTGTAAAATTTTTCAAATGAAACTTAGGAGTTTTTTTATTGCTAATGACAATATGCTGTTGTTTGCCAGCATTGCCATTATTGTGTGTTTTTGTAATTTTGTAGCAATTCGTGCAACTGAACTGTCACTTTTTGCTCCAACTAACGCACAGTCGAAAATAAAGGTCTGTTACGGATCAAAAATCGATAACTTTTTTCTACGTAATTTTTTCCAACAAGTTTCGTGGAGTTTTCTTGGTTGTAACGAAACTCAACTCAACCCTCGTTTAAATGCAGAGTAAACTACGAGTAAACTCTGCATGTAAACACAGTATATGACGCTTATCGATAAATACCATTTATAAAAATTTATTGATTTTAAAGTCAAAAACCTCTTTTTGTGTATCGTTTTTTGCAATTTGATACCTAGATACTTGTTTTTTTTTAAGTGGATACATTTGGATACATTTCTGACCTTTTAATGGATATTTTTTTTAGAACCGTCTCGGCAACACTGGTGACCACATCAATAGCGCGGTTCGAAAAATATACTATATTCTACGTAACCTAAGAGTTTCAGCAGAATTAACCCCTGTTGAATTGAAGCGTAAACTTGTTATTCAACTTATACTACCTATAATTACTTATGCAGAATGTGTTTATAGCAATTTAAACTTGCGATTCCAATTAAAACTTAACTTAGTATTTAACCAGGTAACACTATATGTATATGGACTGCGAAAATTTGGTCATATTTCTCAGTTTAAAAAAAATGTATTCTTGGTATAATAAGTGATATTATTAACTTTCTTAATGCTTGGAATTGTATCTTTCTGTATAAAATAATAATGTTTAAAATGCCTTCTTATTTGTTTGAAAAAATTCAATTTGGTCACGCAACGAGAAGTTACATGCTGACTCCACCAAGTTTTAACTACCTCAATTCCACAAAGTTATTTTTTATAAATGCCACTCGTCTGTGGAATTCTTTACCGTGTCATGTAAGAGCTTTAAGAGATATAACAAGATTTAGACGTACCATATTTCAGCATTTTGCTTCTATTTACGTGTTTCTAGCTAGTTTTCTTAAAATCCAAGCTTACCTTCTTCTTCATTTCTTTTCTATTCAATTTGGTCATACTCTATTTTTGCTTAATATTAAGATTTAAATTATTATAAGTATAGTTAAGATTTTGGTAAAGTTTGTTTTGTATAATTTGTATAATCCAGAAGATTTTATCCCAAGCGTACATTAAAAGAACGAAAAAAAAAAAAGTGCGAAGAGTTTAGAAAAAAGTGGTTGAACCTTTTCAATACGATTTTTTTTTAGGATGAAAACTTTAGTTTTATATTTTGTTGTTGAAAATGTTCTACAGGCTTCGTTTAAAAGCATTTGTAACTGCATGCGACAGGTATGCCCGATCAGAAATGATGAAAATTTATCTGAAAGGCTCACATATGCCATATACTTGTTGTAAAAAGCAATGGCCTCAGGGCATAAAACTCCAATAAGCGTCTCCTCTTTGTTGGTCCTTCAACGCTCTTTACGGTTTCAGTGTAACAAGTTACCTCTTTCTAATTTTGGACCATTAAGATTTTTCTTAAGAAATATTATATAAAAAATTTTTTAATAATTGTATCAATTTAAACAAAATGCAAAGTATCCGATAAGAAGACGGTAGTAGAAAACCGATCACAACATATAACGGTTGAAGGAATTGAAAACGTGGAATATAGTTTTCCCTCAACTCGTTCTTCAAAAATACAACCACACAGAACTGCTTCTCTTCCACAGTATATGACGAAATTTTAGGTGTTTCCAGTTAAAAATTCACTTTGTTTCCAAATCTTAAAGGCTCTTTATAGGTTTCATAGGGTTGTATTGCTTCGGGTTAAATCTGGCCTTAAACTTTGCCATAGCGTTCTCAACTGACTGAAACACATAGTCAGTTCAAAAATTTTTGAATGTCAATTTAAGACATAAAACCATTTCAATAAATTTTCTGGATCATTCATGTATAATAATGATGACAGAAACAAAAATACAGCGACGACAATTATCATTTCATATTGATCAGTCGCCTGCACTAGGGTCTTCCCTCCTTAATTTGTAAAATTATTTTTCTCTTTTCGAATATTTCTGATAAATATTTCAATTCTTTTATTTGTTCAATTGGCAATTTTTAAAAATAAACTTCTCGGGAAAACTTTGAAAAATACTTCAAGTTCTTTTGAACGCCTATTAATGTTTGCACGAATAACTGGCTGTTCCAAATTCGGAGGTATTGCTTTTTGAGGCCAGAAATTAATGTTGCTATTGTTCCATACCACACCGATGCTACTTTGCGTCTCGTGTTCCTCAACGAACAGCTATTAGCTGGATTTGGGTATGTTGGATCAAGAATACTTTCACCATTGAAGTCACTGTCACTGTCAGAGTTGGCGTCTACCAATTTGCTTTGAATGATTTCATCGTCAATTATCCTCTGGTGTTTACTTTTTGGACAACTTTCGTTGATTATTATACGTTAGGGGGCATCCGTTAATTACGTGAGGTGATTTTAGTGATTTTTTGACCCCCCTCCCTCCCTTTAGTGAGATATCGTTAAATATGGCTCAACCCCCTCTCCCTCCTCCTTTCATCTCACGTGAGAGTGTTCAAAATACGTGTTTTTAGTGTAAATATTTTAATCTATTCTTCGTTGTAGTAGATTCATTGAACAATTGAATTTAATTAATAATTTTTATTTAGGACTACCTACTAAGTTAAGACTACTGAGATCTTAGCTTATAATCAGAATGAACAAAATCGAATAGTAAAAACTTAAATGCGAAATTCTAAAATTGGTGAAAGAATATTTATTCATTCTATGGGTACTCATGTGCGGTCTCAAGAGTGAATACTGGAACCATATTTTAGTGGAAAAATGCGTTTTACTCATTTTAACCCACACAGTAAAAAATATGAGGATAAATTTTATACTATTTGGTATAAATATAAATCAATTCCAAATATGTTATAAAATGTATACCATAACATCGTATAAACCAAATTTATAAAAGTTGGTATAGATTTTATCCGAAAAAAGTATAAAATGTGTTTACACCAGGTTGGTATACATTTTTATAAGCAAAAGTATAAAATCTTTTTATACCACATTTGGTTATTTTTTATAGCAATATTGCATAAAAATATGTGGCACATATGTTAACATACTTTAAATATGTTAATATGTGTCACATTTAAAGTCATAAATCAGGAATCATATTTAGATTTCAATTGATAGATTTCATGATATATTGTTTTTTTTATATTTTCAAAAACAATTTGACAGGCAAAATAAAGAGTAAAAAATTGTACTCAGAAATTCGCATGTTTAATCATGTTGGCAGAGTTTCCAATTTAAGCGCACTATTTTTGTCGTAATGTGTGTGAACAAAAAATATTCAACGGAACAATTTGCGCATAACATGATTACTGACTGAAGAACAAACGCAAACTGATTGTCTGATAGCATCGCTGAAGTTCGGTAGCTTCGAAAACTCGATTTGTACGTGGGAGACGAGTGGCTCCGTGAGGTTTTCGTGTGTACAACTGGAATATATATATGATTTTTATAAATTTATGGTATAAAATTTATACTATTTTGGAGTAAAATAGCGGTTTGAATGGAAATGCAAGTTTTATAATATTGAGTGGGATAAAAATTATAATAAATTTGGAATAAAACGAGTTTATACAACAGAAATGTTATAAAAAAGATAAAATTTATCCTCAAACTTTTTACTGTGCAGTTATCTAATAATTCTACACTGATTCTTGCGTATAAAGAATTACATAATCTTTGCGACAACCCCCCCCCCCCCCCTCTCCAAGATGTGAAATTAGTGAGATTCAGTTTAATAAACGTCTCACGTAGTAAACGGACGCCTCTTACTGTTCAAATATCAAAAAACAAAAATTTTAAATAAATATCAACATAACAATGTTTGAACAACAGCTTCAACCACTTCATATGCTCTGAATACCAATTATTCAACAAAAATGTTGATTTGCACTTAATAGAATACCGGTTTTCCAAGCACGGTTGCCAAAAAGTTGAATTTTTTTCTTTTGATCTACATGGTATCCCTGTTATTTGACACCTGCATATCTCCATATTGTGGTGACCGTGGCATGCAGGTTAAGTGTGTGGCTTAGCATGCTTGGAGCCCGGGTTCAATCCCCAGCCGCGGCGAAAAGTTTTTTCAATAAAAAATTTTTCTGATCGGTCACCACCTCTTTGCAGACAATGGCAAGCCTCAGAGAGTAAATAATGCCATGTAAAGCTTCTTGAGAACATGAACTTTAGCCGTTCGGAGTCGGCATAAAACATGTAGGTCCAGTTCTCGGTTAATTGTGTGCAAACATTTAATAACACACACAACACAATTGATCATAAGAAGCTCGGTGCTCGGTCAAAGTCCTTTCAAGGGCTGAAATGGCCAATTTGTTTTTTTTTTTTTTTATATCTCCATATTTTTATCCTATCATTGGGGAACTATATTACAGCGATAAATCTTTTATTGCTAAAGTGGCAATGATTCGAAGAATTATGGAAAAGTTAGATGTAATAAAAGCCAAATCGTTATATCATCTCTTATACAATCTTTTGATCCAATGACAATGCTATTGCCTCTTGGCCTTCAGCGACTGTTTGATTATCGTTTTCTCGATTCAAGAACGTGACATTCTCGGCCGAAGTGAATATGGTTATTTTCATCAGATTGTAACCATGTATTCATTTTTGCACTGGTAAATCAAACTTTAGAAGACTAACCTCTTTTAATGGACTACGAAGAGATGCACAAGATAACCACAAAAAAATTAAAAAAAATTACTGAAGTTAATTTCAATTTGCAACAAACATTTATCAAAGTTCTGTTGACAATACCCCAAAAAATGGTCAATGGTCACATCATCAACATTTAATATGCTTACAACAATATTTGATTGAACATTGAATATATTCCATATATGCATTAGCGCAACCAAAGGGGGGCTTTCGGGGTTTAAACCCCCCAAAAATTATTGTAGTACCAAGCAAGATAGAATTAAATCAAAATTGTTCATATGAAAAACAAACACACATCTTATCAAATGCGTAAAAACCCCAAATGTATATTTCAAATCTATTCTGTTTGATGTACAATTTACTAAATTTTCATGTTTGTCAGAATCCTTCAGACTGATTCTGACTGGGTTCTTGCCAATACTTCGATTTGTGTTGTCTCTTCAACTTCTAGCTTGGAACCTACTAAAACGACTTGAAATATTTGGATGAAAATGAATTCAAAAGTAATACAAAATAAGAAAGCCTGAATTTGAAGAAGAGCGGTCGAGTCCCTCACCACTGTTGTGAACAAGGAAATTTTTTCTAAAATTGTTATTTTTCGTTCTTTTTTTATAATTATTTTTTAAACATAAACTAACCCAAACTCTGCAGAAATTAAGTTTATAGTGAAGTCATGTGATTCAATAAAAAAATAATTCCGATTGATTTTTGCAACTGAGCAAAAATTTAAAATTCATAATTTTTCATCGCACTTTCTCGAATCTGTTGTCAAATATTATTCGATTTTCAGAAATATGGGCTTATTAGAAAAAAGATGTTGGTTTGATTTTGCTTCTGTTCATCCGTTTATCAGAAATATAATAAAGTTATACCAATTAGCATGAATTAGGAAATGCTGACTTAAATCGACATAATATCTTTTTTAACGAAAGTCTTTACGACACTCTTCCAAAAAGACATCATTCATTAAAATCGAATAATATTTGTGCAATTTTGAAGGATTTTCATGAAACTGATTTTGAAAATCCAATGGAAGATTATGATTAAAAAAATATTTTTCACATATTACACATAGAAAGAGTTAGTATGTTAGTGTTAAATATGACGATATCAAAAGTCGATTTTAAAGGAAATTTCATCGAGAGACTCAAACGATTTTTTCATATTTCGTCTCTTAGTTTTTCATCCCCAGGAGCCAGAAATTTTGTGTTTTATATTTTCGGAAATGAGCTCCATTTGTACTCATCTAAGGACGAATTTTAAGGCTAGCGCCAATTGGCAATTTTACAACAAAGTGAAGTGTTCAGTCATTGTGGGTAGAAAAAATTACATTTTCCCCGAGAAAAATTGAAAATATTGTAGCTCAAGCCTTAAAACCTTTGTATAACTGCCTAAAACCTTCGTTTAACCTTATTTGAACAAGACAAATCCGTTAAGGCTGTAAAACTGGCGATTTCAAAACATTTTGGCTGATTCTAAAGACCCTAAACAACGCAGAAGCAAGTTCATTTTAAAATGACCGCTACCACTGCTGTGCAAAAGAAAGAAAGAAAGTCGATTTTTATATACATTTTTTATTTTTTATTTTCTTGCAAGGCTTTGGAAACACTTAAAAAGTGCATTACTTAGGTAAGTATTCGTATCCAAATAATAAGAGCATTTTTGGACAAACAGAGTCCGATATTCAATCTTGATTGCAAGACTTACATATTTTGGTGGAAAAAGTATACAATTATAGCAATTTTTCAAATATTTTTTAATATTAATAAAATACTCTTTATAAAAACTAAACTAAAATTTTAAATATCACTGTTTTTTAGGGGTTGGGTCGGTTTGAAAATTTATTTTCTTGTTTTTTTATGACATTGTACAACATGTCCATATGTCCCTAAAGCTTGAGTCCAAACTTATTTTTGCAAATTAGCTGTCATGGTTTCCCAAAAAGTTATAACCAATCTTTCTTCAAATATTTAGTTCTTATATTAACAAAAATTAGTTATCATATTCTTTGGTTGAGCCTTCGAAACCCACCTAGCCCATTAACTTAACGCATTAGCACCCAAGAGTTGAAACTTATTGCTGATTTGAAGACTTTGTAAAATTGATTTTATATATCCAAAATTTGATAAAACCCCCCAGAAAAAATCCTGGTTGCGTCCCTGCATATATGGATAATTTTAAATGTATTAACACCACTGTTGCCAGATTGAGGTAAATTTCGCTTAATGAGGTAATCTTTGAGGTAATTTTTGACTCATTTTTTTGGGCAGAGTTAAATAAGGTAATTTTTGACTAAAATTGGTAAATTTTTGCAATATAATTATTTTTTAGATTTCCAAATATTTTAAGTTTTTTGCTCTTTTGTTCACTCTCTGAACGAACTCACAAGCAGTCCTTTATTATTGGGAGTCCTCTTTTGTACCAAAAAATAACATATAGAGGATTGTTTAAATTTTTGATTTGCTGCAAATTTTAACTTAAAAACTAAGAAAATTATTGAAACGCGCCAAGACATAAGTAGTAATCAAATGTTTTGAAATTGCATTGAATAATGCTTAAACGAATATCGATTATAGAAAGTGAACAGTTCCTACAAAAAAGGTAATGAAAAAGTGGATAAAAGAAGTCCCATACACATCGTGAATTGGAAAAGTTGTTGGCAATAGGAAGATACGAATTATTCAAGGCTAGCAAAGAAATGTTTGATTGTGGAAGTAGTGAAGTGAGTTATAACGACTGTTAATCATTTAAAATTTTGTAATTTTTTTTTTTAGAATAAGGTACATTTTCTCAGAAAGTGGTAATTTTTTCCCAAATAGTGGTAAATTTCAGTTCAGCTCTCTGGCAACACTGTTTTAAATACACTTTTTTGGAAATGTTCCTGGAAATTTTACAAACACAAATTGTGGAACGAACGATCTTATCGAGATAAATATTTGATTGTTGTTCAACATTATGGCTCACATCACTCCATGGTCCTCTAATTATTTTCTTTATATAATTTCTGGAGAATGTTTTTGTTTCGTAGCTGACGTGAAGAGCCTCCCTGAACTTTGTGAGCAGAACTACTATTCTCTTTTAACAATTTTCGAATGCACTTGTGAATTTATGTATTACTTTCTAGTGAGCATTTTGGCTCAAATTGTAGCTCATAATTTCTAAAAAGCTGTAGTGGTAGGTTAACAAAATTTTACCCGATCGGTTGAGAATTTTTATAGTTATAAGTTTTTTGCTTGACATTCGATTTTTTCGGCTGCCAGCCGCCATATGGAATTCCCCAAAACACCACATTGCTGTCGAAATAACGTACCAAGAGGACCAATTTGCTCTTTTATGTTTTGATTGGTCAAGCCATATTTTGTGGGCATATTTTTCCAGTTTTAAGTGAAACAAAAGCTCCAACCAAAAACTGAAGTGATGAATATTTGAATATTTTCAATTTCTAACTTGATGTAAGCATATCACTTTCAACCAAATGATGTGATATAATAATGAGTTGAATAAACAAATCACAACAAAGCCCAGTGAGTTGGCTTCAAAACGACGCACCGCTCAAAAATCATTCTATATTTTTTGACGCGCCAATCGAAAATGCCAATTAGTCACTCATGCTTGAAGAGCAAAATAACAACAACAACAATATTTGAGAAATATAGCTATTCACTATATCCAAATCCTCTACCACCCCTTTTCTTCAAAGTAATAGATTGAGCCACGAGCATATCACTATAACTTACAGCAAAAATATGCTTTGCTTACTACGTGCTTAAATTAATATTTGGCAACAAAATTATTTGAGAACACGAGAACAGAAGTAAGGAAAATGATTATTCATGTCACTCAATAATTAAAGCAAAAGTAAGCAGTCAAGGAGTCAAGGTTAAGAGATATTTGAAAGTTGATTCTACATATATTGTCGATATTAACTCAATGGCGTTTGCAGTTTAGTTCTATACAAGTAGCGTCCTTCTTTTTTTATGAAAGTAGTTATAAGAAACTTAAAATAAACAAATATTTTTGTATGAAGCTTATTAGAAAACTCACTTTGGGCTTTTTCAATTTTAAACAAAAAATCAAAAATTATTTTTTTTTTTTTTTAAATAAAAATAGCCCCTTAAGAATATATATAAAACGTATTTTATAAGGTTTTTGTTAGCATTCACTTATTGTCAACGGCTTAAAATACGACTCAATTTAATATTAATGTAACATGTGCACTTCTTATCTAAGAATAATTCACTCATGGTTAAATATGAAATGAGTAAAAGTCAAATTCACATAGTTGTTGAATGAGCGATGAATCGTGCGAGTTTCAAATACGGTTAATTAAGTGATAGCTCGATTATATTTTTGGGCAAAGTAGCCAACAGCAAAAATAATTTAATCGATTGAGCACGCAAGTCGATACAAATGTGTTGTTTGACTTTAGTGGATTTGTTCTTCTATCTTTACATTTACATCGATTAACAAATTATATTTCCAAGCATATTTTTAGTTCATTCAACCATTTTAATTAATATCGTAAAATCAATCTTTATATTATTGATTACCGAATTAACAAATTAGGTTTTTGGAATAAATGTGTGTATAATAAGTTCAGTCCAGCTATTTAATGAATGAGTTGAGTTAATGCGTTTGAAGCTAAAAATAATTTTGTTTCCAAGCCAATTTTACTAATATTCACACGTAAGCACATTAATTGGGGCGTGGAAAAATTGGTCTACCGTAGAGAATCTTGATAACATGGTCAAAATTTTCTGTTGGAAATAGAAATGCCAACTAGCCTGAGCTTTTGTTGAGCACTGCTAATTGATGCTGATTTAGCGCAACATATAAAAAATTTATCATGGAACGTATTGAAACTTTTGATCCTTATCATTAACGATATATTTTTTTATAGTTAAGTTTTTTTATGTGCTTGCTTAGTTTGTGCATTAAAGCCATGAAAAAGCTGTACTTAGCATGTCGGAAATATCTTAAATATATGTTCAAAACAGTACTACTATTAAAATGCTTTTAAAAAGGAATTTGAATGTGGTGTTTAATAATGTAAGCCCAAGGGATTGCCCACCACTGGATTAGAGGCGACAAATAAATTATAGCTGACATAAGTTACATACGTAGATATTTTTAACTACAGTCTTGCATGTATGCGTGTGTATGTGTGTGTGTGTATGTGTGCTGTGTCTAGTTGTTAGGGCACAGAAATACATGTCAGCAATACACTTCGTCAAATTTTTGTATAAACGTAATAAAAATACCAACAATTTGTTTTTATATGGTTAAGTTGTTGTTGTTGTTGTTGTTGTTGTTGTTGTTGTTGCTTTTGTTCATGTTCAACTCCCGCCTGTGGGTTTGAAAGCCTCTTGAGGTTTAAGGTTAGAAAAATAGTAGAAAATGAAGGTATATAGATGGAAAAGTAAAGCATAACTACGAGAAAATAACAACACAAACATCAACTTTATCAAAGGAAATGGGCCACACCACACCATACATGCTGTAAAAATGAGGGTTAAGTAAAAAGGACCCCAAGGATTACAATTGTAAGCTACAAAAAAAAATCAAGTCTATAAAAAGTGATTCAAATGTATGCTCATCTGTGTCTCTCTGTGGCAGTGAAATTTATATGTCAGTGAGTATAAGAGTTTAAATACTACATGAAGTAAAAGTCTTAATATAAAAGCATTATGAAAATGTTTATTTTTTTTTATGTTATTCTTTTTTTGAAGGTTGTTCGGTCAGGCTACATTCATGACGTACAATAAAATACAATTTTTATAACGTCTTGAGATTAAGTTAACTCTGTATGAATACATTCGTTCAGTACTAGTCCGAAAACGCATTTGATTATTTATATTTCAAATATTTTGCTGCTGGTCTTACTAACATACATGACTGAAATTATTCGTTAAGGTTATTTTTTTTCTAAGTCAATATAAAAGTTTTCGACATATTTAAAAACGTTTGAAAAAACTTTTTTATTTTTAATATAAAAGAAATTCTTTTATAATAATGTTGGAAAAAATTTAACTTGTCTACGTGCCTGTTTAGATCGTCATGATCAAGACAAAAAGTGTCCGAGAACGGATAAGAATTGGATAGTAAAAATAAGATGAAACTTGGATTTGGAAATTTCATGCAGGCTTCAATTTTATTTCGTTTAATTTTGAAATTACAAAACAATATTCGCCAAATTTTTATAAATAAATTATGTTAAAATAACAACATGAAGTAGAGATGGGCGCGTATGACGAATTTTGACGTGACACGACGTGTCACGACGAATAACGTCGTGATCGTGAGTGAATCAATAAAAAAATCAAGAAATATTCGTGATCGTGCGTGATTAAATTTTTCTCGTTAGTGAGCATACGTGACTTAAATTTATTCGTGTCACGACTTGTGTACCTTTCAAATCTGTGACAAATTTCGTAACAATGTTTTCTTACTCTTTTGCTACCAATTGCATACAAAATGCAACACTGACCACGTAAGGAAGCGACAACAACTAACTTCGCTTTGAGGCATTTTGGTAGTTTTAAACACAAATTATAAGCTGAGAAATTTTATAAATTTTCGTTTTCCTATAAAACGTATTCGTGAGAACTCGTGAGCAAAATATGTCATCGTGATCGTGAGCAAACAAATTATTTTTAATTGGGAGCGTGCGTGATAAGAAGAAATCACATCGTGATCGTGCGTGATTGTGATTTAAAAAATTATTTTTAATCGTGAGCGTGCGTGATTAGAATAAATCACATCGTGAGCGTGCGTGATCGTGAGTCAAAATCACTCACGTGCCCATCTCTAGTATGAACGGCCGCGCATTAAAAACTTCAATGAAAGCTTCATCAAGATGCTGTAGAATCGATGATAAGGCAATTGATTTTAAACAGAGGCAAACCAAACTGGCGCTCGAAGTGCCAAATTAACAGGTTTATTTATTTATTCAACTGTTTGTCAAGCCTACAATAAGCAGTTTAATTGATATTTAAAACCTTAAAACTAATGCTTTTTGTTAACAGAACATATGTATATATTTATAAAAATTATTAAATACGAAGTGTCTTAATTGTAACGATAGAATATGGGGGGGACGGGGCCAGGAAGTTGTGTTCGAGAATGTAGAAGAATATTTCGGAGTGTGTAACTGATTAGTGAAAAAAAGAAAACAGGTTCGATAGTATCGTAAGTGTAGACGTAAAATTTCGTTTAAATAGTAACCTTTTCTGCTTTGTCTCTTTAGTGCGATTGTTTTGTCTATTTTGCACATATTTTTTATTTATCTTCCGAAAATTAATTACACTCAAGTGATGGACTTCTTTTCGAGACCAGAACACAGTAAAATATTCAAAGTAAGCATGATAAATAGAGCAAGCAAAAGAAAGAAGCAAAATGTCAAATTTTTTCATTCATTTTGATAAGTTTGACAGGTTGAGTTCATTGACTTAGTTGAAAAGAAGGCTAAGCGAATGTCCTTTTCATTGGTGTCACTGTCGTCTCTGTTTCATGTATAGTTTGAGACTTACGCACGGTTAAAAATTTTGAACTAGTTTTTAATCCAAACTTTGGTTTCAAGGAATTTTTAATCCTAAAAGTACTAATTTTTATTCCATATTTTAGTTTAATTTTTTTTAATCCGAAAAAGTTTAAGTTTAAGACTATTTTTGGACTACAAATTTGCATTAAGGTAGTATTTTCAGGAAAAAGTATTTATGTTATTTAATAGCTGAATTACAATGCAGCAGTGGCAGTGGCAGCAGCTGTGTCAGTGGCAGCGGCAGTGATCAGCTGTTTTGTAAATTACTGGCTGCAAAAAACAATCTAGCAGTGGCAGCGTCAGCATCAAAAGCAGTGAATGTGGAATTTTTCTTAGTAGTTTAATTATTTGCAAGTTGGCAGTGAATTTAGAAATAGGGCTAACCTCGGCAGCACTGTTTACTGCCACTGCTGCTATGTAAGTTTTACCATTGAACAACAGTATTCATAAAATAACAGCTGATCAATGCCATTGCCACTAACTACTACTATTACTTGAAAACTACTACTACTACTACGAAATTTAAGCTAAATATAATTCTAAATGTTGTTAAAGCATTCGAAATTTATTGTTAATTAAATGAAAAAAATTGTTAATTAAAATCTGAACCAAAATATTATTATATACATTATTACAGTAAACAGTGTTTAAAACTTCGTGGATTAAATAGTATTCCTTTTCGGATAACAATATATTAAACTTTTTTGAACTAAAATCTAATCCTTTTTGGATTATAAGATTTTAAACTTTCTGTGGATTAACAATTATTCCTTTTTGGATTAAGAAATTTTAAACTTTTTGCGGTTTAAAAATTAATCTTTTTTGGATTGAAAAATTTAAAACTTTTCATTGGATTAAAAAATAATCTTTTTTTGGTCGTGTCCTATATGTAATCCAAAAAAGTTTAAAACTAAGTCCAAGATTTTTAACCGTGCGCTCAATTAAACTTCAATTTAATTTTAAATAAAGTGAATGCCCCGATTTTTCAAATTTTTTTTTTTCACGCTGAGCAAATGGCCTTTCCACCGGTGTCACATCTCTGTCCGATGTATAGTTTGCGAGCTACACTAAAATGAGTTGTAGGATGTATTTGGTTGATCATTCAAATTAATTTGAATTGAAAACAAAAACAACAATTTATCCAGAACGAAACTGAATCATTTCTTATATTAAAAAAACAGATAGCGCCATCAATTGGGTTATAGCACAAAGCGAAATATAATGCAAGTCATTTCTTTCATAAGAATTAAATCTAATCGGATCACCCTCTTAACGTGGAGTAAAGAGCACAAATCCTGCCAATGCCGTGGAGTAGAGAACCAAGTTCGTATAAAACAAAACCAATACAAGCAAAAACAACGAAACAAAAACAAAGAAAGCAGCAGGCACAGCATAAGCAGCTGATGATTGATTTTCTTATATAAACACATGCATTTTTCTTCTTACATTTTACTTTTTTGTGACATTAATATAATAGTGACACAATCCAAAATTAGATATTCATTCAGCGCAGGATATATCTAATATTTTAGTATATATATTAACTTTGAACGATGAGTATTAAAGGATGTAGGTATACCCTAAAGTATTCGCCAAAAAAGTTTCATGGCCTTGAAAAATCTGTTAAAACGACCCCATACAACCGCGCTGTAAGACGTTATTCTACGTCAAAAGTAAGTAAGTAGGATCTGCTTAAATTAAAATCAAATTAAATGACCGAATTATTGGTCACACGAAGCATCCTGGAATTAGGTTCACTGCATTCATATTCGGTGCGTTGGAAATTAAGATAGAAAAGAGTAACAAATCTGAGGTTGGCGTGGATTTGTGGTTGCATTTGCTGAAGTGCAGGCGAGATAAAAGTTAAGCATAGTAGTTGATGAATGAAAACTAAACACAGAAAAATTGCCACATAAAAACCTAATAATATAGTACAAAGTTAAGAAGATTTCTCTATGGTTTGTACCCAAGAAGATTTTGATCTTAAATTTATTGGCGTTGTCTTCTTAAATTAATTTAAGAAGAAATCTTATACAGCTAATAGGTGCTCTTCTTGATCTTTTGATTTTTTTGAAGAATAAATCTTATACAGCTACAAGTTTTTCTTCTTGATTTTGTCTAAGAATAAAACTCATACAGATACTAGGTTTTCTCTTTGTTTTTTTTAAAAAAAAAAGGAATCTCATAGTAGCTTTAGGTTTTCATCTTGATTTTTTTTTTAAGGAATCTCATGAAGCAACAAAGTTTTCTACATGATTTGCTTTTCTTCTCTGTATAGAATAAATAAATAGGAAATAACAAATAAACGCTACATGAATTGTGAGACTCGTCTAGGACTTGAAAATAATCTTTTACATATGGATTTTAGAAGAAATTAAGAAGATATCTTATAAAACAAAATTAAAAAGATTTTGCTGAAAAACAAGAAGATTTTTCTTAAAAAATTAATTCTCCTCTTTCGTCTTTCATGCTCATGTTTTTGAAAACTCTTGAAAATATGGATTTTAGAAGAAATTAAGAAGATATCTTATAAAATAAAATTAAAAAGATTTTTGCTGAAAAACAAGAAGATTTTTTCTTAAAAAATAACTACCCTCTTTCATCTTTCATGCCCCTTTGTTCTTAATACATTTTAAGAAGAAATACTATAGATTTTATGTGGCACTATTTATCTGTTTGTATAACTACGGTACGATAAGTAAATGTATGTAGATTGAAGCCGTCGGAACTGGGTAGACCGCGTAAAGCAAAGCGAATGAATCTACTTGTACTCCTTCGATTCACATATAATGAAAATCGTAGACAGGTGACCAAACCTGGCAAGCATATTCGAGGTTGGGGTTCAGAAAAAGGTTAAGTAAAGAGATTTTGTTTGACCAGTGTTTCAGGAAACTAAGAGATTTCGCTAAGTTAAGTGATACCGTGAAGTTCTTTGTCGCAGATAACACCTAAAGGGGGTTCTACACGATACAACGGCCGTACCAATATTGGTTGCTTTTTAATGGTTATCTGCGATTATTGTATTGTTTGGATGCAATCATTCGATGAGTTGGTTTTTGGAGTACAAGGAATTTTTTTTGGCACCAAGTGGAAAAACTGATCAGATCGTTTTGGAGACAGCAAGAGTCAGCAATGGTATGAATGCGGCGATAAATTTGCAGTAAGTTGGATCGAAATATAGATTTTACTAGATACCGACTCAAAAGTTAGAGCGACTCTTAAAAACTATTATACCAACGATTTATCAGTGAAAAGAGAGTTCAATACTTTTTTTCAATACGCCTAAATGCATGTGAATACCATGAAAAAATATACTTTATAGGTGTTTTAAAAAATATATTTTCGTAAATGACGAAATATTGTTTTTTATTTTTTTGGGACTCAAAAGACTTTGTAAAGACAAAAAATTTCCAAATTTATTTTTTAGCCAATATTTGTGTACCATCAAAATTTTTTTCGTTTTTTGGTTATCTTTGGTATGCATTCTGTAAAAAAAAAATTAAATGCAAAAAACTTGATTCATTGGCCATAAAAGGGGTTCCGTGGAACCAAAACTACAACCGCCAATTCAAAAAAACTATGCAAAAAAAGTTTTTAAGAGTCTGGCTGACTTTGTTACTTTTTACTTGAGAAGGATCAACTTTAACAACAAATTCTTCAAAATTTTTGGATAGACTAGATATATCGATTGCTAATTTATCTTCCGATGGCTTTCTAATAGATCCCAAAATATATCCATGAACACGTCATTAACTGAAGCTTTAGTATTCTATAGAGCTAATAAGTACCGATCTACAAGCGGCTTGTCCCACTTTTGAGACTTAAAATATTCCTTCAGCGAGAACCATACACGGAATGTATGGGATGGGATACGGAATGTATGATGTATAAATAAAATTATTGATTTATATTTTATAAAAAATATTTTCTATATATTTACTTTCTCATAGTGCGTGTTGATATACTCGTAGCTTTCCGGCACACCTAGAACATTCTACACTCAGAAAAAAAACACATATCTTTCTCGGATAAAAAATTTCTCTTCAATTAGAATAAATTTTCACATTTTCGAAAAAATATTTCTTCACTTCAGGGATATGGAAATATATCAATGTCTCTAATACTACGTTCTCTGAACTAAAAACATTTGAAAAGTTACTCAATCAGGTTTTTGTTTAAAAATGGGTATTTTTTATATTTTTCTAAGAAATTTTTAGTTTGAAAGATATTGAAAGTTATCTTCAATGTTTTTGTTTTTGTCGACCTAAGTCGACCTAAGAAAGACAAACACACAAAATGTGGTGGTTCTAGCGTTATTCTAGCCAAACTTATGACATATGATTAAGCTGATACGGCTATTAAAAACATTAAAGCAAGATTTCTCGAAACATTGATATCGGAACTAGGCAAAATTGGTCGGCCTCGGTAGGCGAGTGGTAAGCATGCTTGACTGCCAACTCAGAGGTTCCGGGTTTGAGTCCCAGTCAGGCCATGGTCCTACGCGTTTACCATTCATTAATTATTTCCTCATTTCTAATCAACTGAAATTTAAAATTAATTTATATATACGACTTTTGAAGTTGTAGTTGGCGGTAGAGAAGTTTGTGAAATGGTATTGGAGCAATCCGCCACACAAACAGCATTATACACATGTTCACTTGATATCACTTTCTCTCCTACTAATCTCCCCATTCCATTTCCGAACCAGGGCAGACTAGACTGAATAGGTTTGACTCTTGAAATACTTGGTTCAAAGCTAAAAAAACAAAGAAAAGGGATACTTTTATGAAATTTTCATGGCAAAATTTAATAAAGTTTTAAAGGGGTTTCTGAAAAGTATGGTACCGATCGAAAAAATGTATGGAAATGATCGCACAGCTCCGAAATTCAATCTCAATTCATACGTGCCGTTCCATTGGCAACATTTTATGGTCGTTATACGAGGAGTGTGGCCCTTTTTCAGCAGTCCAAATTTTCGGAAATTGATAAATTTCGAACTAAAATATGTGTTCTGGATAGCAAATAAAGATTATTTTTGTAATTGACTTATTAAGCGCACAATTACTGCTATGAAATGGAATGGCAAAAATGTAATGGTGACGTAATTGTCGTGAAGGAAATAGAAAATAATTAGATTTAACAACTCAGGACAGTTAATTTGAACTGAAATTTAGTCAAAAAGGATCACTTAGGGCCATATTATTCTACTGCTTTCCGGAAATTGAAGTCGTATAAGTAAACATCGCATTTTATATAAAAAAATGGGTCAGAAAAAATTAAAAATCTTACGGTGTAACTTGATATATTTTGTCTAAGAGAATGTGTTGCATAATATGGGTTTCAGATAAAAGATGCCTATTCGAGTAATTTACGTAGAAAAAGTAAGCGAAGAATTTGCTTGGGTCGATATGTTATGACCTTAAATCAAAAAAGTAGTACAAAAAATCATAATCGAGTTTTGGGCTTTTATGACGCATTAGACATCATAATATTTATCTATTTATTTAATACTAGTTCTTTCCCGTCAAAAATTACGGGCCCGGTTTTTATAAAGGGAAAACATGAAATATGCATTTTCTTTATGTTGAATTATAAATCAGCGATGGTCACATATTCGACATAAAATAGTCCAAATAACAATTTTTAGTTCCAAATATTTATCAAATAACTTAAAGTAAAAGTGGAAATCATAGTAGGTACAACGAAATAAGTTTGAAAATTTTATGTAAAACTGAAAATTTCAAAATGATAAAATATAAAAAGTTTTTGAAGTTTCAATAAATCAGTAAACAAAAAAATGCCTAAAAATATGCTTTGAAATTTATAAAAAAAAATCAAGCGTTCCGCACTCACATTTTACGGAATTATGTTATAGTAATTATTAATCAACGAAATGCAATAGAAAGAATGGCTTTTTAATATTTGCGATACAAATTTAAAACATGCTACGACTTTCCGTATTTTAGCTGACGATATATTTAGTATTTATTTTTTTTAACCTACCATACAATAAAATAAGCAAACTGACAACAGTACCAATCATCGACCCAAGAGTCCTTTAGTAAATAGGTACTCATAAATTGAGCCAAATGTACAAACACAGACTTGTGAGGCAAGCGTGGTCATTTCTTTATTAAAATATGCAGAGGCAAGTGTGCGTTCGCAATATTTATGAATGATAAATTTTCAGAACACATGCAGCCAAGCAAACCACACAAACACTTGTGCACACCCACACATACACATACACTTACAAGTGCATGCAAATAAACACGTACGTATGGGTATGGAACAGCTAGCTCTATAGTTAGTCTGCACGAGTGACCTGCGAACGCGTGAACTATGATCATATTGTAAAGTTGTTGCTTTTTTTATTATTGCTGTTGTTTTTCTAATTGTCGTTGTCGTTCTCGTTGTAGCTGTTGTGTTGTTCTTATTATTACTACTGATAAGCCCAGTCGTGCTTTAAGCAGCCCTGACGCCAGCAACTAGTTAGTTAAAACATAAAAAAATACACAACAACGCCAGCAACAACAATTTAAATATGACAGGACTATTGGCATGGGAAAGGATATAAAAAAATACACCGAAAGAGAAAAAGAG
Organism: Tetanocera ferruginea; assembly: GCA_958299015.1. Lineage (NCBI taxonomy): Eukaryota > Metazoa > Arthropoda > Insecta > Diptera > Sciomyzidae > Tetanocera > Tetanocera ferruginea. The sequence goes on from OY282640.1 coordinate 128,611,835, forward strand.
AAAACATAAAAATGGATTAAAATACAAACAAGCTGGTGGCACTGCGGTAACATCAAAGAAAACATTTCATTAATGGGCAGGATTAACCAAAATAAAAATAAAAATATATAAAAAAAAATTAACGATAGAAAAAATGTACCAACCAAAGGTGAGGGGGGAGGGAATTTTGGTGGATCATTAGCAAAGGACAAAAATATACCAGCTTGGATATATGCAGAGGTCAACTCGACAGACAGCATGAATTAATGATGACTAATGTGTTGAAATGGCATGGAGAAGGAGTTTTAAAGGAGGTACAAAGCTGGTAGAGGTGGAATTATTTAGCTTCAGAGCAACATTGCAACTAACCAAGACAACAGCATAAAATGGGCTGGCAAAAAGTAATTCCAGCCAGATAGGAGGAACATTTCTAAATAAATCTATTTCTGCTTCGAGTGGCGTTGCCAGGCTGCCGCTTATGCTTGAGTCAGCTTAGAAATTGGACAGCATAAATTAAGTAATGATGAATAGGTGAAAACCAGGCCACTTGAGTGTTGACAAAACTAAGGCTCAAAAATTAAGCATGAGCAATTGGCACATAAAATAAAAATATGTTGCTTCACACAAGCGACACACAACTGCAATGGACATAAAAAAATCGTTCAATAACTGGAGCAAATTGTTACAGGGTCACAAGGTTGCGCAATACTTGAGCAAATGAGACAAGTAACAAATTTGTATGCTTAGGGCTGCTAAAAGGAGATAACGTTTTACACTCCAAAGGGAAATTTGTCATAGAGCATTTAAAATAACTGGCCTACATGCATTGAACAGGGTCAACATGCATTGAACTCCGTAACTCTTGGTCGGAAGCCTAAAGCGAATTGCAAAATGCAGCAAGAGTTTCCATTTTGTAACTAAGCGACAGTTTTACATCTTTCGACATGGTATCTGGGAAAGATTATCTCTTTGAATTTTTAATAAAGTGTGTCTTAAAACAGCACCACTTAATTACCTTGCATGGGGAAAGCCTTAGTCACATCTGAAAATACAGTTCACAAGTTGCTGAACAATGTTGAACAGACCAATAATATTATATCAGAAACTTTACCAATCAGTATTTCTTATGAAACTGTACATGCATGAAGACCAGAACACCGATATTTAACACCGAAAAATATAATGTCCAAAGTTTGCAAAATAAATTGTGACTTGGACTGCCGAACAGTGGAAGCATGAAATGTGCCAAAGTAAGTGTCAAAGTAAAAGTGTCAAGAGTAAAAGGCTTGAAATCTGATGGAAAGATTGTTCATGGTAATACTTCTCGCAGTATTGAGAAAACTTTAACGTCTGGAGGAAAATCATTTATGATATTGTGGTTTTTTCAAGAAAATGAAATGGGAATTCTTCCAAAAACTGAAAGATTTATTAAAGCAGAAAATGTATTGCTATTTAAAATGACTCCTACCTTATCAGCCTTTAAAAGTATGGATGTGATGCAGGCTTAACCTTACTAATGCAAGATAATGACCCCAAATATAAAGTGAAAATAGTGACATAATGGATGTTGAAGTAGATATAAACTGTTTCGATTGACCATCACAGTCACTCAACCCAAATCCGATGGAAAACTTGTGGAACATAATTAAGGAAAACAATAATATAAAGTTTTTCGATAAGCCCTGGGCGGTAGATTTTGAGAAATGGTTAAAAAAACTTTTAAACTTAAAAAAATATATGCTAATACTTTGCATTGAACTCGAGTACTCGTCAGGCAAGTCCATAATCGTTCAACGAAACTCTGTTAACGGTTGATATTTATTAGCGTAACATACTTATAAACACTTATCTAAATCGTCTTAAAAATATTTATTACTTATTTTTTATATCCGAACACAATTTATATCAGAACAACAAGTTATAATTTATGATCAATTTCTAAACACAATATTGATCAAAAAAGGACTCCACGAAACTTGTAAGATTTAACTGGGTTCTATCTGTCTTAGGCCCGTTAACTGATCTCCGAAGTTTAAATTCCTTAATCTCAGATTTCGTAAACAGAGTTTAAATTTTAAACTCAGTTAAAATTATTTTCGTAACTTATCTCATTTTTATCGGCAGTTTGCTTAAACTCTGTTTAAAAATTTAAACTGAGATTAAAAAACATATTTGAGCGGCACTGTAGTAAAAATTCTACAACTTTGACGTAGGACATCAAAATATTTCAAAATTTTTGATAAAATAATGCAAATTGTCAGTTTCATTGGAATATTTTTTTTTCAAAACTTAAAATATGTTTGTTTTTGTTTTGATTTTTTTGAAGTATGATTTTTTTATTTTTTTTTTTTTGTTTACGATTGAGAATATTTCCAATGTTCACAGAGAATTTTTGACAAAATCTAAGTTTAAATTTTTTAAACCTAGAATTTCTGTGTTTAAATTTAAACTTGCCTCACCAAGTTAAACTTAGATTTTTTGAGATGAGGTATCGGCGTTAAAATTTAAACTGAGGTTAAGGAATTTTAAACTTTGTTTAAGCTAAACTTTGTTTAAAATTGAGATCAGTTAACGGGCCTTAGTGATTCATATCGAAAAAAATAATAAAAATTTTTATTAAAAAAATAATATTGAAAATTTTAAAATGTCGAATGCAAGAGTTTTTCGGAGTACCGCAGAAACTATTTTATTAATTCAAATAGTTAAAGAAAAAATATATGGGAAATAGTGGACGGAAAGGAATTTGAATAACGGCAGCATAAAATTGTTTGAGACACCGATGAACAGAAGTTTTGTGAACTCCAAATTGGTTTACGAATTTTCTGTATTCTGAGCACAAAACAAGCTTATATAGAGATTTACAGTGGTTCAAACGACTAACCGGACAACGCAGCGAGCGGCTTTAAAGGCAATTTTTTTTAACAAAAAAAAACCTTATTTAAAATGTGGAAAGTTGTACAGAATGTTTTATTATTGTTTTTACTTTTGTTTGGTACAAATAATTAACATAAAATTTACTCCAATTTTATTCAGATCGCAAAAATATAAAAAAATCCCTTTTAAAGGGTCAAACGTCTAACTGGACATTTCAATTAGGCATGTTGTTGTCTTTAAAAAAGCATTCACACCCAATTTCTATTGATTCCGCTCATTGTGTTTTGTCTTTGATAATCGCTTCTACAAAAAATTCGACCATGGTGCAAAAACGCACGTACACAACATTCAAAATTCGGCCGCTAATTATACGGCAATACTGTGAAGGTGAAACTATTCGCTAAATCGGTGATATCGTTGGTCGAAACCATTCTACGGTCCACGACATTATTATAAAAGTATCGTGACGATTTCCGAATTCTCAACAAAAGTCAGGAGGGTCAAGGTTAAACACTAGGCGACCGTGATAAGCACCAAATTATCCTACAAATAAAAACAATTCATTCCAAACTGCAAATGAGCTAAAAAATTATGCAAAAGAAGTTAAGGAAAGAACTTATGTGTGGAAACTATTCGTAACATACTACGTAAGAATGTTTTTCCTGGAAGAATTGTGAGAAAGAAGCCGTCCATTAGCCCAAAAAACAAAAGACTATGACTTCAGTTTGCGAGAGTGTATTTGCTTAAAAATTATGCTCTTTGGGATACAGTAAGTAAGGTAATATGTAAAAAATTAGGTTAATTTCAAGTGGTATGTCCTATTTAAGGTACTTTACACTGACCAACGCAAATTCAACTTGCACGGTTTAGATGTAGGGCTTAAGTATGGCGACAACCAAACACCGAATTTAAAAGCAAAAATACTCGCACTACAGTGAAACATGGAGATGGTTCTGTGATGGTTTGGGACTGTATTTCTAGTGTAGGTGTCTGAAATCTAGTGATTTTTGATGGTAAAACGTATGTATACGACTACCTTAACATATAAAGGAAAAGATTAAGCAGAGTGTCGAAAAGCTTTGTATATTACAGACCATTGATTTTTATCAAGATAATTAACCAAAACACACTTCTGCTGTGGCAAAAATATGGCTAATACATAACTGCCTCAAATTATTGCAAACTCCGTCCCCAATCGCCTGACATCATCGTCATTGAAAATGTATGAAATGGAGGGGGTAAAAGGCTCTACAACACAAGTATTCGAAACATATCTCAGTTCAAGGAGGAATTAATCAAGGAATGTAACAGAATTCAACCAGATGTTGACAGAAACTTGTTCCCCTCCATTAAAAACCGTTTGCAAGACATAATTGATGCAAAATGTTCCTCAACAAAGTATTGAAATAATGAATTTAACAATAATTTGTTTGTGTCCAGTTAGATGTTTGACCCTTTAAGAGAAGATTTTTATATATAATTGCTAACTGAATGAAATTGGAGTACATTTTTGGTGAATTCTTTGTACTAAACAATAGTTAGAACAACAACAAAACATTCTGTAGAAATTTCTGTATTACAAATAACGTCTTTTTCCTTAAAAAAATGTCTTTTAAAGTAGATTGCTGCGGTGTCCGGTTAGTCGTTTGAACCACTGTAGCTACTTTCATCTTTGTAGAATAGGCTTTCGGACATAGCCGGGATTAGGTTGAAGCTCAGATTTCAACCGATCCACTCGAAAATTTGTAACGAACTCATCATAATTATTGCTATTAACAATATTGCACCACCAGTCCTTGCTTCTTTCTTTCATCTTTCTTTCTTTAAAATATTGAGTGTCACTTATGACTTTATAAATGTTACACGAGCATTTCTTATTCAGTTTCACCCAAAAAAAAACTCTTAACAAATTTTTTTTCTGTTAAATTGCCGTGAGAACATGAGAACGTAAGAACTTAAATGCATTTTTTAAATATTTTCAAAAAATATGTGTCTAAACAGTGGCCTATATCAGTTGAAAAGAAAACGCTAATACGGCTTATTGACGATCGTTGTATTTCACATGCAATTTAAAATTTTTCTAATTTGTATTTCTCTAACAATATATCAGGTTTAACTTTTTTGGTACAAGCTATAAACATGTCCTAAAGTTTTAGAAATACATTAGAACAAGTCATTTAATAAAACGCATTAAAACTGGTGATGAGACACACAAGCCAGCCATAAATCTTCAGAATGGCGACTTCTATATGGGCTTAAACCGAACTGAACCAAAACCAAAGAATCCACAAATACGGTGTAAGAATTGAACCAGTACCCAGTACTTTTTTGACAAAATGTAATTTAATATAATTGTTTTACTTTGTTTTGTGCCTACAGATATATTTTTGCTATACAATAATACAATATTAAAATCTAATTGGAAAAAGTAATTTTTTGGAACGACAACTGTAGATGTCAGAAATGGCGCATGTTGTGAAAGATCTGGAAATAATTGTAACTCCACCCTGAAGTCCAGTGAACGTTCTTTTCCACATATTAGCGTTCTAAAAATTGTTTTTGAAATGGTAATGTAGATGAACGCTATGTCATTGAGAGCTCTTTCTATTATACACTAGAGTTCGACAGTGGTCGAAATTCAATCTTTTCACATACATTCTTTTGATTCGTTACAAAAATATATGACAAACAATTTAGCTTCATAAAAATGTGGCAAAACAAATATTTTAAAAATAGTCGGTGCACTCCTCCGCACTCGAATTCATAAAAAAAATAATCAAAATCGGCTGAGAAACACGGGAGGAAATGTTGCTAACTGTTTTCCCCACGCCTATTTATATAAAGGTAAAGATATTTCTGTGCACTAGGAACTAGGAAAGAATTAATGTACTAGTAGTATAAGTATACGCATAGAATGTGAACCGAAACAAACGGGAGCAAAAATCTTCAAGAGTTACATTGAAATTTGAAAAGTTTTCATCTAGAATCATCTAGAATTTGTAAAGAGAATTATCCAATCTATATTTTTCTCCTAAGCATAAATTCTGTCCGAAAAAGTGGAGCCAAAATATTCGGGAATGACCCGTGTTGATGAACTCTGAACTCGAATACTTTCTAGGTAGTGTTTAGGGAGCTGCTTACCAGTTCTTAGCTTTGCTTTAATTAATTTTAATTAATTTAATTAGAATATTTCATGTAAATTTTGCCAATTTTTGACTACTTTTTCAAGCATTTCGCCGGTTTTGTTGCCAACAGCAAATAGTCTGGTGAGTTCAAATCTGCAATTGAGCTTGGATTGCTGCAAAACTTGAGATTAATTGCTCACCAAACGCTCTTAAACTATAGGCCGGCCTATGGTGCCACGTGGCACCGTCTTGTTAAAACCACATGTCAACCAAATTCCTTTCTTTAATTTAGGACAAAAATAAGTCGGTAATCATTGCACGGTACCTCGTTCCATTGACTTTAACGTTGAAATTTTCATTATTTTTTTTAAATGAACCAACGATGCTGCCGGTCCGCAATCCTCATTGATCGCATTGACCATTGCTGGTTGAAATGTCTTCGGCTGCTGATACACAAATGCTGATACAAAAATGAACTTCGTAACTGAAGACAGTTTTCTAAGGCTAATTCACTTAACAAGAGAAGTGGTAGAAGTGGTGGTAAGTCACCCTGCTTCAGTTCTTTCACCAGATGTATTTTGTATTTTTTCATACTGGGGTTACAGGTGGTCGAATAACAAAAGCCCAACTATTGAGAAAGGCGACGAATTCACATATTGCGATCTTCTTTGACATTGGCCGATACACACTCTCCGGATACGAGTTTCTGGATTGATGTCAAATAAAATGAAACTAGTGCGACATTTAGTCACAATACCTTGAAAAGCCTATTCAGTGGGTCGATTAGGATGACCAGAAAAAAGTTGAAATTTGCAAGACATGTTTTGTAAAATGATTTACACTGAAAAAACAAATAGCAAAAAAAAATCTTATCTTAAAAAATCGCCTGGCAATGAAGCATTAAACACTCGGCCGCACACAAAAGTTATGTCAGAAAAAACTCCTCCTGCATTTAGTATTTTTTCAATAAAGACTTTTCAGAAATGCTTGAGGTTAAATATTTGTTCCAGTCTAATGTACAACTGTGAATAAATAAGTTTTATCTTTTCAATTCTTTGTTTTCGTTACTTTACTTAGAAAAATAAAACTGCACTCAACCAAGCAATTCACCCCAGTTTGTATGTTAGAATTAGATGTACTAGCATCGCCTGGGGTCGAAATTCGACCATTTATTGATTGCCTATTTAAAATTATATGCGAGATGATTAAAATAAGTTCGAGGCTATAACTCTTAATTGATTGGAGATATAAAGCTATTTTCTTCAAAAAAATTATTTTTTTATTTTATTATTTTGTTCAAAAACAGAAAAACAACATTTTAAAAAAATTTAATTTTGTCAAAAAAATCATAGGGGTGCCTTGATTTTTTGATAGCACGGACAGTTTATTAATTTAGTGTCAAGACAAAATAAATTCACCTAAAATTCGGTATGGAGTTTGAAAGAAAATCAAAAATGCAATTTTGAGTTTTTGTTTTTTTACAACAAAAATCATTTTTACCCCATATTTTAAGAATAAATCAAATTTTATGGTCTTTTTTTAAAAGGAATAATTTAAATATAAACAAACAAAAAACGGTATTATTTTCAAAATATTTTTTAAGTTAACTGATAAGACTTCAATACAAAAAAGAAATAAATAAAATCTATGCACAGATGGCGGAGATATTGGCTTCCCAATTTAGACCATTCAATTTGAGACAGTTTTTTTCTCTCTCTTGGCATTTGGTTGAAACACACGCTAAATAACTAACGACAATATTAAGAAAATTCATTAAAAATACTTTTGGTTAGAACTTTGCTGTAATTTTTAACACATTTAAAAGAAAATTGAACAAAATTTTAGAAAAAATGAAAAAAATTGAAAAACCGTTAAAATCCGACCAAGATATTCACATGGAAAGTCAAATTTTTTAATTCAAAACACATTTTTTTACAATATTAACAATTGACGAATGCATAAAACTACATTTTTTTGAGAAATTGTTACTTTTGAAAAAAATTCAAATTCGAGCAACTTAAGAACTCTCCCCCAACCAAATTTCATATCAATCAAAGGGCAGATTTTTTCTCAAAAATTTAATTTCTCTCTAAGAAGGTTGGGAACGCCCTCTATCAGATATATCATTTATATATACATTCTGCACATTTGGGCAACAAAACCTTTCGAATGATATAAGTTTCATTTATTTTGAGTTTTAATTAATACCAAAAAAGCGTACGACAAACTTTAATGTTCAGGTATTAATATATAAGATGGTATGTTTAATAAGAATAAATTAAATGTCATTAACTCGACTGTTCTACTTCAATGTCGATCGTTGAGATAAGTTAATTAATTTGAAAACTTCTCAAGCTTCAGAAATCCCTTAAGAAAATAATATTTACAAATATTGTTTTGCTTCAGCAACCCCCTTTCCCCCTTTATGAATTCTACGGTGTTCTTGAAACTTAGGTTTAAATGCAGCATCAGTAACTTTGTAATTTGCAGTAAGGATTTTAATTTATTTCAAAAAATTTGTAGTAGAAAATTTTTTTTAAGTACTCGACATATTTTTCTAGAATATTCTACGATAATCGTTACCAAGTCAAAAAAAATTATATTTTTTTTAAGATATTTCATTAAACTCTTGTATTTCTGTCAAAAAAAGTCCTACCTCCCATACAAAGTGAATATCAAAACCTCTTACAATTCCACAATATTAATTTATAGACTTGAAACTTCGCATATGAGCTTCGATATTTTATATGCACTCTGAGTATGAATATCAATCCAATCGGATGAAAATCACGCTTACCTCCCATACAAAGTGACTTTGAATATATTTTGGTTCGGTCGTGAGGGTATTTAAACTTCGGCCCAGATCATTTCTTACTAGTTTTATGAACATACTAGAAAACACGACAGACATTTCCAAATAAATGTGGGACGTACACATGATGGCTGATTACTGTTGGTCCCTAATACGCGAAGATTCGTCGAAAAAAAAAAACGTCAAAGTTCAAATAGACAAGCTTTTATCTAAAATTTTATTTTGATTTATTGTTAATAAATATATATATGTTCATAAAGTACTCGTTTAGTGCAAGCACTGAAATTGAAATTAAACTTTTTCTACAAAATTATTTAAAAAAATGTATTTTTCATCCGTTTTTGGTTAAATTAGCTTTATTTTTTTGCTTCAAAAATATAAAATGTTCCTGATATTAATTTTTTCTAAAAAAACAAGTTACTTAAAAATGGAAATTAAAAAAAAAACATGAAAATTGCAAGAAATTTCAAATTTGACGAGCTATCACTTGAACATTTTTTATCTGATCGATGTGATTAGCTATATACTATTTATTTTTATCGGATAAGTAGTTTCAGCTGTAAGTAAATTTGAATGAAATCAACTCTCGAGAAGTACAAAAGTACCGTTATCTTAAAAACCCTACAAATGAAAAAAACAATTTTTGTGTTCTAGAGGTCCAAATCTGTGGAAATAAGGAAAAACTACATAAGTCAGATTTTGATAGTTTTCAGAAGAGCAATTTGATTGTTTGATCTAATTTGATTTTGGATGTAAATTTTAATTTATGTGTTTTTTCTTTTGTCTAAAACTTATTAACTGTGATTGATAAAAATTCCAAAAAAATATTATTAATAGAATCGCTTCTTACGCACCAGTTAATGTAATAAACTCAATTTCCACATAAGTCGACTTATGTTGTTTTTCCATATTTCCACTGAAATTAACTCTAATCGCCGTTCTAATTTATCTAAATTTATGTATTTATCTAAAGTTATTATTTGTAAAGCAGTGTTATGGGTATAGTATAAGTTCCCAAAGTGATTTAGTTTCACCAAATTTTAAAAGGCTTTTTATAAGAATTCATATTTTCGAAGTGGTTTTCACGACATTCTAAGAACTATACAATTTTTTTTTTAATTTTCGACTTTATATTGCTCTTTAGGTTGGGCTATTATTCATGATAAAATTATGTTTTTGTTTTTTGTTTTTTGTCTAAACGTGCTGTGGAATGGAGTTCGTTTCGGTACCATTTTTTAATGTGACATTTGACGCCAATTAACACTTGCCATGACACTTTTATGCCCCAAAAAAAAAAATTTTTTTTTCTATGCTTTAAAAGTCAATAACTGTCAACAAATAAAATTGTTCCTTCTATTTCAAGGAATAATTTATAATTAATTTGAATTTTAAAAAATATGAAAAACGAATAACCTTTTGTTTGTACGTCTAGATGAGACCATGACCTTAACATTTTCAGTAATGATTATAAAAGTAAGAGTATTAAAAAAGTACTCCATAACTGTTGGCCGGCTGATGAGCTGATGATGAAGAAATGTTCAGATTCATCGAGTTTTTTGTATCATTTGTGGGACCCATAATTGAGGACTTTTAAATTTCAAATCTAAACAAGCTATTTCCTTCTTCACTTTATAAACAACTAATAAGCTTCGAATGAGATGATTTAGTTTTTCTTTTAAATTAAACCTTAAATTCATAAGAGAAATTCACTAAGAAAACCTTATAGAATTTCGGTAGCCAGAAACGTTTCCTTAACTTTGACGTAAATGCGGCATTATTCTTTAAAGTTCTTTTGTCAAAAAAGTAAGGTCTTAAAAGTAGAACAGGCTTAAATAGCTGTAACGCACTCCTGCCTAAATTATGTCACACAAAAAGACTCTTTGAATTAAACGCAGTTGAGTACATTTAAATAATTAAATTTAATTCTTACATTCACTTTTGTTATTTCAGCAAAAGCTGTTTTAATCCTTACGCTTGACGTTGTCAATGTTTTTGTTGTTGCTGCTGCTTTTGATGTTGCTGTTGTTGGTTTTTGCTTACAAGCATAGCAGTCGTAATCCTTTCAGTTTTATTGTGTGTAATCCTTTGGAATTTGTTTTAATTATCTGTTTTGTTTAAATCCTGTTAACGTTTCACTTGCACACACAAACACACACAAATACAAAAGCACACTACAAACAAACGTTCTTTTAATCGAATGAATTAAATTCAAAGGAGATGTGAATAATTATTTTTATTTTTTTTTTTATATTTTTTCCATTTTCTTTAACAAAGAAAAATTATTTGACGCCTTGCCACGCCTTTAATTATTTTTTTAGAACCATTTCTTTTTATGTTTGCACGATTTAATTCATTGTCATAACGTCGTATTTAACACCGACAGCGACGAAACGCGACAACGACGAGTGGCAATTCGTATGTGCGTTCCCTTTCTTTACGTTTTGAAATTTTTTTTTTTAAATTTCTTTTTTTCAGATTTTATTTGGCTTACGTTTATCAGACAACGTTCCACGCGCTTTTATTACCAATTCGTTTGAATATCCCGGCAACACTGAATTGATTGAGTTTTTCAAATTTATGAATTACGTGCGTTGCGTGGAACTCGCATGGTTTGTGGACACAGTGTGGATGGTAAGTCTTGAGCTCTCTTTGGTATTGTTTTTGTGAGCAAAATGTAAGAATTCTTTAGTTTTGAGCGTAAATGCATGACATTTTATTAGTGTTGCACTTGCGCACTAGCAACATGTTGCTAAGAAGCTGCATTAGTAGCTGCAATTAATTGATAAACAAATATTTATGCAACTGTTATGCATTTTTAAAAGCTTCCACTTTAAACTGTTACAAGAAATAGAATATATTTAAATTTGAATGAAATGTGTGCTCAGTCAAACCCAAAAAATAGTCGATAAAGTCTTAATAGTCTTTCTGTTAAAGCTTCTTAGTAACACAGTTAAAAAAATTTTAACAGTATGTATATAATTTTTATTTTATAATTTTATTTAAATTGTTTTATATTTATACCCCCACGCGTACTGCGTAAGGGGTATATTAATTTTGTCACGACGTGTGTAACACCCAAAAGGAGGCGTGGTAGGTATGGAAAAGTATATATATTCTTGCTCAGCATCACCACCTGAGTTGATTAAGCCATGTCCGTCTGTCTGTCCGTCTGTCCGTCTGTCCGTCTGTCCGTCTGTCTGTCGACACGATTACAGCCGTAATTTTGAAGCTATCGTAATGAAATTCGATATTTAAGTTTTTTTTAAAAAAACTAAGGTCAAGTTCGAGAATGGGCTAAATCGGATGAAAACCACGCCTACCTCCCATACAACCCCAAAATTGAAAACTCTACAAAGAAGCTAATATTAAAGCTACAATACCGAAATTTGGTATATGTGTATTCTATGTCAAAGCTGATATGTCTTAGAAAAATGGGCGTCATCCACCCACTAACACGCCCACCTCCCATACAACCCCTAAAATTGAAAAATCTATAAAGAGGCTAATATTAAAGTTACAAGACGGAAACTCGGTATTTGTGTATTCAATGTCAAAACTGAGGTGTGTTAGAAAAATGGGCGTCATCCACTCATTAACACGCCCACCTCCCATACAACCTCAAAATTGAACAATCTATAAAGAGGCTAATATTAAAGTTACAAGATGGAAACTCGGTATTTGTGTATTTTATGTCAAAGCTGAGGTGTGCTATAAAAATGGGCTTTCTCCACCCATTAACACGCCCACCTCCCATACAACCCCAAAATTGAAAAATCAATAAAGAGGCTAATATTAAAGTTACAAGACAGAACCTCGGTATTTGTGTATTCTATGTCGAAACTGAGGTATGCTAGAAAAATGGGCATCATACACAATCTAACACGCCCACCTCCCATAAAACCCCAAAATTTAAAAATTTATAAAAAGGCTTATATTTAAGCTGCAGGAAAACAATTTGATATGTATGTATTTTAGACACATAAAAATAATAAAATCTCTCAAAATCACATACAAAAAGCTCATCAATTTAAGATTCTTCCACCTTTAAGAATCGGCCGTGGGGGTATTTTAACTTCGACCAAGTCGAAGATATACCTTACTAGTTTTATTAATAATTTTATTTCAAAATAATGTAGCTAATTATTTCATACATAAGATACCATTTAACTTTGACTTACTATAAATTTAACCACTTCCTGCACGCACTTCATTAAATTCTTTAATGCATGCTTTAATTTATGTTGCTAAACTACGCAGGTGAGAACAGCATGTTGCCTTTCCAAAGGTCATCAACAAATGTTGCCAAGTATTTGTGGATCCAGTTGTAAAAACTTAAGAGTATTAATTAACGTTTATTATCTGGTTCTCTTTTGTTCTACAATTTCATCTCGTATATGTTGCTGAAACATTATAAAACATGTTGTGGAACTAAGTGAATATATCCACAACGCTTTTATGTTACTGACCATTTTTTAATATCTTCTTCCTTTAATAATCTTAAAGGATTTTGTATATTAAGCTGTTATATTAAACGTTATTGAGCGAGCGTTTATAATTATTAATTATATATAATTATTTTTTATTACAATAAAAATCATAAAACAATAAAAATGATTGTGTTTCTCACCGTTCAAGTAACATCTCCACTTATTTCATAAAACTGAAATTTGTAATCCTAAAAAATGCACTCAAGGATTACAATAGACAAAGTTTATCAATGAACACTTTGTAGACCTCTATATTTTCTAATGCAACAACAAAATAGTTTGGAAATTAAGAGCACTATTAATAAAGCATATTAAAAACATTAAATCATGTTAAAAATATACGGTATATCTGGGTTAAAAATAAAATCAAGCTAAAACAAGTATAGAAAGTCTAAAGTCGGTCTAGGCCGACTATGAAATACCCTAAACCCACTTTTCAAAAACAAAAAAATTTTTATTGTAAATGGGGGTCTCCGTGGGCGGATGAAGCCTATATTTTATATGCATTTAAATGTTGATGAAAAATTTACACATACCAAGTTTTATTCCTGTAGCTCACAGTTAATGCCTCTATTGTGCTTTCGATATGGGAGGTGGGCGTGTTCATGGACGGATTACTCCCAAATTTAGAACACTCCTTAGTTTTGATATAAAATACATAAATACCAAATTAAATTGCTCTTTGACAGACACAACCTTATTTATTGAGTTCTAAACTGTTTGGGTTGTATGGGAGGTAGGCGTGTCCGTAGGCGGATGATGTCAATTTTCCATAACCATCTTTGCTTTGTTATAAAAAACATATGTGCCAAATTTTAGCTCTCTTGGTTAAACAGAGGCTTATTTATTGCATTTTCAATTTTTGGGTTATATGGGAGGTGAGCGTGTCCGTGAGCGGATGACGTCCATTCTTCGAAGACATCTTTGTGTTTGTATAAAACACATACATACCAAATTTTGTTGTTGTAGGCTAATTATGAGGTGAGTTATGCAGTTTTAAATTTTTGCGTTGTATGGGAGGTAGGCGTGTCCGTGGGCGGATTCCAAAAAAATTCAATAGTGCAGATCCTTGGATGCATGTGACCATGTGTACCAAGTTTCATTCAATTATCTCAACTCCTTCTTCTTATCCTGTGTTTACGGACAACACACAGACGGACGGACATAGATAGCTCGACTCACGTGGTGAGGCTGATCAAGAATATATATACTTTTCTATACCGGACTCGCTTCGTTCTATGCGTTGCAAACGTTTGCACAAAGTTAATATACCCTGACCTTTCAGGTTTAGGGTATAAAAACAATTCTTAGGTTATTAAAACATCCCAATCAGCCATTTAGAAATAGTGCTTAGATTAAGCTTACATGCAATACAAAAACCAAGCCTTATCCAAGCACGCTTGAAAAACACTTGCCCAGGTAATAAATTCGGAATGTCCGCACCTTAAGTTGGGATAGTGCCTCTATCCAACTGATGGATATCTTGGAAAGACATAAAGCTAATATCACTGCGATCCAAGAAATGCAATGGAAGGGACAGTGTTGCTTACGGTAAGCATCCTGTGATATCTACTACAACGGCCATGCGAAGAAGCACAATTTTGGATGCGGACTTGTAGTTGGCAAGAGAATAAGGCATCATGTCCTGCGATTCACTCCTGTGAACAAACGGCTTGCCATAATCCGCTTAAAGGCTAAATTAAAATTTAAAACAGAAAAAATTTCTAAATTTAAACATAAGCAAAAGATGGCGAGACCAAAAAAAGTTTTACGAGCGCTTTGGAGACGCATACGCTCGATGCCTCTGTCATGACACACAAATCATGCTTGGTGACTTCAACACCAAGGTGGGGAAGGAAAACATATTTGGTCCAACAGTCGGAAAGTTCAGTTTACACGACAACACTTCCGACAGTTTAAGACTGGTGGCGAAGCTCTGTTTAAATGCATTCACAAGCTCCTAGGTAGAATATGGTCGGAAGAATGCATTCCAAATGATTGAAACTTCAGTGTGCTCTGTCCAATCCGCAAGAAAGGCGATCCCAACATTTGCACCAACTTTCGAAGGATTAGCCTTCTTAATATCGCATATAAGATCCTGTCGAGCAAATTGTGCGAAAGACTGAAGCCCATCGTCAACCAACTGATTGGACCTTATCAATGTAGCTTCAGATCTGGAAAGACCACTATCGGCTAGATCTTTACGCAACGACATTTTTTGGAAAAGAGCCTCGAAAAACAAATCGGCACACCATCCTTTTGTCGATTTCAAAGCCGTCTTCGACAGTCTAATAAGGAGTCACTTATGCTACATCATATCTGAATTTGGAATTCCTGCGAAGCTAATAGGTCTTTGCAAGATGACACTAAACAATACCAGCAGCGAAGTGAAAACCGGGAAGAACCTCTTCCCTCCGTTCGATACCCAGAGAGGTTTCAGACAAGGTAATTCCTTATAGTGCGACTTCTTTAATATAGTCATGGAGAAGATCATCCGAGCTGCTGACCTGAGACGCAGCGGCACAATTTTCTATAAAGGTGTTATGCTGCTGGCTTATGCTGATGATATTGACATCATTGGCCATAATACGCTTGAAGTTAGTGCAGCATTCTCCAGTATCTTGTGTCAACCAGCAAATAGTCCCAGCGTCTTGGAAACCACGTCACTGTTGACAATACTTCTTTTGAGGTTGTAAGTAATTCGTTTACCTGGGATCCAGCATTAACTCCTCCAACGATACATCAGAATTGACATTAAACGAAGGATAACTCTTGCCAACAGGTGTTACGTTGGGCTCAGTAGCCATTTGAGAAGCAGAGCTCTCTCTCGACGAACAAAACTAATGCGTTTGGGAGCGTTCAAGAGAAAAATCCTTTGCAAGATCTATGGTCCAATCTGCGTCAATGGCGAGAAAAAATTATTCAATAAATGAATACAGAAGACAAAAGAGGCTGTCGCAAATTCTTAGACGAGGTCAAAACTGACTAACGGTTGTAAGCCTCATCAAAAGAAGTTGTCATTGCCGCAAACTTTAAATTAACCTTGGTCGATTCTAAATCGAATGCACAACTTTTTTTAGCTGTAACGCTGGCCGCCAGTGAGCTAAACTATTGTTAAAAATATCCAAAAACCATGTTTTTAGAAAAAATATTAAATGGTGTAGTAGTTACAAATAAACGAATGGTGAGAAATAGTAATGCTGAAACAGATCCTTCAATCTGATCCAAAAAGTTTCAAATCTTTGCCGCCTAACCAAAGGCCCGAGTTCGATCCCCAGTAGCTCAAAAGTTTTTTTCAATAAATAATTTTTCTGATCGGTCTCCACCTCTCTGCAGACAATGGAAAATCTCAGAGAGTATGACATGTAAAGCTTCTTGAGAACATGAACTTTAGCCGTATGGAGTGGGCATAAAACATGTAGGTTTAGTTCTCGGTCAATTGTGTGCAAACATTAAATAACACACACAACACAATTGATCATTGGAAGCTCGGTCAAAGTCTTTTCAAGGGCTGAAAGGCTTTTCAAGGGCCACTTTGTTTTTTTTGTGTTTTTTTATACATAGAAGAAGTCACTATCCTTCCAACGATACCCTGAAATCTAAGATCGCATTTAAAACAATATCATGGTTGTTCCACAAAGGAACGAAAACATCAGTAATCATGGATTTATAACGGTCACCATTGACTGTAATGTTCTAGCCAGCATCGTATTTAAAAAAGTATGGACCAATGATTCCACCAGACTATAAATCACACCAAACATCTCTGTGGATGAGTATTATGATTTAGAGTAAGCGTGGTGCGAAAACGGTCCATAGTTAGTCGAATTAATTACTCTGATGGAAGATTCTGTTGACCGTAAAATGGACTTAGTACGCGATACGTATTTCGTACAGAACCATTATTTTCAAAATAAATTTGCACAATTTGGAAGCGTTGTTCAGGCGTCAGTCTATTTATGTTGTAATTCCAAACCAAAGTAAACACAAATCACTTGACAGCTGACAAAATGGCCGCCAGTTGAAACAGTATTGCCAACTTAAAGTTCTTTATCTCTAAAAAACACCCTGTATAACTACCCGCTACTATTATTATAACTAACAACTGTAACCAAGGACACCGAAAATATTTTTTTTTTCTTATCTTACTTTCACCAACATCAACTTTGGCTAGATCGCATTATTAATAAGAAAGTAATAGATAATTTACTGATTTGGGTAAATTTCTAATCATTTTCCATATCAGCTGTTTTTCCACTAAAAGTAGTCGGTGTAGATTTCAGGTAGCAGTTTTGATGTAAAATATAGATTACAGTTATTTTAAAAAAATTCGGAAAAAATTTATCACTATGGCCTCTTGGGTAGAAAATTACACAATTAATATCTCAGCAATGCAATATAGCTGGATTTTTTGTGATCATTGTGCATCAATTGTAGATCGTGTAAGCAATTTTATCAAAATCGTATGAGGGGATATCGTACCTGATAAGAATGGTTTAAGCCTTGTAGTTGAAAACTCTAAAAAATTTCTTCTAAACTGACTTTGAACGAAATTAGTAATTTGTTTCCATATTTACATAAAATTGTAATATGAAGTTTTTTTTATATATATTTTTTATTTCTTCTAAAAAATTTATACGAAAATTCCATTTCATAAAACATAAAAAATTCGAGATTCAAGGGTGAATTTTTCCTTAAACACTAATCTCACAGATACAGTTTTGAAAGATAATGTTATGAAAGCATCTCATTAATTCTATTTCGCATTTTCAATTGAGCATTTGAATTCAGAAATCAAATTCTTTAAATGAAATTTTGCCGACTTCTAATTCACTTTACACATACATACAAGTATGGTTTCGAAGAGATTTTCTTTCCAATTAATGAAGCAAAATTTAGTGTCGAACAAATAAATTCGCAGTAGCTAGCTAGTTAATAGCTAGCTCTAAACGTACCTGTCAGCTGCACTTCATATAGTATCAATTTCTATTGAAACGCACGATAAATCATTAATAAACTAATAAAAGGAGCCTTAAGCATACACGTGCAAATTGTTTTAAATTGTTTGATAGATGTACCGCAGTTCAAAAGTAGGCTTGAAATTAGCATAAAAAATGTTCTCAGTCGGGTCACGCCGATAAATAATAGACAGCTCTGTATTAATTTCTATTAATTTCTATTCAATAGGTTATAAAAATAAAATATTGTATCGATAGGATTTTATATGCAATATCTTTTTCCTACCTTACGACAAACAAAAAACATTGGTTAAAAATACCTGTTCCCCAAAAAGCGTGAAAGGACAATCCCAAATATAACGAACAAGTTCATTAATGCTTTTATGACCCTTGACCCTTTGAAAACTGCCTTCATACGATACCAGCACCAGGATCAGGTGCGTCTAAAAACCATTAATATAAAATTAACGTACCATAAAGAAAGGGTTTAGTTTGAAACAGAAACATAAAAACAACACATAATAATTAAAAACCCTTAATAAGAACAACAACAAAATAGACTCAATAATTAAACAGCAGCAATAAATAACATTCATGAATTTTATGGCTGTAAAATTCTATTTGAAATCAAGCCGCTTCTTCAACCAGTTTTGGAAAATAATTATAATAGAAAAAGGCTTGAAATATAATTTTATTTTTCAACTCTGAACACGAGCAACCTTGAACGATGGATGGAAGCCATGAAAACATGATGCTGTTGGTGGTCATCCTGTTGGCAGGAATTACAGGGCGCCTAGCAAAGCAAGTGGAGGTAGAGGTAGAGGTAGAGGTAGAGAAGAGGTAGAGGTAGAGGTAGAGGTAGAGGTAGAGGTAGAGGTAGAGGTAGAGGTAGAGGTAGAGGTAGAGGTAGAGGTAGAGGTAGAGGTAGAGGTAGAGGTAGAGGTAGAGGTAGAGGTAGAGGTAGAGGTAGAGGTAGAGGTAGAGGTAGAGGTAGAGGTAGAGGTAGAGGTAGAGGTAGAGGTAGAGGTAGAGGTAGAGGTAGAGGTAGAGGTAGAGGTAGAGGTAGAGGTAGAGGTAGAGGTAGAGGTAGAGGTAGAGGTAGAGGTAGAGATAGAGGTAGAGGTAGAGGTAGAGGTAGAGGAAGAGGTAGAGGTAGAGGTAGAGGTAGAGGTAGAGGTAGAGGTAGAGGTAGAGATAGAGGTAGAGGTGCACCTGGACGTACAGGTGGAAATGGAACTTTGATTTATAATTCGAACTGCATCCAAAACATTATCTAGTTCGCCAAACCCTTAGAGTAACAGGTGTATTTACACGTACAAGTAGAGGTAGCGTTATTGGTGCATCTGCACGTACAGGTGGAAATAGAACTTTCATTTAAAATTCGAACTGCATCCAAAACATTATTTTGTTCGCCAAACCCTCGCAGTATGGACGAACTACCAAAGTATTTAAGCAAAACTCAAAAATTTGTTTTTACTTTAAAATTCTAAAAAGAGGATATAGAAAATAAAATAAATAACTGAGTTTAAATCTTTAAATGTCTTTCTGATATTATTTTTTTCTGTTTGTTTATGCACATATTGAAATACTTCCAAGAATTTGCATTTCTACAACAAAGTCTTCTTTCTTCTTTCTCTTTCGTTCATGTTCTGTAACTCTGTCAGTTCAACGTTCAAATGGATGGTTTTAACGTTTTTTCTGCTTTCCTTCCTATTTTTGGGCTTTGTTTTTTAATTCCTATTGTTGTATCATCAGTTGTGCAGGTAGCTGCAACTTTCATTGCTTCCTACAATTTTAAGGTGGACAAGCATTCTAATTGGAATTAAGATCATTCTTAAGCAGCGTAATGGTTCTTCTGCTCAATGATGTTTTTCTCTTTGTTGTTCATATTTTTTTTTTCTTATTATGTTGCACAATGCATTTAAGTTGCTGTGCAGAAGAAGGCTTTGGGACAGCATTACGTAAATCATTGATTTGTGTTTATGATAAGAAAATCAGTTGACATTTGATAGCAAGGATGAAAAGAAGGAATTTTGTGTAATTAGCTGTTAGATGAAGTCGTAAAGAGAACTGACAATAATATATCTGTTTCTTTAATGCGAAGCGACTTTTATTGCATTTGATAGAAAGCAAAAAATGTTTCAATTAGAGATTTGCTTGAATACTTTATGTTAATATATTTATGTATGGTTACAATCAAGTATGATTTTGTGAAGATAATGCTTGCGATGTGAAATTTGGAATGACTTATGTCGGTAAGGCTCTAAAATTTTTAAGGGTTATAAACGTTCTTAAAACTCAACACAGAAAGATGAAGCGATAGATATATATAACAATCTTTGCAGTTAATTGACCACCAATGCAAATTGTTGTTGTAAAATTTTGAGTTTGACCTCTTATTACAGTTAAATTTACATAATTAAATTGTAAGTTTACTTTAAATGTTAATTGTTGTTGGTTTATAACTGTTTTTGTAGTTGGCTCAGCCAACTATTTAAGAAAAGTAGTTTTTTTACGCTTGCTTTTTGTTGTTATTTTTCCAACTATTTAAATAGTTAAGGATATTAACAATAAATGGTTACTTTATATGCATTTTGTTGGTTTTTATTAACAATTTTCCAAGGTAGTTTAAACGATTCAAAATTGTTACTTGTTTGCGATACCATACTATGAAATGTCTGTCTTCTCTAAGCACTAGTTTTTAAATGTGTTTTGTTATATTTATTTTATCGCTATAAATATCTCAGTGAAAGTGTGCTAGACTGTCATACGGAGGACGTGAGTTCGAACCTCAGCTGTGTAAGCATCAACAATTTTAATTTAATGATTAAAATAATTTAAATTCTACTTACTTACTTAGGTGGCCATGACAACCCGTTGACGGGTTACGGCCGATTTAAATTCTAATTATGTTTAATTAGCAGTTTGGTCAAAAACAACCTTCAAAATAAGTTTATTTACAATCTTAACAAAAATAGTGCATATAATTTTTTATTTAAAAATAAATATTGCTGTTAGTTCCATCTTATTCGGTACTAGCCATTCACGCAGATTGGACATTAGATCTTGCGAAGGATTTTTCTCTCGAACGCTCTCAAAGTCCTTTCATCAGAGCTGCTCAACGTCCAGGTTTGTGATGCGTATAGTAGGACGGGCATGATTATTGACTTATAGAGCGTCAGTTTTGTTCATCGAGAGAGAACTCTGCTTCTCAATTGCCTACTGAGCTTAAAGTAACACCTGTTGGCAGGAGTTATCCTTTGTTTAATATCAATACTGCTATCATTTGAAGAATTTATGCTGGAGCCCAGGTAGACGAAGTCCTAAATAACCTCTAAAGAGGTATTGTGAACAGTAACGTGGTTTGCACGTTCGCACGTTTGTATGTTGACACAATATACTTCGTTTTATCTTCTTTCACTGCAAGACTCATTCGACTCGACTCTTTTTCTAGCCTGGAGAATGCTGCACTGACTTCACGCATATTATGACCAATGATATCAATATCAACAGCATTCGCCAGCAGCATAACACTCTTATAGAAAATTGTGCCGTGCGTCTCAGATCCGCTGACCGTATGATCTTCTCCATTCCTTAATTAAAAAAGTCGCACGATAAGGAATCACCTTGTCTGAAACCTCACTTGAATCGAACGGAGGGGAGAGGATCTTTCCGATTTTCACTGCGCTGCCAGTGTTGCTCAATATTATCCTGCAAAGACGCACTCGTTTTGTTGGAATACCAAATTCAGACATGAATAAAGATGACTAATTATTGGAATGGCTTTCAAATTGACAAAAAGATGGTGTGTGTCGATTTGTTTCTCAAGGGTCTCCGCCAAGATTTGCCGTAGTGTAAATATCTGATCAGTGGTGGGCCTGGTAGACCCGGAAATCTGAAGCAACACTGATAAGGTCCAATCAGTTGGTTGAATATGAGATTCAGTCATTCACATAATATAATATGCTCGATATTAGGAAGACTTTTACCGAGAATTTTTAACTACGTGAAGACGTGTGCAGATCTTGGCTGCTTTAAAATAATGATGGTCTCGTCATCTACTTTTCTGTCGGAGCGTGTGCCCATATTAGCTGGTATTATCAAATTTAAGCTCGAAGCGAATTATGGCAAGTTGTTCATTCACAGGAGTGAATGGCAGGACGTGAAGCCGTAGTCTCTTGTCAACTACAAGTCCGCATTCAAGCTCATGCTTCTCCACATGAACTCAAACATTCCAGGTGCATATCCCTAAATCATTATCAATTTTTCGTTTAAGTTGTCGTCAGATTTGGGGCATAATTTTTCTCATTATATTTATTTGTTTCATTGAAATGCATTTTTATGTGGTGGGCTTGAACCCAACTCACAACCTTTGCTTGAAGGTTAAAGAAGGGCCTTCCGCTCAAATTAGCCGTCAAACTAGCGGTTGCTAGTTTGGGGTTTCCAGTAGACATCACTCGGAGGTAGAATTCATCCGGGAGACGATTACAACATGGATAATGCTGGACTCGCCAAGTTGAGGAAGTCAGACACGTTGACATGTGCCTTGAAGGCAATATTGTCAGCCATACCAAAACGTTTTGAAAAATTATTCCACAGAAGCCACAAAAATCATAAACAAGCAGCAAGGAAGTCTTCTAAATAAGTTTTTTTTCTCAGAAACTGCACAGAAATATTAAAACTTCAGCTCTTGACTAAAATACTTCAATACTATTCAAGAACCTAATGTGAATACGAACTTCACATGCGATTCGTGAATAATAAACACTTGTAGTTGAGGTTCATGTTTCAAAAACGAACTACACGGAGTTCGAACTTCCGTGAACTCGTGTAGTTCGAAACATGTCTTGGAGTTGAATCTCTAGTGTGTAGGGGAACAGTGGCATGAAAGAGCCAAGTTTTGAAAGAGCCATCTTGATTTACGCGGTAGTTTTCATACGAATGCTTCTTAAATTATAATTTTTAAGAAGCAATACTCGCCATATGGCACCCACGAACATTTGACAGTTCACTGATAATAAACGACGATGGTGTATCGTATTTTGGATTTCTTCATCATTAAGTAAGTTTTTCAGAACATTTTATTTGTTTTGTGACGTCTTCACCTTTAAAACTAACAGTAATATTATTATACTATAATTTTATGGATATATTAGGCTTACCAATAACATATTTATTTTGCCGGAAAAATCTTGATTTCATACTAATTTTTGAGGTTATGTATCTTTGGACAATATGTTTTGAAAGAGCTGGGTTGCGGTGGTATGAAGAAGCGTAAAGGAAGTTTAAATTATTTTTGTCAAAAATGTTTTTAAGTGTTTTAAACCTCTTATTTTGTTTTTGGAATAGGTCTTATTATTATAGATTTTCTTCAAAGCGATTTAATTTTTTTGCTAAAAAATATTTTTAAGTTTTTTAATTATTTTTTGTTTTTAGTTTTGAATTTTTTTATTTATTTAATTTGTTTTTGTAAAAACAATACTTTTTATAATAACAATTAATATTTTTAATAAAATATTCGTTATTTTTCGTGTTAAGTCTTGTTATAAGAAGATGGCTCTTTCAAAACTTTGGTTGGCTCTTTCAATGCCCATGTGTTATGAAAGAGCCGAATTTCATGTTTTTTATAAATGGCTACAGGTCCAAGAATATTGTTGATTTTGGAAAATATTTCATGGTATTACGTTCATAAATGAATGAGAAAATACTTTTGACACAAGAATTATAATTTTATTAATTATTTTTATATATTTTGTAACTTTTTTAAAACTGGCTCTTTCATGCCACTCTTCCCCTAAAATAATTGACATCAAGGCCCCATTAACAGATTTTTCTTCTTATTATAATGTCCACTTTTTATACCCTAATCCTGAAAGGTCAGGTTATATTAACTTTGTGCAAACGTTTGTAACGAATAGAACGAAGTGAGTCCGGTATAGAACAGTATATATATTTGATCAGGGTCAGCTCGTGAGTCGAGCTATCCATCCGGTCGTCCGTCCGTCTGTCCGTCAATTCATCCGTCTGTGTGTTGTCCGTAAGCACAGGATAAGAATAAGGAGTTGAGATAATTACATGAAACTCGGCGCCGACGCTCTCATGGATCCAAAGATCTGCCTTATCGAATATTTTTGGAATCAGCCCAACGACAATAAAATTTGGTATGTACGTTTTTTTTATCAAAGCAAAGATGTTTTCGAAAAATGGGTGTCATCCGTTCACGGACACGCCCACCTCTCATATAATACAATAACTGAAAACTCAATAAATAAGCTTCTGTTTTACCCAGAGAAATAAAAGTTGGTGTCTTTGTTTGTTATAACAAACCGAAAATTTTTCGAAAAATAGATGTCATAAGCCCACGGACACGCCCACCTCAAATACAACGCAAACATTAAAAACTTAATATATATGCTTATATTTTAATTAGAAAGATAAAATTTAGTTAGTTTGTTTTTTATAACAAAACAAAGACGTTTCTGAGAAATGAGTGCTATCCGGCCACGGACACGGCCACCTCCGATACAATGTAAAAATTGAAAAATCAATAAAAAATCTTATATATGTCTTACATAGATAAAATTCCGTACGTATGTTTTTTATATAAAAACGAAGATGTGTTTGAAAAATGGGTGTCATCCACCCACTGATACGCCTACCACCTGTACAACCCAAAAAATTTAAAACTTCAGAAATAACATACAGAAATAAAATTTGGTGTGTATGTATTTTATACCAAAACTACAATGTGTTAAAAAAATTGGGCATAATTCGTCTACGGGCACGCCTATCTCACAAACAACCCACAATACCGAAAACACTATAAAGACATTAACATGTGAACTTCAGGAATAAAACTTGGCATACATAAATTGTTCCTCAAAATTAAAATGCAAATTAAATATTGGCTTCATCCGCCCACGAACACGGCTAGACCGACTTTGACTTTCTTTACTAGTTTTAAAGTAGACGTGTCACGCTTAATTTTTCAATGAATATTTACTTCTGTATAGGCTTAATAAGTCCTCTAAGGCCTATAGGCCGAGTCAAAATTCCAATTGTTTTATTTGAGTGCTGGTCTAATTCTTATCAAAAAGTTTTGTTAAGTCTTACTTTTGATTTATTTTTAAGTCTAATATTATTTTTGATTAACTAGTTATAACAATTATTAGAATTGTCTTTAAAATAACTTTTTTTGTCAGTCTGCCTCGCTCAACATATCAAACAACCGTGTTTACTTAGCGTCTCTTGTGCTCAAGTAAAAAATTTCTTGTAAAACGTGGATATAAAATGTTCTTTCCATACCTGTTGATGAACCTTCAACAAGCATTGCAAACTCCCGTCCTTAAATTAACACATCAAACAATACTCAGCTAAGCTAATCTCATTATAAAGGTGAGCGACAGCGTTTAACCAATCTTTATATAGCCCTTAATTTTGTTTATCATGATCATAAACGTCAAGGTTTACTTTTTTTCAGATACAAAAAAACATCGCATAATTTAAAGAAGAATTTCTCGAGGGAGAACTAGAAAATCTGATAACCGGCTAAATTTCTTAGCTAGCATTAATTTTTATGACCTTTTATAGCTTTTTAATAATTTCTCAGTGATCCGGCTGTGGCACAGATTTGTATGCCTGAAATTTCTGATTTCTTAGTTGTAACTTCAATTCTCATGAGTTTTATTTAAATTTCTTAAGAACACTTTGAAGTGCAGCGACAGCTATATAGAATCAACAAAACGAAAACAAAATATAAAAATTATTGGGATAGGTTGTGGAGTGTAGACCACAACAGATCACAAGGCCTAAAAAAGACGAAGAAAACAAGATTGAAGAAAGAAAAAGTAGCAAAATCTTAAGATAGTGGCTAAGCGTGCATTTAAGACTTCAAGCAAAGTAGCAAGAGAAAAATCAAAATCATTTTTCATGACATAATAAAAGCGGAAAATCAGGATGGTAGTTTGATGAAGCAAAAGAATAAGGCAAAAATGAAGTAGAAACCGACGATAAGCAACATGACAAATTCAAGGCGTTCAATTAATTTGGATGCTTTTTGGTGTTGTTGTATTTTGAACCTTATCAGTAGTTTGTGCGCGGCTTGGAACGCGCTTTATGAGTGAGTTTGAGAGGCTAGTTTCCGTGGTACCAAACACAAAATTAAAAAAAAAGGTTGCATGATATCAATGAAAGGCACTTCAACCAATAAAGCTGAGTTTTTGTTGACTCCACCGCTCACATCATTGAAGTTATTAATATTGTTGATATTTTGTGTTTTCGATAAAAGTCTTAAACGCTTTTCAGATACAATGTTTTGTAGGCAACTCTTTTTTTGAGAGCCATTGAAACAAAAAATGTGCTTGCATTATTAATGATCGTTTGTAAACGACGTTTCGGCGTAGGAGATTACCAATAGCCTTCCCTTTCAAATTCTTCACTCAACCAGCACCTTTGTCTTAGACCGACCCTTAAGCAGCAAACAAAACAAGAAGCTTTAAAAACCTCTCAAGAATGAAACCAAAAATTTGATAAGATATCGAGAAATGTACAAGCAAAAGCAAATGACTGTGAACTCCTGAAAAAGGAGTTATCTCATGCTTTGGGTTTGACAGAAAAGGGTTATATTGTGTTGTTTTTATATTTTGTAGAGATAACCCAAAACTGATTAAATTTAATGAGCAAGTTTTTTGTTTTTAAAGCAAAACCAACCGAGCAATATGCAATGAAGTGTTGTGCCAGGTAGTCAGATATCCAGGTGGCAAGGTGTTGAAATGAGCAAGAAGTTGATATGGTGCAGATTAATTAAAAGCAAGTTGAAGGTAAATTAATTTTGTGTACAGGGTTAATTTTCTTTTTGTGTTTTTTTTTTATTTCTTTTATGGTTTGCTTAATATATTTGTAATGACTAGTGATAGGCATCGAGAACAAGTTAAGCAGATGATTGGTCGTTGCTTTCACTTGGAGTTATTTAGATGTCTGAAAGGTAGTAAAAGATAGTTATTATGAATTATTTTTTAATGGAACAAAAAGTTGTATGATTTCTATATGTGAAGTGAGCATGTATGTAGTCGTCTCTAAAAATCTGAAGAAAAAAAGCGAAACGTCAAGTAAAAATACTTGAGTGAAATGCGAAAATTAAATAAAATTAAAATTTTACTATTATTTGGTAGTAAGTACCGAATTAAACATTCAAAACATTCCAGTCAGACTGGAACTGCCACGTTCTGAAATATGTTGTTTTGAGTTAAAATATTGTGTGTATATATTGAGAAATGTTATTGTTGATATATGTATTCTACCATCGCACAAGTGTCTTAAAAATTAAATTTTTAAAAAAATGCTTTGACAGCTGTGGTCAAAATAATAGCAGTGCTCTAAAATTCAGAAATGCTTGAATAAATAATAGTAGTCTAAAAATGAAGGATCCGGAAAACATAATATAATTTCTATATGAGCTTTCAACGCTGATTCCAAATCTGTACTCAATTTTTATCGTTGTGTTAGGAACTTCAAAATGCAGGGTGTTTTACACTTTTTACACTTGTCTAGTTTTATTAATCCAGAATCTAAACAACACAGCATTAGATAAAAAATTAAATTTTGTATTTTAGAGAAAATATGAAATGTTCCAACGGTATATCAAGTACTATCGTGTTATGTGTTGTAGCGGAGCTATAATTAAGAGATCATCAAACGAAATATCGCCAAATTTTGTATCTTTTGTTTTAGCGGAGATATAAGTGTGAAGGTAAGCCTTCCATATTTAGAACATATCATCTTATGTATAAAATCAAATGTTTGTCCTCCTGTCTGTCTGTCTGGCTGTCTGTTCGGTATAGGCTCGCGCACCGCTTATCCTATTGAGCTGAAATTTGGACACCGAGTACCTTTCATAGGGAGAAAGAACATAGAAGGTGTAAAAAAGTGGGTGGACGTATGTGGGCGTGGCACTCTATAATAACTTCTAAGCGCCTGGACCGATTTCAATGAAATTTGGCATGAAGGTTCAACTGCTTCCAAAATAAAACATAAGCCAAAAAAAACTCCAAAGACTTACGCAAGAGGGCGCTTTAAGTAGTGCGTTTTTAAGACTCAATAACTCCTAAACGCCTGGACCGATTTCAATGAAATTTGGTATGAAGGTGCAACTGCAACCAATACAAAGCAAAGGTTAACAAAGTGGGCGAAAGTATGTGGGCGTGGCACTCTATAATAACTCCTAAGCACCTGGACCGATTTCAATGAAATTTGGTATGAAGGTTCAACTGCTTCCAAAATAAAACATAAGCCATAAAAAATTCCAAAGACTTACGAAAGAGGTCGTAGTGCATTTTTAAGACTGAATAACTCTTAAACGCCTGAACCTATTTCAATGAAATTTGGTTTGAAGGTTCAACTGCAACCAATATAAAGCATAGGTAAAAAAGTGGTCGGAAGTATGTGGGCGTGGCTTTCTGTAATAACTTCTAAGCGCCTGAACCGATTTCAATGAAATTTGGTATGAAGGTTCAACTGCTCCCAAAATAAAACATAGGCAATAAAAAATTCCAAAGACTTCCGCAAGATGGCGCTTTAAGTAGTGCGTTTTTAAGACTTAATAATTCCTGAATGACTTGATCGATTTTACTAAAATTTGGTACGTGAAATAACTTGACTCTGCAACAGAATGAGGCTATTTAAATTTCAGGAAACTTCCGTGAGAGTGCGCTTGATTCAATCAACTATGTTCGGCTCATTCACGTCAAAACGGATGAACCGATTTTGATGAAACTTGGCAAGCATTTGTGTCTGTTACTGAAATAGGTCCTATGATTCTAAAAGTTCTTTCGACAAAAATCAAGAAATGAGCCGAAAGCAAACGAAGTCAAGACCCAAAGACGAACGTAAAAAAGAATTTTAACGAATACGAGCAGAATCTATATAAAGATGAAGAAAAACTAACCGAACAGTGTCGATCGAAATCGAAGTTGAACGAAGACAATCCAAAAATCGAATCGATGCTCATAAGATTTTTTAAAATTGGAATTTTTTTGAGATAAAATTCGAAATGACTTTTCAAACTGCACTCAGAAAAAAGTTTCTCGGAATATGATAAAGAAGGCATCATATTTAGAGAAAAATGGTCTATGGTCTAAAAGTCTATAGAATTTGCTTCAGAGAATGTCTTTCTATAAATGCGACCCTAAAAATTCTCTTAAAATGATAAAAAGCTTCTATTACAAAGAGAAATATATAAAAATATATCGTTTTCTTTTTATTTTTGAGAAAAAAATTTGTTTTTATTGAAGAAAATACTTCGCATAGTTAATTTTTTATCAAAATATAAGAACAATTTTTCATATTCATTAAATTTTTCTCTATAAATGAGAATTTTTTTGTGCGAGAAAAATATTTATCATTATAAGAGACATTGAAATATTTCCATTTCCTAAAAGTGAAGGAATATATCTTCGAAAATGTGAAAATTTTTTCAAATTGAAAAAAATTTTATTTGAAAAAGAGAAAATTGCTATTATCGAAAATAGAGAAATTTGTCACCGGAAAAAGATATGCGTTTTTTTTTCTGAGTGTAGGTGATATTTTGCCTCAGAGACCAGACGTCAGATCGAGACGTTAAAGCTGAAATTTTTTTTAATCATGTCTGGCAGGTACAGTTTTACGGAAAGTTGACTTAACACTTTTTCGACGGAAGGAGAGGGCAAAACCCCAAAAAACGAATAATATAAAAAAATTTTTAAATTTAATTGTTAATTTAAAAAATGTAAAAATGAGAGCAGTTTTGAAAATCGTCCTTTTTCTATGGCACCACCCGAGTAACATCGGGTTACATCCGCTAGTTTCAAATAAAAAATTTTTGTATTTCAGTATTTTAGTGTATTGTACACATATCGCACACTAAATACAAAACAGTCACAACTCAAATTTTTTATATCGAATTTTTGTTATAAATCAATTTATAAAACACATATCTGACTATATTTTTCGTTATTTTCTTCATTAACTGGAAGAATGAAGTTTTTGTGTTAAATAAAAATTGTTTTTCTTCTGCAGTTTCAACCAAAGAGTTTTATTTTTCGCTTTTCCTGAAAAGTTATGTTTTTTGAGTTGTGACTGTTTTGTATTTAGTGTGCGATATATATTGTCTATGTGTGTAAGAGTTAATTTATATACTTGACACATATTGTGAAAATGCACTAGTTTATATTGATATTAAATGGTATCATAAGTAATTCTGTCGAAATAGATAGTTGGACATTTATTGGTAGATAGATGAGAAATTTTCATTATAAAATTAGGGGTGGGGAGGGGGATAGTTAAAATACATAAGGTACTGATAATATGCTTATGACTGACAATAAAAACCATCACGAACATAATCAACTAACGTAAACAACATGACTTAGTACTGATCATATGTTTTGACCGAGATGATCATCAATATATATATTAATATAATATATTAATGCATATCATTTGTTCGAGTATATATTTTTGCACTAAAAGTTACTGACATGACCGGAAACTGCAGTCATGACCACTTGTAAGATATTTAAGTTTTGTTTATAAGTAGGTTAGTAAAGTGTAAATTTATTATGTGCGAGCGGTTGAATATGATGTATGTTTAGTTAATTTACTAATTATTGATTATCTTGAAAATAATATTTTGTTTTATTGGACAGATATTCAATGGATGTTCAACTAATTATGGTGTTGTTTTAAGCCACTCATTTGGTGTATTTGTACATGAAGTAGGGACAATTCTTTTACATTTTGGCTATAAAATATCCTCATGGAATCACATGATGAGGTAACTGGAGGATTTTTGATGTCATTGAGATATTATTTTGGTTTTTTAACTAATTTTGTATTTTCTTATATAATTGACATAGATTCCCTATGTCCTAAGTTCAATTCTAAAAAATTGTCTCAGTTACGTCAGGGATACGGTTAGTAATCATGTGAAAAAGGTGTTATGGGTAACGGTTTTTTTGTCTATAGTGTCAAGTTATATAACATGGTACATGGCAGACTGAAGATTGATCCCTGGGATACGGAATTTGTTATCATCTGGTTGTTTTTCCCAACTTTATTCTAAATTTATTAGCGTAGCTAGTGTTCATTCTTTCGACCAATCAAATTAAAGTTATTCGGGATTTTAAAAAGTTATTCCTTGAACTGAGTCGAACTGGGACCGAATTATAACATACATACGAAAAAGCACTCTTATCGAATAAAATTCTATCTCAATTATTTTTTAGTATAACTATACTAAATCGATCAGAAATCTAAATTTATTTCGAATATTATCAAAACTGCCTTTTGACAGCCGAAAACAAAACTAGTAACATATTTGACAATTTCAATTAATTTCTTTTTTTGCCGTGATTTTTATCTAACTTTTATCTTAACTTCCTTAGACTCGGAAGAGGAGGATAATATGGTGAATGAAAGGATAATGAGGAAAAAACTTCTTGACCACTTGCTTACATAAGCAGCTCATCAATGGCAATCAGCACGTTTTCTTCATATGGACCTCCGCCTTTGCGTTTTTTTGATGATTTGTTGAACCTACTTTTTTTTTTTTGCTGCATATTTATGATCAGCGAACCCTTACGAAGAATAAGAACGCATGTAGATTACATAAATTTTTTATAGCATAAATAGTTTACTTTCCGCTAGTATTTGGCATTTTTAATTGGTGGACCTCATGTATGAAGCTTTGGACTCAACTGGTCTCAAAGCTTGCTCCTTGCCCTGCACTCTGCTTAGGATTACATTTTTCACCAAGGTGACTCGTCACAAACTAACTCATTTTAATCGTTTGCACTGCATTTATTTTATTGGCATTTCTCCTGTAAATACAAAATTATTTTTATTGATAATAAATTAATTTCAAATTATTAAATTCATTAAATTTGTAGTTTTTCAGCAAAACCAAGCCACTTGTCTGCCAGAATTCAATCATTTGACACTTTGATTGTACCACATTAAACTTATGCTCGTTCACGACAGCCATCATACGAAAATTAGATAATTTGTCCCGTTTGCCATCGCAATCGAACAAAAAACGATAATTCTCACTCGTTCACGATAGCTGGCATGGTATTATGAATAAATACGAAAGAAATCATTCTATCACGGCAGTTATAATTCGACCCCTGGACTGAAATAATTATAAATTGATATTTAAAAGATTAAGAATATAACAAAAAGACACCAACAACATCAACAAAAATTATGAAAAAGCACTGGTCGGACAAAAGTCTAATGTTGCAATTTATATAATTTGATTTGAGTAATTTTTGTAGAATGCAAAGATTTTTGTGCCACTTAAATGTAAATAAAAAATTTAATTTTATACATTTGATAAGTAAACATCACTGTGTTGAGCAGCGCTTCTACAGTTTGAGAATTTTTTCGGATTTTTACTCGTCCTATGTCATATTGCATCCAGAATAAAAAAATCTAGCCTTTCAGGGAGGTTCTAGAGTACATAAGGCAAAGATTTTATTTAATATACATACAAATAGATTCCGTACAAAATCTTCCATAATGTTTTCTTTTTATTTTGCAGCATAAATTAATATGTAACTTTGTTGTGTTCGCTACGGAAGCAGACGGACGCTGAAATTGTATTAATAATTTTGTCACTATAAAAATTAAAACAAAAAGAACTATTTTAATTATAATTAGTTATATTGCTACAACTTCGCAGTATATTTCTGGATACCATCCTGATAAAAGTTACCAAGAGACGTATAGTACCAACCGTAAAATTGACCGTTAATGACATAACACTTCGCAATTTCTCTTCGGCATTAAATCGGAGCAATACCAACAATCGAGTCGAAACATTACTAGCAACAATGAATATCAAAGACATCCGTCGAACTAGTGATCATTTTGAAGTCTTAAAGGAATTGTTAACTTTACATTGATGAACAAAAAGGAAAGTTTTTAGTTGATCTGATCATCGATAAAAACAAAGTTCAATGTGAACTTTTAAAGTTCCGGAAAGAAGCCAATCTAGCAACCTGCGCACAAAGCTTATTAAATGGTATCACTTTTTGTTGGAAAAAAGAGTTTGAACTAAAAAAAAAGCTTTTTCAAACCAAACACGAAAGGTAAGAGTTTTCACGGAACACATTTCGTTGGCGAAAGAACCTGGACCGAAGTTTGTGTGCTTCGCAATACCACCGCGAGGTGCTGGCAAGGAGATTTAGAAGGCAAAAGGTGATTTCTTAAATAAAGAAAATTATTCAACGGATCACTTAGTTGCTTTCAGTAGCGATAGAATTATTGTCAACACAGAACTTGATAATGGTGTGATTATTTTTATGAAAAGGTATTTGAAAAGACCTCTGCAGTGCTTAATATGTGTCTTCCATTTGAATGAACTGCCATTGAGTGCGCTGTTTAATAAATTATTTGGTGAAACTAAAAAACCTGGATTCTGGCCAGAAGAATATGGAGCAGAAATTTTAAACAGTGAAAAGTTGCCTGTAATTGTTTTAATTGCCGAATTAACCAAAAATATATCATTTTTTTTAGGTCGCACAAGGTTTTGATAGACTCAAAAAAATATATAAGCGTTGATCGTCTTGGATACTGCAAGGATATTTCATCATGCAACGGATATGTATTTCCTAACATCGTTTAATAATGGTGTGTGCATAACTAGGTTGCTGGAATGTCCCAAAAATACGTCCAATATATCGATATCGGATCGTTATTATTTTGTATATTCACCAGGAAATCTTCTGATTGCATTTTCATAGAGAAATGAATACAATGACTGGCGGATGAGTCAAAACGGGCATTTCACCTTTCCGATTGAAACTTCAGATTGCAATGCTGGAATATGACAGACTAGAGATGTGTCGTTCCGAACCTGTATAGTTCCCGGAACTATGTTCACAGTCGGACATAGTTCCAATCGTTCCTTCGATTCATTTTTAACATCTTCAAACAGTTCCGGCTGCAATGAATGTTTTTTTTTTCTTACTCAATATGAACATCAATAAAACATCTCTTTCTTATATATTAAGTCTTACACGATTTTTTGTGATCGACTACAAGTGCAAAGATGATGTTTGTGAGCGAACGAAAGAACTAATTTATGAAATGAAGAGATGACAATTCGTTGTTCTTGTTGTGTGCAATGCTCTGTTCATTTCATTTTGAACATGCTTTCGTTAAATCAAATGGAACTAGCGGAACTAGATAGTTCCGCGGACATGTATAAATCTAATTGAAAGACATGATAAAAGAACTATTGGAAGATATATTGTCGTTCTTGTTATGCGCATTGTTTTGTTCATTTGGTTGAACATTCGAACGGGCGGAACTAGAAAGTTCCGGGACATGTTTTGCTTTCGAGGCAACTGCTGCACATGAACATGCTTAAATAATAAAAATATATCGAATAAATTGCAGGCAAGGAATGTAGATGTTTGTTGTATTATTCAAACGAATATCGCATTTATGAATACTTAGTTTAATAATATATATTCATTTCTAAGCAAATTTCCTCATAAATTAAGGTACACAAACATTCTTGAAAAGTGCAAAGGAACTATATAGTTCCGCGAACATGTTTCCGCGAACTAGTACCGCTGTACAAAAGAAACGTTCCATGTTCGTTCCGGCTCCGGAACTGTTTAGCACAAGCCTATGACAGACAATGAACCAGGGTTGCCAACTTTTGAAAAGCCCAGGCCCGGAGTTTTTTTAATAATTTTTTTTATGGTCTGATCTTTATTTAAAAGTAATTTTTCTTTGGTTTTTTAAACTGTTACAGTTCTTACTTTTAGGAACATAGTAAATTCATTACTTTTATTTATTAACACATTCAAAAATCATAATGTTAACAAAAAATAAAATAAGGTCTCAAATGTTGGTATCATTTAACCCTAGAACCATAATGTACGTAAATTTTACGTGTATTATTCATTAGTATTAACGTAGTATAAAATACCGTTATGGTTCTAGGGTTAAGAGCAATGTGGGTCATAAAACAATTAATTTTGTATTTTTTTTTTTACTATAAATAAACTATTGTAATGCATACAAACAAAAAGTAAATAAATAAAGATCAACATTTTATAACACAAAAAATAAATAATAAAAAATTAATTTTGTACTATATACTATTAGAGTTAATTAACTTATAAATTGCTTATACCACATTTATTTTTATTCTTTGTAGTTCTTACAAGCTTTTGTTGATCCGGGTGTTGAAGAATCGAAAGAAACTGCTGACAATCCATATTAAAATTAATCCGTATAGATAGCTGTGCTTTAGCCAAACTTGTGTTCAGTTTGTTTCTGTAATTTTTCCACACCGGCTCAAAACAAAAGCGTTGCTTACAGGTTTTGCTTAAAACTTTTATGAAAAGTTGTTATTTCAAAATATTTATTTGTTTAAATAATATGATCCCAAAATGACCCAATGGACGTCTCTATTAATTTTTGATGAAACCTATTCAAAAAAAATTCTCCTTTCAAAAAAAGTACTTCCAAGTACAATCCAATTGTATAACCTCACTTTTTACATGTAAACTTAATTTCTCAATGAATTGTCGCATTGAATGTTCGAAATTTTTCACAATGAATTTTTCAACTTTACATCGTTCAAAATCATTAAATCATGCGATAAAATGCAAAATATCGTAGAAACAAAATTTAAATCTTTCGCATTTTTCGTAATTTTCCGAGTTTTCAACTAAGAATTTTCTATTTTTCCATTCGAAAAGCTATTCCAAAACAATTGAACACATAATTTAAAAAAATGCACACACAAAAAAAAATCAATTTTCGATGTTTCCCATTTTCGACTTTTCCGAAGGGTTTTCACAAAAATTTCTTTCGTAAAATCCTTATCCTGGCTAATAAGAAATTTTTTAACCAAAATAAATGAGATCTTATTTTTATGTCATGTAAAGATAGAAATGTCAGTTAAGAACAGTTAATATTGTATTGTACCCAACAACTAACATTTGCCGAAACATTAAAATTTTTTAATTCCGGATATATGTAAAGACTGTCCCAAAAATAACAGTCCTTTTTTATTGTAAAAAAACCAATGATGTTTTTTAAAAATTCTTTCAGTTTATTATAAAGTAAACATTACAAAATAAATTCAAATTTTAACTTACGCTGAAAAATACAAATACATTAAAAACATTATGCACTTTTTGTTTAAGGTCCTCCATTAAGTTTTTTACCGACCTTTCGTTGACCTTAGTGTATGCCCGACGCCATTAACGTCAAAATATTTCGATCTTTTTCGCAGTTTGTTTGGTCTTCTTAAGATTTATTTTCATTTAAGCTCAATATATTTCGATTGGATGAAGTTCGGGGCAATTCGGAGGATTGGCTTCTCTTGGTACCACAGTGACATTATTGGGTTGGTACCAATCCATCGTTCTCTGGGCGTAGTGACATGTTGCTAGGTCAGGCCAAAATAGTGCTGAACCTTGGTGCTGATGTATAGGTGCTGACGTATAAAAAGCAGCAAACGCCGCTCCAGACACTCTCTCATGTAAATTTCGGTGTTGATTGTGCGATCTGTCACAAATGCCTTACTTCGAAGGCCACATTTGCAAATGGCCTGCCACACCATGTAATCCTGTGGAAATTTTGTATGTTTTTCGGTGCTAAATTTAGAGGATGCTCCACCCCTTCTAACCGCAGTATAATATCCGTGTCCTGGTAATTGATTGAAATCCGCTTTGCAGTACGTTTCATCGTCCATTATCACGCAATCAAATTTGGGCAGGTAATCACGATACAGTTTTCGAAACCTCCTCTTGGCTTCGGCGTCCTTTTCTTCTGACCAATCAGTTACTTTTTGTACTTTATAGCTCTTTAGGTTGTTAATAATCCGTTGAACACTTGACTTCGATGATCCCGCTTTTGCTGCCATATCACGAACCGAAGTGACTGGACTCTAAGTAAACAGCCGCTTAACGTTCTGGGACACCGCTTGGTTCGCTGGACCACTTTTTCTCCCTGAACCTGGCGTTTTTGAAAAAGTAGTAAGCTGTACGTGGTGTTTGGATTTTCCAGGTATTTGCAAATAATTGCTTTCCGCTTTTCTTCTTGTAGAGACGACATCTTTTCAGTTGCTCTTTTATTTTACTAATGAGTATTTTTTTTTGAATCCTCAATATATATACTTTATTTAGGTACCAAATATGTTGCTCTAGAGGTAACACTTTTTTATAAATAACCTAAAAACTAAAGGACAGTTATTTCTGGGACAGTCTTATGCCAAGTTTGAACTTTATTTTCATCACTGGAAATGGCAATACAGAATTTTTTTCTCTCAAAATTTGTATGTTTTGATACTGAGGCAGACTGTCAGACCGAAATCAAAATTCTTTTAGATTTAACACCTTGATTACAGCTTTCACAATATGAGAGTCGAAAAACATTTTCTTCAAGCTTAATTTTTAACTAAAAAAATATTGTTTTAATTATCCTTTTCCTATCCATAATACTGATATATTTTTTATTCATCATATCATATTTGTTATTAATTTCAGAACCGAAGAGGCGTTTACTTTATAACATCTTTTATTTAAAGTTACGAAATATTTTACTGCTTATCGTA
This sequence comes from Tetanocera ferruginea, assembly GCA_958299015.1. Taxonomy (NCBI): domain Eukaryota; kingdom Metazoa; phylum Arthropoda; class Insecta; order Diptera; family Sciomyzidae; genus Tetanocera; species Tetanocera ferruginea. The sequence continues at coordinate 128,649,688 of OY282640.1, forward strand.
CTAATTTTATTTCTTGTCTTACCACTTTTTCCCAGAATTTCTTATCGATTTTAAAATGAATTTGTTTGCTTTTTTGTTGCAAGAAATTAATATTGAAATTAATTAATTATTCCACTCAATCTTGCGAGTACCTAACATAAATTATTAATACTCTTGTATATTTAAATGCCTTTGATTTACTGCTGCTGAAACTATTTTTCATAATGCCTGAGTTCAAATTTCACCAAATTAATTTGTCCATTTAAATTCAGGCAACGCCGCTGAGGTGTTGATACTCTTAGATTGTTTTTTCTACTCATAACAAACAAACTACTTTCGTTATTCGATTTTCAATTTCGATTTCAATTTTAAGTTTTTGTTCGACAGAAAGGTTGGTTTGATGGTTGCATGGATGACTGGCTGGTTGGATGGTTCGATTTTAAATATTCAACAACAATTCTAAACTAAAATAACTAATTCTGATTTTGATTGTTGTGCTGAGATTATTTACTATGACAGACAGATTGCAGGCGGAATGGAAGGCAGGCAGGCAGCCAGCCCTGTTGTCAGCCAATCTGCTACTCTCGAAGGTAGGTGCAGTTGTTAGGATGGAACGTTTTACTCGGTTCTATGCCTGATATGAATATATTTAAATGCGATATGAACACTACATATTTTGATTTTAATTTGGTTCATATATATAGTATTTGAGGCTGGTTGGCATGCCCGTGTATTGTTTGATTTTTAAGTTCATGCTTTCCAGTTCAGGTTTTATGCATGGTCACTATTTTTGGTTGCACAATTTTGTTGACTCAACAAATTGCCAGCATTTTGTTCATCATGATTGAGTCTGCTGCAATGTTTTTAAATTTTGAGTTTTTTTTTTTCAATTCATATTGAATAGATTTCGCATGCGTGCAACTTTACACAATTCTATGAACTCTATTATGCTGATTTAATAAAGTGGTCAGGTGATGTTGGCATTTTGATTTTGTACATAATATAAATGGAAATTTTACACAGCAAACGAGCATGAAAACGTGATTTTGTAGTTTTTGTGGCATACAACTAGGGTGTCGGAATTCTAATAAATTATAATGTTTTTCGAAGCTTTCCCATAACGGTAGTTGAAAACCTTTTTTTATTAGTTTATTTAGTGCATTGCGTGAAAATTATAATTTATTAAAAAAAATTATTTAAAAATATATTTACCGTCAACTAGTATTTCATATGCGATTTATTGTATAGGGTAATAGGGTATCCCTGAAAATCAGGTCTGTGTGGGACTGATCTGAAGTTTATCTCTATTGAGTTGAAGGTGAAGTTGGTTGAGCTTAGGGTCCTTTTGCACTTGCTAAAACTTGGCCAAACAGCACCAAAAGGACAAGACTAGGAAAGACTGAGGTTTCTGGCTAAATCCAACCAATTTTCATTTCCATAGATGGTGTGGCCAAATTTTGAGGCCAAATGTCAATTTTTCAACTTGTTTAAATCTTTCTATTTTTGGTTTTATCTAATAGGGAATACTCCAAAGCAAACAAATGCAAACTCTGTTTTTAGATAATGTGTTTTACCACTGCTATAGTACATCCCAAATATTTTGTTTCGAAATTAGTTCAAAATTTATTTTTTTATATAGGTTTTTATATCGTTTTTTTTTTTTTTTTAAGTTCATTTATTAATCTCATGTTTAACAATATATATAAATACAACAAGTAGAGCAATGATAACTACTTACAATAAAAGTTAATATGTAAATGTCCTAAATAGGTGCTCAATACATACAATAATAAGATATAATTTTATTAACTATCAATAGCATATTTTGTGGTTTGGTTAATTTTTTTTGTTAATATTAGATATAAATTAAACAGAAAAACGAGATTAAAACTGCTAATTATGTATCGGTTTTGTTTATATATAAAAATTAAACAAAAATACAAAAATAACTATGTTATGGCTCGTTGATACTTTCACCCCATTCTAGCCACCAATATTTGTTTATATTCAATCGATCATTATTTAATTTGTCATGTTCAGGTATATTACTACAATATCTCCAGTTTTCAAGACGGTTAGGTGCAACCATTGAAGTGTGCTGTATTCTTTTGTCCGTAGCTCTTCTATTGACATGATAAATTATCGGGATGTTGCATGAATCTGATATATATCCTAGTGCATCGACGTATAAAAATGCTTCTGGTGGTATTAATCCCTTTTCTAAAGTTTTTTCGAAATACGAAGGATTTGGATAGAATGCTGCTGAAATAATGTTATTTTCTACTTGTTTTGCTCGTGCGAAATGATTTCTTATTAACTGAAGTATTACGTTGTCTATTCTTGATAGTTTAGAAGCATCTAAGAGTTTCTTATTGGATATATTGTGCAAATAGTTTGAATGTTGACTTCGGTACATACGCATACATGCTCTTAGGCATTTTCTTTCAAACAAGCGGAGTTTTTCCATATACGATGGACTTATGTTCCACCAAATTGGGCACGCATATGTTAAAATTGGCCTGATAAATGCTTTATAACAAATGATTTTAACATCACTATTTAAATATCGAGAGTAGAAGAGTTTTTTTAGTGACATAAAAGCTGATCTTGCTTTTTCTAAAACAGTTTTAATGTGTTCATTGAAATACAAAAATTTGTCTAAATAAACTCCTAAGTATCTAACATTCAATTTTGTTGGAATCTGAAGACTATTTGCGGCAGTGATTTTAAGATTTTTCCAATTTTTTCGGAGGTTGTTATTTCCACGCCTAAGAGGGGGACGAAATAGTATAACTTCACATTTTGCGTAGCTTATCTTTAGTTTCCAATTGTCACAAAAATTTTGAAAATGGTTAAATTTAGCTTGTAAATTACTTTGAATGTCTTCAATTTTTGTGCCATGTGCATACAAAACAATATCATCAGCAAAAGCAATGTACATATCTATTTCTTTTAATATTTGGGAAGTGTATATATTGAATAGGATGGGTGCGGTAACTGTTCCTTGTGGCAGTCCATTCTGTATATCAAATATTCTGTTTGTTGTGTTGAGTCCATCTGTTACTATGAATTTTTTATCTTTTATCATTGATATTATAATTTTTATGAGATGCTTAGGAAAGTCATATTTTATAATTTTATATATAAGAGCGTCAATCCAAACCGTATCAAATGCTTTTTCAATATCTACTAAGCAAGCTGCTGTATTACTTTTATCATTTAAATGCCAAAAGACATCTGATGTGAGTTTGTTTATAGCATCAATTGTGGAGTGTTGTCTCTTAAACCCAAATTGGTTTTGTGGTATTATGTTGTTTTCGTCGCAAATGTATAAAATTGATTTGTTTATAACTATTTCAAATACTTTTCCAATGTTTGGTAAAAGGCTTATTGGTCTGTAATTTGTTGGATTAGAAGGATCTTTTTTCTTTTTTGGAATTGGAAATATTTTTGAAGTTTTCCAAAAGCTCGGAAAGTAGTAGTTGTTTAATAAATTGTTAAAAATAATGCAATATTTTTGAATGATATCTGTTGGAATATGCTTGAGTGCTATATTTGGAATATTATCCAAGCCTGATGATTGTTTGTTATTAAGTTTTCTGAAGATTTCTTTTAGTTCTGATATCGTTGTAAAGTAATTTATTTTTTGATTTTCTGTTAAATTGTCAGATTTTAACTCATCGGAAAAAATTAAGAGAGTATTTGAATAGTCACTCATATTAAGAAATCTTGACATTTCAGTATTAACTAACTCTTCAGTATTATTTGGCAAAGTTCCTATATGATGTACACTTTTAAAATGTGATCCAATAATATTAAGTTTTAAGACATCTTCGCCTATTATGAAGTTATTTTCAATCGTAGGTATGGAAGTAACATCAATTCCAGCTTGAGACAAAAGAAAATCTGACGATACAGGTATTTTCAATTCAGGTATAGTATTATGGCAACGGGGTTTAAAAAGTTGGTGTATTTTTGGAAACATTTTAGAATTTGCTTTAATTATTTGCTCCGCGCGTTGTTTCCAGTAGTTGTTTATACTATTTCTAAATTGTTGTTTTAGTAATGTTTGAACATTTCTCAGTATAGCTTTAAATCTCACTATTTCGTTATTATATGTATTTGTGGACTGCCGTTGTAGTCTATTTATCTAAGTTATTAAAAAACTTTTGTAATTTTGAAGTAAACGAATTTGACTATTAACATAACATTCCATTGAATTTTGACTTTTAAATTTTGGGACTATTGAATTAATGCTTGTCATAATTATTGAATTTAGTTTTTCTATGTATGAGTCACATTCTTCGTTTGTCAGATTTCGATTATTAGGAGCTTCAGAAGGTGAAAATGCATTTCTATATTCTCTAAGTGCTCGTTTTGAAAATTTAGACCAGTTAGTTTTTCTAAAATTAAATTTATGGGATTCGAAATTTTCTTCTGTTGGAAGCAGTGATTCATCAGCAAATGATGCTATAATTAAAATAGCATTGTGATCGCTGTCATAAGGTAAAACAGGAATTTTGTTTTCATAAACTGTTTCAATTTGTAGTCGAACATCTGCAAGGCAGAGATCAAGATAGGAGTTACCATTTGGGTAACTCGGAGTATGTGGGCTGAATAACTTAATTTTGTAATTTATTTGGTTATCATCGACAAAACGTTTAAGAAAGTTGCCTCTTCCGTTTGAATTTGTATCCAGCCAGAATTGATGTTTTGAGTTCAAATCTCCGGCTAGTATAAAATAATTATTTAAATTATCGAGTGCAAGGTTATCAAATAACTTTTCAAGTTCGATGTTAAACTGAGTGTTTGTTGGTGGTGCGTATGCCGAAATTATGAAAAGAGAATTATTGTCATGAAGTGGAATTGAAATAATTGTTGTTTCTAAACAGTTGAAATTTGCTATGTCTTGATTGTATATTTTTTTAAAGCTAAACTTTTTCTTAATAAGTATCGCAGTTCCACCTCCTCGAATTGAATCCTTTCTGTCAGTTCTAATTAAATTATAATCTTTGAAACTTATCTTATGTTTTTTATTAAGTTTCGTTTCGTTTAAAAGTAGAATATCTAATCTTTTGCTCGTTAAAACTCTTAGGACGTCGGATCGTCTTGAGATTGAAACAATGGAGTTGACATTAATAGCGGCTATTTTAAGCCCTCTATGTCTAATATTGGACATTTAGATGTCGCAGCATTTCTAAGATTTTATTAAGTATTGTTTTAGTTTCTGTTACGTCTTTGGTCAGTTTGCTTACGTCGTTTTTTAAATTTTCGTAAGAAATGGGTATTTCAGTACGTGAAGCATTATTATTTTTAGTCGCGCTTGCAAATGAAATTCCCGTTTGAACGTAATTTTCTATAAAATTAATTTTTTGTGTTTCATTTTCTTTTATTTTTATTTTTTTTGTTTTCAACTGATTGTTGAGGTTCTTAAAAACCTCACATCCACGCCAAGATGCTGGATGTCCTGTTTTATTGCAAAGTACACAGAAAACGTGTTCTTTGCTTGATTCTTTTTGCAAAAGGCATTTACCAGGTTCATGCAAATCTTGACATTTAACACACCTAAATTCCATGTTGCAATTTGAAGAGGTATGTCCAAACCTTTGACATCGGTGACATTGTAATACACTATCGCGTTTAATTTTTTCAAAAGATATAATGCACCCTCCAACGTGCTTAATATTTTTAAGATTTTCTAGTTTGCTATCAGGAGATAGCTGAACAACTAAAATTGGTAAAGTAATATTGTCGCGTTTTGAGCGCGCAGTGACATACCTGAACGCTTTAATAAACTTAAGTCCTTCACAATTATCCTTTAATTCTTCCAATATTTCATCTGGTGTGTAAGTATCAGATAGCCCTTTTATTAGGAATGTTTTTCTGTATATGTATAAAATTCAGTTTTAGTTTTGTTCAGAATATTTTTTACAGTCTCAATGTGTTTGCTGTTACAAATTTGAAGCATAATTTTTTGTTTATTTATATTTTTTAAAAAGAATTGGCCTTTGCCAATTACATTAACTAGTAATGTATTTATTTTTTGTGCGTCTTCTTTAAAAATATTAATAGGTGGTGGTTTGAAAGTTTGTATAATATTGCCAGTGTTTGTGTTTGACTTATTAGTATCGGTCAGTGTTTTGTTTGTGTGTTTTGATGTTGTACTAATGTTTGTATTATTGCGGTTTGTTGTGTTTTTCATTCTAATTTCTTTTATTATATTGTTTGTGTTTTCTGATAGCAATAGTGGCATTTCACAGTCACTAATTTCAATGTCGCTGAGTGTTGTTTCTTGTAAAGTTTTTGCATGATCTTTTTGTATATCTTCCTCTTCGTTGTCTAGAGCTGCAAATTGGTTCGATGTAATTTTTGATGTAGTACCCATATCCATGTTTTTTTCTTTTCCGTTTTTGCGTTTTCGAACTGGTGATTCTGTGGTTTTCTTTGCTTTTAGTTGTTCGGTCAATGGGTCATATTGCAACTGTAGTATTTTTAGTTGTTGGACCACATCGTCATATGCATCCTTGGTCACATATTTTAAGTCTGGAGCTGACTCCTCGGTGCTTGCAGACGACATTTTTGATTTAATTTAAGTTTTTTAATTTGTTTTATTTTTTTTTTATTTTAAAATGTTTTGGTGGTAATAATCACTGTCTATGGGACAACTTGTAAATTAAGTTGTCCAAAACCGTTTTATTTTGAATTCACATATTTGTTTTATAATACATATAGATATATATTGAAAATTGAAAAATCTTGATATATTTTTTTAAAAATTTTATTTTTCGGGCGGAGAATTCAAAGCTTGCGTCCTTTTCGTTTTCAGTTCAAATTCCATCTATGTTTTTATATCGTGTTCAAATGGATGTACCTCAAAATCTAACAGCAACTTTGGATAACTTAATCATAGAAAAAAACTAGTAATGGTTTGTTCAATAATATATCAGTTAATAATATCTATTAAATTGAGTAATTTTTCTACAGGTAGGCGGTAAAAAGTTCAATAAATGTTATAATTTTAAGGTTAGAAAAATTATTTTTTATTTATTATCACACAAAATCGTAATATGAGATGTTACACACAATTTTTGTATTGTTACATAACTAATTCGAGTCCAAGTGGTCGATCAAGATTCAAGCTGATAATTCAACTCTATACCTCCCACCTATAAAAAAGTGCGCGTGGCAAGTATATTTTTGTTGGGCAAGCTTATTACTTTTAACTTAAGTGATGTATCAAGTTTTAAGTTGATACTTCAACTTTTCGAATTTTTGCCACATAAAATTTCCCGCTGTAAAGCAGTTTTTACATGAGACTCGTGTCCTAAAAGAGGTGAGGTTCTTCTGTCGTAAAGAAGGTAGTAAAAACTTGATCTGGAATTCAGACGTCTTCGTCTATTCAAACTCTGTTAAAAGATTACCTAATCTTCACGGATACCGGCTGACGGAGCAAACATGTTGACTGGATCTTTTGCAATGCAGGAGATATATTCTTGAACAAGATCAGTTGAAATCTCGGAAATATTAATATATGCTTTAAACGTGTGCTTCTGCTGTAGCTTGGCCATTGTGCAACCTCTTCAACATCTCCTACAGGACATAAGTATTTCCATCTTGTTGGAAGATTGCGAATGTCCAGCATTTGTCCAGCATTTATTCCTTTGAAAAATGCCTGAGTTCTTTTAAGGTTCAGGGAAAGAGGCAAAATATAAATGACATACACTTTGATGACTTGAGAAAAAAGTCCGAGTAGGCCCAACTGGGTTCGAGTCCCATGAGTGCATAAGAACAATTTTGTGAAATTTTTAATTAATAAAATATAATTATATTAAAACATTTAGCTTTTAAATTCAAATTAAGTCAGGTAAAAATTTATACAAAAATTGAAATATCATAAAAAAATCAGAAACAAATTTCTTGCAAATTTTTTGTTGTTCATTTAAAAGTTTCGGTAAAACTTACATGATTTAATTTGGAACAGTTTTACGCAGGTAACTTTCCGAAGCTTATAAGAAATATATATAAGCTGTAAAAAGCTTTTATAAGCAAGCACGCACTCATCTTATGGAAGTTGTTTGCGAAGTTTAATAAAAGTCCAAGAAGCTTCTATTAAATAATAAAAAGTTCGCCTTTTTGCCGTTATAGAAGTCAATAAGCGTGCTTTCAGAAACTACGTAGTTTTCATAATGAGTTGATGTAAAGCTTACTGCAATCATTATAGAAGTCTTTGTGCTAGTTGGGAGGGTCCCTATGGAGAAAAGAACCAGTTCGGAACTTATCCCTTCATAGATTCCAAAGTGACTGACCGGTACCCAGTCTGACACCTACATATGAAACCATCGTGTCCCTATTATATGGCGTTGTCATTGGGGTAAATGGACAACGGCTAGAACCAAACTTAGAACCGGTTCAAAAATATATCGGCAGGGGTCAATTGACACCTCAGAGATACCTTTGGACCTAATCAGGTGCCAGTCTATTCATAGAACACGTAACACTTATACGTACGTTTTTAATGAAATTGAATCAAGGTTTTGGAAGTTCATGTTTAGCCGAGAGTGCTAGCGTTCCCGTTTAGAACTCGGCTGACCTGGCTTCAATCCCCGACAAAGCAAAATATTTTTTTTTTGTTTTTTAATAATTTCATACTTAATATTTACTTATTTATTTAACAAATGATTGCACAATAAGAACTAGGTTATTTTATAGTGCAACTAGAAAAAGCATGGAATCAAATTCTTAAAATATATTATTGCATCAACCACACCTTTATATAAAAATCAAATATGCGATTGCTTACTTAATTAAAATTTGTACTTAAACAAGTAAAAAGATAATATAGCGTAAAGATAAAAGAAGAAAAATAGACTAAGGAGAAGAATAGAAAGATTACATAGATTGTCTTAAAACACCTCTTGCACTGATTCTTGTTAACCTACGAGGCAGAGCGTTCCATAGTCTAATGGCATTGACGAAAAATAAATTAGACGAATTTATCGAACTATCTCTCGGAACAATGAGAACTTGACTTCTTCTGGATACACAAAACTGTAGTTTTTTATACAGGTAGTAGGGATTTTTTCATGTAATAGTTTGTGCAGAAAAATACAGTTTCTTGCTTAAGGTTAGCAATTATGTCACAACCAAGCTAAGCGTTTCTAAAGGAGGAAAGGTGGTCAAATTTCCGTAGCCCATATACATAACGCGTAGCATAATTGAATGCAATTTGCAACTTCATTTGAGATGATAAGTCGGGCACCGGTGTGAAGTTAGCATCTTTTTCGCAGCATGCGGCGAATATTATATGTTCGATCTCTGTAATCTCATCTGTTATCAGAAAAAGGCTGTTAATTTAAGTGAGCTTTTTAATTCTAAAGCGAATTCAAAAAGCTTTCTAGTACAAGATTAGATTGTGGTTTGAGTAATGACTAAGTATTTGTTAGCTTTAACAGCGCCATCTATGATCTTTTGATGCTGCTGTGGCTAACTTGGTAAGGATAAATGAACATAGAAAATTCTTATTCACTTATTCAACTCAGTTTGGAGGTCTGTCGATATTAAATTCTTATTAATGTTTATATTTTTGCGGATTGAAATAGATTAAAATTTAAAATAGTTTACATAAGGAATTTGAAATTGTATTCTTTACAAAGGCCATCTAGTGCTTTTTAGTTATATTCTACGAATTAATAAGAAAATATTTTTAAAAATGTCTCTAAAATATCAAGCATAGTTTTAATGCGATTGACGATTGTTACTTAAGTTTTTGTTTAAAATTTTGAAGATATAAACGAAGTGTATTTTAACAAAGCATATATGCATAAAACACTAATAATAAATTTCTAAATTGTTTGTTACGTTAAAAGCTTTTTTACAAAAGCTGATAAATGATATCAATTATTATTACCTGCATTATTACCTTCTCTAAAAATCAGTTAAAATAGCTTGAGCTAGCTGCCTGTCAATTGCAAAAAGATAATTTTAAAAAAAACCGTTTTAAGTTGGTTCATTGCAAAAAAATAATTATAAAAATCTCTTTTACTAACAGATTTTTCTAAAGATAAAAAGCTTTTAGAAAAGCTCTTTATTATTTTCTATTGTATTTTCCTTGTATACAACGAAAAATATTAAGGAAATCAAAAACTATGTGATTTATAAAAACTAATTCAACGAAACTATTGATTAAGAACTTCGAATAAAAGTTTTGTGTGATGATGTATTATAAATTTGACAAAATAGAGCTTGAAAAATTGATAAAAAAAATCATTCACATATACTTTGCAACAGTTTTTGCATTGCTTCAAAAAATTACCAAATATGTTAGTAACACAATTTATATAAATGGAAATAGCTTTATCTCCAAGTTTTTAAAGAGTTATAATATAGAAAAGTGTAAAAGAGTTTTATCTATGCGCTCAAGTATTTAAAAAACATTCGTTCAGCTTTTAAAAATGCGTTGGAAAATTTAAACTTTTGTTATTTTGCAAAAATTGGCCAAACTGTTAGAACCACAGTTTCTTTAAATGGAAATAACTTTTTATCAAATCTAATACATAAGTATAATGGCAGTTTCAACTTTGACCTCAGAAATTTTTATTAAAAAATCATAGCTCAGTTTTTTTTAAATTGAGTTGGAAAATTTTAACTTTTGTCATTTTGCCAAAATTGGCCAAACTGTTAGAACCACAGTTTCTAAAAATGAAAATAACTTTTTATCAAATCTAATACATAAGTATAATGGCAGTTTCAACTTTGACCTCAGAAATTTTTATTAAAAAATCATAGTTCAGTTTTTTTTAAATTGAGTTGGAAAATTTTAACTTTTGTCATTTTGCCAAAATTGGCCAAACTGTTAGAACCACAGTTTCTAAAAATGAAAATAACTTTTTATCAAATCTAATACATAAGTATAATGGCAGTTTCAACTTTGACCTCAGAAATTTTTATTAAAAAATCATAGTTCAGTTTTTTTTAAATTGAGTTGGAAAATTTTAACTTTTGTCATTTTGCCAAAATTGGCCAAAGTCTTAGAACCACAGTTTCTTTAAATGGAAATAACTTTTTATCAAATCTAATACATAAGTATAATGGCAGTTTCAACTTTGACCTCAGAAATTTTTATTAAAAAATCATAGTTCAGTTTTTTTTAAATTGAGTTGGAAAATTTTAACTTTTGTCATTTTGCCAAAATTGGCCAAACTGTTAGAAACACAGTTTCTACAAATGGAAATAACTTTTTATCAAATCTAAAACATAAGTATAATAGAAGTTTCAACTTTGACCTCAGAAATTTTTATTAAAAAATCATAGTTCAGTTTTTTTTAAATTGAGTTGGAAAATTTTAACTTTTGTCATTTTGCCAAAATTGGCCAAACTGTTAGAAACACAGTTTCTACAAATGGAAATAACTTTTTATCAAATCTAAAACATAAGTATAATGGCAGTTTCAACTTTGACCTCAGAAATTTTTATTAAAAAATCATAGTTCAGTTTTTTTTAAATTGAGTTGGAAAATTTTAACTTTTGTCATTTTGCCAAAATTGGCCAAAGTCTTAGAACCACAGTTTCTTTAAATGGAAATAACTTTTTATCAAATCTAATACATAAGTATAATGGCAGTTTCAACTTTGACCTCAGAAATTTTTATTAAAAAATCATAGTTCAGTTTTTTTTAAATTGAGTTGGAAAATTTTAACTTTTGTCATTTTGCCGAAATTGGCCAAACTGTTAGAAACACAGTTTCTACAAATGGAAATAACTTTTTATCAAATCTAAAACATAAGTATAATGGCAGTTTCAACTTTGACCTCAGAAATTTTTATTAAAAAATCATAGTTCAGTTTTTTTTAAATTGAGTTGGAAAATTTTAACTTTTGTCATTTTGCCAAAATTGGCCAAACTGTTAGAAACACAGTTTCTACAAATGGAAATAACTTTTTATCAAATCTAAAACATAAGTATAATGGCAGTTTCAACTTTGACCTCAGAAATTTTTATTAAAAAATCATAGTTCAGTTTTTTTTAAATTGAGTTGGAAAATTTTAACTTTTGTCATTTTGCCAAAATTGGCCAAAGTCTTAGAACCACAGTTTCTTTAAATGGAAATAACTTTTTATCAAATCTAATACATAAGTATAATGGCAGTTTCAACTTTGACCTCAGAAATTTTTATTAAAAAATCATAGTTCAGTTTTTTTTAAATTGAGTTGGAAAATTTAAACTTTTGTTATTTTGCAAAAATTGGCCAAACTGTTAGAACCACAGTTTCTTTAAATGGAAATAACTTTTTATCAAATCTAATACATAAGTATAATGGCAGTTTCAACTTTGACCTCAGAAATTTTTATTAAAAATCATAGTTCAGTTTTTTTTAAATTGAGTTGGAAAATTTTAACTTTTGTCATTTTGCCAAAATTGGCCAAACTGTTAGAAACACAGTTTCTACAAATGGAAATAACTTTTTATCAAATCTAAAACATAAGTATAATGGCAGTTTCAACTTTGACCTCAGAAATTTTTATTAAAAAATCATAGTTCAGTTTTTTTTAAATTGAGTTGGAAAATTTTAACTTTTGTCATTTTGCCAAAATTGGCCAAACTGTTAGAAACACAGTTTCTACAAATGGAAATAACTTTTTATCAAATCTAAAACATAAGTATAATGGCAGTTTCAACTTTGACCTCAGAAATTTTTATTAAAAAATCATAGTTCAGTTTTTTTTAAATTGAGTTGGAAAATTTTAACTTTTGTCATTTTGCCAAAATTGGCCAAACTGTTAGAACCACAGTTTCTAAAAATGAAAATAACTTTTTATCAAATCTAATACATAAGTATAATGGCAGTTTCAACTTTGACCTCAGAAATTTTTATTAAAAAATCATAGTTCAGTTTTTTTTAAATTGAGTTGGAAAATTTTAACTTTTGTCATTTTGCCAAAATTGGCCAAAGTCTTAGAACCACAGTTTCTTTAAATGGAAATAACTTTTTATCAAATCTAATACATAAGTATAATGGCAGTTTCAACTTTGACCTCAGAAATTTTTGAAAATGACAAAAGTTAAAATTTTCCAACTCAATTTAAAAAAAACTGAACTATGATTTTTTAATAAAAATTTCTGAGGTCAAAGTTGAAACTGCCATTATACTTATGTTTTAGATTTGATAAAAAGTTATTTCCATTTGTAGAAACTGTGGTTCTAACAGTTTGGCCAATTTTGGCAAAATGACAAAAGTTAAAATTTTCCAACTCAATTTAAAAAAAACTGAACTATGATTTTTTAATAAAAATTTTTTATTTTTTAATTTTTCTGAGGTCAAAGTTGAAACTGCCATTATACTTATGTATTAGATTTGATAAAAAGTTATTTCCATTTGTAGAAACTGTGGTTCTAAGAGTTTGGCCAATTTTGGCAAAATGACAAAAGTTAAAATTTTCCAACTCAATTTAAAAAAAACTGAAATATGATTTTTTAATAAAAATTTCTGAGGTCAAAGTTGAAACTGCCATTATACTTATGTATTAGATTTGATAAAAAGTTATTTCCATTTGTAGAAACTGTGGTACTAACAGTTTGGCCAATTTTGGCAAAATGACAAAAGTTAAAATATTCCAACTCATTTAAGAAAAAACTTAACCATATTAGTTTTACTGAAGATACCTGAAGTCAACAATAATACTGCCATAACACTTTTCTATTAAGTTTGAAATATTTTTTTTTCATTTATAGAACGAACAATTTTTTCAATTTTTGAAACTGTTTCAAAATAAATGTTCATGCCGTTTTATTTTTTTTTTTATTTTGTTATATATTTTTCGTTGTTTGCAATGAAATGAAAAGTGCAAAATAAAAAGAGCTTTTCTTAGAGCTTTTTATTTATATAAATCTGTTAGTAACAGAGATTTTAAACTTTTTCTCTGTTAAAATTTGCACTGTTGCTAACAGAGCTCTGTTAAGTTTTTTTTCGCCGAATGCTGCATTTCGCCGTATGCTAACTTCACACCAGTAAGTCGGGCCTACTATAAATCACATCTGAATACTTTATTACTGGCAAAATAAGTTGTATGACTAACCTACGTTTAATACTGACAGGAGTTAAATTAGATGACATTCTCAAATTACTCAGAATATATGTAGTATATTTTTTGTACTACACTATTTATATTATCCACACAGGATCAAGAAGAGTTAATGTAGAAACCTAGTTTTTTTTACGAAAACCTGACTGAAATGGTGATAAAAATTTCTTTTCACATTGATAGCGACTGATTTGTTGAGCCATAAGTTCCTCACATACCTTAGCCAAAGGCAATAAAATACTTATTGGCCTAAAATCATTAGCCCCAGAAGGGTTTTGTTTTTTTCAAACCGGTTGTATGATAGCAATTTTCAATAAATCAGGGAATATTGATGACACAAAACAATGATTTATTATGTGGGTCAGTGGACTGATAATGTGTGGCAGTAAGTCCTTCAAGAACTTCTTAGGAGTACCATCTTCAGGTAATGCATTTGATTTTATGAGTCCTACACATTTGCCAACTTCAACTCATAAACTGGAGCAAACCTGAAAGATTGAATGATGGACGGACTACAGATGGGCAGACAAGAAGTTAGACTACCACAGGACACAACAGCCGAGTTAAAAACACTTTTTAAGTAAATCAGGGATAACATCACAATCACTGGAGTTAAGACTTTGTATCCCAAGTTTTCTTATATTGTTCCATATAGTTTTGGGTGGAAGAGAGAGTTTCAATTTATCAGTGAATTATTGCTTCTTAGCTAGCCTTGTTTTAAAAACAGCCTTTTGATACTTCACGCGTACTGCGTAAGGGGTATATTAATTTTGTCATGACGTGTAACGCTCAGAAGGAGGCGTGGTACGTATAGAAAAGTATATATATTTTTGATCAGCATCACCACCCGAGTTGACTTAGTCATGTCCGTCTGTCTGTCGACACGATTAAATCCATAGTTTTCAAGCAATCGTAATGAAACTTTATACATATTTAAGCTTTTTTCTAAAAAGCAAAGATCATCTTCGAGAATGAGATAGATCGGATGAAAATCACGTCTACCTCCCATGCAACTCCAATAATGAAAACTCTAGAAAGAGGCTAATATTAAAGCTCAATACTGCAATTTGGTATTTGGTATTTCTATGTCAAAACTGAGGTGTGTTAGACAAATTGGCGTCAACCACTCAAGAACACGCCCACTTCCCATACAACCACAAATTGAAAACTTTAAAAAGAGGTTTTTCTTTACTTTGCAGGAAAATAATTTGATAGGAATGTATTTTAAACGTCATCAAAATAGAAAAATTTTTTTAAATCTATTAAAACTATTTCATACTTTTACTATTTTAGTTCGACTTAAGTGAAGTTAGTTCACAGAAATAGTCAAACCTTTTTCATTCTTTCCGTCATGAACTCCAGCGCTACCGAAACAAAAATGCTCGTATTTTTTCTATATTCTCCATGAAGTAAGTGAATATTTTTGGAATCAACCTACGGCCACGCCTACCTCCCATACAACCAAAACATTTAAATCACTGTATAGAAGGTTTTGTTAAAGCTACAGAAATTAAATTTAATTTGTATATATTTTTTATAAAACCTAAGGCATGTACAAAAAATGGGCGTGATCCGCTCACTAACACGCCCACCTTCCCTACTACCAACAACATTGATAATACCATAAAAAGGTTTATACATGGGCTACAGGGATTCAACTTGGTATGGGAGGATTTTATTTCATAGCTAAGGTGTGCACATAAAATGGGCGTCATCCGCCCACGAACACGCCCACCTCCCATACGACAGTAATAAAAACACTATTAAATTGTTCATATTTGACCTAGAGAGATGAAACTTCGTATAGGAGAAGTTTTTATCAAAACTGAGGTGTGCGCAAAAAATGGGCGTCATCTGCCCACCAACACGACCACCTACCATTTCAACCAGATTCGTTAATCCTGTAATTCCTTAGGTAGATAGAATGCATGGATTTTGATAGCAAGTTATGTCTATTTGTTTTAGTATTTTCAGTGGAAAAGTGGCATAACATTTCCACAAATTCAGTGAAAAAATTAAAAGTATAAATTTTTAATATATATTTAAATACGATAGGAGGTTAAAAGTATTCCATAGTTGGCCTAGACCGACTTTAGACTTTCTTTACTTGTTATACCCTAAACCTGAAAGGTCAGGGTATATTAACTTTGTGCAAACGTTTGTAACGTATAGAACGAAGCGAGTCCGGTGTAGAAAAGTATATATATTCTTGATCAGAGTCACCTCGTGAGTCGAGCTATTCATGTCCGTCCGTCCGTCTGTCCGTCTGTGTATTGTCCGTATACACAGGATAAGAAGAAGTAGTTAAGATAATTGAATGAAACTCGATATACATGGTCACATGGACCCAAGGATTTGCACTATTGAATATTTTTGAATCCGCCCACGGACACGCCTACCTCTCATACAACGCAAAAATTGAAAACTGCACAAATGAGCTCATAACTAGCCTACAACATTAAAATTCGGTAAAAGCTCAATAAATGTGCTGATATTTAACGTACAGAGATAAAATTTGGTACGAATGAATTCTATATAAAAACACAGACGTCTTAGAAAAATGGATGTCATTCACTCAATTCCACGCCCACCTCCCATACAACACAAGAATTTAAAACTAAATAAATAAGCTTATAATTAGCCTACAGAGATAAAGTTTGAAAAGTATGTATTTTATATCAAAACAAAGATGTATTCGAAAGGTGTCAAAGGTGTCATCCTCCCACGAATACGCCCACCTCCCATGCAACCAAAAACTAAAAACTCAATAAATAATTAACGTACAGATTTTAAAATTTGGTACGTATGCATTTTATTTCAAAACAAAGACGTCTTCGGAAAATGGATGTTATCCAATTTAGGACACGCCCACATACCATACAAACCAAACTGAAAACTCAATAACTAAGCTATTGTTTAAACTACAGAGATAAAATTTGGTACGCAGGTTTTTATAACAAACCAAAGAAGATTTTGAAAAATGGACTTCATTAGCCCACGGACACGCCCACTTTCCATAAAACCTAACAATTGAAAACGAACTTAATACGATTATGTTTAGCGTACAGAGATAAAATTTGGTACGTTTGTATTTTGTAAGAAAACAAAGAAGGTTTTGAAGAATGGATGTCATCCAACCACGAACACGCCCTCCTTCAATTCAACCCAAAAATTGAAAACTCAATAAATAAGCTTATGTTTAAGCTAAAGAGATAAAATTTGGTATATATGTATTTTATACCAAAACTTAGATGCATTCAAAATTGGGCGTAGTCCGTCCACGAACACGCCCACCTCCCAAACAACCCATTGTAGCGAAAATCCTATAAAGGCGTTAACATGTGAGCTACAGGAATAAAACTTGAAATTTTTATAAATTTTTGTAAATCTTTCATCAAAATTGAAATGCATATAAAATATGGGCTTCATCCGCTCGCAGAAACGCCCATTTTCAATACTTTTATTGTATTTTGAAAAAGTATTTTTAGGGTATTTCATAGGGCTAGACCGACTTTAGCCCATTTTAGTCCGCTGGTAGATTTCCCGACCACTGACTTTAAAACTAATTTCTGAAAAAAATATTAAAAATATATTAAAATTCTTTCTGAAAAGACTTAATTTGGTTAAATGGAAATTCAGAAAATAAATATAAATTTCCAAATTTTCCATTTACCACGAACATGTAATATTTTTTCCATAAATTAATTTTAACGTTAGTGGTCGAAAAATCGACCAGCTGACTAAAATGGGTTAGACTTTCTTTACTTGTTTTTTTAGATATGATATCATTGGCCATATCAGCCATTAAAAGTGCTTCGACTTCCTACTTTTTTCTTGTTCTTCTTCTTATGATCACTTCTGGTATGCGTGTTGTTAAATGTTATTAAATGTTCATACAAAAATTAACATATCTTGTCCTAAAAGTTTTATAAAGACTTCATACAACAAATTTTCATGTTTTTAATAAGCTGAAGATCAAAGTAATAAAATAATATTACTTATATGCATTGTAGTTGTGAGGCATTAAAGCCTATTTTTAACTCTCTTTAATTGTTATTTAGACATGGTTGCTCAAGCAATGACATTTACCTTACATTGGTAAGCGGCCAATAGAACAGGTAAAAGAAAACTGGGCATTATAACTACGCATTTGTTTTTTAACTTTATCGAAGATGTCTTCTTTTTAAAGTTGTTTTTTAGAGAGGCGAAGAAAGCTTAATAAAAACACAGTTTTTTTTAAAAAAACATGTGAGACTATAAAAATTTGTTAACCTCGCCTTATTCATATCCTTTTATCTTGTTACGCCGTTATGACAGCAGAACGTAAACAAAATATTGAATTTTTGTCTGGCATTTCCAGAAACTCGAGTTGTTCTTTATATATTAAAATCTTTGATTTAGCTTTCTTATTAAGACCACACAATTCTTATTCTGTTAAACACGCATTAATGTTTTTGTAAAATTATTTTCTTTCTTCACATATAATATACAATATTTCTTGTCCAAGTTTTGGCATCCTTCAACTGAAAAGAAAGAACTGAAAAGAAAAGCTATGTAACACCCTTCCAGAACGTGAATAAAACAATTGAAAAATGTTTTTAAGAGAAAAAAAAAATATTTTTACTGCATCTCTGCCACTTTCCTGACTTCACTTCATCAATCCAAGCATACAGCTCCAAAACTTTGACAAATTTTCTGCTACTTCTGAATTTTGCATTATTTTGACAGCTTTTTACCATTAATTCTTGCGCAACCCTTTTTATATTTTATACTTGTGGGTTTTTTTTTTCTTCTATTTTATTTTTTATTTTTTACGTTACCATATGTTGTCACATTGTTGGTTGAAGCGTTTCGCTGGTGTGCACTTAAATATTTTTGCAAGTATTCGGTCTGCATCGACATAAATTGCTGGATGAAAAATGCATACAATGTAGCGACAATTTGTCGCTGAAGTTGTTGCTGCTTGCTTAGAAGAGTTATGTTGTGACATCATAAATTGTTGTAGTCTGCAAAATAAACAATCTTTCGCATAGCTGAGATTTTTGTGAGCCGCCGCTAAAGTGAGTAAGATATTAAATTGTTGACTAAACTATGTTTAAAGTTGAAATAAAAAATATAAGAACATTTTTTAAATAATTTTAAGTTCCTGAGCAATATCGTAGGTATCATGTTTTAATATTTAATGGGAAAGGTTTATATATTAAAGTGCTTTCATACAAAATGTATGCTTTCTGCATGTTAATCTCATGGCAAACATAAAACAAAATAGTTTCATTCTTCCATAATACTACGTAGATATGACAAGTTTCTTCTGCGAATTCTCTTTGATGCCTTCAATCGTCTCAAAATTTACAACAATTTTAGTTTGGGAAATTTGAGGAAAGTCCCACGGGGCCATATCTGGCGTATATGGTGCTTGCAGAACGATATTGACATTATTTTTGATCAAATAATCGAGCATAATGCGTGATTACAGCGGTGCAAAAACCATGAGTTGTTCATTCATAACTCGGGCCCCTTATGTCGAATGTTCATTTCATTTCATTTATTTAGTCTATGCCAAAAGTAACTTACAGACTAGCTAAAAATACAAAGTATAATATGTAAAAATATATAAAATTATCAAAATGTAAGTTATAAAATATAATTTTAAACATATCTCATTTCATTTTTGGAAACAGAAAAATCTATATTATTATAAGTATTTAAAAAATTAAACAATTGCAAAGCTCGATTAATAGGTGCATTAACTGCATAATAAGAGCGGAAATTTCTAGGTAAAAAGGATCATAGCGCCTTAGCATCCTAGCAGGAGCATTGAAATTGACCATTTCCAATAATGCAGGGCAATCAATCAAACCATTTATGATATCAAAAACGAAAAGTAGCGATAAAATACTTTGTCTACTCTACAATGTTTTTAAACCTATCAACAGACATCTAGTGTAATATGACGGAGGAACACCATCTACATTAAAAGATCTCAACGCAAACCTCGTAAAAGTTTTCTGAATTGGTTCAAGCCTCAATTTATGAGACTAATAGAATGCGTTCCAAATAACTGCTGTATACTCTAATCTAGACCGCACCAAAGAAATAAATAAAGTTTTTAAAGTTTGCGGGTCCAAAAAATATGCACTATTTCTTCGAACAAACGCCCACATAGCACATGCTTTAAGAATTATAAAGTCTAGGTGCAGATTAAAGGCAAATTTACTTGAATTGATCAGCACATGCCAATGTACAATTGGTAATACGTTTAGCGGACATTTTGTATGAGTCCGATTTAGAGAAAGTCATGGAAACACATTTGTTAAAGTTAAGCAAAAGACCGTTATTGCAGCAACACATATAGGTTATTTAGTTCATTCTGTAAAAGAACTGTGTCATTTAAATCAGAAATTTTTAGAAAAATCTTGAGATCATCAGCGTAAAGCAAGTGTTTGCAATGAGAAAAAACTAATGAAGTGTCATTAATGAATAAAGCCAACAGTAAGAGTCCCAAAATACTTCATTGAGAAACACCTGACGTAGCTAAATATGTATAGGATTTATCAAACGCAACTACGCATTGTCTTTTTGACAGATACAATTCAATCCAACTTAACAAACTAGAGTGAAAACCTAATTTACCCAGCTTCCTAATTAAAAGAAAATGACTTACTTTGTCAAAAGCTTTCGAAAAATCCGTGTAAATTACATCTACCTGGGATCATTTATTAAAAGTTGAGATACAGTATTCCGAAAACAAAACTAAATTAGACACAGTAGACCGACTAGGAACAAAGCCATGTTGGTACGGAGAAATAATACTCGTGATTGCAAAGAAAACCTTATCTTTGATTATAGACTCAAAAAGCTTTGATACAGTTGTAAGCTTTGAAATTGTTCTATAATTAGCAATATTATGTTCACGTGAAAACGCTTTGTGCTCGTGAAACGCGACAGTTTAGCAATACAATTTTTGAAAGAAATTCAGCAATTTTGGCATAAGTCACGCTGCCAAGGGAGCCAAGGGAGGGTTTTTGGCTTCAAACGTACCGAAGAGTAAAAAAAAAAAAATTCAATTCAACCAAGATAAAGACAAGCAAATGTTGATATATTAATTAAAAAAAGATGTGTGTAAGATGAAAAATTTAAATGTTTTTATAGGAAAATTCTAAATTCTTAAATTTCGTTAGAAAGTTTTAATTGGTAATAAATTTCCTAATTAGAATGGTTATAATTGAGAGTTTCTTCGTTAAACCATAGTTCAAATTCCCGAGAATTGCTTTTTAAAATCATTATGAGGCAATTTAATCCTTAAAAAACTGTGTCTAAACTATGCATGTCATCATTTAAGAAGCTTCGAAGGTTTACCATATATTTTTAACCTTGATGAAATATACTAGATTTAAGTTCAATTTTGTATTATAAACTGAATATCATTTCAAAAAATATTCGAAAGTCATACGTTTAAGTTAATCTACTTACCATTACCTATGGAAGTACAACTTATAGTTTTACTGTAATATCATAAATAAATAAAATAGAAAATCATCCATATCTTGACTTACATTACTTTGATATGAAGAACACATTTATGTGAATTGCGTGCAACAGAGGGTGAAAAGTTCACTGATTCAAATCTGAAGTCACATTTTAAAAATAAAAAAGTATACCTAGGGGCATTTTATTCACTCTCAGTTAAATACTCCAACTGCGGATTAAATTTAACTGGCAGTTAAAAAATAACTCCATAATTAAAATTCAAAGTTCAAAATTTGCTTTATTCACCCTTTTATAAATAAGTGGCAGTTTGAAATCGTCAGTTAAAAATTTCCCCAGGAATTTTTCCATATTGTCAACAAAATGACAAGACGTCACTAGCTTTTCATTCAAAACTATGAAAAATTAATTGAACAATTTTTATATTGAGCGTGTTTTTTCTTTTTGAGCGTGTTTAACCCTCCATCACTAACCATAGGGTGGAATCCACCCAGTCACACTTTCTTTGTAAGATTTCTTATGCAATACTTGTGTGACGCACTAACAGTCCAAATCTAATCTCTATTCAATATTTTAAATTCAATAATTTTCAGTTTCTAGTGGTCTTCGACATATAAGCGTGACAGCGCGATTAAAATAACAAGTGTTTGGGTGCTTTACACCCAGGTTAGTTCTAAATTACTTTTTTTTTTGGTGAATTACACCAAGTGAATTACAGCTTAGTAGCAAAACTCAGGCAAAGTTGATAAGGACACATATATCCAATTTGCACTAATAACAGTATGTCCTTCAACGCACCGCCTTCGCAAATCTGGAAACTACAGACGATAGTTCTTCCAGTAGCTTAATATTACTGCGAAAATTATATAAACTAGTATCGCCTGGGGTCGAAATTCGACCAATTTATTGATTACCTATTTATAAATATATGCGAGATGATCAAAATAAGTTCGAGGCTATAACTTTTCATTGATTGGAGATATTAAGCTATTTTCTTCAGAAAAATTATTTATTTATTTAATTATTTCTTTCAAAAACAGAAAAACAACATTTTAAAAAATTTAATTTTGTCAAAAAAATCATATGGGGTAGCCTTGATTTTTTGATGGCACGGACTGTTTATTAATTTAGTGTCAAGACAAAATAAATTCACATAAAATTCGGTACAGACTTTGAAAGAAAATCAACAATGCAATTTTGAGTTTTTGTTTTTTACAACAAAAATCATTTTTACCCCATATTTTAAGAATAAATCAAATTTTATGGTCTTTTTTTAAAAGGAATGATTTTTTAAAAGGATGAACAAACAAAAAACGGTTTTATTTTCAAATGTTTTTTTAAGTTAACTGATAAGACTTAAATACAAAAACTAAATAAATAAAATATATTCACAGATGGCGGAGATGGCTTCCCAATTTAGAACATTCAATTTGAGACAGTTTTTTTCTCTCTCTTGGCATTTGGTTGAAACACACGCTAAATAACTAACGACAATATTAAGAAAATTCATTAAAAATACTTTCGGTTAGAACTTTGCTGTAATTTTTAACACATTTAAAAGAAAATTTAACAAACTTTTAGAAAAAATGAAAAAATTGAAAAACCGTTAAAATTCGACCAAGATATTCACATGGAAAGTCAAATTTTTGAGTTCAAAACACTTTTTTTACAAATTTAACAATTGATGAATGCATAAAACTAAATTTTTTTAAGAAATTGTTACTTTAAAAAAATTCCAATTCGAGCGTCTTCAGAACTCTCTTCCAAATAAATTTCATATCAATCAAAGAGCAGATTTTTTCTCAAGAATTTAATTTCTCTCTTAGAAGGTTGGGAACCCCCTCTATCAGATATATCATTTATATATACATTCTGCACATCTGGTCAACAAAACCTTTCGAATGATATAAGTTTCATTAATTTTCAGTTTAAATTAATACCAAAAAAGCGTACGACAAACTTTAATGTTCGCGTATTAATATATAAGATATAGCTAATCTTGTTTAGGTGGAAATTTGTTCTAAAGAGAAAAAAGTACTTTTATAATTTTTTGTCTGTGTAATTTCAGCTTTACAATAGTATATTTTATATTTCACTAGCCCTTAAACTGTAGATATGACACACAGGGGCGTACCGAGACCATGTTGGTTGGATGGGGTATTATGGTAATTTGGCCGACTGAATACCCTTAAGTCCCGACTTTTTTAATGCAACATAGTTAAATTAATCAAAATTACTCATTCGTTCGATCAATTTTATATATTAGTATTTGTGAACATTGTACTTTGTCGTACGCTTTTTTAATTTTATTAAGAACTCAACCTCCTTCTCCCAAACTTCTAAGAGAGAAATTAACTTTTTAAGAAAAAACTGACTCTTTGATCAAAATGGAATTTGGTTAGGATAGAGCTTTTAAGTTGGTTGAATTTGAGTTTTTTTCAGTAGTAAAATTGTTTTGGGGGTATCCTACCCCCCTTATCCTCCCACTAGTTTCGCCCCTAATGACACGCTTTTTATACCCCCACGCGTACTGCGTAAGGGGTATATTAATTTTGTCACGACGTGTGTAACGCCCATAAGGAGGCGTGTTAGGTATAGAAAAGTGTATATATTCTTGATCAGCATGACCACCTGAGTTGATTAAGCCATGTCCGTCTGTCTGTCCGTCTGTCTGTCCGTCTGTCTGTCTGTGGACACGATTACAGCCGTAATTCTGAAGCTATCGTACTGAAATTCGATATTTGAGCTTTTTTCTAAAAAACTAAGATCAAGTTCGAGAATGGGCTAAATCGCATGAAAACCACGCCTACCTCCCATATAACCCCAATATTGAAAACTCTGTAAAGAGGCTAATATTACAGCTACAATATTGAAATTAGGTATTTGTATATTTTATGTCAAAAACAAGGTGTGTACGAAAAATGAGCAACATCCACCCACAAACACGCCCACCTCCCATACAACCCCAAAATTGAAAAATCTTTAAAGAGGATAATATTAAAGTTACAAGACGGAAACTCGGTATTTAAGTATTCTATATCAAAACTGAGGTGTGTTAGAAAAATGGGCGTTATCCACCTACTAACACGCCCCCCTCCCATACAACCCCAAAATTGAAAAACCTATAAAGAGGCTAATATTAAAGGTACAAAACGGAAACTCGATATTCGTGTATTCCATGACAAAACTGAGGTGTGTTAGAAAAATGGGCGTGATACACAAACTAACACGCCCACCTCCCATACGACCCCAAAATTGAAAACGTTATAAAATGACTTATATTTAAGCTGTATGAAAACAATTTGATATGTATGTATTTTAGACACATAAAAATAATAAAATCTCTCAAAATCTCATAAAAAAGCTCTCCAATTTAAGATTATTTTACCTTTAAGAATCGGCCGTGGGGGTATTTTAACTTCGGCCCAGTCGAAGATATACCTTACTAGTTTCAAAACTTATTGTATTTTCGAGTTTTTTTTTACATTAAAACATGAACTAATTTTAAGCTTTTTGTTTTACATATCAATAGCCATTCTTTTCATAACAAAACATTCTGAAATATCGAAAATAATCTGTAATTTATTGAAAACTACCACATTCCTTAGATTTAAGAAATTATGTACTTATTTTTGAGAATTTTTTTTGTGGGTGGAAGGCACTTGAGTCAAGTTTATAAGGACTGCATTCACCTGTTTAAGCTCTAGTTTCAAATCCACACATGAAATTAGGCGCAAATTGTTTAAATAACTCATACCCGATAAGTATTTGAAGGGGCTCCTCCGGCAGTTTCATATGCGTATTGTCCATGTGTGGAGATGTATTCAAGTGAGCTGTGTAACTCGTCAGTTCCCAAAAACTGTTTCAAGGCAAGCGATCATATGTAACAACATTTCAGATGTATTTACAGTAGAATTCCGAATCAAATAAAACCAGGGGTATTCAGTATAATTAAAAATCCGTACAATAGATTTCAAAATCAAATCAAACAATACAACAATTTTAACTTTTTATTGTGGAAAGGGTTTCACATACGTAATTTAAACAATACGATACACAAAAAGTACGAGTTATTAAGATAATGAATAACATAATACACTGAGAAAAAAACATGCTTTAAAATTAAATAAAAAATTTTAAAATAGAAATTTAATACCTTTGAGTTTCTACAAAACAAAATTTAAAACTAGTAAGGTATATCTTCGACTTGGCCGAAGTTAAAATACCCCCACGGCCGATTCTTAAGGGTGGAAGAATCTTAAATTGGAGGGCTTTTTGTATGAGATTCTGAGAGATTTGATTATTTTTATGTGTCTAAAATACATACATATCAAATTGTTTTCCTGCAGCTTAAATATAAGCTTTTTTATAAAGTTTTAAATTTTGGGGTTGTATGGGAGGTGGGCGTGTTAGATCGTGTATGACGCCAATTTTTCTAACATACCTTAGTTTCGACATAGAATACACAAATACCGAGTTTCTGTCTTGTAACTTTAATATTAGCCTCTGTATAGATTTTTCAATTTTGGGGATGTATGGGAGGTGGGCGTGTTAATGTGACGCCCATTTTTATAACACTTCTCAGTTTTGGTATTAAATACACAAATACCGACTTTCAGTTTTGTAACTTTAATGTTAACCTCTTTTTAGAGATTTTTAAATTTTGGGGTTGTATGGGAGGTGGGCGTGTTAGTGGGTGGATGACGCTCATTTTTCTAAGACTTTTTAGTTTTGATATAGAATACACATATACCAAATTTCAGTATTGTAGCTTTAATATTAGCTTCTTTGTAGAGTTTTCAATTTTGGGGTTGTATGGGAGGTAGGCGTGGTTTTCATCCGATTTAGCCTATTCTCGAACTTCACCTTAGTTTTTTTAAAAAAAGCTTAAATATCGAATTTCATTACGATATCTTCAAAATTACGGCTGTAAACGTGTCCACAGACAGACAGACGGACAGACGGACATGGCTAAATCAACTCAGGTGGTGATGCTGAGCAAGAATATATATACTTTTCCATACCTACCACACCTGTTTTTGGGTGTTACACACGTCGTGACAAAATTAATATACCCCTTACGCAGTACGCGTGGGGGTATAACAAGTGTGTTTAATTTTCAACTGCCTATAAATTCCTTTCTTTTTTGTAATTTTCTCTCATTATTTCTTTGAAATAACAAACAAAAATTTGAATACAATGACAATTTTTGAATTTTATGAATTGGTTTGGCAAAAATCGAACATACAGTGAATCAAAAAAAGTTTAGGCACAAGTAATATTTCTGAAACAAAGTGTTGCTAAAGTATCTAATAAGAACGAATTTGACCAACTTTTTAATGAAGTAATTAGCATTAGAAATGGTTTTTTCTTAATATCTGAAAAAAGTCCCGTTACTTCAAACACAAATCAAAATTTAAGCGGAAGAAGTAAAAATCCTTATCAAAAAAGCTTAGGTACACTTTGTGTGTGTCTCATGTTGTTTCTTATTTAACAATATCTCTTGGTATTTTGTCTTAAGTTCTGCGCTTAAGTTATTTGCTTAAAGTTTTTACTGAGTGTTGATCTTGGTTTCGGTAAAGATTGAGCAAAATAAGCAGTGGAACAGAAATTTCGGTTGACGTTCGTAAAATAATAATAAATGTTTACGTAGAGAAAAAACCGTATCGCGAAACCGGTAAAATAGTAAAGAGATCATATTCAAGTGTAAGTAACATCATAAATCATTATATAAATACCGGTTAAGTAAAGCGTAAGAGCAGGTTTGTTCTTGACAAAATATTAACGCTACACCAGGAGCAGATTGTAGTGCCTGCAGTTCCTCAAAACCCTAAGGTTAGCTGTTAAATTGTGCCACGATATACAGCAACGGTTTGAAAAAACTTTTATGCTCGACCACGTCGCGATAAACTTAATAATACTGGATGTACAGTATGAGTTTCTCGACGCAAACTACAAATTTAAGCTTCAAATAAAAAAAAGAGGTGGAAGTTCCCAAAAGCCTACGTAAATAAACCATGGATTCATTTTGGGATTGTATTATATTTAGTAACAAATACAATTTGTTTGCATCATATGGCGCTGAAAACTGAACAAAGAGCTGTAGGAAAATAACGTAATAAAAACAGAGAAATACAGTGTTGGAAATCTTATGATTAAGGGCTGTGTGGTGGCGATTGGAGTTGGGAATCTCGTTTTTATTGATGAGAAAATGGATAAACACCTATGCTTAAATATTTAAAATTATCATTTGACACTCAGTGTTGAAAAATTAGGGCTAACTGGGATACAATATTAATTTCAACAAAATAACAACCCAAAAAATTGGTCTTATCTTTTGCAGGAATGGCTTATCTAGCTCTGAAATCAGCTAAAAACACCTTCGCAATCGAATAGAAAAAAATACGAAATCTCATATTACATACTTCTAAAAATGCGCTCAAGGACGCCATACCCACCGAATGGTCAAAAATATCACCAGAGAAGACATTAAATCTTGTAAGAATGCGAAGACGTTAAGAGGCGATAATTCAGGCCAATGGAGGTCTAACCAAATATTAGAGGACTTGAAATTTACTTACTCTGATATAAACATAATTACTTGTGCCTAAACTTTTTTATGTCAAAATGATGTTTTTTTATTTTTTTAACATTTAGTATGAATTAAAATTAAAATTGAAATTTATTTTCGTGTAAAAACAAAATAAAATGTTTACTTTTTAAATGCTTATATCTTTCCTTTCTGCAAGTGTTCTGGAAAAAGTTGTACAAACAAATTTAAACTCATAACTGCTTTGTGCCTAAACTTTTTTGATTCACTGTATGATAAAATAAAAACTAATTAATTAAATATTAAAATATTTCAAATGCAAATTTCATCGAAAGGAATTAACATTCGAAGGTCCCGGGGGTAGCTGTATGCTAAAAATATAAAAAAATATGCTTTCAAATATTTGTTTTAAATTTGTAAATTTTTGTTTTAAATTGGTTTTTCATTACAAAAACATTGTTTTAAAAATAGAAACTTTGGTTTTGAATTTAACTTAAAATACAGTTGTGTTTAATATTAATGAACTTGTTTCAAGATCTATTTCAAAAACTTGGCTTGGGCTTGGGCTTGGGTTTGGGCTTGGCCTTGGTCTTAGCCTTGGGCTTGGGCTTGGGTTTGGGCTTGGCCTCGGTCTTGCCCTTGGCTTGGCTTGAGATTGATCTTGGCATTTTAGAAACACTTGCTGTCAAGTAATTTTCCCTTTTTTTGCTAACAGTGCTGTAGGTGCAGTATTGTTATTAATTTAAATTCGACTCAATCGAAATTGCGTTAATAAGTAGATTTTATAAGATTTATCATTGGATTGATTTTTATCCTAGACAGCCTACAATTTTCCTTGTCTCCAACAAAATAAAGGCCTCAATCTCCAACCAAATCGAATTTAAGTGTTCTAACAAAACAGTCCAATTCCAACTAACTGATAATACTATGACTTTCTCAATGAATGTGACTTAATTAAACATCAATAAAAATTAGATTTAAGACCCATAGAGTTCAACTCATATGTACAAATAAATTAGTAAATTTAATAAATTGTGTCTAGTTGGACAATCTATAGTAATAAATGTCTAAAACAACACTTAACGAACAACAGCAGATTAGCGTGAGAACATTAAAGCAGATAACTAGATAGCTTAATTAAAAGTCAACCCATGTTTTATGTTGCAAGCTTAAGGGTACGGAAATACCTCTATCTACTAATAAGCTAAGACTACATAACCTAATGAGATGCTCAAACAAATTTGAAAATAATTTTAATCTTGTGACTGTAGAATACGTCTAACGATTCTTGGTATCAGTTGTCAACATGTGTGGTCTGTGTCTTGCTCTATTTTAACCTTTATTTCTTAACAAATCCTCCAAGAAACTACTGAAGTTATGAGTCAAACAAATGATAACAAATAAACCACGAAAAACCAATAAAATTCAACGCAGCCTACAAAAGCGTCAAGCAATAAAAAATGACTTGATTTTGTTCAGTTTTTTATATTGTCAAATTTATAGTGAAAAATATGTTTCAATTAATTTTAGGGCGAAGCAATAAAAAAATCAATGCAATATAAAGGAAAGGTTAGAACCAATCAATACAACAACAACAACAACAACAACAATAACAACAACAACAACAACAACAAAACTTAAAAACAATATATCAATTGGACCCACTACAAGTGCGGCGATACAATGTTGCAGCAAGAACTGCGCTGTGAGCAACGTCAGAATTGTTGGTCAAAAAGATGTCTCGTATAAAAAACAAAACAACTAATACGAAACAACACTCTAAATTTGAAATTTTTTATTTTAACATTTTTCCCTACACGCCAACATTTCCACAATAACAACAGCGATAACACAAAATATATAAAAAAATATATCTCTAACATGATGTTATCCACAGATTAAAAGCAATAAAAGGAAGAATTTATATTTATAGGCGTCTTCATATGAAAATCTCAAACTGCGTTATAATTAATGTTAAACGACTATCGAATTTCTGTATCACAAACGGATACCTGAAACCTTTCCAAATCTACCAAAAATCTGGTATCGTCTGGAACCGTAGCTACACAAGTTATAACAACCAGTTCATTGATTGTGATAGAACAAAGATTCTCTGATTTTAATGCGCTCGTAGTAACTGATGCAGGAACACCACCTGCGTTGCGCGTGTTCAAAACTACGTGTTCTAAATAAGACATTCGAAACAAAGGCCTGAAACAGTCATTTAATGCTTAGAGGGTGGCTTAGTGTAAACGTGACCTTAAAACGCGAACTCTACCGTGGCACACGTTCAGAAGATGAAGAGTTTTTTCATTTTCTATGAACAAAATTTTGCTATGGGGTGAATGCTTTGCACGATGTAAGAATGATCGCCGCGAGATAAAAAGAATTCTATCTATCTTTTACATTGAAAGTAGAAATACCAGGGTACTCTAGACTCGTGCTTCCGAAACTGAGCGGAAAAATAACTTAAAAACAAATTGAGAAATTATGTTTAAAATAAACAATAATTTCAAACGCTATACTTTTATACACATTTTACCACTATTGCAAATACACAACTTAAGTCAAATATTTCATGTATTTTAATGTATTAAGTATGTATATATTTATATTAAAAAAAAAAAAAAAAAACAAATTGGCCATTTCAGCCCTTGAAAGGACTTTGACCGAGCTTCTTATGGTCAATTGTGTTGTGTGTGTTATTAAATGTTTGCACACAATTGACCGAGAACTGGACCTACATGTTTTATGCCGACTCCGAACGGCTAAAGTTCATGTTCTCAAGAAGCTTTACATGGCATTATTAACTCTCTGAGGTTTGCCATTGTCTGCAGAGAGGTGGTGACCGATCAGAAAAATTTTTTATTGAAAAAACTTTTGGCCACGGCTGGGGATCGAACCCGGGCTCCAAGCATGCTAAGCCACACACTTAACCTGCATGCCACGGTCACCACCGTATATAATATATAATATATAATATATAATATATTTATATTATATTTGATTAAATATATATACATACATTTCAATGAAAATAATTGTTCTATTTGACCCCCAAACCAACGTTTTCAGTTTTGAAGCAGTGATGCTTTAAGAGATTTTTTAAAGTGAACCTTTTTTAAAAATCAGAAAAACGTACCTTTTTGTTAAAAACGTACTTCTATGAAAATTTCTTTTAAAAAGGTAAAAAACAGCCATATCAGCTTTAAGTTAAAACAAGTAAAGAAAGTCTAAAGTCGGTCAAGGCCGACTATAAATACCCTAAACCCACTTTTCAAAAACAAAAAATTTTTATTGTAAATGGGCGTCTCCAAGGACGGATGAAGCCTATATTTTATATGCATTTAAATGTTGATGAAAAATTTACACATACCAAGTTTTATTCCTGTAGCTCACAGTTAATGACTTTATTGTGCTTTCGCTATGGGAGTTGGGCGTGTTCATGGACGGATTACTTCCAATTTTTGGACACACCTTAGTTTTGGTATAAAATACATGCATACCAAATTTAATTTCTCTATGACAAACATAACCTTACTTATTGAGTTTAAAACTTTTTGGGTTGTATGGGAAATAGCCGTGTCCGTAGGCGAATGACGTCCATTTTTCAAAACCATCTTTGTCTAGTAATAAAAAACATACGTGCCAAATTTTAGCTTTGTAGGTTAAACTGAGGCTTATTTATTGTGTTTTCAATGTTTGGGATGTATGGGAGGTGGGCGTGTCCGTGAGCGGATGACATCCATTTTTCGAAGACATCTTTGTGTAGGTATAAAACACATACATATCAAATTTTATTGTTGTAGGTTAAGTATGAGCTGAGTTATGCAGTTTTCAATTTTCGCGTTGTATGGGAGGTAGGCGTGTCCGTAGGCGGATGATGTCCACTTTTCAAAACCATCTTTGTTTTATTACAAAAAACATATGTGCCAAATTTTAGCTCTGTAGGTTAAACAGAGGCTTATTTATTGCGTTTTCAATTTTTGGGTTGTATGGGGGGTGGGCGTGTCCGTAATCGGATGACGTCCGATGGGAAATAGGCGTGTCCGTAGGCGAATGACGTCCATTTTTCAAAACCATCTTTGTCTAGTCATAAAAAACATACGTGCCAAATTTTAGCTCTGTAGGTTAAACTGAGGCTTATTTATTGTGTTTTCAATTTTTGGGATGTATGGGAGGTGGGCGTGTCCGTGAGCGGATGACAAACCTGAAAGGTCAGGGTATATTAACTTTGTGCAAACGTTTGTAACGCATAGAACGAAGCGAGTCCGGTATAGAAAAGTTTATATATTCTTGATCAGCGTCACCACGTGAGTCGAGCTATCTATGTCCGTCCGTCCGTCCGTCCGTCCGTCCGTCCGTCTGAGTGTTGTCCGTATACACAGGATAAGAAGAAGGAGTTGAGATAATTGGATGAAACTTGGTACACATGGTCACATGTACCCAAGGATCTGCACTATTAAATATTTTTGGAATCCGCCCACGGACACGCCTACCTCCCATACAACGCAAAAATTTAAAACTGCATAACTCAGCTCATAATTAGCCTACAACAATTAAATTTGATATGTATGTGTTTCATACCAACACAAATATGTCTTCGGAAAATGGACGTCATCCGATCACGGACACGCCTACCTCCCATACAACCCAAAAATTGAAAATGCAATAAATAAGCATGTGTTTAACCTACAGAGCTAAAATTTGGCATGTATGTTTTTTATGTCAAGACAAAGATGGTTTGGAAAAATGGACTTCATCCGCCCACGGACACGCCCATTTACAATAAATTTTTTTTTTTTTTTTTTAAAAAAAGTGGGTTTAGGGTATTTCATAGTCGGCCTAGACCGACTTTAGACTTTCTTTACTTGTTTTAAAAATAAGCTGTTTCCTTTTATTCAACTTCCTCTATGCAAAAAAACGCCCACCTCCTATACAACTCCAAAATTTAAAACTATATAAATAGGCATAGGTATTTATTATTTTTATATCTTACCTAGGGCGTGTTAAAAAATTGGCGTCATCTACCCACTAACACGCCCACCTCCTATACAACTCCAAAATTTAAAACTATATAAATAGACTTCTGTCGAAGCTACAGAAATAAAATTAAGTATTTATTAATTTGATATCAAAACTAAGGATTGTTAGAAAAATGGGCGTCATTCACCTACTAACACGCCCACCCCCCATGCAAACCCAAAATTTGAAACTTTATAGAGACTTATCTTTAAGCTACTGAAAAACAATTCATTGAAGACGTCATCAAAATAGTAAAATCCTTAAACATTTCTGGGTGCTGGTAAATATGCGAAATACAAATGATGGGTATCCTGCCAGAAGGTTTTTTATGAATGCTGAAAAGACGTCTGTAATAACCGGCATGAACTTGGAATTTATTATATAGTGCTTTCACATAATTTTTAAGTACTTGGAGTGCTAACGGTTTACTTATTAATTCAAGAGCTTTTGGAAATTATGCCACTGAAACCAGAATCCTTTATTGGTCTCTGCATGGGTGGTATTATATACCAGTCACTTCTCTGTTTCTTATATTGTAATAGTAATTAAATTTATTAATTTTAGGTTGTCTGCCATAGTGAATATATATATTCATATATTTTAAATCGTACAGCTCTTCGAAGAAGCCCAAGAAGCACGAAAGAAAGACAATAGACGCTTCAGAGAACATTTCACCAGAGAGACTTCAAGAACCGATACAAAATTGGACTTTATGAATACATTGCTGGTAACATCTGTCGCCGTAATAAATGCAATAAAACAACAAACTAAATACAAAAGGTCAAGCACAAAATCAGAAGTTTTGGGTCTTTTAAAATCACCAGAATATCAAGTTGAAGCTCTAATTCGGAATAAACATTTCGTCGAAAAAAAATGTAACTTATTTTATTTTAAAGGAAAAAATAGGTACAAGAAGCGAACGGTTAAATAGGAGTTTTATGTCAAAGGAGGCGGATCACGCCCAGTTTTGGTAGTGTCATTTGTAATGATGAAATGAAGCTACCTGAAAAACATGAATGAAATAAACTGTACGAATTGAAAGTTATGCCATACATGAAATCATTATATATATGAATCCTCATGCCATTGTCCAATGCGAAGAATATAAGCACAGGTGTGCAACGAAAGCTTGATGTCGATAAGCTGATATCACAACGGACCACCAAGGCCCACTCCGCTCAACTCTCGGTTAAGCTCAACCAACCTTACTCTCACATCGACGACGCTGCCGGACTTTGGGCGCATATATTCCACTCCATGCGCAATGTTGCTAAAGAAGTCATTGATTTTCGGCGCCCGCAATCTCGCAACCAATGGTATGACCAGGAGTGTCACGAGTCGACAGTAGTAAAATCCACCGCATATAAAAAGACGCTGCAGTTAGCTGCAACGTAAGCCATGCACGAAAACTATCGCGATAAGAGGAATGAAGAGAGATGCCTTTTCAGACGCAAAAAAGAGAGCAGGAAAAGCGTGAGCGTGAAAAAATTGAGGTGTACCTGGGCAAGAAGAATGCTCGAAAATTCTACCAGCAGGTTAAGCGTTTAACCCAAGGTTTCAAGTCCGGAGCATCCACTTGTAGAGATGAGAATGGTGATCTGGTTACAGATACGCAGTGTGCATTGAGATTATGAAGACAGCATTTTTCCAATCTGCTTGCAGGCAACGATACCAACAATTCTGCCCTTGGAGAATGCAGTCCGACATCACCAATTGACGGTGATGGAGTGGAAATTCCATGAACAGGTTAAAGTTGCGATCCAGCGACTCAAAAACAACAAAGCTGCAGGTGCTGACGGCCTGGCTGCTGAATTGCTTAAAACCAGCGGTGGTGGCTTGATAAGGTGCATGCATTATCAGCAAAATGTGGCTAGCGGAAAGGATGCCCGACGATTGGAATCTCAGTTTGCTTTGTCCTTTACTTAAGAAAGGAGACCCGATAACCTGCGCCAACTACCGAGTATCAGCCCTATGACCATCGCGTACAGGGTTCTTTGGAGCGTATTGTGTGAAAGATTGAAGCCGCATACCAAAACACCGAATGGACCTTATCAGTGTGGCTTTTGTCCTGGCAAATCTACCATAGACCAAATTTTTACACTACGCCAAATCCTGGATAAAACCCACGAAAACCAAATCGTCACCTATCATTGTTGATTACAATGCTGCGTTCGATACACTGATTCGGGATTGCCTGTACGCAACTTTGCCTGTCTGAGTTCGGTATACATGCTAAGTTTATAAGGCTCTGCAGGATGACGTTGAGCAATACATGTAGCTCCATCAAGGTAGGAAATTACCTCACCGGAACCTTAAATACCGAACGAGGTTTCAGACAAAACGACCCGCCATCATGCGATCTCTTCGATTTCATCATGGAGTGGATCCTACGAAAGGCAGGTGTACATCGAAATGGTACCATTTTCAACAAGGTGTCCAGCTCCTTGCGTATGCTGATGATATCGATATTATCAGCAGAAACAAGAGAGATGTAACTGCTGCTTTCGCACTCTATCGAAATGGTATCAGCCAATGTGGGTTTGACGGTGAACGACAAAAAAACAAAGTATTTGCTGTCTGCAAATAGGGAAGCGCGGCATCTTGTCTCCCATATTACATCAGGTAAAATGTAAATGAAAGTTGTCAAGGAATGTACACAGCAACAACAACAACAATGTCAGCCTGGAGATGAACTGCAAAACTAACAGTGTACAAGACGCTTACCACACACCTTTTCCTATGGCGCTAAGGCCTGGATGGTATCGCAAACAGATACAGTCGCTCTTGGGGTGTTCGAGAGGAAAGTTCTTCGCAAAATCTTTGGTCCTGTTCGAGTTGGCGAAGAACTATCCCTATCGCATTCGTATGAACTGTACGCGCTCTACAACATTGACTTAGGTCAACGTATAACAATTCAATGACTACGTTGCTGGGTCATGTCTTTCATATGGATGAAGAAGCTCCAGCGAAAAAGGTGTTTGAGGCGAAAGCCGAAGGTCGACGATGAAGAAGAAGACCATGCCTCCGATGGAGTGACCAGACCAGTTTGGAGACGGAGTGCGTGAAGCAGGACCGCTTGGCGAGAGCTGATGAAGTCGGCCGTAACCCGACCACGGGTTGTCATGGCCACCTAAGTAAGCAAGAAAGTATATACATAAATGTTATATTTGAGATAGGCGTCGTCTTTGACGGATGATGCTTATTTTCAAAACTAAACAGCCTATTGTCAAAAGTAATTTACGCACCAAGGTTTATTTGCTTAAACTTCTCAGTATGTCCGCATTCGTAGTTTTAGCAAACACATGGACAAATGAATGGACGGATGGACGGACGGGCGAACAGACAGACGGGGACGGCTAAATCGACACAGAATTTGAAGTTTATCAATAATATATAATATTGTTTTTATTTGCGTCATTCAGAGAAGAATGCATTTTTCCCATACTTAAATTTAACAAATTTCTTTTTTTGGTATAGAAATCATTGGTACAAATTTTCATGACTCTATCTCTTATAGTTTTCGAGATAATTGCAAATGTCATCGACATATTGAAAAGTGCACTATGCTATGGCTCTCTGGTGTGGTGGACAATTGTACACAAACAGAGTTGTCTTGTTACTCTAACAGGAGTGTAAAGATTGAATGCATAGGAGTAACATGAGCCATGAGACATACTCTACTGAGTCTAGAAATCTCCACATAGAACTGTTCCTTCGGCAACCAAGAGAGCGATTCGTCTTACGGAGTCACAAGCCGAAGAAAACAACACTTTCGGATTCTGAATTTCAATGTGACTGAGGAGTCAAAAAGAATAGCCAATAACGTCATACCTAGTGTAAAATTTGGTACAAAATACACCATATCCATACCCAGCAGACAAGAATGGAAACATAAGACCATAGAAACTTACGGTTATCTTCAATTCTATACTGATGGCTACAAAATGAAGAACGGAATAGAATAAGATATATACCATGAAACGCTACAGGTCAAAACTCCTGATCACTGCAGTGTTTTTCGAAAGAGATCAAAACGATTAAAAAAGCCACAAAAGTTATTCACAGCAAAAATCTAACTACCACACGGAGAAAAATCGAGGCTTTTAACTTGTTTGGAGGCAAACAAAATATGTTTGTGGATGATGTTGCAAATAAAGTTCTATTTAAAATTATCAAAAATTTGTTCAGACTGGAAGATAATATCTTTGTGTCACCTAAATTGAGAGAGAGTTTGCAGAAAAAGTTCATTAAAAATATGTTATGTTTAGTTTCAACAAACTTTTTCTGTATTCACTCTTTGGTTTTAGCAACAATTTGTTCAGATACAAACGAAATATGTTCGGAAATATTGTTGCAAATAAATCTTGTTCGAATCAGAACATACTTTGTTTAACATTAAAAGATAAAAAAGAGAGCAGTATGCTTATTATTTCAGACTCTAAACAATATTTGTTTGCATCTAAATGTAAAATATTTACAACAATTGAGAGAAATGAGAAAAATTTAAGCCTCAAAAAAAATATGTTTGCATCTAAACAATAAATGTTCGAAATTTTAAACAAAAGTTTGGAAGTTTGGCAACGTCCTTTGAAATTTGGCAATGTTGTTGAATGAAATACATTGTCAAAGTGTTAATTGCGTTGGAGAAGCTGAGTTCTGTGTTCTTTAGTTCTGTGTATATTCTGTGTATTTGTTAAACGTAAATAATTTGTTATTAATTTAACCTTTTTAATTATTTCATTGCTTAAATTAAGATTTAATAAAGTATATATGAAATTGCTTATTCAAGCCGCTTACAGTGAAGACAAATTATTAATAGCAAAAGGAGAGCGTTGAGTATTGAAGGCGTTATTAACAGGCGGTCACATATTTCATCAACGAAAATCTTTCCATGTGATGGTAAGTAATCAGCCCAATTCTGACTGATTTTACCCGGGGAATCGGAAAGAGAATTTTTCATTTTTAAGATAAGGTTCAAAAACATTTTGGAACTTTTTATTGCAATTTTCTTCATCAACCGTCAATATTCATGAGTGTATAAAAAAATTTTATATTTTGATCTGCTATCGTAAAAATGAAAACTCCCTTTTCCGATTCCCGAGGAGAAATCATTATTCCAATTATTAAAATTATTCTGAATCACACTCTGAAAAAGGCATGAGAATCAATACTTTCTTCAAAA
This sequence comes from Tetanocera ferruginea, assembly GCA_958299015.1. Classification (NCBI taxonomy): domain Eukaryota; kingdom Metazoa; phylum Arthropoda; class Insecta; order Diptera; family Sciomyzidae; genus Tetanocera; species Tetanocera ferruginea. The sequence goes on from OY282640.1 coordinate 128,687,990, forward strand.
CAAAATTGTATTGCTTCTCGTGTCTTTCTCATCGCTGGTGTACTTCTTTGTGATGCAGTAAGTGATTTTAAAAGTAATTATCTTTCTTTACACGTTTAAATTTCACTACAAGCCGAAGTATTGGAAAATATTAACTACATTCATAAGTATCCAGCACCTCAAGGAAAGAAAGGAGTCGAGCTAGTGCACATAGACGTCAATTTTTTATATGAGCAAGTGGCTCCTGTAGAAAATCCAAAAAATATATGTATGTATTTGTAATAATATTTTAATAAAAATCCATTGAAATATTTAACAAAAGCAATAATATCCTTTTTTTAAAAACGGACTCATTAAAATAATATTTGTTTGAAACGTTAGTAAACTTCTTCAATGTGCAAAACTATTATATTCGGATAACTAGATGATGCAAACAATGTTTGTTTGTATCTGAACAATTCCTTTTTAAGCTGCAAAAATGTAATGTTCGAGTATCTGTTTCATTCAAACAATGTTTGTTTGTACCTGAACAACTCCTTTTTGTAGTGTTCTGGTAACTGATTGATGCAAACAATGCTTGTTTGTACCTGAACATTTTCTTATTTAGGTCCAAAAAATATTATATTCGGATCACAGTATGATGCGAACAATGTTTGTTTGTATCTGAACGATTGCTTTTTAAAGTGCAAAAATGTAATGTTCGGGTAACTGTTTCATGCAAACAAACATTGTTCACTCACAAACATTATGTTATTGTACATTTAGAGAGAGAGAGAGATAAATTTGCAAATCATATCTGCAAATAGAGAGTGAGAGCGTGTATTTCTGCAAAGTCCCATGCGTTCTCAATATGTGCCAAACAATAATGTATTGCCAGCAGAGTTTGTTTGGGACAGCGTTATAAATTTTCTGCGTGCACAAGGGTAGTGGTTTGGGTAGATAAGCCATCAAAGAGCTAGAATCCAAAATGGCCAAAAACTTAACGGTACTAAACTACAAACAACTTCTGAACAGCTTCTGTAATACCTACAATGTCACTCTTCGTTGGGTGTCCCCGGAAACAACAAAGTTGAAGGGAATGACAAAGTAGATGATTTAGAATTGGTCAAAAGAAGCATCGTAATGAAAGCAAGAGATAGTTCAAACACAAAATGAGTTTCCAGAAGTGACTGCATTATAAATAGAAGCCTAGGTCAGAATTATATAAGAAGAAGGTCAGAACTGAGAGCCTTCTGCTTTTCACAAAACGGGAAATCCGGATACTGGTAGAAGTTCTAATAGGTATCTGACCTATCGGCGCGTTGGCTAAAAGGATTGGCATTATAGCACCAGACATTTGTTGAAGCTATAATGATTCAGAAGAACGGAAATAGGTTAGGGACTGTGTGAATGCCCAAATCCACAAAATCGTCGACTCCGATATACACAATCAGAAAAAATTGTCTCGGAATATGATAAAAAAGACATCATATTTAGAGAAAAATGGTATAGACTTTGCTCCAGAGAAAGTTATTCTCTAATTGCGATACTTAAAATTCTCTAAAAATGATAAAAATCTACCATGAAATAGAAAAATATATCGTTTTTAGAGAAAAAACCTTTTTTTTTGAGAAAATATTTGTTTTTATTGAAGAAAATACTTCTCATAGTGAACTTTTTATCAAAATATAAGAAAAGTTTTTCATTTTCAATAAAATTTCTCTAGAAATGAGAAATTTTTTGTGCGAGAAAAATACTTATCATTATTAGAGACATTGAATACTTATCATTATTAGAGACATTGAATAAAAAAAAAACAAAAACAAATTGGCCATTTCAGCCCTTGAAAGGACTTTGACCGAGCTTCTTATGATCAATTGTGTTGTGTGTGTTATTAAATGTTTGCACACAATTGACCGAGAACTGGACCTACATGTTTTATGCCGACTCCGAACGGCTCATGTTCTCAAGAAGCTTTACATGGCATTATTTACTCTCTGAGGTTTGCCATTGTCTGCAGAGAGGTGGTGACCGATCAGAAAAATTTTATATTGAAAAAACTTTTCGCCGCGGCTGGGGATCGAACCCGGGCTCCGAGCATGCTAAGCCACACACTTAACATGCATGCCACGGTCACCGAGACATTGAATACTTATCATTATTAGAGACATTGAAATATTTCCATTTCCTAGAAGTAAAGAAATATTTCTTCGAAAATGTGAAAATATATTCTTATTGAATAGAATTTTATTTGAAAAAGAGAAAATTGCTATTATCAAAAATAGAGAAATTTTTTACCGGAGCAAGGTATGTGTTTTTTCTCAGTGCAGGAAACAGATTTTTCAAAGATTTGGAGGAGCTAGTGAACATACCATAGACATATAAAAATTCACTTAGAGCACAGGATGGTTCGAAGAACGAAAAAAAATAAAAATTAATCAAGTTTATGAAGTACCACAGCAAATGAGTTAAATGTCAACAAATAAGGGATCAGTAAAAACCCAAAGGCTACAACAGGAACTCCTTATCCGTTCTCAACGGATTTTCAGCCAGCCTTCAACACTCTTACTCGATCTTAATACGACACCAATTGTTAATAAATAAATTTTGAAACTTTAAAATAACAAAAATCCAGGAACGCTCAAATTAACGTAAACATATTTATTGGAAAACTTTTTGAGCAATCTAACAGAATTCAATTAAGTCCAATTAAGTATTTATATGCTGCGCTTGTTTGGTTGACATTTAAAAAGTCAACAAAGCTGAAAATTTCCTGTTAATGCTTCAGGGTTAATGTACAGTTCTGCATAACGCCACATACCGGATTTGGAGTATCGTTAAAGATTTCTTGACATTTCTTGATATTTTGTGGTTTCCTTGATTTTTGTGTTTGTTTTTCTGCTTTTTCTTCACTTCATAGTTTTTTTTTTAGTGTTTTTGTGTACTTGTGGCTTTGCAGAAAAAATTAAATATTTTTTTCCCCAATTTTATATATATTTCTTTATATATTTGCGTATTTCGACGAAACTCATACAAACGTCTAAAGTACCCTTTTTCTGCGTAGCAGTTAAAGTGAGGGTAACGCCAGCAACAGCTTCATAAATCTTTGTTTGTTTATTGTTTTGTTTATGTTTCCTTTAATTTTTTGTTTCTTATTTTTTATATTGTTGCTTTTGGGTCTACTATTGTTTTTTGCGGCATACCAAGTTCTGCTCTTCGCTTCGGCCGGTCCATTTCTGGAGTGACTCACTTTAGATGCTTGGCAGACGCACTTCAAATTTGCCTGTTTTGTTGTATTTGCATGTTGCTGGATTTAATTTCTGAATTGTTGTGGTAGTTGAACACACGCAGTGTTTTTTTTTTTCTACTTTTTTTAAGATTTTTGTCCCTTTTTATTGGTTTGCGCCTGCGGTTTTAATATTCGTTTTTTTTTTTTGTCACATCATCATAAAGCATCTTAAGTGGTAACAAGCAGTTGGCTGCCACTGTTGGCGTTTCTTTTAATTAACTGTGAACATAAGTTTCAAATAACTTTAACATAAAGTCCTTGATTTTGTCTGTCGAGCAGTTTAGTATTTTTAACAAATTTTTAATTTTATTACATTCCATTTTATGTCATGTAATCTTTTCTATTAAAATCAGTGTTTTATTGCAAGAAGTTACAAACAGTTTTCTTTTCTTCCTTTTAAAGAATCTTTTATGGTCTTTTTTTATTTATTTTTTTTTTTTTTTTTTCGCTATTTATGGTGATTGTTGTTGCTCTGTGTGAAACATTAAACTTGTCTGTTTCTTGCAGTAAAACTTTAGTATTGATTTAATTTAATTTTAGCAGAACAATTTTTTAAATCTCATGCATGCCAAACAATAGCCTTCACAAATTTAACCCCACAAGAGAAGGTCAATAAAATTTGTTAGTTTTGCCAACTCAACGCCTACGCATAAAAATATCACAAAAATTAAATAGAAGAAAAACCATCAACGAATTTTTTCAAACATCTGTTTTGCTGCAGGCATTAAATTGAACGAAAACAAAAAAAAAAACCAATTTCATTGAACGGCAGAGTTAAACAGTCCGCCTTTGAATGACCATTGTTAAATGCTTCAATCATGGGTTTCTTAGAATTTGCCCTAATTGGATTTTAAAACACGCATACACGTTCATCATTCAACGTCGAAATAAGGGAAGTTTTTCAAAATTCTTTAAACCACCACAAATTTGTCAAAATGTGCAGGCGAGGTAGGGTCAGTTTCTTAAATGCTGTAAAATACGAATATTATATATTGTTCGAAATCCTACAATCATTAAGATTATTGTACTGCATGATTTATGAGCACGTCCGTTTTTGTTGTTTTAGCATTTGTCAATGCTTTGTTTGAATTTAACATTACTACCAGTTAGCAGAACGTTAACAATAAAAACAATAACAACTACGATGTCACACATTCAATTTTGACACCTTAAATATGTCACGTACCTATAATTGTCACCAAGCATTGGCCATCGACGCTTCTTGCTAAGAATGTCAAGGGATTTTCTGATATTTTTGTTTTTCTAATGCTGTACAGTGGTAGGGTCAAATTGCATGACCTTGACTTTAATTGGTGTCAATTGGCGTCATCATGTGGTTCATAGCTAACAGCATGACGTGTGTATTGCCATAAGAGAGACGAAACATGGTCTCGTCACGTGCAGTGCTGCCGTTTCACAATTTTTAATAGTAGAAATTTTTCAGTTTTTGTGGAGTATTTTTTACATTTTGGGAGTACTAGAGTTCTTGGGTCTCGGGTTTCTCGGGTCTTGTTCGCTTAAGTTCGTTTGCATTCGGCCTAATAGTAATGTGTGATTCGTTTTTTTTTTCAGTAACTTCGCAATTTTTCGTAACTATTCCTAGCTTTTAAAAATTAAATTGTGTCTGATACTCCGGACTTTTGTGTCTGAACATTTTCGTACGGAAACAAATTGTTTCTCGGGGACGTTGCATGTACTTTAAATACTTGTTTCTGCCTTTTCCAACATGTACAAAAAGTAATGAATAAAAGTGGAAAGTACTAATTTTTTTAAAGTACATACAACTTTTGCTGTTTTACGATTTCTTGGACTTTGTTTTGGTCCAATACAATGTGTAATTTTGGGATACGATGTGTATCCCCTTTAAGGTTTTTCATAAAAGTTTGTGTTTGTTTGTTTGTATATAAAAGCTTTAGCTGTATAAATAAATATTCAGGACTAAACTCTAAAAACTGAAATTTCCTTAAATTTTTAAAGCAACATAATGAGCATAACTTCCATAAACCGAAAGATATCGCCGAATGCTTTTAGATTCACGTAACTAATGTTCTTACCTATAAAATTAACTATAAAATTCTTGAATAAGAAAATTTGTTGAACAAGAAAAGAAAAAAAAGGACGCGTTCTGAGAAAATTTTTTTTGCAATAATGGTGAATACACATAAGGCCGCTTTCAGCTATTAAGAAATAGTAGTACTTTTTGTATTTGGGGAGTAAAGTAGTACTCAAGACTCATTAGGAGTACAATACTACTATAGTAGTACTTTCGGCAGCACTGGTCACGTGTCGTAAAGAGAATGCTTGCATCTATATATTTTCTTCAGCACCGAATGTACATATATAAACGGAACCTTAAGAGCTTCCAATAAAACCAACTAATATTTGGCTAAGTGAAAGAGTTTAGAAAATGTTTTAAGTCCAAAAAAAAAAAACTAGTCAGGTATATCTTCGACTTGGCCGAAGTTAAAATACCCCCACGACCAATTCGTACGCGACCAAAATCTTAAATTGTAGCTCTTTTTGTATGAAATATTATTATTATGAAATATATTATGTGATTTTTTTTACATTTGTACCCTAAGAACTAAGTTCTTTTAGAGTACAAAGCTTATTGACAAGTAGTTTGAATGCAATTATTAAATTACAATTAGAACTTAAGGTAAGATAAGTAACAATAATTATTTAAATAAGAATTACATGACCTTAATTTATAAAGAAAGAATGAGTTTTGTGAAAGGTAAGATCAAGAGAGAGATGAAGGTAGATCGCAAGAGAGAGCTGGAAGAGAACTGGCAATTTGCTAAGAACACTGTGCTAGTTGCAAAATCCATCAAACGGGGGACCCAGGGGGATAACATAATTCGAGTGCGCTGTTTCTAATGGTGCTTTGCGTTTTTTTAAGTTAGCTCTAGTTTCCGAGTAATTCGAAAAACAAAATATCACTACTTATTAAGGATAAAACCGAAGCAATTTTATTTTTTATTTTTTACAATTTATTAAAACAAAATCGATATAAATAGATAGAATAGCCATTGTATCGACAAATATACATCAAATAAAAACAATTTGAAGAATCTTTATTCGAATTTGTTGATTTAAGGTGGGACATTACATTCGCGGCAGAGAAAACAGACATTTTTTAAAAATTCATAACTCAGTCAAAAACAAACATTTTTCCAAAATTTTTTTTATAATTGTAGAGAATTGAACAAATTACAAATTACAAAAAAATGTCAAAAAAATACAGTTTTCACTCCAACATGGTTGTATAGAGCTCCAAACAGGCGACAGAGAAAAAACGGGGCCTCGTAGTTGCAGCGCTACGAGTCGCAAAAATTGTCCGATCTGGAAAAATATGACTTTTTTAAAATCTTAACAAAATTGGTTATCGTATGACAGGAGCTTTTTTGTTCGTCAAAAAATGAACCCGCTAGTGCCGCAAGTTCGAAGTTTGTGAACAAAGAAAAAAAAGGTTAAAATTAAAAATGCCCGTAAAAATAGAATTTTAAGAGTATTGAGTATTGAGTAGCAAACTTCCATACAGGAATTTTTCCGAGAATTGCTTAATAGGCTGATACCCACACTATGGTGCAATATTATAAACAGTACTGATTAAGATCATCAGCATACAACAAAAAATTACTGTGAGAAAAAAGAGATGCAATATCATTAATAAAGAGAATAAACAGCAGCGGTCAAAGGATACTTCCTTGCGGAACTCCAGAGGTAGCCACAGATGGAAATGATTTAACACTATCAAAGGCTACAACACACTGTCTATTGAATAGCTATGACCTCAACCACCTAAGAAAACTAGAGTGAAACCCCATATTTTCTAATTTCTTTATTAACATATAATGATTGACTTTGTCGAATGCTTTCGAAAAGTCTGTGTAAATAACATCAACTTGACATCTCTCTCGAAACGATGATGTGCAATATTCAGAAAAAAATTACCAGGTTGGAGACAGTCGAGACAGTAGATTTTGATTTTCAAAATTCTCGAAAATAAGAGCTAACCTAAAAAAAACCTTAGCACCATTAGAATCAGCATACTCGAATTAGGTTATGGTCCCCCGTTTGATGAGAAAAAATGTGTCCGATTCGAGCACTGGAATTAGGTGATGGAAAATTAGGTGAAGTTTGAAAAGCGTTGTTAACTGTATTGATTTGAATTTTCTTGGTAATGAATTCCATAATCGAACAGCATTAATAAAAAATAGTATTGTGGAGTTAAGGTAGTTTAAACTTGGTAGAATAAGAGTTTGGCTTCTACGCGACCTACTAAATTGTAATTTTTCAAACAAGTAAAAAGAAGTTTTTGACTGTATAAGTTTATGCAGAAATATGCAGTTTCTTATATTAGAGTAAGTTATTATATCGCACCCAAGTATACAATTTCTTAACCCATTTTGTGCCGAGCTGCCTAAATTTTCGAATTTCTTATTAAAAATCAGTCGTCAGAATTTCGCTACCGTCTATAGTTTCGCGGATATCGGCTGTTCGAAAAGTCGAACAATGGCCATTTCTTGAATATTAGCTTTTACACACAAAGTGGAGAAATATTAGAAATAATGACTAAAAAGAAGTCAAAAATTGACTGGAACAAAATTTTATTTATTTTTACCGGCATATATAGCATATTTTACACATGTATTTTTAACTGTATTCAGTTTATCTTATTGTATTGGATAATTTTAAGCTTCATATTACCATTTGTGTTGGGTGGCAAAGCACGCCTTGAGGTGCAAGTCAGTGGCGTAGCTAGGGTTGGTGGCACCCGGGGCGAAATCTAAATTGTGCACCCCTTAAGAAGATTTTTTTTTTTAAATAAGTCGATGAATCTTACTATACATTTTCGAATCAGCCTCTACAAAAATGACATGTCTTAGAAGAGATTAAAAAAAAAACAAAACTATGCTATCCATGAATATTTGATAAAAAGAAGTAAGAATCTAAAATTTTCAAAAACTTAAAGAATTTTCTCTGAATTGTTCTAATATTTTTGTCTACCGGGCTTAAAAGTTGTGAGAGAAAAATTAACTATCAGTAAACCACACAATATCTGTTTTAAATAACTGAAGAATTGGCATTATGAAGTTATAAAAATTTAAGTTAGTTTAATATAGAACACTTTGAAAAATTTACGGAAAATTTTGCATAATTGAAGAAAAATAGGACCTGGAATATTAAACTTAATTTTTTTAAGGAACTGTTGACCTTATCTTCTCTTAAAAACTGTATTTTTGATAGTTTTTGTTGGTTGATTTGAACATAATAATAATTATTTTAGTAAAAGAAAGGATTCAGAAAACCATCTTAAAGTTTTTAATAGACATCTTCAAATAAAATAAAAAAAAGTCAGACCGCCATGAATTTTCATAGAACGCCATTTTTTTAATTTAAATAAAAAATGTAATGAATTTAAATCAATTTAATTTTTTAGAAATTTTTTTAGCAAGTTAAAAGTTTATTAATGATCTTTAAACTAGTAGTTTTATGTAACAGTACTTATACCCAAAACATATTACTATTCAAAATTATGTTCTAGCAGGTTAAAAGATTTAAATGAGGTTTGTTTCATGATATATAGTCTCAGAACTTAGTAATCACAAAATCATAAAGTATGTTTTTATTTTTGACATTTATGACATGAACAAGTTTTTCTGAAAAGTTCTGGAGAAATGTATTGCTTACAAGACAACTGACGCCTCCATTCATCATACTCTGAAAATCATGCAGGTTTTCGAAACTTAACGGTTTTAGAAATGTCTACTATGCTAGCAAGTTTGAACACATCTTAACCTGAATATAAGAAGTAAAAAAGTGCTTTTTTATAATTGGACCGCCCTCCCTCCTTGCTACGCTACTGGTGCAAGTGCACTTGTCACTTATTGCACATTCTTAATGTAGGTTTGTGGCAAACTTTTCATCTTCTGGCCTTGTTTTGAGGTTGCGTAAACGCTTCATGTTGTCCGGAGGCACGAGGACATGACCGTTGTGGCTTAAAACTTTTTCCGCAGTGGTGTCTTCTACGCCAGACGGACTTGTAACGTCTTCTCCTTCAACCTCATCAGACGTTATTAGCAAATTCGTTGCCAATTGTATGCGAAATACAAGCTGTGAAATGAGTGGCCGTCCAAGTTGCTTGTCTACATAGACTTGTATTTTCCACGCATTGACAACAGAAGATTCAAGAAAAGCTAGCCAATGTGGCCAGAACCACTTCTTTGAGCATATAAAAACGCGGTAGTAGTTGGAAACAGCGTAAGCGTGGAGATCTACGTCAACCATAAAAATATTGTAGTGTCGGATTAATTGTGGCTGCTCAGTAATGACTTGGCTAATCTGCCCTTCTTGTTGTCTCTGCCTGCGTGTAGTCATTACAGTCGGGTAAGCTCCAATGAAATTTTACAGCAGCACTACCTCATGTTTGTCCTGCCAACGACAACAGACAATATTGTTGGCTGCATCAAATTTTGCATCATTTGCCCCTAAAAAAATAATTAAGTTACCATTAGAACCGCAATTTTACCAAAAAAAAAATACATTTCTTCATACCATTTGGCAATGCGTTGCCGGTCTTCAAACCCAGACCTGGATGGCCCAAGCGATTACTCCACACAGTTTCTGCAGCGCAAATACGTTTATCGGCCAATAAGCACATCAAGAAGTGCGAAGAATATTAACTGCTGGCACTAAACGTGTCAAAACACGCTTCCACATACCCAGCTGCAGTCTCATAACTTGTGATGTTGAGTTGTGCGCTATGGCCATTATTCGAGTTTTCGAACAGCTAACTTGTACTGCATGCATCTGTTACTTTATCAAAACACTTTTTTGTACCTTTTCCTTCAAAAATAATATACTTGTGAAAAAATACTCCTTTTTAATATGTCTTATTTTCCTTTTAGAAAATTGGTCTATATGTTAGGTTTTTTCAACACCCCCTCGTAGCACCCATGAAGGGGAGGGAATGGGCAATGTAATAATTTTCTGAAAGCCAGAAAAATTCAATATAACAATGCATCATTGCATTTTGCAGCGCGTATACTTTGTCATAGAAAATAATTGTGTTGAAAACAGCAAAAATAACTGTTCGAAAACTCGAACAGTGGCACAAAATGGGTTAATTCAGATAAATGATCAAACCTACATAAGTCATAAACATAACATGTATCATGATCAAGTATGGGCAAGTGCAAAATGAAAGTGCAAGAAGAGCGAACAATGTGTACATACACAAAATTGATGAGCGAAGCAGAGAAACGAAATTGTGTTTAGTCTAGCAGGAAATTTCGAAGGAAGCAGACGTGCGTCGAATTTCATGAAATAAGAAAAAACAAAGCCAAAAAATTTACATGATAAAAAATTTATGCAAGCAACGAAATAGTTAAGCAAGTTATTTTATTCGGAAATATATAGCGTTTTTTAACACTTTCGTTCTATACGCATTATTGCGCCTTTCTTATTTATTATTTATTTAAATTAGATATAAGATTTTTTAACTACTTTATTGCATTTTTCATTTTTCCAAAGTTTTTCCGTCTGCTCAACATATACAGTTTGTATATATAAATAAAATAAAAATTAAAAAAAAAAAAATGAATTATTGTATTTGATTTGGTTTAACCTGAAGCGTGGGAATTTTCCAATTTTTACGATATGCAAACGAATGCCATTTTTTTTAATACAATATCAACAGATAAAACAAATAATCAGCATTTCCCAATATTTAATCATATTTTATTCTCTTTTTCAATTTGTCATATAATTTCTTTCAATGCAACATTTACTCAATGCAAAGAGCAAAAGAGCATGAAACCAACAAATACAAACGTAAACAAACCAATACAATGCCACATATGCAAAGCTTTCAGTGTAGTGGTGCCCATACCTGATCATGATTAAAATCGATTTGAAGTTTATGTTGGGACTGTGAGTCTAACTTACTATACACAAGCTCGGCATATGTTATGACAGGAACAATGAGCTGAATTACAAGCTTATGTCTTATATCAATAGGAGTGATCTGAGCCGACATCCTAAGATTTCGCAAAATGTAATATACTTTGCGGACTACACTGTTGATGTGACCTGTGCATGTGAGGTAAGAATTAACATGAAAACCAAGGCAAACAACGCTATTTACAATTTTTATTTTCTTATTATTCATTAATAAGAATATTACAAATATCTTATTTTATTTTTGTAGCTTAAACAGTTTTAAATTTTGGGGTTGTATTGGAGATGGGCGTGTTCGTCGGTAGATGACGCCCATTTTTCTAACACGCCTTTATTTTGACATAAGTTGAGTAAATATCTAATTTTATTTTTGTGGCTTATAGTTTTTTATATATTTTTATATAGTTTTCAATTTTGGGATAGTATGGAAGGTGGGCGTGTTAGTGAGTGGATGGCGCCCATTTTTCTAATACACCTCAGTTTTCACATAAAACACACAAATACCGAGTTTCAGTTGTGTAACTTTAATATTAGTCTCTTTATAGAGTTTTCACTTTTGGGGTTGTATGGGAGGTAGGCGCGGTTTTCATCCGATTCAGCCCATTCTCGAATTTGATCTTAGTTTTTTAGAAAAAAGCTTGTATATCGAATTTTGGTTCGATAGCTTTTAACGGCTGCAATCGTGTCCACAGACAGACGGACAGAAATCCTCTCATTTTTTATAGTTGACCTCAGTCGTGTAGGCTCTATTCAACTTGCAACTTTGCTTGTAGCCAAATTTCTAGAAAATAAACTCTAATAAAGCGTTTTCAGGACTAGTAGGTATCATAATAATAATAAAATTATTATGATAATTTATACCATTTTCTTTTATCCAATGTCCTTCAAACAATAGACAGTGCTCGTTCTAATGGGTCGATTTTTTATTTGAGTTACCTTCAGAAATAGTTTTTCAAAAAACAATTAATACACAGACCTATTTCAAAGCATTCACCAGCCAAAGATTCTTAGTGAATGCTTTTCTTTGCAATTTGTTTCATGCGGAATTTAAAATTCCCATTATCGCCATATATAAATAATTATTTTTCTTTCAGACATGACCAGTGCCCTAATTTATATGAAATAGACTTTCAAAACGAAATACTTATACTTTACTTGGGAGCGAACCTTCCCAGTATTTCAAGCATTCATCTTTACTGACCTGCTTCACGTAGTTCCAATATGGAACATTTATTTTGAAGATAAATTCAATTCACCTTCATTCAGAAGCGAGACCTATCTTAAATCTCTCGCATATAGGATATGCCAGCCTGGTTGTACTGAGACGCAACTCCACGTCGACTCGTTGTCTAGCTTGTGACATTAAGCTTACCACAGCCAGCACGAAACTCCCCAAAGGGCCAGCCCGCGATAGTCCCCCGGCAAAAGGTTCAAGATCCAATTTAACGCCCTTGAGATCCACCATTATTCCAAAACTGACCGCCTAATCTGAATCAGATTAGAAAACTTGGTCAGCCAGCATACAACATTACTACAATGAAGCACGCACGAACACAGGTACATATTCTGCTTTAGTGACCAATTTTATTCCGGCATAAATATGACCTTATCGTTGGAAATATAATATATTTATCTTCACTTATACTGTTCACTCTTCAAATATATCAGATTTTAATTCATACCAGTAATTATTGTGGCTAATCCAGGTTTATCGAATATCCCCGTGCTAACAGTATGTTTTATATCGTTTGCTACAGATACGCAGGTACAATAACCAGATTTAATGTCACACTGCCATGATTTTGCATCTCAAAGCGAGGGCTCATGGCAACCTATATTTTAATGTGACATACATAATTGAACCATAGTCCATCTACGCATGATACAACCCTCCTCCTTTTCACTGGTTTGGGACAGGCTAGTGGCTTAACATCATCACCACTAGGCGGAGTTAGACAGACGGGCAGACAGACAGACAGACGAACATGGCTAAATCAACTTAGTTGGTGATGCTGATCAATAAAATATGTATACTTTTCTATACCTACCACGCTTTCTTATGGGCGTTACACACGTCGTGACAAAATTAATATACCTCTTATGTAGTACGCGTGGGGGTATAATAATATTCATGCCCAAACAGAAAATGGGTTAAGCAACAGTTTTCGGAGTACCATACATCAGGCCTCATATAAATAGATTACAATTTTAGGCTGACGTTTTAAATCATATAAAGGTCATATTAAGGTTGTCGGAAAAACATCGATGCATCGAAAATATCGATGTTTTGATTCGATGCATCGAAAAATTTTCACTCGATGTTTGAATAGCCGATGCATCGATGTTTTTTAAATATCGAAAACTGACATCACTAGTACAGCAAACCGCCATTTCTATTTTTCAATTGAGCAAAAAAGTAAAGCGAGTATTCACAGGTTTTCAAATGTTATCTCTCCATGTAACTCAAATAGAGGATAGATTTTTAAAATTTAGATTTATAGATAGATTTATAAAAAACCTTAAAATTTAGGGAGAGTTTTGGAGGACTTAAAAATTTGAATTTATGAGTTTTGTGATTTAACGAAAACGATTTTGACCTGATTCGACAGTCCATTAGAAACATAAATTTCTCAGGTATAGTTATTAATTAGAAATTATGTTCAATTTGGCTAATAACATATATTGCTGTTTACTAAAATCTTAAAAATCGTCTGCAAATCGATGCATCGATGTATGCCCTCCAATGCATCGTAAGATATCGATGTACATTCCGATGCATCGAATCACAGAAATACATCGATGTATTTTTCCCACAGACATCCCTAGGTCATATTGGTCATATACGGGCTAGAACGACTTTTTAGTTTCCTTTTAATTATTTTTGAATAGGCGGAAACAAGAACTTTCACAAAAAAAAAAAATTTTTATATTGAAACTTCGGCACATCTGGAGTCTTTGAATACCCCATTCCATTTTTAAATCCTCTCAGCTCGAGTGTAAAAGAGCGCATGAACATGGTGGAGGGGATTTCTATAATGTCCCCCCAGGAGTCAAAATAATTTAACCCAACTAACTAATTTATATTGGGTTTTATACAGAATAATTTTAAAATTTTTGTAGGGTCGTTTGCGACCTCAAAGTTCCGCTAAGGGTTCTCTCGCTAAGGTATTTTTGCATTGCTGATGTTTATTTACATTCCTCACAGTTTGTCTTCTGCATACATCTATGTTAGTATATATTTATTTAATTAAAAAGTAGACTAATACTCTTATAGTAACATTATTTAACTTGTTTTAAGTTGTTTTTTATTTTTCAATTTATTACAGCGACGACATCTTGTTAACAACATTATTTATGGAAGTAAAATGCAAATAATTCGCGTGCGTTGCAACTTGGTGGCGCTTCCAAGAAAATCTAATGGACAGCCGCCAACGGCGTCTTCATTACTAGAAGCGGCGGCAGTAGAGTCCTGCAGCGGACAGCAAACTACTGGACGATCGTAAAACGAATGCCAACTAAGATGAAGGCAATGAAATAGTTGGTAGTAGGAACGAAACAGCATAAAGACCAAACTGCAGTAGAGAAAAATTAACAAAAATTAATATAAAAAAAAAAAAAAACAAAATACCTGCAACACTGCTATGCGAAGACACACGCCAAAAAAGGAGTAACACTGTCATTTGTCAATGTCGTTGTCGTCATGTTGGTCTGCAATATTTTTGTTGCTGTTTTTGTTGTTGTTGTTGTTGTTGTTGCTGTTGTTGTTGTTGTTGTTGTTGTTGTTGTTGTTGTTGTTGTTGTTGTTGTTGTTGTTGTTGTTGTTGTTGTTGTTGTTGTTGTTGTTGTTGTTGTTGTTGTTGTTGTTGTTGTTGTTGTTGTTGTTGTTGTTGTTGTTGTTGTTGTTGTTGTTGTTGTTGTTGTTGTTGTTGCTTGTTATTGCTGTAATATGATGATTATTATTATGAAAGCTAACAGATAAATCATAGCTTAAACTGAGCTCGTCATTTAAGGCAAGACATTCCATAAATAAAACAGCTAAAAAGATAAATAAAGGAGGAGAAAATGGAAAGGGTGGAGATAGATGTGGCTGATTGTGATGTGGCTGAAATGTCGTGGTAAATTGCATGTCAACGCACCTGATTACATTACATTGACGCTGTATTTAGCGAGAGTTAAATATGACAAAAAAAAATCCGATAGTCATCAACGTATCAGTCTGAAGTCAGTGAGGCGACAACAAGATAGACAGAGCGACATGCCAGTACCCACTAATATTAATTTATGAGTTACCCAAATAATTCGCATGTTGTTAACGCATTATTAGGTAAACATGCTCGCTTTTTTTGACTGTTGCTATGTCTGCCATTTCTCGTTGTAATTTTTATTCTACTCTGATTACGAACGTCCGAATAACATCATAATTAACCATAATAGACCATGATTCCTAAAAATCTAAATATCAATTATTTTTATCTTTTAAACTGTTTTTAATGTATTTTGTTGTAATAAACAGCTTATGTAGAAAGTCTTTCTGTAATATTTAAAGTAAGTACCAAAACTTATTAAAAATTACAAAACTAAATTTAATAGAAATTGCAATCTAATGGGGATAATAGTAGTAGATATCCACAGTTCACTGATGTCGCAGAGGAAATACTTTGTCGATTTTTAAATGTGACGCAGCCAACAATTTCGCCAACAGAAATGATATCCAGGAAATTTCAATTAAGGATGACATCGTTGATATTTCGATGTCCGCCTTTCATTGAGTCTTAAAATATATAGTACGGCTTAAAAACAACGAAATCACAACAATAACAACATCAAAAATTGGAGCCTGTTGCAATTAAATTGATTGATCTTTAGCACTGTGCCTTTCGACCTGGAAAATCTATCTATCTGAAATATTCAGTTTAGAGAAACTAGCAAAACTAGATCAGAACAAGTAAAGAAAGTCAAAATTTGGTCTAGCACGACTATGGACTCCACTAAACCTACTTCACATCATCCTTCACGTCATTTAAACAATACGATATACAAACAAGTAAAGAAAGTCTAAATTCGGTTTAGGCCGGCTATGAAATATCCTAAACCTACTTTTCAAAAACAAAAAATTGTTATTGTAAATGGGCGCCTCCGTGGGCGGAAGAAGCCTATATTTTATATGCATTTAAATTTTGATGAAAAATTTACACATACCAAGTTTTATTCCTGTAGCTTACAGTTAACGCCTTGATTATGCTTTCGCTATGGGAAGTGGGCATGTTCATGGTCGGATTACTCCCAATTTTTGAACACACTTTAGTTTTGGTATAAAATACATACATACCAAATTTAATTTTTCTTTGACAAACACAACCTTATTTATTGAGTTTTAAACTTTTTGGGTTGTATGGGAGGTAGGCGTGTCCGTATGCGGATGACGTCCATTTTTCAAAAATATCTTTGTCTTGTCATAAAAAACATATGTGCCAAATTTTAGCTCTGTAGGTTAAACAGAGGCTTATTTTTTGCGTTTTAAATTTTTCGGTTGTATGGGAGGTGGGCGTGTCCGTGAACGGATGACGTCCATTTTTCGAAGACATCTTTGTATTTGTATAAAACACATACATATCAAATTTTATTGTTGTAGACTAAATATGAGCTGAGTTATGCAGTTTTCAATTTTAGCTTTGTATGGTAGGTAGGCGTGTCCGTGGGCGGATTATGTCCATTTTTCAAAACCATCTTTCTTCTGTTATAAAAAATATATGTGCCAAATTTTAGCTCTGTAGGTTAAACACAGGCTTATTTATTGCGTTTTCAATTTTTGGGTTGCATGGGAGGTGGGCGTGTCCGTAAATGGATGACACCCATTTTTCAAAAACATCTTTGTGTTGATACAAAACACATACATACCAAATTTTATTGTTGTAGGTTAATTATGAGCTGAGTTATGCAGTTTTCAATTTTTGCGTTGTATGGGAGGTAGGCGTGTCCGTGGGCGGATTCCAAAAATATTCAATAGTGCAGATCCTTGGGTATATGTGACCATGTGTACCAAGTTTCATCCAATTATCTCAACTCCTTCTTCTTATCCTGTGTTTACGGACAACACACAGACGGACGGACGGACGGACGGACGGACTGACGGACATAGATAGCTCGATTCACGTGGTGACGCTGATTAAGAATATATATACTTTTCTATACCGGACTCGCTTCGTTCTATGCGTTACAAACGTTTGCACAAAGTTAATATACCCTGACCTTTCAGGTTTAGGGTATAAAAATACGAGTAAGTAAGATAATGAATAACAATACCTATCTATGTAAGTTAAAATTTTGATTGGAAAAATTTCTAATAATTTCTAATTCGGCAATTAGAGCCGTGAAGAATAAGTCCGTATATTCGGATAATCGATGATCGGATAATCGATATTCTACTCTATCATAGATATACTGGGATGTATGGGGGTAGGCGTATTTGTGGGTGGATGACGCCCATTTTTTGTACACACCGTGGGTTTAATGTTACATACTCGCATTCCCAGTTTTGTCTCTGAAGTTCAAAGAGAAATTTTTTTAAATTTTTTCAAAATTGTAGGATCTAAAGTACACCAAGTTTTTGTTTAAACCTTACATAGAGGCAAACACCTATGGACTTACTACATAAATTTATGTATTCATGGCATAGTTTTCTGCACACAAAAATTATACATTTTTCTTGTATTGAGTACATGTTGAAATCTGTATTGAGTAAATAATGCTTTTAAGCGGTGCTATAGTCAATAAAGTATTCTATGTACTCAACACATAATTATGTGACGTCAATTCATGGATGTATGTGGATCACACTGTACTAATCACAAACTCTAGTAAACAATTTTATATCCTGATGTACGATTTACATAGACTATTGACCCATTACATAAAGTCATGTAGAATATTTGTTCAACAATTTTCATGTGCTCAGTACATACATAATTTACTCATTACATGTACACATAACATCATGTATTGAATACATTTTTCATTCATTTTAAAAAGTGAATAAACGCTCCCTTTTTTTCAGTAAATACTTCTTCCCTTGCGTTCCCATACAAGTTTCAGTACATAGATTTTACATAGCTGTTTCTGTAATGACTACATAACTTTTTCCCTTAGTGCTATTCCTGTAATCGTAATCTAAGCTCATTCGATGTCACGATTACTGCAATTGTAATCCTAAGGTTTTTTTTTGTAAGGATTACAGTAATCGATTGCAAGGATTACTTTTATTTACTAGTAATATACATACTAGCTATTATTTATTTTTTTATAAATTTTAAATTATTGCTTTTAGCTTAAATGCAAGCCTTTATTTTTAGCCTTATTTTTAGTGAACATCTTTGATATCAAGAACATAGATATCAAATTTTATCTCTATAGCTTAAATACAACCCTCAATATCGTCGCCTGAGAAATCAAGTGTCGTATTATTTTGTCGTATGAATATTTTTATTAAATTTTTTTAATAATTCGTCACTAAGGTTCGTTTATCAAGATTTTAGTGTCGATGAGGGAATGCTAAAACTCATAACATTTCGCAATACAAGAAAAGGAGTTGATATTTTCCGTGCCGTTGAAATATCTGTGGAGCCTATAGGAGGTTTTCAAAAGCTTTGTTCCATTTGTATCGACGGAGCTCATGGGAACCTTTTACAAAGCTTGCAAAATGAGTTCCATCGGCGATTTGAAGATTTTGATCATAAAAGGTGTCGTAGACAACTCTTCATTGCACCAAAAACTTGCATAATTTTAAATCAGGATCAAAAATTTCAAATAAAGCTGTGCTACCTTCAGTCTGACCTTTATCTAATGGCAGTTTCAGAAACAGGATTAAATTTTGGCAAAAAAGTTTCACCTGAAGAGTACCCATGTTAAGACCTTGGGTTCTTTACAAACAAGAAAAAATAGTAAAGTTTGGACAAGGTTTTCGGATAGAAAAATTTAATGAAACAATTTAAAAATGTTTGGAACTAAAAGACAATTTATTGATATATACAATTTTATTTAAAAATAAAGATGGCGCCCATAATTGTGACACGTTATGCTTTTATTTTCTTTGTGAACGCGTTAAGCTTGAATTTTTAACTTTGATTTTTAGTAAAAAAATATATACAATTATTATATACAATTATTTTTCGTATTAATTCTTTCAAAAATAAAAACTTTCAAATCGTCTTGCGAATAATATTTCAATATGTATATAAAATATGCAATTTAATATTTTTTTAAAGTTAGCTCCTCTATGTTAGGAATAATTTCCTATGCAGCAGCCAGTCGCATGACGTTTTTAAAATGTGAATTAAGCAGTGAGTTGCAATAAAACTGTTATGAAGATAATCAGTAGACCGGATCGAAATTTAGATTCCGCCGGTCGGAGTCTCAAAAGTTAAAGGAACTCATTAAAATGATTTCTGCACACACTTTTTTCAAATCGGAGAAAAACCGCCGAAGCAATTTTGATTCTCCTGAAGGTCCTTTTTGGTAAAACATGTTGGTTTTAATGAAACAATTTTAGCTTTAATGAAAACGATACACAGAACGAAAGAAGAACTTAATACCTTTCCAACAATAACAATTCCACGTAAATCTAATAAAATATGTGTCTTTTACAGCGGTTTTAAAAAAATGCCTTTTTAAAAATAGCAAAAAATTCAATTTTTGATGGTCAATAAGAGTTATAATGAAACAAAATTTTAACAATTTTTTTATGTCAAAATGTTAGTATGAGTAAGAAATTTAACATTTAAGAAGATTTGGGTATGCGTTCTGTGAAAAATAAAAAGTTACAAGCAAAAAACATGTTCTTTTTACCAAAATGGACCTTCAGGAGAATCAAAATTGCTTCGGCGGTTTTTCTCAGATTTGAAAAAAAAGTATGCAGAAATCATTTTAATGAGTTCCTCTGACTTTTGAGACCCCGACCGGTTGAAATTTTTTGTATCCATATAAGAATGATCCGGTCTAATAATCAGTCGTAAGTTTTTCTCGAATTCTGGCAATTAACCCTGATTTTGAACTCGTTATGGTTCTTGCACCATCTGTAGCACTCGCTTGCCACAAATAACACACTGTGATTCACCATCAAAATATTTGCAAAAATAATCTACACTCCATTGCGGATAGAAATTATCGCTCGTAGTTGCATGCATTTTATTTTATAGTTGCCGAAATTGTCCCACTGTATTACGAAATAAAGTATATATAAACCAACTCGATTGAAAGCACATGCGCAACTGAATAAATTTAAGCAATTACTATAGAGAGAAGTGGTATCAAATTGTACTCATTTCCATGATATAAGGACTCAGGTAGACTTATTAGAATGACAGCAAAAATTGGCATACCTATGCTGTCAAAATACGATGCTGCCATATCTAAGCCAAAATCCAACATTTCAGTAGATTATGTATATGTAGATCTTAATATTAAATAATATGAACAATTATAATAGAATTAAGAATTATAATAGAAAAACGGATTAGAAAGACGCAATAAAAGAAATAATTCGTTAATAAATTAAGCCGTTGCGAACAAAATAACTAGAATATTAGATGATTGATTTTTATAAGGATGTTTTCGGTAATTTTTCCACGAAAGAAAAAAAGAGGAAAAGGCTAATAATAAATTAGTGAAAATATTGCTATAAAAACCTTTTTGTTTTTAATTTCCTAGTTGAATGTCTTGTGTTTTTGAACTCCTATATTATTCAGTTGTATAGGAGTGTGGTGGATATGAAAATTAAATCGTGTGCATATGAATTTTTTATCAACATTTTTATCACGTGCATTTTAAAATTAAGTTGCGTTTTTTATCAAACAAAAACTAAAGATGCTTTCTATATTATTAAATAAGTTTTTATCCCTTTTGTCCCATGCAAAAAATTCCAAAAAAATATTTTTTCCCACAAAATTCAAGATGTGGCAATATTGACGCTGAGCTTCACAGCAATGGCAGGTTGATTTCTAGGAACTCAACTCTAATAAGTCTACCTGAGTTCTTGTATCATGCTCATTTCTTTACTCAATTTTCTCTCTTTTACCCGTGCTATGACATCTAGCACGCTAAGCACGCAGTCAGCACGCTCTGTCGCACGGTGCAAATGTGCGACTTTTGCCCATCTCTAATCTAAAGTATTAGGCGGGTCATTGGCACTTTTATGGGTTCCATGGAGCATTTAGACAAAAATGGATGATTCTATGGTCAAACGGATTTAATGCACAGAAAAAAATTTTAGGGTAAATTTTATCTTTTTCATAACATTTCTGTAGGACAAACTCTTTTTATTCTAAATTTATTATAGTATTTATTATATTTATAAAGTATTGTATAAAGTATAGTATACTCTTTAGCAGTGATGCCCAGAAAAATTATTTGAAGAGTGCTACAACAATTACAACAAAAAGCCAACAACAAATCTTTGGATTCGTGGCACAATAATTTTTCTAACAACAAAAACACATAAAAACAATAAAACCTACATCTGCGCCAGCGCAAAAGTTCATAAATATTGAACACACAAAACAACAACTCGAATCCTTCAATGTGCGCAAATACAACAATAAAGTAATAAGAAGTAGGGGTGAAGCTGAAAACTTAATTCGGCGAATTACAACAATCATTGCAATATTGAAGTTGTTGTAAAAAGTGGAAAGAATGGAGCATGTTAAAAACAACAACACGAATGCTGGCAGCGCCCAAGCAAAACAACAAAAGGACATACAAACAATACCACGAATGCTGACAGTGCAAAACAGTACAAAAACAACAACATGCAATTGCAAAATAGCGTCTGATTGCTCTTAAATGCAATGATTTTACTTCAAACCAGGGATGATATTTTGAGTGGAATAGTACTTTTTTGAGTACTATTGACTCTACAAAAGTACCCGAGTACCTTCAAGCCGAAAAAAGTACTCTGGTATATTAAAGAACTAGTGTAAAAGCCCGTTCTTCGACGGGAAGGAACCATTTAGAGTACAAAATGCGACAAAAAATTTATTGGATTTAAATACAAAGGTTTTTATTTGAAAACATATTTATTAAATTATTTTGATAAAACTTTTTTATATACATCATTTCGAAGAAGTATTATAATACTTCCAATTTTGAGGTTTAACTTATTCAGTGACATTCCTGAAGGATAAAATTCATTCAAAAACTCGGCACGGTAATTTTGTTTATCGTTATCATCACTGTCTTCAATTTAATCCTTGCTCAGATCTCTCACTGTGTCACCAACTTAAATATTTAGAACTTGCTCGTTGACTTCGTTCACATCGAAATTTTTTGTGCACAGGATAGCAATTTTGGAATAACGGTTGATGTTATTCGGACTCAAAGTATCGCCAGAAATATATTTAATGGATTTGTCCATTAGTTATATTGGACACTTCAGAAAAAATTTTTTTTTTATTTTCCAACGTCTTTTCTAAAATCAAATAGGTTGGTACTATGAAATGAAGTTGTGCTAACATGACAAAAATAATTTTAGGGAGATATATAACGTTTAACTTAGTTAGATTTTCGCTTTTATGCCCAACAGAAGCCTTCAATTTTTTTATATCGCGTGTTAATAAATTTTGCAAAAAAGAAGTGATTATTGTGATTGGTGTACAAAGTATAATTTTTTTTTATAATAACAATTGCATAAATAACGCATTTGCATTTGTCTCCGATTGTTTTAGTTGAACTAAAATATTATAATACAACGTTGTCATGGTTTTGTTCATTATATTAGACAGCCTGCCAAAAGCAAAGCAGCCCATGTAAAAATCAGAGGGATGTTTTTTAATCTTTTTATTGCTTAAATGATGGGAATATAAGCTCAAAAAAATTGTCCACGATTATTCTAGGCAAGCCATTGAAAGGGTTAATAAGCGAACCTTTACAAACAAAATGATCGGGAATTTCTATGATGTCTTCATCTCCATTTCCTAACTTGAGTAGCCAATCGCTAAAACTTGGATCAGAAGACCGATCAAGACCATTGTGATTTAATTCTAGCAATTCCAATTGACACCAACGTCATTGAATGTAATAATTGCTGTTCAGTTTATGCAGACCGAATAGGTTCTGGTTCTGTTAATTAAGAAGTACTGTAATAGCAAGACATGATGTTTGATGTTTAGTAGTTGAGGAAAATGACAATAGTCTTCAAGTACAAAGATTTCCAATACATAATTTAAGAATAGGTGCTGGTCCAGACTGAACAGGTTCTAAAAAGTACAGTACGTACAAAGATTTCAAATAGATAATTTTACAACAGGTTCTGGTCCAGGATGAACAGGTTTTAAAAAGTACAGTACGTACAAAGATTTCAAATAGATAATTGTATAACAGGTTCTGGTCCAGGCTGAACAGGTTTTACGATATAGAGCAAAAGGTTTAGTAAGTACAAACATTTCAAATGAATTATTTATAACTGGTCATGGTCCAGGCTGAACATGTTTTACGATATAGAGCACGGAGCAGGACGCTTGCCTTTTATATATTAAGATTTTACTTAAAATTTTGTCAAGAGTTAAAAAAAAATCATTTTTGAAAATGAAGTCATAAACTAATTCCCAAAATTCTCGCCCAGTCATGTATTATTTGCCGTTGATATTAGAAATGTTCCCAGAACAAGAACTTTTAAAAGAAAAAGCCAAAAATTTTCATTTAAATTCGCAATATCTTTGGTCAGGCGGCAAAGATTTGTAATTTTTTTGACCACATAGTAAGATCTTTTTCAGTACTACTATTTCTAACCATTTGTTTACTTGTAACTGCTGCACCAGCTAATATTTTTACGAAAAACATGGTTTTTTGATGTTTTTCGAAATGGTTTATCTCACTGGCGGCTATCGTTATAACCAAAAAAATGTTGTGCATTCGCCTTAGAATCGATCAAGGTTAATTTTAAGTTGGTGACAATTATTAATTGTTCCTTTATGTGATAAATATAATAAAATTTAAAAAGGTATTGATTTTAATTTATATATTTATTCACATATCATTACTTAATAAAAAGGACCCTAAACAATAAAAAGGTAATATTTGCCTTTGTAAAAAGTACTCTCGAAAATGATTCGCTATCATCACTGCTTCAAACTGAATTCATCGAATTACAACAATCATAAAACATCGAAGTTGTTGTAAAGAGTGGAAAGAGTTAGGCGCTGGGCATCCCTGCTCTATAGTATTCATTCAAACAGCTATTGTACTCCAAAATAGTATCATTTGTATACCATAAATTTTATTTTTTCTAAAATAATATTCTCTCTCGTCAATAAATGCTACACTTCTGGTAGGATACCAGTTCATAAGTTTATCGTCACCTTAATAGAAAGTAGCTCATAATTTCCGAAATCATGTTTTTGTCTTTCCTATTAAATAGCCTCCATGAAACCAAACAACTGAAATATGGTTTGAACTATTGAATTTATTGATGAAAAACTGCATTAAATAATTTTTAATTATATAAAATTTAAATCCGTCACTAAGATCTCTATGTCAAATTATGAATTTATGAATTACGTTCTTTCTTAATTAAGGTGATGATATAAATTTAGTATATGCAATCGTTGAATATTGACTAATGATTGAAACAACTTAATTATTATTGCTTTAAAAATCAAATAATTTCACATATACAACTGATATAATTGTGCTTGAATTCCAATCAATTATTTCTTTGTTTACTCACAAATCCTTATAGCAGCACCATATCAATATTTTACTCTTTATATCGTTCGTCTCTCTTTAATAGCCCCTTTTTCCACACACTGCCGGCTACATGAACGTTAAGCCAATCTTTAGGGTTATTCATCAAAAATTGTCTATTGTCAAACAATTAACCTACATAAAGTGTTGTCTGTTTACAATAATGACAAAAATTTATAGCATATGTGCAAAATTAAGCTAACTTACCCAGTAAACTGTTTAAGCAATAAAGTTGAAATTGTATATCGATAGCTTATTACCAATGACAACCTAAAAATCAAATTACTAAGAACTGAATTATATGTCTATCATATACAATGGCGTTCTTAAACGTGATGTGCCATCAGGTGTCAAGATCAAGCTCAAGCGGTTGATTCAGAACGATAGGGCAATGTCTACCCGAACACAGGACCGAGGCAGTACTCATAAGTAGCAGGCAAAAACTGGAAACTGCTAACATCAGTATTCGCGGAACGATGATAGAAACGAAGCCCTTCATCAAATACCTTGGCGTGACGATCGACTCCCGACTATCATTAAAGCAGCATCTGCAGCAGAGATAATGAGATGGGAAACTTCTTTTTAGCAATGACTTTTTTCATGTTTCCCGCCATATTCATGCTTCTTCTTTAACTTTTTGTATACTTTTCGAAGGCTCATGTATTGTGTACGAGATTCACCTCATAGTTGTCAAGTATTATTGTCAGATTTTATAAATAGGGTTGCAATGCAAAAAAATAAAAATGTACTCCTAAATCAAAGTTGCTTTGAACTAAAATGTCGTAAGCGGTGGACTTATGGCATTTTCTTTTCTTTCTAAAAGAAATAGAGAATAAATTACATTTTTCTGTTGACCCTCTAAGCAGAGAGTGCAGAATATTTTAAATTTTATCTTGAACTCAACAATTTTTACCTCTTCTTAGTCGAGATAAGTGCAACAAACTATATTTTGCATAATTCTAGTTTATGGCCCACACCTCTTTATTTTGTTTTCGAGTCTGATCATATGTATATAGGCTTCTTAAACTCAATGGGATAAATAAAAGAAGCTCTTTTATATCTTAGGAGATAAAATTCATCAAAGTTTGGAAAGTTAAAAATTTTTTGCCGAATTTTCACTACATAACAATAAATTCAAACGGTAAACTTACTTAAATAATTAACTTATTTTAACATTAAATTATTTACCATTTTAAGCAAAGTTGTGCCAAAATACAACGCACTCATACTTTTATTTTAAGCTGCTCATGGCCTTCTAGATTGAATATTTGAAAATAAACGTCTTTTAAATATTTAAGAGAAATTTATTGCTAATTTTATGTTAAGTTTTATTACGATAACTTATTCTTTTAATGTACTGAATTAACAGATATATATATGATATATATATATATGAGATGAAACATAATTATTTTGTGTCAAGCGAAAGCTTCATCGATTACTTCCAATGACATGTCTTTATAGAAATAATGGGTTCCGCAAGCGAGATGGTAATCCACGATTCAAATTTTTGGGATTACTTTATCGATTACATGTTAGCAAGGATTTTGCTGGTGCTTAAATGAAATATCAATAATAATGTTAATTTATTTCTTAACATTTCACTTTTCTGTTCCTTCAGTTTGTAGCATTTGAGGACAGAATATTTAGAGGAAACTGCAATTAATCTTACTTTTGAGATCAAAATTTCAGAGAAAAGAACACGATTCAATTTAAAAAGATAGTTTTTTTGAGAAAAGAACCGAAAAACTGCTAATTCTTAATAAGGGCAGAAATAATGTTAAATTGTTCTGCGCCTTGATGTTATACCTAGTGGAGACGTCCTGTAACGCATACCCGACCTATATAAAATTATTCTCAATGAAATAGTACTAGTACAGTACTATTATAAATTCGTACTTATTAATTCGTATCAAAAAAAACCTACTGCAAATAATACAAAACTACGTTTTCAAGCAACACTGCAGTTAAGATTCAGGCCGTGGTGGCTTTAAGATTAAAACAGTGACCGTCTTCAGACGATACAAATGCTCTGGTAGAGATTCTTAACTTAGCGCTTTTTTTCTATAACTGAATTGTTAAGTCAGACTTCAAAAATATTGAAAAATTGTTCGAATGCAAGTCCAAGTACCAAATAACAACGAATAAACATACTGCTGTTGTTAAAATGCATATTTGATGAGAATTTTTTAAAAATTTATTTATTTAAAGTGATGAAAATAAATTATATTTTCGTAAGTGTTCCAAACTGTTGGCTTACTGTCTTACATATCACCAGTTTGACAACTATTATGACGTGTCAAGTATCAAATATTCAGCGAAAAATCTAATGCAGTTCGTTGAATGTGACCAAGGCTCGCTTTCGGTAAATAAATCTCCTTGTGGTGAGAATCGGTTTGCCTCCCTAGGGGTGAACTCCTCCCTACTGGTGAGTTTATAAAAAAATTTTACTAACACATTCATATGATTTACGTTGGTATTGGCGTAATTTCGACAGAAGGCTATCTCTTTCTTGACGAATTTTGTTTAAGTTTACCATCTCTTTATCTCTGATCTGCAGAATATTCATAAAAAGTAGCCGAAGCATGTATTGCTCTATGAAGAATAATGCCGAACACAAGAGAATCCAAACAGGCGCGCAGGATACTGCTTCTTAATGTAGTGTAGTTCATAATAATGTACAACTCGACAGTAATAAAACAACCTATACTTTTGCTTTGCTTATACTTATAATTATACTTATACTTTACTTATACTTATACTTATACTTATACTTATACTTATACTTATACTTATACTTATACTTATACTTATACTTATACTTATACTTATACTTATACTTATACTTATACTTATACTTATACTTATACTTATACTTATACTTATACTTATACTTATACTTATACTTATACTTATACTTATACTTATACTTATACTTATACTTATACTTATACTTATACTTATACTTATACTTATACTTATACTTATACTTATACTTATACTTATACTTATACTTATACTTATACTTATACTTATACTTATACTTATACTTATACTTATACTTATACTTATACTTATACTTATACTTATACTTATACTTATACTTATACTTATACTTATACTTATACTTATACTTATACTTATACTTATACTTATACTTATACTTATACTTATACTTATACTTATACTTATACTTATACTTATACTTATACTTATACTTATACTTATACTTATACTTGTACTTATACTTATACTTATACAAGTACTTATAATTATATTAATACTTATACTTGATCAAATCCGTGCTCGGATCTTCGATTCTTTTGAATCATTATTCTTATACTTGTCCAAATCCTTGTCCTGATTTTTTTCCTAATCTTGGTCCCATTTCTTATCTTAATCTAGCTGAATCTTTTGTCCAAATTCATTTCTTAATTCTCGTTTTGATTGCTTTCCTAATAATTTTGGTTATCCTCGTCTTAATCCTTTGCCCTTTAAATGTTCTTATCCTGCCCTAATGCTTCTATTTGTCCTTATATTTTTTGAAATTGTGATTATTCATAATTATTTTTGATTTCGATCAACAACTAAGCGCAATTAATAACCAAGTATAACACATCTCTGGGATCGTAGAAAATTCCTAAGGGTATTTCCAAGGGATTTTACCTTTTTCAAAACGTTCACTTCGAATACAAGGTAAGTGTGGTTTTCATCCAATTTAGATTATTAATCTTTGTGTATAAAATAAAAGTTGAAATATCGAATTTCATTACGATAGCTTGAAAATCACCTGTAATGATGTCGATAGACTATCGATAGTCGGCGATTTAGACGGTGACACTGTCAGTAATATATATAAAGTTTTCTATGCCTGCCACGCCTCCTAATGGGCGTTGCACACATTGTCACAAAATTATTATTGGAATAGGATGAAGCATTGAGTCACACTTTGTAATATTTTCCGATATATGTATGTAAATTTCGTTTGCTGGGTTTTTTTATCGGTATAAGAGAAGTACTCCTACAAGTGCTGGATGGATGGATGGATGGATGGACAAAGCAAATAAAATATGTTTTGTTGTAGCTGTCAGTCAAAATGTAAATTACTCGCATTCCTTTGGAGAATTCAAAGTGCATTAAATTTTTTGTTTTTTAATTGCACACAAATAGGTATAAACAACATTTTGTTAGGTATGTAGATGTGTAAGTTTGCATGTACTTTAGGTTTTTTTTTTGTGTTTTGTGTGCAAACTTATCCTTATGACGTGCGCTTCGTGCTTGTCTGCCTGCCAACCTGCATAATTATT
This sequence comes from Tetanocera ferruginea, assembly GCA_958299015.1. NCBI lineage: Eukaryota > Metazoa > Arthropoda > Insecta > Diptera > Sciomyzidae > Tetanocera > Tetanocera ferruginea. Next base: position 128,717,240 of record OY282640.1, read on the forward strand.
CGTTCAATTAACAATGTGATGCATCACATATTTTTTTCTGTTTTGCGCACAACGTATTCTATAAATTCGAAACTTGATAATTGCTGCTGCGGTGACGTGTGGCTGAGCGCCCTCATGATAGGACAGTTTGACATTTTACGCCTCATTATTAATTGATTTGACAGTTTGACGCAGAGAACGATTATAAAAACAAAGGATTCAAAATGGTTTAAACATAAAGGAAATAACTATTTTACAATAAGGGTTATTAAAAAAATATCGATTTATTTTTTTAACTGGAAACTTAAATAACATGGTTTCGGAATTTAAAATAAGATAATTAATGAATGTAAATAAAAATTAATAAATATAACTTATAAATATGATATTTAATTAAGATTAACTATTTATATAATGTATAAACTATATAACATAATGTTTTCCGTACGTGATAATTTAAATATTTATTTACTACAAACAATTATATCTGTATCGTTTTATAAAAACAATTGAAGTGTAATTCCAATGTTTTGAGAAATTTTGCTTTAAAGCTTTAGTCGTCATGTGAGTTGTTTCTTCGGTTTTTCTGTCAAAAATTGGAATGCTTTTTGGCATGGATTCTATCCCATAAACTATAATTTAATTAAAGAGTTGAATTTACGTAGTTTTACATATGGACCACAATTACTCGATTGGATTGAGGTCATGTTTTTTTTTACTCTTTTGGATGCATGGCAATGTGCCCAAAACACCGTAGTGAAGATAGCAACGCACGCCCAGCCACGTTTCGAAATTCGAAAACATTTAACCAAAAATTCACCACACACAATATTTTGACCATAAACAAAAGTGTTCAAATACTCAACGAAAGTGTTCAATATTATGCTTATGCTTGTCATGTGTCAATTTCAGATTTAAGTACACAATTAGCAGATTCCGTGGCTCAGTTGGTAAATCGGTCGATTTGATTTGATGTGATGTGATGAATTAAATGACCCTGGTTCGATCCTCAGCCAAACTGTTTTGTTTTTTTTTTTTTTTTTGTTATTTTTATATTATTAATTATTTAATGTAAAAATCGCAGTGTACAACATTTTTATTTTTGCCACATCCCCGGACTAATCTATTGCTTTTTCTTTTGTTCTAAACTGTGCAGTTTTCAATGTGCTATGATTTCGAAAGTAAGCCTTAAGTATAAATAACTCAGTGAAACACAGAAAATAATTCTTATATACCACTATGTAATGATGAAAGCACTACCCCATGACAGCAGAACAACCCTGGCGGGGTTTGGCAAACTTAGGCGCTAATGTTTGGAAAATGATTTTTTAATCGTCTTACTCCCAATACTGGACAATTAAGAGCCCAAAAACTGAAGCGTTGATAAGCGAAGAAATCCACTGTTCACCCAAATTAAATGCGTAAAAAAACATATGTTCCGCGCCTAAGTTAGCAAAATCACGCCAGGGGTCTGCACTCATGGGGTAGTACTGTCACCTCTATATAAGAGGTGGTAAATAAGAATTTCGACTTTTTTTTAAATTTGTTTCACTGTGCAAACCTTTCAGGTTTTAAATATAAAAAAAAATTAATTTATAAACTTAATGGGTTTGCTTTAAAAACTCTCCAGTTTTAATAATAAACTTGAAGTCTAAATAATAACCCTTTTGGCTTTAAATGGTTTACTATTTGAAACCCAAAAATTTAAATTCATTAATTTTTCGAACGTAAATTGAAAATATAAACTTTTAGGTTTAATTCGAGCTATACATTCAAAAAGAATTTTAAGGGTTTTCAATTTTAACTCAAATTTTCAACCGTATGGTATGGAATTGTGTGACTAGTCTTTTGTGACTAGGCTTTTGTGGCTGGGCTTTTGTAGCTAGGCTTGCATTGCTAGGTTTTTGTGGCTAGGCTTACGTTGTTTGATATTAGTTTCTGGAATTGTGTGGCTAGTCTTTTGTGGCTGGGCTTTTGTGGCTGGACTTTTGTGGGTAGGCTTGCGTTGCTAGGTTTTTGGGGCTAGACTTACGTTATATGGTCTTACTTTCTGGAATTGTGTGGCTATTCTTCTGTGGGTAAGCTTATGTGGATAGAGGCTTTTCTAGCTAGGTTTTTGTGGCTAGGCTTAAGTTGCTAGGGTTCTGTAGCTAAATTAACGTTACTAATTGTAAGTCTTATTTTCTGGAATTGTGTGGCTAGGCTTACGGTTCTAGGTCTTAGTTGCTGGAATTGTGTGGCTAGTCCCTTGTGGCTATGTTTTTGTGACTAGGCATAAACAAATTTATAATTTTCAACTTATGAATTGCATGGGAGGTCTGTAGGATTTCAAAAGCATTCAACATAGCAGATCCTTAGTTTTTTATGTACATGTGAACCAAGTTTCATGGAATTATCTGAACTAATTCTTATCCTGTGTTTAAGGATAAAATACAGACAGACGAACGGACGTACAGGCAGGCGGACAGATGACGCTGATCAAGAATATATATACTTTTCTTTACCGAACTTTTATTTATCGTACTTGCTTATTTCAGAGTTTTATAAACGTTGGCACATAGCTTATATCGCCTGACTTTACAGGCTTAGGGTATTAAGACGCTAGCAAAAATAGTCCAAATTGTTACAGGATTATTAACTTTGATTTTGCTTTGCATGTAAAAATAATAATCTGTATTATTTTCATGCGAAAGGAATGCAACTATTATTACTCATATTTATACTTTTCAAAAAGTTTTTCTTACGAAAATAGGTATGTACCATCCAAAAATATTTGTGGGCAATATTTTGTATTAATGTTTGTTTTATAAAGTTGAATTCACGGTTATTTGTTAGAATCGTTAATTTATTAATTTTTAATCCGCTTAAGAACAATTTGTTATTAAAACAGTTATAAGAATACTATTAGGTTTTTAACAACTTGAAATAAGCAGTTTTATCGTTGTATTCATATTTTCGTCGTATTCACATTGTTTATGCTTTCTATTTGAAAGATAAAACAAACGTTAGAGCTCAAAAAACGTTTTTTTTTCTTTCAAATAGAATACAAAAACAATGTGAATATGACTTGAATTTAAATACAACGATACAACTGTGTATTTCAAGTTGTGAAAAACCTATATATTTATATAGAAATGAGTTTGGCTTATTTTTCAGTACTTTAACACTTGATTGAACGTAGTAAGTTCAAAATCGTTGCTGATATATTAAAAGATGAGTTAGAAGAGTGTTTGAAATATTTTTTTCAAAAGAAATACCTATGTACTAAAATATTTAAAAATATTTTATTCTTGATTTTCTCGAATTCTTCAAATCAAGGAAAAATATAGACGCCAACATTTCCTGTTTACAAATAAAATTGGATTATGAAAGTTGAACGAGCTGTAGCTATATTTTCTGTTTCACTGAACATGAAAAATTTTAAAACTCTTATTTTTAAATAACACATTGACTTACAGATGTCTACATAGACTGGAGAAGAGAGTTAGGAGTTGAGAACTTTATGAATTTTTGACAATTTTAAGTGATATAAAGCAATTAATAAAAACCTAAGCATAAATAATGAGCAGCAGCGTTTTCATTCCGATTATACACAAGTTAAAAGAAATAATTGCAAACATTGCCTTCCACAAGCAGTGTGTTCGAAATTTGCTGTGGTGTATTGTGGTGAATTTAAAAACTGTGGCTGAGTTCGAAAAAACCCGACGTCGGATTTTTCAGCCACATTTTCGAATTCGAATATGCATGCGTTGCTATCTTCACTCCGGTGCCCAAAACATATTTTCTTAAAGTTTAACTTTAATAACTCAGAGACTGTTATTTATTCGTAAATATATATGCTAAAAAACTGGATTTGAGGTAAAAATACCATTTTTTAACCATAGGTATACGATATTTTAACCATAGGTATTTTTAGTAAAGGTATAGAACTTTGAAATGGAATAAACAAGGACGAGTTTTTAAAATTGACATGAAATTGAATTTATCCAAAAGATAATCTTTTCGCATTATAATTTAAATATGATTTGTGGCATATGACCCCCACGGCTGGCTAGGACGTAATATCTGGTGGTCCAATTTTCAATCACTTTTCCCAACATTTGTGGCCATACATCGGCAAAACGTGGCGAATGTTATCCTCCAAGAGGTCTACCATTTCGGGCTTATCGGCGACTTCAAATATGCTTCAAATATTCCCAAAGAAAATAGTCTAGCGACTTTAAATAGCACGATCTTGGAGGCCAATTAACGGGTCCGGAACGTGAAATTATGAGGTTACCAAACGTTTCCTTCAGTAAATCAATTGTGGTACGAGCTGTGTGACGTGATGCGCCGTTTTGTTGAAACCACAGCTGCTGCGCATCATGGCTGTTCAATTGAGGAACGAAAAAGCCAGTAGTAATGGCTCTATAGCGGTCACCATTGACTGTAACGTTCTGACCAGCATCGTTCTTAAAGAAGTAACGTACCAATGATTCCACCAGACCATAAAACACACCAAACAGGCACTTTTTCTGGATGTAATGGTGTCTCAACATACACTTGATGATTATCTTCACTCCAAATACGGCAGTTTTGTTTATTGACGAAGCCATTCAACCAAAAATGAGCTTCATCATTAACAAAATTTTCTTATGAAAATTTCGAACAGAACCATTATTTTCAAATTAAATTTGCACTATTTGGAAGCGTTGTTCAGGTGTGCCAAAAAAAATGCCAAAACAAAGTAAACACAAATCACTTGACAGCTGACAACTTATAGTACTATACCTTTAAAAAAAAACACCCTTTATATGAAGAATCGACTTTTAATGTATCGGTAGTAAATATTTCCAATAATTTTTAGTATGGGTTAATTGGCGGTTTTTTTATTCTTAATTCAGATTTTAAGGGTAAATTCTGAATTCCAACCATGCATTTGTAAAACCTTCCACGTTACCTATGAGTCCTTAACTAGGTCTCGTGTCAAGTTTTGTTTATTCCCATAGTCACACTGCGGCATGTGGTTCCGAAATCCTCACCTTTGTCATAATTACTCCACAAAAATATCAAACGTAAAAATAAAGAATTTCATAGCAGATTTTTATTTATAAAATTCATTTTTTTAGTTTTATACTTTGCCGCAAATATATCACCATCATTTATGTAAGCGTTTCCCCTAATTTCGACATCATTAAATACGAGCAGAGGTTAAATTATTGTTTTCTGATAATTGTGCGGCGCCATATTAGGAATAAACATGCAACAGTCATAAATTGACAGCCCAAAACGCACATGTGCGAGAAAAAAAATTAATTTAACACGATAAAGAATAAAAATTGATTTCTCTATGAATGGCATACAAATAGATACAAAAGCATTTCATACTAAATTAAAAAAAGAAAAAAATTCGAAGAGGGAGACGTTTATAAAGAATTTATTCTATCGCATAAACATATCAACAAAAGCGTCGGCAACACTTTATTGAATTACTCCTAGCTGTCATGAATTGACATAATGGAAAATCATAATTTTTGGATTTAATAAAAACGAAGAAAAAACAAAATAAATATGCTAGAGATGCAAGATTCAAATCATATCCGAATGTACAAAGGGTTAATGCTAGGGTGAGAGCATTTTTAATATTGAAATCAATTGTGTTTATTAATGCTTGTTGGAAGGGGTAACTAGCGTGTTTGATGCTTTGGTGACACAAGTGCATGCAATGCGTTGACAATTAAATTTCATGTGCTGATGTCAGTGGGACAGAAACAATTAGTGAAAATTATTAGATGAATAGTGATAAGAATAATATTGATGAGAGTTCTGCATTAAGTTGATGGCATCTTTGAACAATGGTGGGAAAATTTTTTGATTTGAATTACTTACTCTCGCGTTTGTTCCTTTCTTTGAATATGCATACTACAAATTCAATTGGAGCTTATGTCGAGTATATTTAAATTTATATACCAATAAAATTATAATAGGCTATCATTTCGAGTGCAGTAAAGATTTATTACCTCATTTTTTCTGAAATTAAATATTACATTTTTGATAATGGAGTTCTGCACTTTAAACTGTTTGAAAATCATATTTGAAAGATAAAATCAAAAATTACTTAAGAAATAATTCATGAAAACTTGATTTATTTTAAATTGTAAATGAAAAAAGTTACGAGATTATCATGATATCAATGATACGTCAGTTTTTAATTTCCATGACTCAATAACTCTCGCAAATTTTATATTCTTCAACAGAATCCAAAAATAAATATTGATTCTTTCTGTAAGTTTAAAAAAAACTAAGCCGAGCAATTCCTTAGTCGAGACTGTGGTACAAAAGTCAAAAATAAGGACTGACAATGGGCAAGCTCAAACGAGTAAGCACTTTCACTAAGACGGTGTGTGAAATAACGAAAATTTAGAAAAAAAACGATCTTGCGATGACCTTATTACACTCATACACTCTATGGTACACTTTCTTTAATCTCTCTATTAAAGCCACCTATTTTACCTTTGCGACACAAAATTGCTGAAAATTAATTTTACAAAAGTTATTAAAGATATCGACAAACGGTCATTTATATTGACTAGCGAAAATATCAAACTTAATTTTAAATTTAATATTGTTGTTTTTTTTGGTTGTTGTTGTTTCTGTATGTCATGTCAAAATAGACCAACAAAAAAAAAAGGTACCCCGCTGGTTGTAATCAAAAAATGTTTGTGCTTCATTTGAATATAAAAACCACGACGGGAATATGTTAAGAATTAATGCCGTTATCGTCGGTACCAAAATAAAGAGGTTCGTGCAACAAATAACGGAACTTTAGCACTCAAAATTCAAAATTTTCAAAAAGAGGTATTTTTTAGGACTTAAAATAGGTCTAATTCCGTTCTTTTAAGAGCTACCTTAATGATTCTGGTACCGACGAGAATGACTGCTGTTATTAATATGAGTTGCTAAATTATTTAAATCGGACGATTTTTTCAATAACTTTTTATTACAACCAATCGCGAAGAAGTGGTTTCGAGATAATCGCATTTAAAGTTGTGAAATGTGTTTTCAAAATAATAAAATAAAAAAAAAAAATATTAGAGATTTTTCCGTTGCATTTGGCTGTTCACTATCAAAAACAAAAAGATTCATCCAAATCGGATCATTGGTTTACGATAAATGAGGTGGAAAGTGCTGGAAGACATGGTATTCAAAACAGTATTATAATAATTCTATGGTAAGATTTGTTTAATATAAGCATATTTTTGGTAAATAAAATATATTTCATACATTTTTTTTTTATTTTTTTTTTTAAACAATTAAGAAAAATGCATTCTAAGAGAAAAAATAACGGTAAATAAAAAGAAATAATAGCTCCCAACTGTAAGTATATTTGAAAAAACAAAAACAAAATTTTGAGAAAAAAACAAAAACAACATTGCATTAGTACTTTGCTTGCAAAAATACATTACAATGTATAAAATGGTAGATCACCAAATCTGTGTATATGAGGTGATCTTACGCCTGTCTTGCATCTACATATAAAAATTAGCCAAAAAAAACTACTTATAGAATTGGCTTGAAATTTTCATAGTATGTTCCCAATATTATGTTAGTTCATAAAAGCAAAACAAAGCATTTTCGAAAAAAAATTTTTTTCCATAGGTAAAAGGTGGCCTTAAATAATATTAAAACATCACATTTCTGGCAAAGAAAGAATCCTCCCATTGAGGAATAATTTTAAACTTTGAACCAAACTCAAAATGAAGCCCGAATACGAATGCAATTCTTAGACCAAATATTGCCAATTCCAATGCCAAGCTTGCGCCACAGCACAAGTCATAAGCCATAGCCATAAGCCCAAGCCAAAGCAGAAGCCGAAGCCCAAGCCCAAGCACAAGCCCAAGCCCAAGCCCAAGCCCATGCCCAAGCCCAAGCCCAAGCCCAAGCCCAAGCCCAAGCCCAAGCCCAAGCCCAAGCCCAAGCCCAAGCCCAAGCCCAAGCCCAAGCCCAAGCCCAAGCCCAAGCCCAAGCCCAAGCCCAAGCCCAAGCCCAAGCCCAAGCCCAAGCCCAAGCCCAAGCCCAAGCCCAAGCCCAAGCCCAAGCCCAAGCCCAAGCCCAAGCCCAAGCCCAAGCCCAAGCCCAAGCCCAAGCCCAAGCCCAAGCCCAAGCCCAAGCCCAAGCCCAAGCCCAAGCCCAAGCCCAAGCCCAAGCCCAAGCCCAAGCCCAAGCCCAAGCCCAAGCCCAAGCCCAAGCCCAAGCCCAAGCCCAAGCCCAAGCCCAAGCCCAAGCCCAAGCCCAAGCCCAAGCCCAAGCCCAAGCCCAAGCCCAAGCCCAAGCCCAAGCCCAAGCCCAAGCCCAAGCCCAAGCCCAAGCCCAAGCCCAAGCCCATGCCCATGCCCAAGCCCAAGCTTAAGCCCAAGTCCAAGCCTAAGCCCAAGCCCCAGCCCAAGCCCAAGCCCAAGCCCAAAGCCCAAGCCCAATCCCAAGCCCAAGCCCAAGCCCAAGCACAGGCCCAAGCCCAAGCCCACCCACGCCCCCCCACGCCCATCAAAAGCCAAGGTCAGGCAAAAATCTAAACCAAGCTTAGGGCAAGGCCAAGTCCATTCCCAGGCCAATGCCAAGCCAGCCTAGGTCAAAACCAAGCCAATCCCAAAACCAGGCCAAGACAATTTCTATTTGTTCGTATAAATGTTGGCATTTGCTGCATCGCACTCAGGTGCCGCCCCATATAAGTGGGTGCAGAATAAGGCATGATATTTGGAGAAAATTGGTATTGATCTTGCTCCAGAGAATGCTTTTCTCTAAATGCGATCCTAAAATTCTCTTAAAATGATTAAAACCTTCTATGAAAAAGAGAAATACATAAAAATAATTCGATTTGATAGAAAAAGACTCTTTAGTTTTGAGAAAACATTTGTTTTTATTGAAGAAAAAACTTCTCATAGTGAATTTTTTATCAAAATATATGGAAAAATTTTCATTTTCAAAAAATTTTACTGTATAAATGAATTTTTTGTGCGAGAAAAATATTTGTCATTTTAAGAGACATTGAAATATTTCCATTTCCTATTTAAATTCCTAGAAATATTTCTTCGAAAAAGTGAAAATTTATTCATTTGATGAAAATTTTATTTGAAAAGAGAAAATTGCTTTTATCGAAAATAGAGAAATTTTTCACCGGAGGCATTTATGTGTTGTTTTTTTTCTGAGTGTGGGTGTCCATTTTCCTCAGAAACCAGACGTCAGATCGAGACGTTGAAGATGTCATTTTTTGTTTAAATCATGTCTGGCAGGTACACTTTTACGGAAATTTGACTAAACACTTTCGACGGAAGGAGGAGGCAAAACCGAAAAAAACGATAATTTAAAAAATTTTAAAATTGAATTGATAATTTTAAAAACGTAAAAATGAGAGCAGTTTTGAAAATCGTCCTCTTTCTGTGCTCGAGGCACAACCCCGAGTAACACCGGGTTACATCCGCTAGTTATTAATAAATAAATATTAAATAAATAAAATGTCTCGTACATACAAATTTTATAATTAAGAAATGTTTTAAACCATAAAACTTAGCGGACAAAACTAAATCAGTCTAGAAATTTGTTTACAAATTTGACTACTTCTCTGTAAATTTTCGGTAATAATAAACGGTACTGCCTATACTATACATAAAAGTACACTTAAACTTTGGGCACAACTATTTTTTTCAAATAAAGTATTAAAAAGTAAAGTATTTAAAAGTTTTTTGGGGGGTATTACCCCCTTTACCCCCTTGTATCCGCACCTGCTTTCAGATGCATCATTTTATAGAGAATATAACTGCATTTTAATATTTTTAAAAAATGCATTATTTAAAAATTGAATTTTGAGCAGCCTTGGCCCCAGTGTGCATCGCCAGCTCGGTATGATTGAGCCTTAATTCACAGTACAACAATGCCTATTACCATATTCAACTTTTATTTGTTATTTATTCGTGTTTTGTTCTTGTTGTACTACTTTCCAAATTTAGGGGATAAACTTACTTCAACGAGAGATAAAAAAGAATAAACAACCACTTGTTGTCTGAATTCATATGCCAAACAAGAAATAACAAACAAACATTTTTATGTATGTATTCTAGAGACAGACTGATTTACAGCTAGATAGTAAGTTAGACAGGAGGATGAAAAACATTTTTGGAGATGTTTAACCAGTTAGATGATTGCATAGAAAACGGGTGGGTGGCAATAATAGTTGTCTGTGTGGATGTAAATGGCATGCATAAATAGACAAACTTTCAAATTTGTTTATAGCCACTGGTTACTTTACTACCTTTGACGGTAACCTTTACTTATCTTTACTGCATACTAAGCTGCTGCAACTAAAAATAACATCAACAGCACCTTGATATTTCCATCATCATCAACATAATTGCGTAGGTTGGTAGTTAACATGAAGACTCTTGGTGGAAAAATGTTCATCCATTTTTGCAGCTTAACCTTAACTGTTCTTAACAGCATTTCAAATTTATAACTTCAATTTATCTAGCATTTTCACAGAGCAACTTAGAAAATAAAATAAAAAAAATATTCGATAATTTTTCTCCCTGGAGGTCATGCTTGTATAGGAGAGAAAAAAATTTGTAGAAAAAAAAATTGGCAACGAAAGACTTACAAAAAATGTAAAATATGAAAGTTTTAGCAAAGCGGTCTCGTTAGTACCAGCCAGGGGCCCCTGGTTCATATTCTGTTTAGTTCTAAGCTTTTACCTTTCTTTAATAATTGTAGTTGAGGTTAGCAAAGTTTGTGCATAAGATATTAAATGGACTGAGGTAGAAGCACAACATTTATCTGAATATGTTTTCCGCCACACAAAGAATTTCTTGCATATTTCCTCCTTCCTCCCCACTTCCTCCTCAATGATTAAGCAATACAGACTTTACAGACTTTTTCAATACGAAAAATCGCTTCATTACTTGGTACAAAGCTGAAACAAAAGCCAAAAATTGTTAATTTCATGAATCGAAAAGTTCATTTCATAAAGCCTAGTTTTAGTTAAAGATAATAAATTCATAGATATATCTAGGTCATGCTGCTTACAAGGAAGTTATTGTAGAGCTCTTTAAGCTTTATTATAGTGTAAAAAACGATACTGCAATTATCTAAAAACTGAAAGCTAAAAAGCAAACTTATAAAAATTTTCAACTTCTGTTATACTCAAAAGTTATATTTTCATCACTCTTAAATACATAAATAATAAAGAAATCTTTTCAGGTATTCAAGATTTTAATTTTAAAGGCACAAAAACAGATTAGTTAATCCCCATCGCTGCAACTAGATAACAAGAAAAGATCTATGAAAGTAGTCCATTATGTCAGTAGGTAAAAAAGATTCCACTAGAAGAAAAAAATCAACAAAAGAGAAGCATAATTTGAACTGAACAAATATTGACACAACGAATGCATAGAGACAGCAATGGCAACCGGCAAGCAGCAGCAGCAATGAAAATGTCAACGATGTTGTCAACCCTGATATAACCCTAAAAAAGCTTTTGGCAGCAAAAAAAACATAATCAAAAAAGACATAGTTTCGATAGTATCGTAAGTGTAGACGTAGAATTCCGTTTAAGTTGTAACCTCTTCTACTTTGTCTCTTTGGTATGATTGTTTTGTTAATTTTGCACGTATTTTTATTGATCTTACAAAAATTAACAAATTAATTAATAACACTCAATTATGGACTACTTATCGAGGCCAAAACAAAGAAAAAGTTAAAAAGTAAGTATGATTAAATGAGCAAGCAAAAAGAAACAAGCAAAATTTCAAATTTTTTCGATCATTTCATTTAGTTTGATAGGTTGAGTTCATTGACTTAGTTGAAAAGAAGGCGAAGCAAATGCACTTTACATTGGTGCCACTTTCGTCTCTGCCCGATATATATTTAGTTTGCGAGCTACAGTCAGTTTAACTACTAATTTCAAATTAAAATTAAAATCCCGATTTTTAAAAATTGTATGGTAACTATATTTCACGCTGAGCACATGCCTTTTCAATTAGTGCCACTCTCGTCCGATATTTAGTTTGCGAGCTACCCTTTCCTCTCCGTTCGATGTATAGTTTGCGAACTACACTGTATAAAAATTAAACACATAAAAACAAAAATTAAAATTTTACGCCATCTATTGGGTAAAAGCATAAAACGAAATATGATCCAACTCGTTTTTTTTTCATAAGAGTTAAATCTAACCGGATCACAGACCCATTTCGTTAAAGTTAACAGTTCGAGTTCATTGACTGAGTTGAAAAGAGATTCATGACCTCTGGTTTCAAAATAGAGCACTTAGTAAACTAGAACAGAAGTGCATAAATACACTCAATGCGAACCAATGCTTACAATGCTACCAATACGAACTAGAACTTCCAGTTTCACGTAAGCACGTGTTCACGTGTTTTTAAAAAAATCAAGTAAAAACACAAAACTCAACTACACGTGTCTTTTATTCACGAACAACACGTGAAGTTCGTATTCACGTGAAAGTGCCAATGACCCACTTGTGACCTCAGAAAATCCCACTGCATCCGATTGGCCATAGAATCATCCATTTTGGTCCAAAAGTTCCATGGAAACTATATAAGTGCCAATGACTCACCTGTGACCTCAGATAATCCCACTGCATCCGATTGGCCATAGAATCATCCAGTTTGGTCCAAATGTTCCATGGAACCCATTATAGTACCTACCAATGACCCGCCTGTGACCTCAGATAATCCCACTGCATCCGATTGGTCATAGAATCATCCATTTTGGTCCAAACGTTCCATGGAACCCATAAATGTGCCAATGACCCACCTGTGACCTCAGGTAATCCCACTGCATCCGATTGTCCATAGAATCATACATTTTGGTCCAAATGTTCCATGGAACCCATAAATGTGCCAATGACCCACCTGTGACCTCAGATAATCCCACTGCATCCGATTGGCTATAGAATCATCCATTTTGATCCAAATGTTCCATGGAACCCATACATATGCCAATGACCCGCCTGTGACCTCAGATAATCCCACTGCATCCGATTGGTCATAGAATCATCCATTTTGGTCCAAACGTTCCATAGAACCCATAAATGTGCCAATGACCCACCTGTGACCTCAGATAATCCCACTGCATCCGATTGGTCATAGAATCATCCATTTTGGTCCAAACGTTCCATGGAACCCATAAATGTGCCAATGACCCACCTGTGACCTCAGATAATCCCACTGCATCCGATTGGCCATAGAATCATCCATTTTGGTCCAAATGTTCCATGGAACCCATCAAAGTACCAATGACCCGCCTGTGACCTCAGATAATCCCACTGCATCCGATTGGCCATAGAATCATCCATTTTGGTCCAAATGTTCCATGGAACCCATCAAAGTACCAATGACCCGCCTGTGACCTCAGATAATCCCACTGCATCCGATTGGCTATAGAATCATCCATTTTGGTCCAAATGTTCCATGGAACCCATAAATGTGCCAATGACCCGCCTGTGACCTCAGATAATCCCACTGCATCCGATTGGCCATAGAATCATCCATTTTGGTCCAAATGTTCCATGGAACCCATAAATGTGCCAATGACCCACCTGTGACCTCAGATAATCCCACTGCATCCGATTGGCTATAGAATCATCCATTTTGGTCGAAATGTTCCATTGAACCCATAAATGTGCCAATGACCCACCTGTGACCTCAGATAATCCCACTGCATCCGATTGGCCATGGAATCATCCATTTTGGTCCAAATGTTCCATGGAACCCATCAAAGTACCAATGACCCGCCTGTGACCTCAGATAATCCCACTGCATCCGATTGGCCATAGAATCATCCATTTTGGTCCAAATGTTTCATGGAACCCATCAAAGTACCAATGACCCGCCTGTGACCTCAGATAATCCCACTGCATCCGATTGGCCATAGAATCATCCATTTTGGTTCAAATGTTCCATTAAACCCATCAAAGTACCAATGACCCACCTGTGACCTCAGATAATCCCACTGCATCCGATTGGCCATAGAATCATCCATTTTGGTCCAAATGTTCCATGGAAACCATCAAAGTACCAATGACCCGCCTGTGACCTCAGATAATTCAACTGCATCCGATTGGCCATAGAATCATCCATTTTGGTCCAAATGTTCCATGGAACCCATACATATGCCAATGACCCGCCTGTGACCTCAGATAATCCCACTGCATCCGATTGGCTATAGAATCATCCATTTTGGTCCAAATGTTCCATGGAACCCATAAATGTGCCAATGACCCGCCTGTGACCTCAGATAATCCCACTGCATCCGATTGGCCATAGAATCATCCATTTTGGTCCAAATGTTCCATAGAACCCATCAAGGTACCAATGACCCGCCTGTGACCTCAGATAATCCCACTGCATCCGATTGGCCATAGAATCATCCATTTTGGTCCAAATGTTCCATGGAAACCATCAAAGTACCAATGACCCGCCTGTGACCTCAGATAATCCAACTGCATCCGATTGGCCATAGAATCATCCATTTTGGTCCAAATGTTCCATGGAACCCATACATATGCCAATGACCCGCCTGTGACCTCAGATAATCCCACTGCATCCGATTGGCTATAGAATCATCCATTTTGGTCCAAATGTTCCATGGAACCCATAAATGTGCCAATGACCCGCCTGTGACCTCAGATAATCCCACTGCATCCGATTGGCCATAGAATCATCCATTTTGGTCCAAATGTTCCATGGAACCCATAAATGTGCCAATGACCCACCTGTGACCTCAGATAATCCCACTGCATCCGATTGGCCATAGAATCATCCATTTTGGTCCAAATGTTCCATGGAACCCATCAAAGTACCAATGACCCGCCTGTGACCTCAGATAATCCCACTGCATCCGATTGGCCATAGAATCATCCATTTTGGTCCAAATGTTCCATGGAACCCATAAATGTGCCAATGACCCGCCTGTGACCTCAGATAATCCCACTGCATCCGATTGGCCATAGAATCATCCATTTTGGTCCAAATGTTCCATGGAACCCATAAATGTGCCAATGACCCACCTGTGACCTCAGATAATCCCACTGCATCCGATTGGCCATAGAATCATCCATTTTGGTCCAATTGTTCCATAGAACCCATCAAGGTACCAATGACCCGCCTGTGACCTCAGATAATCCCACTGCATCCGATTGGCCATAGAATCATCCATTTTGGTCCAAATGTTCCATGGAACCCATCAAAGTACAAATGACCCACCTGTGACCTCAGATAATCCCACTGCATCCGATTGGCCATAGAATCATCCATTTTGGTCCAAATGTTCCATTAAACCCATAAATGTGCCAATGACCCACCTGTGACCTCAGATAATCCCACTGCATCCGATTGGCCATAGAATCATCCATTTTGGTCCAAATGTTCCATGGAACCCATAAATGTGGGAATGACCCACCAGTGACCTCATATAATCCCACTGCATCCGATTGGCCATGGAATCATCCATTTTGGTCCAAATGTTCCATGGAACCCATAAATGTGGGAATGACCCACCTGTGACCTCAGATAATCCCACTGCATCCGATTGGCCATAGAATCATCCATTTTGGTCCAAATGTTCCATGGAACCCATCAAAGTACCAATGACCCACCAGTGACCTCAGATAATCCCACTGCATCCGATTGGCCATAGAATCATCCATTTTGGTCCAAATGTTCCATGGAACCCATCAAAGTACCAATGACCCGCCTGTGACCTCAGATAATCCCACTGCATCCGATTGGCCATAGAATCATCCATTTTGGTCCAAATGTTCCATTAAACCCATAAATGTGCCAATGACCCACCTGTGACCTCAGATAATCCCACTGCATCCGATTGGCCATAGAATCATCCATTTTGGTCCAATTGTTCCATAGAACCCATCAAGGTACCAATGACCCGCCTGTGACCTCAGATAATCCCACTGCATCCGATTGGCCATAGAATCATCCATTTTGGTCCAAATGTTCCATGGAACCCATAAATGTGCCAATGACCCACCTGTGACCTCAGATAATTCCACTGCATCCGATTGGCCATAGAATCATCCATTTTGGTCCAAATGTTCCATGGAAACCATCAAAGTACCAATGACCCGCCTGTGACCTCAGATAATCCCACTGCATCCGATTGGCCATAGAATCATCCATTTTGGTCCAAATGTTCCATGGAACCCATCAAAGTACCAATGACCCGCCTGTGACCTCAGATAATCCCACTGCATCCGATTGGCCATAGAATCATCCATTTTGGTCCAAATGTTCCATTAAACCCATAAATGTGCCAATGACCCACCTGTGACCTCAGATAATCCCACTGCATCCGATTGGCCATAGAATCATCCATTTTGGTCCAAATGTTCCATGGAACCCATCAAAGTACCAATGACCCACCTGTGTCCTCAGATAATCCCACTGCATCCGATTGGCCATGGAATCATCCATTTTGGTCCAAATGTTCCATGGAACCCATAAATGTGGGAATGACCCACCTGTGACCTCAGATAATCCCACTGCATCCGATTGGCCATAGAATCATCCATTTTGGTCCAAATGTTCCATGGAACCCATCAAAGTACCAATGACCCGCCTGTGACCTCAGATAATCCCACTGCATCCGATTGGCTATAGAATCATCCATTTTGGTCCAAATGTTCCATGGAACCCATAAATGTGCCAATGACCCGCCTGTGACCTCTGATAATCCCACTGCATCCGATTGGCCATAGAATCATCCATTTTGGTCCAAATGTTCCATGGAACCCATATCTGTGCCAATGACCCACCTGTGACCTCAGATAATCCCACTGCATCCGATTGGCCATAGAATCATCCATTTTGGTCCAAATGTTCCATGGAAACCATCAAAGTACCAATGACCCGTCTGTGACCTCAGATAATCCCACTGCATCCGATTGGCCATAGAATCACCCATTTTGGTCCAAATGTTCCATTAAACCCATAAATGTGCCAATGACCCGCCTGTGACCTCTGATAATCCCACTGCATCCGATTGGCCATAGAATCATCCATTTTGGTCCAAATGTTCCATGGAAACCATCAAAGTACCAATGACCCGCCTGTGACCTCAGATAATCCCACTGCATCCGATTGGCCATAGAATCATCCATTTTGGTCCAAATGTTCCATGGAAACCATCAAAGTACCAATGACCCGCCTGTGACCTCAGATAATCCCACTGCATCCGATTGGCCATAGAATCATCCATTTTGGTCCAAATGTTCCATGGAACCCATAAATGTGCCAATGACCCGCCTGTGACCTCAGATAATCCCACTGCATCCGATTGGCCATAGAATCATCCATTTTGGTCCAAATGTTCCATGGAACCCATAAATGTGCCAATGACCCACCTGTGACCTCAGATAATCCCACTGCATCCGATTGGCCATAGAATCACCCATTTTGGTCCAAATGTTCCATGGAACCCATATATGTGGGAATGACCCACCAGTGACCTCATATAATCCCACTGCATCCGATTGGCCATAGAATCATCCATTTTGGTCCAAATGTTCCATGGAACCCATAAATGTGCCAATGACCCACCTGTGACCTCAGATAATCCCACTGCATCCGATTGGCCATAGAATCATCCATTTTGGTCCAAATGTTCCATGGAACCCATATATGTGGGAATGACCCACCAGTGACCTCATATAATCCCACTGCATCCGATTGGCCGTAGAATCATCCATTTTGGTCCAAATGTTCCATGGAACCCATCAAAGTACCAATGACCCACCTGTGACCTCAGATAATCCCACTGCATCCGATTGGCCATAGAATCATCCATTTTGGTCCAAATGTTCCATGGAAACCATCAAAGTACCAATGACCCGCCTGTGACCTCAGATAATCCCACTGCATCCGATTGGCCATAGAATCATCCATTTTGGTCCAAATGTTCCATGGAACCCATCAAAGTACCAATGACCCGCCTGTGACCTCAGATAATCCCACTGCATCTGATTGGCCATAGAATCATCCATTTTGGTCCAAATGTTCCATTAAACCCATAAATGTGCCAATGACCCACCTGTGACCTCAGATAATCCCACTGCATCCGATTGGCCATAGAATCACCCATTTTGGTCCAAATGTTCCATGGAACCCATAAATGTGGGAATGACCCACCAGTGACCTCATATAATCCCACTGCATCCGATTGGCCATAGAATCATCCATTTTGGTCCAAATGTTCCATGGAACCCATAAATGTGCCAATGACCCACCTGTGACCTCAGATAATCCCACTGCATCCGATTGGCCATAGAATCATCCATTTTGGTCCAAATGTTCCATGGAACCCATATATGTGGGAATGACCCACCAGTGACCTCATATAATCCCACTGCATCCGATTGGCCGTAGAATCATCCATTTTGGTCCAAATGTTCCATGGAACCCATCAAAGTACCAATGACCCACCTGTGACCTCAGATAATCCCACTGCATCCGATTGGCCATAGAATCATCCATTTTGGTCCAAATGTTCCATTAAACCCATAAATGTGCCAATGACCCACCTGTGACCTCAGATAATCCCACTGCATCCGATTGGCCATAGAATCATCCATTTTGGTCCAAATGTTCCATGCAACCCATAAATGTGGGAATGACCCACCAGTGACCTCATATAATCCCACTGCATCCGATTGGCCATGGAATCATTCATTTTGGTCCAAATGTTCCATGGAACCCATAAATGTGGGAATGACCCACCTGTGACCTCAGATAATCCCACTGCATCCGATTGGCCATAGAATCATCCATTTTGGTCCAAATGTTCCATGGAACCCATCAAAGTACCAATGACCCGCCTGTGACCTCAGATAATCCCACTGCATCCGATTGGCCATAGAATCATCCATTTTGGTCCAAATGTTCCATTAAACCCATAAATGTGCCAATGACCCACCTGTGACCTCAGATAATCCCACTGCATCCGATTGGCCATAGAATCATCCATTTTGGTCCAATTGTTCCATAGAACCCATCAAGGTACCAATGACCCGCCTGTGACCTTAGATAATCCCACTGCATCCGATTGGCCATAGAATCATCCATTTTGGTCCAAATGTTCCATGGAACCCATCAAAGTACCAATGACCCACCAGTGACCTCAGATAATCCCACTGCATCCGATTGGCCATAGAATCATCCATTTTGGTCCAAATGTTCCATGGAACCCATCAAAGTACCAATGACCCGCCAGTGACCTCAGATAATCCCACTGCATCCGATTGGCCATAGAATCATCCATTTTGGTCCAAATGTTCCATTAAACCCATAAATGTGCCAATGACCCACCTGTGACCTCAGATAATCCCACTGCATCCGATTGGCCATAGAATCATCCATTTTGGTCCAATTGTTCCATAGAACCCATCAAGGTACCAATGACCCGCCTGTGACCTCAGATAATCCCACTGCATCCGATTGGCCATAGAATCATCCATTTTGGTCCAAATGTTCCATGGAACCCATAAATGTGCCAATGACCCACCTGTGACCTCAGATAATCCCACTGCATCCGATTGGCCATAGAATCATCCATTTTGGTCCAAATGTTCCATGGAACCCATAAATGTGCCAATGACCCACCTGTGACCTCAGATAATCCCACTGCATCCGATTGGCCATAGAATCATTCTGAAGCTGAATACGAACCTATCAGTTCGTGCAAAATTAAAACAATACAACCATAAACAACGAAACAAAAACAAAGAAAGCAGCAGGCACATAAGCAGCTGATGATTGATTTTCTTATATAAAAACATGCATTTTTCTTCTTATATTTTACTATTTTCTGACTTTCATATAATAGTGGCAAAAACCAAAATTAGATATTCATTCAGCGTAGGATATATCCGATATTTAAGTATATATATTATCTTTGAACGATAAGTATTAAAGGCTGTAGGTATACCCTAAAGTATTCGCCAAAAACGTTGCATGACCTTCAAAAAATCTGTTAAAACGACCCCATACAAACCGCGCTGTAAGACGTAATTCTACGTCAAAACAAAAACATAGTTATTTGGTTCGTTGCGGGCGTGACAGAACACGGAGATAGTCAATTCAGAGGCCAGCTAATTGGGTTTAATTATTTAAGCTACTAGAAAGGAGTACAAAAAGGGTTACTCACAAACTACTAAAGACAAATATGTCAAATAATTTTTGACATTTGTATGTCATGTTTTCAGTTCAATTGGGGTGGGAAGTTTTGAGTTCAGTTGGATGGTAAGCTTAATAGCAGAGCATTAGAATTTGTTGGGGAAACTGTGCAGCTCTCTATTATTTGATCGTCAAAACTAGGTTGCAAAGTTATGAAATAGCAGGTGAGCTCAAACATTACGTTTGTTGGAATTTAAAAAATAATTCTTAATAATATTGACTCTAAAAGTAAGTGCATTTCTGACGATATTATTAGACTACATAATATATGATGAATTATACAATAAAATCAAAACTTGTTACGATATTATTAGCGTTCATTCTCGGCAGCAATTGGATGGACTACAGAAAGAATCAAGATTTTAACACACAAAATATTCCCGTAGAGCTGAAGTTTGAATTGCAACACACAACTCCACTCCATGTCTGATTATCGACATCACCACTCACCAAACTTTATGAACACCAAATAATCAGAATTTGTTCCCATTATAATCTATTGGTGTTGTCTCTATTCCTCACAATACTGTCGAAGCTACATACGGCAAAGTATGTAAGATAACTTAGTTATTATCCGCGGTCTTGAATGAAGAAGCTACAGTTATTATCTTTGGTGATTTTTATCGCCCAAATATTTCCTGTCATTGATGAAAATTATTTAGCAATATATCTTCTTCATGCAAAACTGTCTCATTTGATTGATTGTACTTATCTTAGTACCTCTTTAGGCAATCATAATTTAAAAATTATATAAAATTATCTAATCCACAAAAAATTCAAGTGTAAAGTAAAGACGAAATAAAAGGAGTTGGCTTAATAAATTAAATTATGAACCTTCTTTATATGTCTCTCTATGGTTGGAGCTATAATTATGTAAATATTTTGTTTTTTAATATTTTTAAAAAATGTAGACTTGGAAAAATGGCAAAAAATCACTTTTTTTCAGACAGCCGCCATTTTGTAATTTTTATACCCCCCCGCGTACTGCGTAAGGGGTATATTAATTTTGTCACGACATATGTTACGCCCATAAGGAGGCGTGGTAGGTATAGAAAAGTATATATATTCTTGCTCAGCATCACTGCCTGAGTTGATTTAGCCATGTCCGTCTGTCTGTCCGTCTGTGGACACGATTACAGCCGTAATTTTGAAGCTATCGTACTGAAATTCGATATTTAAAATTTTTTCTATAAAACTAAGATCAAGTTCGAGAATGGGCAAAATCGGACGAAAACTACGCCTACCTCCCAGACAACCCCAATCATGAATACTCCATAAAATAGCAAATATTTAAGCTACAAAACTTATATTCGGTATTTATGTTATCTACGTCAAAAATTAAGCGTGTAAGAAAAATGGGCGCAATCCACCGACTATCACGCCCACCTCCCATACAATTCCAAAATTGAAAACTATATAAAGAGGCGTGTGTCAAAGCAACATAAATGAAATTAGATATTTATTCATTTTATATCAAAACTAAGACGTGATCGCAAAATGGGCGTCATCCACCAACGAACACGCCCACCTCCAATAGAAGGCCAAAATTGAAAACTATATAATCAGGCTAATAGTTAAGCTACATCAAAAAAAATTTGACACGTTTGTATTTTATATCAAAACTAAGTTGTGGAAGAAAAGTGGGCGTCATCCGCCTACGAACACACCCATGTTCCATACAACCCATAATAGTTAAAACACTTTGAAGAAGCAAATATTTAAGCTACAAAAATTATATTTGGTTTTTGTGTAACATATATCAAAATTGAGCTGTGTTAGAAAAATGGGCGTCATCCACCTACTAACACGCCCACCTCCCATACAACCCCAATATTGAAAACTATATAAAGAGGCGTGTGTCAAAGCTACATAAATAAAATAAGGTATTTATTTATTTTATATCAAAACTAAGGCGTGTTCAAAAAATGGGCGTCTTACGCCAACGAACACGCCCATCTCCCATACAACCCCAAAATTGAAAACTGTATAAACAGGCTAATATTTAAGCTACAGACCTGAAATTGGGTATTTGTGTATATTATATCAAAACTGAGGCGTGATAGAAAAATTGGCGACAATCACTCAAGAACACGCCCACCTCACATACAACCCCAAATTGAAAATTTTAACAGGCTTATCTTTACTTTACAGTAGTGTCCGACCGATTATTCGGCTTCGACTTCGGTAATCGGCCGATATTTGGACCTTCGGCATCGGCTTCGGCCGAGATAGCCGATTATTTTTGCCGAATGTTTTTGCTTTGCTAAACAGTTTTTTTATAAGTTTTTAGAATTTTTTTAATTATTCAGTGAACTCCGTTCAAAATTCCACGTTTGGAACATTTTCCATTGTTTGTTTTGTTTTTCTCTCCTTTTCTGTTCTTTCATGAGTTGGTGTTCACTCGTTGAAAATTTTATTCAAATGATAAATGTAGCATTTTTTATGAACTGGTTCTTTTTTCATACCAAATTTCTTTACTTTCGGTGCAGTCGTTCAGGCGTTATTGAGCCATATATATTTTATTACTTTAAGCGCCCTCTATCGAAAGTTTTTAATATGAAAGTTTTCTATGCTTGGCGACACTTTCGGTACCTTCATGCTGAAGAAACAGAAGATACTCAATAACATCGCGATTAGACGGTAGTTTTGTTAAGTTTGTATTAATTTTCACGAAGCGCATTTTTTATGAATAGCAGATAGTTTGGTTTTAGTATTGAAAATATTTTGTTCGCTTGTGTGTGAGGTTGTGTCTCTTTTCCTTTAGTTGCTGCTTTGCTTGTTTGATTGTTTTTTTTTATGTAATAATATGGCTAAACGGTCGACTGGCTAAACGACTGGAGCGATTTTTATGAAATTGTACGAAGATTCTTCTGACCTAGTAATAAAAGATAGACTTCTAGAAGTTATAAAAACTTTCGATAGAGAGCGCTTAAAGTAATAAAATATATATGACTCAATAACGCATGAAGGACTTGACCGAATGTAAAGAAATTTGGTATGAAAAACGAACCCAAACGAAGATGTACCGAAGCCTAAAGTCCAAAAGCGAAAACTTCACTAAAATTTTGATTCGCTATAACTTTCTTTCCTACGAATGAAATTTGATAGTTTCTACACAAAAGTTTAATGATTTTGTATGAACTTTTGTTATATTAAAAAATAATTTAAAGTGTACTAATTGAGACCTATCCAAAGATCGGTTCACGATCGGTGAAACTGGTGAAGTTATACAAAAAATACCATTTGGATCAGATTTTGGGTTCACAAAAAAAAAAATTGTATTGTTCTGAAATCATCTCAACATAAGATTACATATTAGGGGCGGTAAATGCAAACTTTTATCTCCATATGGCGTGACCCACCTTAACACTCATACCTCATGTAATAA
The DNA here is from genome assembly GCA_958299015.1 of Tetanocera ferruginea. NCBI lineage: Eukaryota > Metazoa > Arthropoda > Insecta > Diptera > Sciomyzidae > Tetanocera > Tetanocera ferruginea. Next base: position 128,740,841 of record OY282640.1, read on the forward strand.
AATGCACGAATTTTAAAATGCTATATATTTTTAATGAACCATAAAAATCACTTTAATTTGTATATCATCAGAATCCTCTTATTACGAAGTCTATTTAACATTAATTTTAAATTTTTTCACCCGTGCCCATTGGAGTTACTTGATCCCAAAGTTGGGGCAAATTTGAAATTTCTTATTTTTCAAAGCGATGTAATCCAAAAAGTTTATGATCTAGTCACTTTAAAAAATTTATATTTTAAGTTCTTACTAAAACGTACCTTATATTAAAAAAATAGGTCTGCCACTAATTTCTTTCTATTGAATTTTTTTTTCAAAATTACCAAAAATTACGATTATTTCGGAAATTTTAACTTTTTTTTTCAAATTATGTAACATCCCAATTAATTTTTCTGATATGCAAGATAAAAGCCTAAGGTATAAATCAAATTATGTTTGTTCATTTATTACTGTATGTTTAATAGGAGCTGATCATGATCATTACCGCAAACTCTATAAGAAACGAAAATCGCTCGTGGTTGCATGAAAAACATTGTCGCCATTTTGTAAATACAACAAAAAAAAATTTTTTAAAGCAGTTCTAAGGTGCCGAAACATTATTCAATTAATAGTTGAAAAAAAATTATTAATATGGTTGACCGATCGAAGTTGCTATTTTGTGATCAATCTCTGCGAAATGACCCTGTTAGTATCAGTTAGTAGCTTTTCTCGACTGGGTCGAAAATTGATAACATTTTTTTCTACGTTATCCTGACGTCAATAAATCAATTACAGAAACATCCGAATTTTGTAGAAAAACTCTTACATTTAATTCGAATTTAATGATTTCATTAGGTTTTTTTGTACTGAAATTGTTAATTAATATAAAACAAAAGCAAAGAATAAATTTTTATAAATTTTTGAATTTAAAACATTTGTTTGTTATTCGGCTTCGGCTTCGACCGATTATTTACATTTTGCCGAAGAATCGGCTGCGGCTTCGGCTTCGGCAAAAATTCACATTCGGTCGGACACTACTTTACAGTAAAACAATTTGATATGACGTCATCAAAATAAAATAAGATTAAATACAATTTAAGATTTTGTACCATTACGAATCGGCCTTGGGGGCATTTAAACTTCGGCTAAGTCGAAGATACACATTACTAGTTTTTTTTAATTTCCGTAGATCAGAGCATTCTTACTAATTAAGACTTTCCTTTATTTTCATTTTAAGATCACCAGAAGAGGTGATATCATGTAAAGAAGGACGCGCCCTTATTTTTCAAGTCATCACTTTACCAGCCTGTAATTTCATCAATTATCAAGTTTTAAAAAAATTTTTTTTGTGATGTTAAAATATCAATAAATTTTTCACAAAAAATGGCTGGTAAAAATATAAATATATAAACCTGAAAGGTTAGGGTATATTAACTCTGTGCAAGCGTTTGTAACGCATAGAACGAAGCGAGTCCGGTATAGAAATGTATATATATTCTTGATCAGAGTTACCTCATGAGTCGAGCTATCCATGTTAATCCGTCCGTTCGTTTTCGGTACCGATGCTCTCATGGGTCCAAAGATCTGCACTATTGAATATTTTTGGAATCCGCCCACGGACACTCCTTCCTCCCATACAACGCAAAAATTGAAAACTGCATAAATAAACTCATAACTAACCTACAACAATAAAATTAAGTATATAAGCGAGGGATAAATTTGGTTCGTATGCTTTTTATCACAAAACAAAGATGTTTTTGAGAAATGGACGTCATTTGCCCACTGACACGCCCACCTCTCATTCTATCCAAAGATTGAAATCTCAATAAATAAGCTTATGTTTAACCTGCAGAGATAAAATTTGGTACATCTGTTTTTTATAAGAAACCGAAGCCGTTTTTGAAAAATGGATGTAAACCATGCACGCGCACGCCCACCTTCCATACAACCTACAATAGCGAAAACAGTATAATGAAAGCTACAGGAATAAAACTTGGTATGTGTAAATATTTCATTAAAATTCAAATGCATGCACAATATGGGCTTCATCCGCCCACGGATACGCCCAATTTCAATACTATTATTGTATTTTGAAACAGGCTTAGGGTATTTCAAACTCGGGCTAGACCGACTTGAGACTTTTTTACTTGTTTAATGATAAAACCAAAGTGCAGTTTGACAGATAGAACTCAGCTTTATCCAACTAGTTTAGTGGAGTTTTTCGTGAAATTAAAGAAAAAAACTCATGTTTCGTTTACATGCAGGGCTAACTACGAATAAAAAACGAGTTATCTCTACATGTGTACGCATTACATTATCTATAACTTTTAGATCAGTAAACATTTTTATAGAAAAAGCTTTTGCCACTAGGGGAAATCGATGGGAATCGATCTCGTACTCCGGGCATGTAAGCCATACACTTAACATGCATGCAACGGTCACCACAATTTGGGATAAGGTTAGAAGTCAAAATATTCGAAAATCTATGGACAAATACTGTGTTTTCTAAAGTGTTAAAAATTATCTTCTTGTTTTAAACCTAAGTGACTGACGAGGTACACAGGTAGCTTTTGCATTTTAAGACAAATATTTGTTTCATTTATAAAGCATAGTACTCTGTTTGGCTTCACGTGAAATTCCACTCAAATCTACATAAAAACAAGTAAAGAAAGTCTAAAGTCGGTCTAGGCCGACTATGAAATACCCTAAACCCACTTTTAAAAAACAAAAATTTTTTATTGTAAATCGGCGCCTCCAAGGGTGGATGAAGCCTATATTTTATATGCATTTAAATGTTGATGAAAAATTTACACATACCAAGTCTTATTCCTGTAGCTCACAGTTAATGCCTTTATTGTGCTTTTCCTATGGGAGGTGGGCGTGTTCATGGACGGATTACTTCCAATTTTTGAACACACCTTAGTTTTGGTATAAAATACATGCATACCAAATTTAATTTCTCTATGACACACATAATCTTATTTATTGACTTTAAAACTTTTTGGGTTGTATGGGAAATAGGCGTGTCCGTTGGCGCATGATGGCCATTTTTCAAAACCATCTTTGTCTTGTCATAAAAAACATACGTGCCAAATTTTAGCTCTGTAGGTCAAACAGAGGCTTGTTTATTGCGTTTTCAATTTTTGGGTTGTATGGGAGGTGGGCGTGTCCGTGAGCGGATGACGTCCATTTTTCGAAGACATCTTTGTGTTTGTATAAAACACACACATATCAAATTTTATTGTTGTAGGCTTATTACGAGCTGGGTTATGCAGTTTTCAATTTTCGCGTTGTATGGGAGGTAGGCGTGTCCGTAGGCGGATGATAACCATTTTTCAAAACCATCTTTATTTTGTTATAAAAAACATATGTGCCAAATTTTAGCTCTGTAGATTAAACAGAGGCTTATTTATTGCGTTCTAAATTTTTGGGTTTTATGGGAGGTGGGCGTGTCCGTGAGCGGATGACGTCCATTTTTCGAAGACATCTTTGTGTTTGTATAAAACACACACATATCAAATTTTATTGTTGTAGGCTTATTACGAGCTGGGTTATGCAGTTTTCAATTTTCGCGTTGTATGGGAGGTAGGCGTGTCCGTAAGCGGATGATAACCATTTTTCAAAACCATCTTTATTTTGTTATAAAAAACATATGTGCCAAATTTTAGCTCTGTAAATTAAACAGAGGCTTATTTATTGCGTTCTAAATTTTTGGGTTGTATGGGAGGTGGGCGTGTCCGTGAGCGGATGACGTCCATTTTTCAAAAACATTTTTGTGTTGATATAAAACACATACATACCAAATTTTATTGTTGTAGGCTTATTATGAGCTGAGTTATGCAGTTTTACATTTTTGCGTTGTATGGGAGGTAGGCGTGTCCGTGGGCGGATTCCAAAAATATTCAATAGTGCAGATCCTTGGGTGCATGTGACCGTGTGTACCAAGTTTCATCCAATTATCTCAACTCCTTCTTCTTATCCTGTGTATACGGACAACACACAGACGGACAGACGGACGGACGGACGGACGGACGGACGGACGGACGGACGGACGGACGGACGGACGGACATGGATAGCTCGACTCACGTGGTGACGCTGATCAAGAATATATATACTTTTCTATACCGGACTCGCTTCGTTCTATGCGTTACAAACGTTTGCACAAAGTTAATATACCCTGACCTTTCAGGTTTAGGGTATAAAAATAACAGCTGTGAAACAATCGTGAATATTTCACAACTTTTCCATCAAAGCTGTACTATGCTTCGCTGCGGAAAATCTAGTACTATATTCCGCAACATGCATCCAGCAACATTTTTTTCACGGCAATTTAATTGAACCGACCATATATTTTGCCGTGAAAAGAGACAGTTGTCATATAATTTAAGAAGAAAAAAATGCAAGCAAAAGAACATAGTTTGTAATTGAAATTATATTTTTTTTACTTTTCGTGGAAGTTTTGCAGCTTGCAGACTGCCATAAACTAATGACTTGTCCTGCTCCACAACAAAGCACATCATTCATATGCATACACGTATAAATATTTATTTTGTGTTTATATAATCACCAATATTAAAATTAAAGAACTTAAATGATTGTCTGCTAATAAATTCAGCTGTTTATTTACTTCTTGTAGAAATTTTCAAGCTGAACATCAGCTGTTCGTTCGCAACAAAATATCTGCTAAAATTTTCACGCAACAAATAAATGGATGTTGCCAGCGAAATTCCACGCAAACGAACATAGTACTAGGCTTAACGAAGGAAAAGGGTTGCAACTTCTTGAAAGCTCTTTACTTTCTATGAACTTCATCTTTTTTACAATAATAGCACAATCTAAAAATTGTGCTGGATGAGGGTTGCAAAGTTTTTTACTCGGCCGTCTTCATTGTACGATATCGTCTTTGCCTATTTTTTTAGCTCTTTAAAAGTATCTGACCGCTCTTAAAATTTTTTGGGGATTTAGTGAAACTAGTCAACTATGTACTAAATATTCATCAACTACAATATCGACAAAAGCGAGAATATACGAGAAATCCGTGACATTAGTTATGTACTAAGGCAATTATTGTCTCTTAGTTCTTACTTACTTACTTAGATGGCGCTTACAACCGTTGGTCGGTTTTGGCCTGGTCTAAGAATTTGCGCCAGCCTCTTTTGTCGTGCGCTTGCTGGCGCCAGTTGGAAACTCCAAGCGTCGTCAGGTTATCCAATGCCTGGTCTTTCTAACGGAGATGCGGTCTTCCTCGTCTGCGTTGGCCACCGCTGGGTACCGAATCCAATATTTTTTTCGCTGGAGCTTCGTCGTTCATTCTCTCGACATGACCTAGCCAGCGAAGCCGCTCTATTTTAATAAGCTTGACTATATCGATGTCGGCATAAAGCTCATACAGCTCGTGGTTCCATCGTATTCGGTACTCGCCATTGACGCAGATTGGACCATAGATCTTGCGAAGGATTTTTCTCTCGAACGCTCCTAAAGTCCTTTCATCAGAGCTGCTCAACGTCCAGGTTTGTGATGCGTATAGTAGGACGGGCATGATTATTGACTTATAGAGCGTCAGTTTTGTTCGTCGAGAGAGAGAGCTCTGCTTCTCAATTGCCTACTGAGCCCAAAGTAACACCTGTTGGCAAGAGTTATCCTTCGTTTAATCTCAATACTGATATCGTTGGAGGAGTTAATACTGGATCACAGGTAAACAAAGTCCTTCACTACCTCAAAGGAAGTGTTGTCAACAGTGACGTGGTTACCAAGACGCTGGGACTGTTTGTTTGTTGACACAAGATACTTCGTTTTATCTGCGTGCACTGCAAGACCCATTCGACTCGACTCATTTTCTAGCCTGGAGAATGCTGCACTGACTTCGCGCGCATTGTGGCCAATGATGTAGATATCATCAGCATACGCCAGCAGCATAACGCTCTTATAGAAAATTGTGCCGCTGCGTCTCAGGTCAGCAGCTCGGATGATCTTCTCCATTACTATATTAAAGAAGTCGCACGATAAGGAATCGCTTTGTCTGAAACCTCGCTTGGTATCGAACGGAAGAGTGAGGAAGGGAAGGGAGAAGGGAAAGGTGTTGTACAGTGTCATCCTGCAAAGACGTATTAGTTTCGCAGGAATACTAAATTCAGACATGATGGAGTATATGTGACTCCTTATTATATCGAAGGCGGCTTTGAAATCGACAAAGAGATGGTGCGTGTCGATTTGTTTTTCGAGGATCTTTTCCAAGATTTGTCGGAGCGTGAAGATTTGCTCAATGGTGGACTTTCCAGGTCTGAAGCCACACTGATAAGGTCCAATCAGTTGGTTGACGATGGGCTTCAGTCTTTCACACAATACGCTTGACAGGACCTTATATGCGATATTAAGAAGGCTAATCCCACGGTAGTTGGCGCAAATGGTGGGATCGCCTTTTTTGTGGATTGGACAGAGCACACTGAGGTTCCAATCATCTGGAATGCATTCTTCCGACCATATTCTGCATAGAAGTCTGTGAATGCATTAAAACAGAGTTTCGCCACCGGTCTTAAACAGCTCAGCCGGTTGACCATCGGCTCCTGCGGCTTTGTTGTTTTTAAGCCGAGCTATAGCTGTTAAGACCTCGTTATAGTCGGGCAGCGGAACTTCAGCTCTGTCATCCATAATTGGGGTTTCCGGGATATCATCTCTACTGGCGGGATTGTTGTCAGCGTCGCCATGTAAAAGTCTAGAGATGTCCTCCCTCCATAACATCAGTGTACTCTGGATATCTGTCACTAGATTCCCATTCTCATCCTTGAAGGAAGAGGCTACGGTCTTAAAACCATCGGCCAGACGTCTTATTTTTTCGAAAAATTTTCGAGTCTCATTCCTGTCGCCATGCATCTCAATTTTCTCGCACTCACGCATTTCCGCCTCTCGTTTCTTTCGCCTGAAAATGCGTCTCTCTTCCCTCCTCTTCTCTAGGTATCGCTCCATAACAGCACGCGTTACAGCCACCCTGCGGTGGCTTTGTAGGCGATGTCCTTCTCTGCAGTGGCGTCGCGACACTTCTGGTCGTGCCACTAGTTTTGGCGAGGGCGGTGGTAACCTATCACCTCTTCGACGCATAGAGTGGGATATGTGCGTCCACTGTCCGCATATATCGTCGATCGGAGGAGTGCTTTCTTGAAGCAGGAGGGAGTGAGAGTCGAGTAGCGAAAGCTTCGGCCGTCCGTTTTGACTGCAGCATGTCGACGTCTAGCTTTCTTTGTGTAGGATTGCGAGCATTCTTAGCTGCACACAGACGTGTGCGGATCTTGGCTGCGACAAGATAATGATCCGAGTCTATGTTAACACCACGGATCGTGCGTACGTCTAGTACACTGGAAGAGTGCCTTCCGTCAATCAAAACGTGATCAATTTGGTTGCATGTTTTTTGATCAGGGAACAGCCAAGTGGCCTTATGAATATTGAGATGCTTGAATCTAGTGCTACTAACGACCATGTTTCGGGCTGCGGCGAAGTCAATCAACCTCATTCCGTTATCGGATGTGTTGCCGTGGAGGCTGAACTTTTCGACTGTTGGACCAAATATGTTTTCCTTACCCACCTTGGCGTTGAAGTCACCAAGCACGATTTTTAGGTCATGACGGGGGCAGCGCTCGTATGCGTCTTCAAGGCGCTCGTAAAAACTCTCTTTGGTCTCGTCATCTTTTTCTTCTGTCGGAGCGTGCGCACATATTAGGCTTATGTTAAAAAATTTTGCCTTGAAGCGGATTATGGCAAGTCATTCGTTCACAGGAGTGAATCGCAGGACATGATGCCGTATTTTCTTGCCAACTACAAATCCGCATCCAAACTCGTGCTTCTCCGCATGGCCGCTGTAGTAGATATCACAGAATGCTTGCCGTAAGCAACCCTGTCCCTGCCATCGCATTTCTTGGATTGCAGTGATATCAGAATTATATCTTTCCAAGATATCAATCAGTTGGATAGAGGCACCATTCCAATTTAGGGTTCGGACATTCCAGGTGCATATCCGTAAATCATTATCAGTTTTTCGTTTGCGGTAGTCGTCATCAGATTTGGGGATCATTCTTTTATTTATTCTTAAACTTTTCATTGATATGGTTTTATTACATGGTGGGCTTCAAACCCAACGCACAACCTTTGCTTGATGGCCAAAGGAAGCCCGCCGCTCAGATTCGCCGCCAAAGTTAATCGGGAGATAGTTCTTTGACGTTTCCAGGAGACACCACGCGGAGGTTTGAGTCGACTTGAGACGATTTCGACATGGATAATGCTGGCCTCGCCAAGTTGAGGTAGTTAGACACGTTGCCATGTGAAGATCGCCCCCCTTATCTCTTAGTTCAGTTCTTTATAAAATAATATATGTATTAACAAATATATTTTTGAATTGCTTAAAGATAAGTATTCCCGAAACATCTATCTAACTGAATATTAAAGCAGTTAGAGTTACATACCATAAGGTAAACTTCAGCGACGAGTGACGTCTAGAAGCTGTCACAGTGTCAGTCAAATTTGCTGGCAGATTTCCTGGAGAACAATATTTTTCCGACTGTATCCAAAAAAGTGTCAATCATCAATCAAAGAAGATCATATGCAGATATGCAATGCTTGATTATTCTGAGATTATAGATTCTGAGAGATTCGGAAAGGTACGTAAGTCCTTAAGATATTTCAATTGCCATCTTTTTTTCGTAGACTTAAATTTTCAACTAGTTAAAAGCGAATAGATGCATTACACACAGCTGCCACAAACATTGTGTTAAAAATTAGTAAATTTGTGAAAAATTTTGAGTGTGAGCGCTTTTGAGGCCAATATTCATTACAACATATTCATTTGTAGATAAGTTATGGTCAAAAAAGCAAGAGGTATTCAACTTATGGACCAAAAAAAAAAAAAAACAAATTGGCCATTTCAGCCCTTGAAAGGACTTTGACCGAGCTTCTTATGATCTTCTTATGATTCTTATGATGAACCTCTCCGCTAAATATTCCGCTAGTAGTTATTTGTAAAATAGTAAAAAGTTTCGTTCAGCCAATCTTCCAAAGTCGAGTTTTACATTTTCTGAAAAAAATCAATCATGATTAGAAAACTTTTCTCATATAAATCAATTTATAGATTACCTTATTTTATAGCGCTGTATAAAAAGCATAAAATTAAGTTCAGGCTTAGGTGTGCTCATGCAGCTTCGTGCACTAAAAAAAATATGACAGACTATGATAAGCTGAACACCAAACACATAAAATATCTTACCAGACATTGTTATAATTAACTAGTTGTAGTTATGCAAAAACCCTTTATAATCGACCGTAACTACAGGAAAGCCCAAAGAAATAATGAAAAAAAAAAAACGGAGCACGAAAATATTTTAGCCATAAATTTAAAAAAAGCAACAACAAAAAGAAGATTTTCAAGTTGTTTTAATTGATTTATGAGTTTTAATAAAAACATATTTTTAAATGACTTTTAAGAGGTTTAACAAACAAGGCAGCTTAAAGATCGTTTCTACGCGACGCACGGAGGCGATCACTATCGAATGCGTAGCATGGTAGGCAAGATCAGAGAGCGAAGTCAGAGACTTTACTTTTTAAGATATTTTTAATCGACTGAATTTCTAGGAGCTGAGTTGATGTTGTTGTTGGACAATATTCGTTCTAGCTCTGCTACTCTCAAAGCTATGCATATGTCCGTCCACTTCGTTGCTCGTTGTCTTTAACTCTAATCAATGTTAATTTAAAAGGCCGATACATAAATGATGACACTTTCGTAGTTTTTGCTAATTTTATGGTAACACAAAGAACGCATATGTGACGCTTTAAGATTTTACACCAAATGCAGTTTATGCTAGGGGGCAGGCAGACAACAACTACAACAACAACAACATTCATAACAAGAACTTCAGCTCAGTACGTCGAAGTTGAAACAAATTATGCTGAACATGGTCCACAGTATATGAAGAAGAGTAGCGAAGCTGAGCTTCCACGAATGCATGGCTATAAAATTATAATTTATGATCTACACAAAATCAACTAAGAGGAACAAGCAGCCACGATAAATATTGTGTTCATTGGCAGCAGAGGAGAACTTAAGCCAGAGCCTGACTTCATTCAATGGCGTTTATCTGTCGGAATGATCTAAAAGGCGCAACAATAACAACAATAACAATTGCCTCAACCTACAAGAGATCGATCCCATCGTCAATGTTGATCGTCAGCTTGTGGTACTCATCGTCACCAATGTGCCGGTCGCGCGTCTTACACACACACACACACACGCTGATTGAAGCATATGGTGCACAATCGTTGGGGGTGCCACATGGTGTATGTTTTGAACTTGAAATAAAATTGTTTCCAGGAATCTTTGGTGTGCTTCAAAAAGGTCTTCTATATGGATGGCTGAGCGGTGGGTTGGGAATAGGGAAGTTACATTTAAGTAGCCCTTGAGCGTTTAGCCACTGCTGAGACTTCATCTTTAGAAATTATTACATATTTGTTTTACGCAGACGCAATATTGAATTTTTTCAAAGCAGCTTCTGAAAGCTGTGATCGGGTTTTGCATCAATTTTATAGCCTGGTTGCAGCATCTATGAATAGCGCAAAATTGCTAACAGCAATAAATTTACGTTTTGTTTAATTTAAAATTACTATAACAGACGCCTTGGAGACACTGGCATGGTACCGGACTGACATAAAAAACCTTCTCACACAAAAGACAAACTAATAAGAACTTTTTATTTATTAGACTGCGGTTCACTCTTATTCATCTTCTGTTTAAAACGATTATTAAGACTCATAGTTGCCGTGAAGTTTACTATACCGTGAACTGTGCTAAGGTTCGAAAATTGAATGATGTACACACGACGAAGGGGACGAAAATAAAACAATTAAAAACTAGGATATTTAAAAAAAAAAATAATGCAGAATAAACAAATTAGCAATGAATCAATTTAATAAAGGAAGTCACATTTTTTCCTTTTGATTTCAATAAGTACTTGTTGGCAGACAAGAGGACGATCTCAAAATGGAAATGTATCTGTATCTGGAAATGTATCCTTGTCAAGGCCAGCATTATCCATGTCGAAATCGTCTTAAGTCGATTCACACCCTGTCTCTTAGAAATGTCAAACTAGCAACCCCTAGTTTGTCGGCTAATTTGAGCAGCAGACCCATTTGACCTTCAAGCTAAGGCTATGCGTTGGGTTTGAAGGTAACTTTGAAAAACATTAAAAACAATTTAAATGAAACTTTTAAGAAAACTGATCGCCAAATATGATGATGACTCAATAAATTGCTAAGCAAAAAATAAGTAAGCAAGTAAGTAAATTTTATATATTTTCAAAACGAAATTAGCAGCATAAAGTTTAAGTGAACTTTTCTAAAAAATTCAACAATGTGTGTGTTCCACCAATATAATAACGTATTCCGGCTTAAATTGCCATATTTGGAATCGACTTTATTAGTCGTACATAGATTAAACATGGAATTTTTACGTAGGATAAGCTAAAAAGATGTTACAAATATGCATTGATAAGTCAATTTATTTAAATATGTTTAAGCCAAGAAGTCAAAGCTTAAAGCTTATTTGCTTAAATCAATAAAATTGATAATAATATTATTGAAATTTAAACATCGCGGCATGTTCAATAAAATATGATGCGATGTGTGTGGTCGTAATGCATGGTAGAAATGATAAGTGGAGTGAAGTAGTTTCACTCAAAAGGTGAAAATTACTTACTACACACACAACTTAATCTTTTATAGTTGAGTTTATTAGAAAAGCTCAAATCTATTTGCACAAGTTTTGAGTAATTTCAATGAGATGAAAATACTTAAACAGAATGCAACATAAATTTCTATCCAACTGATTGATATCTTGGAAAGTTATAAAGCTGATATCACTGCAATCCAATTAATGCGATGGAAGGGACAGGGTTGTTTACGGCAAGCATGCTGTGATATCTACTACGGCGGTCATGAGGAAAAGCACGAGTTTGGATATGGATTTGTAGTTGGCAAAAAATACGGCATCATGCCCTGCGGTTTACTCCTGTGAACAACCTGTGACTTGTCATAATCCGCTTCCAGGTTAAATTTCTCAACATAAGCCTAATATGTGCTCATGCTCCGACAGAAGAAAAAGATGACGAGACCAAAGAAAATTTCTATGAGAGCCGGGAAGATGCATACGAGCACTGCCCCCATCATGACATTAAAATAGGGCTTGGTGACTTTAACGCCAAGGTGGGCAAGGCATACATATTTGGTCCAACAGCCGGAAAGTTCAGCCTCCACGACAACACATCCGATAACGGAATGAGGGGTTGATTCCGACCACAGCACGGAACATGGTCGTTAGTAGCACAAGATTCAAGCATCTCAATATTCATAAGGCCACCTGGCTGTCCCCTGATCAAAAAAAGTGCAACCAAGTCGATCACGTTTTGATTGACGGAAGGCACTCTTCGAGTGTACTAGACGTACGCACGATCTGCGGTTAAAACATAGACTCGCATCATTATCTTGTCGCAGCCAACATCCGCACACGTACGTAGGTAAGAATGCTCGTAATCCTACCCTAAGAAAGCTAGACGTGGACGCACTTATCTCACTCTAACGAACGGCTGCCGAAGAGTGATAGGCTACCATCGCCCTCGCTGAAACCAGTGGAACGACCAGGAGTGTCGTGACGCCACTGTAGAGAAGGACATCGCCTACAAAGCCACCCTGCAGTCGGTTGTAACGCGTGCTGTTATGGAGCGATACCGTGAGAAGAGGAGGGAAGAGAGACCCATTTTCAGGTGAAAAAAACGAGAGGCGGAAATGCGTGAGTGCGAGAAAATTGAGATGCATGGCGACAGGAATGAGACTAGAAAATTGTTCGAAACAATATGACGCCTAGCCGATGGTTTACAGACCGGAACCTCTTCCTGCAAGGATGAAAATTGTTACAAGATTCCCATTCCAGTCTCCAATATCCAGAGACTGATAATATGGAGGGAACACTTCTCTAGTCTTTTAAATGGCGACGCTGACAACAATCCCGTCAATAGAGATGATTTCCCGGAAACCCCAATTATGGATGACAGCGCTGAAGTTCCGCTGCCCGACTATAATGAGGTCTTAACAGCTATAGCTCGGCTTAAAAACAACAAAGCCGCAGGTGCCGATGGCCTACCGGTTGAGCTGTTAAAGATCGGTAGCGACGCTCTGTTTTAATGCATTCACAGACTTCTATGCAGAATATGGTCGGAAGCATGCATTCCAGATGATTGAAACCTAAGTGTGCTTTGCCCAATCCACAAGAAAAGTGATTCCGAAATCCGTGGGATTGGCCTACAGTGGGATTAGCCTTCTTAATATCGCATATAAGGTCCTGTCGAGCGTATTGTGTGAAAGACTGAAGCCCATCGTTAACCAACTGATTGGACCTTATCAGTGTGGTCCACCATCGACCAGATCTTCACGCTCCGACAAATCTTGGAAAAGACGTCTTTGCAGGATGACACTGAACAACACCAGCAGCGGAGTGAAAATCGGAAAGGACCTCTCCCTTCTGTTCGATACCAAGAGAAGTTTCAAACTAGGTGATTACTTATCGAGCGACTTCTTTAATATAGTCATGGGTAAGATCATCCGAGCTACTGACCTGAGACTCAGCGGCACAATTTTCCATACGAATGTTATGCTGATGATATAGACATCATTGGCCAAAATACGCGCGAATTCAGTGCAGCATTCTCCAGGCTAGAAAAATATTCGAGTCGAATGGTTCTTGCAGTGAACGCATATAAAACGAAGTATCTTGTGTCAACAAACAAACAGTCCCAGCGTCATGAAAACCACGTCGCTGTTGACAACACCTCCTCCCCCAACGATATCAGCCTTGAGATTAAGCGAAGGATAACTCTTGCCAACAGGTGTTACTTTGGTCTCAGTAGACAATTGAGAAGCAGAGCTCTCAAGACGAACAAAACTGGCGCGCTATAAGTCAATAATCATGCCCATCTTACTATACGCATCACAAACCTGGACGATGAGCAGCTCTGATGAAAGGACTTTTGGAGCGTGAATGGCGAGTACCGAATACGATGGAATCACGAGCTGTATGAGCTCTATGCCGACATCGATATCGTCAAGCGCATTGAAACTTAGCGGCTTTGCTAGCTAGGTCATGTCGAGAGAATGAACGACGATGCTTCTGCGAAAAATTTTTTGATTCGGTACCCAACGGCGGTGAACGCAGACGAGGAAGACCGCATCTCAGTTGGAAAGACCAGGATAACCTGACGATGCTTAGATGTTCTAGCTGGCGCCATGCTAGCTGGCATTTTTTTTAAGCATTCTAACAATTCCCATCGTGATTATGTTGAATATGTTATTTTTTCTATAATTCTATGTTGTATGCCAGATATGTGACCTGACATAAAGGCAGCATTATCATAGCATTGTATTCTACAGTTGGATAACTTAATTATTGAATTAAGTAAAAAATAAATTTTTTTTATAAAATTTTGTTTGTCTTGAGAATGATTTGGCGCCCGGAGCATGATAGACCCCCTGCCCCCTGATACATTATGCTACGCCACTCATACATTATGCACGAATGGTCGTGTTAGTTGTTTGATAAGCAATCTTGTAAGGGCTTGATATCAAGAATTTTATGGCTTAACTCAGAATCACTCACCCAGGGAAACATGAGGTAAAATATTTCAACACGGCTCCTGTCAATCTAACATGATAATTTTTACTCGCAAAACAGCAAAAATTTTTAAAGATCTTAGTCTATCACTATTTAAGTCTGTATCTCAAAAAATATTTCCTACTCTTCTGAAGAAATCGCGACCTATTTGCAATATTAATAATATCATACGTGATTTTAAAATCATGGCAGCATGTGTTTTTTTTTTCTTTTAAGGGCATATCGTATCGTAAGAAGAGAATTCAAAATGCCAGTTTGAATACGGTTTCTTTGCTTGTTTTTTACAAATTTCATTATACTTAATATTCTTTCTACTTCAGCATTGCTTAATGGCAAAATAAGAAAACTAAAAACCAAACTGAAAGTTCTTGGAACGTATCTTCATTCAGAGAATTTTTATACCCTCTAACTTCTGCCCAGATCATTCAATTATTCCACTTGTAGCTTACAATTTTTTGTCATTGTATTTTAATTATATTTATTTTTTCTGTAGAGTAACTTGATTTTTTGTTTCTTTATAACAGAAAATATTTTGGGTGTAACAACTTTAAAAGAATAATAAGAGCAATACAAGGTTAACACTTTCAAAATTGCATACAAACGTCAGAAAAATTGGATGTGGTAAAGCGTCTTTAAGCAATATATTAAAAAAAAGCTAGAACAAAACAAAAAAAGGCTAAAAAAAGGCTAGAGGCTAGATGGTAGTTTTCCAGCCTCAAAAAGGCTACACTGGCAACACTGCTCTTCTTTAAAGGTTATTTTCGAGTCGTTTTTTAGGTTTTTTGCTGTTTTTATGATCAAAAACGATTTGAAAATGAGTCGCATTTTAATCATTTTTAAACCCCCATGC
The DNA here is from genome assembly GCA_958299015.1 of Tetanocera ferruginea. Lineage (NCBI taxonomy): Eukaryota > Metazoa > Arthropoda > Insecta > Diptera > Sciomyzidae > Tetanocera > Tetanocera ferruginea. Next base: position 128,756,360 of record OY282640.1, read on the forward strand.
GTACTGCGTAAGGGGTACATTAATTTTGTCACGACGTGTGTAACGCCCATAAGGAGGCGTGGTAGGTATAGAAAAGTATATATATTCTTGATCAACATCACCACCTGAGTTGATTTAGCCATGTCAGTCTGTGTGTCTGTCCGTCTGTCTGTCCTTCTGTCTATCCGTCTGTCTGTCTGTCTGTCTGTGGACACGATTACAGCCGTAATTTTGAAACAATTGTGCTGAAATTCGATATTTAAGCTTTTTTCTAAAAAACTAAGATCAAGTTCGAGAATGGGCTAAATCGGTTGAAAACCACGCCTACCTCCCATACAACACAAATTATGAAAACTCTATAAAGAGGCTAATATCAAAGTTACAAAACTGAAACTAGGTATTTGTGTGTTCTATGTCAAAACTTAAGTGTGTTCGAAAAATGGGCGTTATCCACCCACTAAACGTCCACCTCCCATACAACCCCAAAATTGAAAACTCTTTAAAGAGACTAATATTAAAGTTACAAAACTGAAACTCGGTATTTGTGTGTCTTATGTCAAAACTTAGGTGTGTTAGAAAAATGGGCGTCATCCACCCACTAACACGCCCACCTCCTATACAACCCCAAAATTTACATATATATATGGGCATTTCCATAGTCGCGAACGCGACATTCGTACGCCTTTGAGGAGCAAAATAATATAGAAAACTCAAAACAAATTTTCTTTTTTTTCAAGTTTTAGATAGCATTTTATTAGCACTATATTTAGAAAAAAAAGTTAGGTTCTCTAGATTTTATGTTTCCAAAATATAAGCAATAAACATGGCATCGCGAACGCGACAAAAAATGGAACTCGTTTTCGACTACATCTAGAAAAATGCAAATATCTGCGAAACGTAACATAATATTTTAAAGCGGTTAATTGTAAATTAAATAAGATTAATGTGGCTTTCAAGAAATATTTGTCATTTTGACATATTTCTATTAGTTTTTTTTTTATTGAGCTTAAGCCTGATCGCGAACGCGACATCTAGCACGCTACATTTTTTCTCATCACGTTTTTAATAAGAATTAGTTAAAGTAATTTCAGCTAAATATTGCATTACCTACCAAAAACATCGTAAATATTATTTGTGAGTTTTATATTAGTAATATTAATAAAAAAAAAAAATATATATGAGGCTAGTGAGAAAAAATATTATATTTATTTGTAACACCACCCGTCCTACGTATGTGGTTATTTACTTTATGAAGACTTTTTACGCCCACAAGGAGGCGTGGCAGATATAGAAAAGTGAAAATATTATAATACTGTAGTATCACCTTCTAAGTTGTTTTAACCATGGCATCCCTGTTTTTGTATGTCCCCCCCTCTGTTGACATGATTATAGCCGTTATTATTAAGTTATAATAATGAAATTCAATATTTAAGCTTATATCGTAAAAATAAAGATCATGTTCGAAAATAATCCCAATAGGATGAAAACCACGTATACCTCCCATACAAACTGACGTTCTCAAATTGGAAAATTTCTTAAAAATCTATTAAAAATCAATCCAATGACTTGAGAATTAGCTCATGAGCTTTAATTTGAACTATTAACACTTAGAAAAAAATTCAGCAAAATCGAATGAAACCTTTCTATACTTCCCATACAAAGTGTATTAAAAGAACGACGCATGATCGCGAACGCGACACATTTTGATGATCAATATTAAATGTTTAGTATGATTTTTACCTGCAGTAACTTTTTTTTTATAGTGAGGCGACCAAAATTGATTTAAGTTACAATTTTCAGACACTTGCTTAGAAAGATCACGAAGTTCTGATAACAAATGATGATTTAGGTACAAGAACGCGACATTCGAATAGTAATTAAAGCAATTTAAAAAATTTACCGTAAATCGTGCTTTGTTTGGTATCTTTTTATTTTTTTACTTTTTATTTGTAGTTTATAGATGAATTTTATAAGAAGAGTGCAAACATAACGTTGATAAATAAACAAAAAATACTAAAGAGAAAAGTCCTTAAAAGCAGCTAAAAGCAAGAAAAACATATTTCTCAGATATCAGGCCAATTTTCTCAGAATAAAAACTGAAATTAGTTGTAAATGCAGTAAATTATAAAAATTCAAGCATTTTTTTTAAATAATAACAAAAAAATTATTTGTTTATTTAACAATTTTTTTTTCGGTCCCGGTAGACCTTTTTGTGGAAATGCCCATATATAAAAATGGTGTGAAAAATGTATAGTAATTCATCAATTAAGAACGGCTGGACCGATTTGGCTCAATTTTTTTTTCAGTTGTTTGTATTTGCCTGGAGAAGGTTTTTACGAAAGAAAATTTTGGGAAAACCCTCCGGAAAAGTCGGAAAATTGGGAAAATCGAAATTTCATTTTTTGTATGGATTTGTGTGCAATTGTTCCGGAATGGCTTTTCAAATGGAAAAATATAAAACTCTTATTGAAAAACTCGGAAAATTCCGGCAAAAACGTGAAAAATTTTAATTTTTTTCGACGAAATTTTGTATTTTATCGCATGATTTGAAGATTTTGGACTAGATAAATAACAGATGGCGCTGTGGTGCGATCAGGCCACAACCCCATAGATGGCGTAATACGTTGACTGAGGCTTTTTGGGTGAATAACTCAACGAGACAAATAACAGATGGCGCTGTGCTGCGTTCAATGCCACAACCCCATAGATGGCGTTATACGTTGACTTAGGCTGAGCGCAATTTGACAGGTGTACTTTTCGCATTGTCATTTTCTATTAAACAAATGTGCTATTTTTCTTGCTGCAATTGATTCGAGTTTTGCGTTTTATTTCATTGATTTCGGATACTCATATATCGTGTATCACATCCGTAAACGGTACAAGCAGTACGATGAATTGAAGTTCAGTGCAACATTTATCAATTCGATCATTTTTTCAGAAAATAAGTTTGCGTGTAAGAAGTGAGGTTATCTTATTGGATTGCGGGCATTTATTGCGACACATTCATTCCGTAAGTTTTTTTTTAAAAATAATTTTGTTTTTAATAGGATTAGTCAAAAACGACTTTATTTCATTTTAGGGAGAGTTATTTGCTTGACTAATGCCACCTATTAGACGATCAAACCTTGGACGTCGTACACGTCGTGCTATAATTAGTCAGAATGTCCGTGATAATCAAACGCAAGAGGAACGCGCGGAACAAAATGAATGGAGACGTGCCCATATTGCACAAGTTCGCGCTGCACAATCACCACCTCAAATTCAAAGGTTGAGGTTGAGGTGAAATTGTGGATGCACCCGGCTACAATCCGAGTTATAAGGTAATGACGTCTGATTATTATCAAAATGAACAATTCCTCTTATTTTCTCGAAATTGCTTCAAAACATTCAGATTCAAGGGCAAATTCACCATCGAGCGGGCGCTTTGTTACCACTACCGAACGAAGATCATAAGTTCCTTCAGATCTATTTCGTTGGTGATTCGACAATTGAACTTGATCAGCGTTGTGCAATTTTTACTGCGACTAAACGTGAAATAATCGAACAAATTTGGGATGAATGCACGATGGCGCACAAACGAGCTTTGGAGGCAGCTGACCGAACATTGCAGGATTTGTGAGGTGATTCAAGACAATTTGGTGGGGCTATGATATTGCTCTTCGGAGATTTTCGTCAAACGCTTCCCGTCATCCCGAAATCTACTGCTGCCGATGAACTCAATGCATGCTTGAAATCGTCGTCTTTGTGGCGGCATGTAAAGAAGTTGAAATTGACCACCAACATGAGAGTCGCGTTGCAGAACGGCTCATCGGCTCTTCAATTTTCGAGACAACTGCTCTCGCTTGGCAATGGCCAAATTCCTGTTGATGTTTCCACTGGATTGATATCGTTCCCGGAAAATTTTTGCGAGTTCACATCGTCCAAGGAGGAACTCATCGCCAAAGTGTTCCCCGGCATTGCACAAAATTTTAAAAATCTCGATTGGAGATAAAGACGTCGATAGCTTGAATTTAATTATTCAAAGTCAAATCGCTGGAGAACTGCATTCATACAAATCCGTTGACAGCGTGACCGACGAGGATGAAGCGACAAACTATCCGACGGAATTTTTGAACTCGCTTGATGTGCCAGGAACTCCGCCGCATAATTTACAGCTGAAGGTAGGATCGATTATAATCATGTTGCGGAATCTGAATCATCCAAAATTGTGCGACGGTACGCGGTTGTCCATCAAGAAACTGATGAACAATGTGATTCAAGCGACGATAATCAAGGGCAAATTCAAAGGAGAGGAAGTCCTTATCCCACAAATTCCGATAATTCCAACGGATCTTCCATTCCAATTCAAGCGGATTCAGTTCCCCATTCGATTGGCTTTTGCGATGACAATCAATAAATCGCAAGGCCAATCGTTGGAAGTCTGTGAGATTAATCTCGAATTTCCCTGTTTTTCGCACGGTCAGCTGAACGTTGCCTGTTCGCGTGTTGGGAAACTGTCTTCGTTGTTTGTTTTTGCGCCGGAAAACAAATCAAAAAACATTGTTCATCATATCGCTCTCTACTGATTTTGATTCCACTCAAATAAATCGCATTGAAATTTGAACTATCTGTGTTTTATTATTGCTCGGGAGTTTATCTGAAGGCGTTAAATTGTGGCGAGTCGAAGTTCGCCGGGTCCGCTAGTATTTTATAAAAAGGCTTATATTTATGCTTCAGAAAAACAATTTGAAATCAACAGTTTGAAATTTGAAAAAAATAAATCTTCAAATTATTGGTTTGTTTGCTGTAAGAAGAAGCTTTTTATTTTGGTGCATTTTCGATTTCTGCTTAAATGTCTAATTTTTAGATTTAACATCGAGTTATAAATATTACGCTCAAGTTTGCACAAGTGGGCGTATTAATCTCATGGCGTAAGCCTACATTTGAAGATTTATAGTCCTAATGTGTATAGAAGTCATGCTTATAGCGATTTAAGTTTCCTTTCATAACGTTTTCTGAACTTAGATCCGAACTAAATATAAGAAGTTTAAGTTGAAAAAAAAAAAAATAAAAATTAAAAAGATCACAAAAGAGCAAACCATCTGAGATGAGTTTGAAATCAATTAAATCGTATTAATTAAACGTGTTTAGAAACATCAACTAGATTTGTCGCAACGACAACGTGTCGGAATTAGTAACAATTGACAAAGGCACCCTGACAATACAACGAACATCAGCGTTAGCACCCAAGCAACAATAAATTATATCGAAGAGAATTCCACTTGAACATGGAATGAAATCGAATGACATGGCTCCAACATAGACTAGATGACGAATCGATGTACTAAATTACAGACCTGAATAGTTGACCAACAGAAACATAGCATAGTTGAGACGTCTGTTCAACGGTTTCCATCATTGAAATGATGGATTACTATGTGTTGGTAAAGAAATAGAATTAAAAAACAAAAACAGTTATGATGAGCGACAATAATTATGATGACAAGAAATGCCTCAACATTGGCGCAGACAATACTGGGCAGCTAAATAGAGATGGGGACGATAATGTTTATGATGATGATAAAAATAATGACTATGATGAAAATGATGCAGATGATGAAGTCTTTAATAAGACGAAGAGACCACAACGAATTCCACATAGAGTTGATTGACAGCACAATGATTTAATGAGTGATAAATGAGTAGAGAGAAATTCTAATATCAGGGAATTTTATGAGATGAATGCATAGTAGGGCTTTGACAGTGACGTTGAACCAATCTAACAGACTGACTAACCGCACACTCGAGAAAATATTAGTTATACATATAATTAATTTATCGATACACTCTAAAAAGTAAAGCTTATTTTAAAGACTGCCTTTAAATCAACTTGTGCTTGAATTTAAGCATGATTTGCATTTTAATATTCCAAATGCTTAAAAACCCAAAGAAGCATATTTGAAGTTAGCTTTTGGAAGTTGATTTCAAGACAAGCTAGCTTCTTTTAAACAAATTCATGGGTTTTTATATTAAAAATGACTACAATTCATCACATCGGTCTTAATTTAAGATAAATTGCATTAATATTCAAGCCAGTTTGTTTACGAAAAGGGCTGAAATTCAGCGAATGTAAGACTGCACTTACCATTTAACTCCCTTTAAGTAAGACATCATTGAATGCTGTCTTACAGTATAAAAAGGCAAAAGTAGTTTCAGCAAAAGCAGTTTTAATGCTGTTGCAGCATATTTAAGACAATTTTTTAAACTTATATGAAGATTTACTTTTTACAGTGTATGTTTGCAAAATTGATTTTAAACTTATAATATGATTAAGTGCTGCGGTTAAGGGCCTTAAGATGTTTTCGTTCATGAATTAGTCAAATGTGCATATAAGAAATTAACACTGAAAAGTTTTTCAATATAAAATAATATCTTTCTCTGTACTAATAATTTTCACTGACTGTCTGTAGCAATGAAAATCATGTTTGCCTTTAAAAAAGATTCTATTTCTTTAAACTGCGGTAGGCTATAAAAGATTATTATCTAAACGAAGTTGTTGTTGGTTGTTGTTGGTCTTTATGTAGTTGCTGTAAATGTTACAGCATTTATTATTGCTGTTGGTAATCATGTGTGACCACGCATTGCTGTCATTTGATGAGTTGAAAAATGATGTCAAAAATGATATTTTATAAAAGAGAAAAACTTTCCTTGTAAATAAAGGCAACATTTTTTCTCTAAAATTTCCATGAATATAAAAAAAAAGAAACGATGATTTTTTTTAAATTTATGCACACTGCATTGAAGCGTGTTGAAAACATCATTTTTTGATCGTTATCAATGATTTGAAACGAAAACAATGTGATTCATTGCTATCATAGGCATGTGATCAAATCATTAACAGCAAAATGTTGCAGATCATCGTTGAAAAAGAAAAAATTAATAAAAACAAAACTCATTCATATCTGATGCGTTACTCATTTTCTACGCCATTTAAAAATGTATTTATTTAAATTTCTTCCACTTTTTATTTTCATGCCAAGCATCACTTGAGTTTGTTGTCAGTTTGTTTAGTGCTTGTTTTTTCCACTGTTTGTTATTGTTGCAAGTGGCACTTGTTGCGCATGCGTGAAGCTTGCTTCCTACTCAAAGTCATAACGCAGCCGCACAAAACATCATTATCACAAGTTGTAGCTTTGTTTATAAACAGCAGTTATAAAAGTGCAATACAATATCTTAAGGTCTTTTTTCATTTCCTATTCTTGGTAAGTGTTTAGATACATGTTATTTTTTATGTGTTTTTTTATCTAATAAAAAATAGGTTTTACGAACTGTTTATCGAGTGTTGTAATCAAAGTAAGCTCAAGTCGGCTGAAGAAAATGATAAAAAGATGTTTTAAAGACATTTAAATAAGTGCCATGTCATTTATTTAAGTTATAGACAACAAAGTTTAGTTCAAAACATAAATATTGCATAAAAAAAATAGTTTATATAAAACATTAACAAAAACATAAGCAAAAACATTCATAATACAAGAAATTTATAAGAAAGTTGATTCACCCACGCAGCACAATTTTTCCCAACAATTTATATGGTTTAAAATTTATTAAAAAGATTACTCGAAAAATTGTTCATCTAAATTAACAACCATTTTGTATGATAAATTATTTTAAAATTTTATTTTTTAGAGGCCATTCTAAAAATGACTACTTTAAATGACTAAAAGAACGTGAATTTTTGCCGAAGCCGATTCTTCGGCAAAATGGAAATAATCGGCCGAAGGCCGAAGCCGAAGCCGAAGAAGAAACAAATGTTTTCAAGTAAAAAATTATAAAGTTATTCTTTGCTTTTGTTAAGGGCCGATGTTGAATGTGAACCACACCTAAACGTCAAGTTTTTTCTGCATTTCATTTGGCATTTCTCCATTTCAGACTAACTCAATTTGAACCATGGAAAGATACATAATCGAGCCACGCTTTAAAGTTATTCAAGAAATGGCAACAGTGGATGATCATTTTCGAAGAAAATCATCTTCAGTGATGAGGCACAGTTTCACCTCAGTGGATTCGTCAATAAGCAGAATTGCCGCATTTGGGCGAATGATAATCCAAGAGTGATTGTCGAAAAACCATTGCACCCATAAAGGGTGACTGTTTAGTTCTGTTTATGGGCTGGCGGCATCATCGGGCCGTATTTATTCCAAAATGAGGCCGGTCAGGCAGTTACTGTGAATGTTGTTCGCTATCGTGAGATGATAACGAACTTTTTAAGGCCCGAATTAGTGGATATAAATGTGGACAATATGTGGTTTCAACAGGATGGTACCACTTGCCACACCGCTAACGAAACAATGACTCTTTTGCGCGACAAATTCAATGGCCGTGTTATCTCACGTGGTGGAGATGTCAATTGGCCGCCAAGATCATATGATTTGACACTGTTGGACTTCTTTCTTTGAGGTTATTTGAAAGAAAAGGCGTACGTCGATGAGCCAGCAACAATTCAAGAGCTAAAGGATGAGATAATTCGGCACATTAGCGGCATAGAACCTCAATTATGCCTCAGCGTCATCGAAAATTTGTACCATCGGATGGAGGTGTGCCGCCGAGGTCACGGCAGCCATTTGGCCGATATTTTGTTTAATACATAATTGAACCATACCAATATTATCATAATAAAAAGAAATGACAGTAATTTTTTGAATAATTTGTGTTTTGTCAAAATCAGCATCGGCCCTTAAAATTGAACCACCTTTAATATTCATTTCAGTACAAAAAACTTACTGAAATCATTAAGGGGACGTAACACCTTCAAACATTTTTTTATTTTAATGTTTTAAAATTCGTATAAGTTGAATAGAAAATAAGATATCGTTTTGAAAAATTAAAAATATATTTTTTTTTTTTAAAAAAACTACTCAAAAAAATTTTTTTTTTATTATTTTAATCAGATGTATTGCTACAGGAATTTGTTTAAAGAATCATTTACTTAAATTGAAATTTAAATATTTTGTTTTACACTTGTCGATGCATGGCATGAACTACGGACAGAAAAATCGGTTCTATAGTTTTTGAGTTTTTGGCCAATATTGTCCAAAAAAACTTGTCAATTTTTGAAAAAACGCCGCCATTTTGTTATTTTTTGACCAAACTTGTTTCTTCTAGTTCATTCCATGGCGGTTTTGATGCTGATAAAAACCCCGTTCTTTGTTTTTTTCCAATGTTCCAGTGAGTTGTAATCATGCCCGTTATGGTTTTTTGATGCTTTTTTAAAATAATTCCAGTAGCCATATTTGTAGATAAAAAAATCAAAAAATTAAATCAAATTTTTTTTGTGTGATTTTTTTACTACAAAATATATATATAATTTTTCAAAATGATATCTTGTTTTTTATTCAACTTAAAGGCATTTTAAAACATTAAAATAAACTTTTTTAAATTCGAGTTAAACGTAAGAGTTTTTCTGCAAAATTCGGATATTTCTGTAATCGAATTATTGACGTCAGGATAAAGTAGAAGAAAATTGAATATATTTTCGATCCAGTCGAGAAAAGCTACAGAAATGTAATACTAACTGAAATCTGGCAGAAAATTTCTAGCGTTTATATTTCAGTCCATAACAAAAGCAAAAACGTAACAGTCGGACTCGCTGCATTTATCATTTGAATAAAATTTTCAAGGAATGAACACGAACTCATGAGAGAACAGAAAAGGAGAGAAACACAAAGTGAACAATGAAAATGTTTCAAATGTTTACTGAATAATTCAAAGAAATTTAAAAAACTTATAAAAAAATTGTTTAGCAAAGCAATAATATTCGGCAAAAATAATCGGCTATTTCGGCCGAAGCAGAAGCCGAAGCCGAAGATCAAAATATAGGCCGATTATGCCGATTACCGAAGCCGAAGCCGAATAATCGGTCGGACACTAGTGTCTTAGTACCTTTAGGTTAGGTTAGGTTAGATTAATCCGGTTGTCTCACATAGATCGTATGGTCCTTATTGGTACCGGTTGATGAAAGCCTTGGAAAATTCGTGGAAATCTTCAAAGATTTGCGCCTTATTCGCAATTCTTAGGAGGGATTCTAGAGGAATTCTGACTGCATGTTTTAGTGACGATAAAGTCGGTGAGCCGATGGGCCTTTTTTTTAAATTTTTTATAATTTTGTATTTTAGTAAATATTCTTAAGATTCTAAGGTAAAATTTCTGCGGGTTGAAAAGTTACAGCCGAATTAGTGAGAGGGGATTTTTTTTATTTTTCTTTGCATTTTTCTTTGTTCACAAACTTTGAACGCGTTTATCTCGAAACCATGTTTTTCGTATTGGTTGCGGCACTAGTGGGTTCATTTTTTGATGATTTTTTTTTGTATTTTTAAACTTGATTCGCTATCGTATGACACGAGCTTTTTTAAATTTTTTTTCGATTTTGTATGAATTTTTAAAGTCAATATTTTTTTCGAAAAAACACACTTTCAAATTTGGAACATCACCAAAAATTGAAAAAAAAAATTTAAAAAAAGCTCCTGTCATACGATAACCAATTTTGTTAAGATTTAAAAAAGTTTTTTTTCCAGATCGGACAATTTTTATATTAGCTCTATAAAACCGTGTTGGAGTAAAAATATATTATTTGGAATTTTTTTTCTTATAATGTGTTAAATTTTGGAAAAATGTTTGTTTTTGACTAAGTTATTAATTTTTAAGAAAAGGTCTATTTTCTCTGCCGCGAATGTTATGTCCCTCCTTAAGTATCGATCTAAGGAAGGCGGGACATGTGCAAAGAAGGTGCTACAGGGTTCTTTAGATACACTGAGAAAAAAACACATACCTTGCTGCGGTAAAAAATTTCTCTATTTTTGATAATAGCAATTTTCTCTTTTTCAAATAAAATTTTCTTCAATTAGAATAAATTTTCACATTTTCGAAGAAATATTTCTTTACTTCTAGGAAATGGAAATATTTCAATGTCTCTAATAATGATAAGTATTTTTCTCGCACAAAAAATTTCTCATTTATAGAAAAATTTTATTGAAAATGAAAAACTTTTCTTATATTTTGATAAAAAATTCACTATGAGAAGTATTTTCTTCAATAAAAACAAATATTTTCTCAAAAAAAAAAGTATTTTTCTCTAAAAACGATATATTTTTCATGGAATTTCATGGAACCTTTTTATCATTTTTAGGGAATTTTAAGTATCGCAATTAGAGAATAGCATTCTCTGGAGCAAAGTCTATACCATTTTTCTCTAAATATGATGCCTTTTTTATCATATTCCGAGACACTTTTTTGTGAGTGTACCTGCTTCATTGCACTTCCTGCAGTTGTCATCCATGGTTATACCCAGCTTTTAAGCGTGGGCCGCCACTCTGCACTGACCTGTGAGGATTCCCACCAGTGTCCTTAACGACGTTCGTTCCGCATGCTACATCTCACATGGTTTTCAAGATATTGTATGTTGTCGTATCTTTCCATCTACGACTCACTGCTTGTTTGGCTCCAGTTCGAGGTTTTTGTATAATTCCTGTAGTGGAATAGCTATATGTTCTGTGAACTCTGATCCCAGCCCGGCATCTTCCTTTGCTAATCCGTCTGCCATCTCGTTTCCGTCAATGCCTCTGTCGCACGGAACCCAAAAGATGCACACTCTCATTGATGTACTCAATGCATCTTGTGCGTCTTTGCTTGCTAGGACATTTCTTTACTTGGCGGTATCGGAACACATGTATTTTATTGCCACTTGGCTGTCAACAAAGATGTAAATTAAAGAGTGATGAGTGTTTGTACTAAGGCCTATCTCTGCGGCCTTCCTGACGGCAAAAACCTCCGCCTGGAAGACAGTGCAGTGTTCCGGTAGTTTGTATGCTTGCCTTATATCGGGCTCTGCACAATACACTGTCGCACCTACTCCCGTACTAATTTTGGAACCATCTGTGAATATGTTGACCGCCCGCTGAGCCTGTTTGATAACTCGGCGCCAGTCGGTTGGTCCTAGAAGTGTGGGTTTTTTTAGGTTCGAGAGTTGTGCTAGGGATCATGTAATCTATGCTACTGATTGCATCTTTGCCAATTCTACAGTGTCTTTTCTAAAGTTGACTTATTCACCGCCGGCCACCATACAATGATTCCGTAGAGTAGAACTGGACGAACAACCATTGTGTACATCCATTGCATTAGAAAGGGTGAAAGCCCACAAGTGCTGCCCAGCATCTTCTTGGATGCATATAGCGCATTGGTAGCCTTCCTAACCCTCTCCTCCACATTGAGTCTCCACGTCAGTTTGCTGTCGAGTACAACTCCCAGGTATTTCGTGTGAGTTTTCGGAATGAACCTAATGTTGTTTATTCTGCGTGGAATCCATGGTGGTATCTTGTACTTATTCGTAAACAATACCAGATCTGTTTTCTCTGCGTTTATACTAAGGGCGACTGAATTCGCCCATTTAAGTACCGTTTTTAGTGTGTGCTCCATTAAAGAACCTAATGTCGAAATGTCATTTTCCCACTATAATTATGCTTATGTCATCCGCATTAGCTGTTATCTTCGGGGCTTTGTCTTCAAAGTTTTTGAGTAGTTCGTTAACAACTAGATTCCATACTAAGGTGTACCCCTAGTACTTTTAACCATATCAAAGATTTTTTATATCTTTTATCTAGTATATAAGGTGTGAGAGAATTATCTTAGTACTCGAATTTTGAGTTTCCATTTTCGACAGTCCATTTAATTATTTTCATGCCCCACTTGTACTACATGGGGTATATTTACTTTGTGTCAACGTTTGTTATGCTTATAAGAAGGCTACGATTTTTGTTCATTAAGCATAGTACTCTGTTCGGCTTCACGTGAAATTCCACCCAAATCTCCATACAAAAAATGACAGCTGCGAAACAACAGTGAATATTTCACAACTTTTTCATCAAAGCTGTACTATGCTTCGCTGTGGAAAATCTAGTACTAAATTCTGCAACATGCATCTAGCAACATTATTTTCACGGCAATTTAATTGAACCGACCATTTATTTTGCCGTGAAAAGAGACAGTTGTCATTAAATTTAAGAAAAAAGTGCAAGCAAAAGAACAAAGTTTATTGAAATTATAGTTTTTGTACTCTAGTTGACCGTCAACTCTTGACAAGTATAACCGGGACTATCTGAAAAGATTTAGTTATTTCTGTCTGTCTGTTTTCTCAACGAAAATTGTAGCTTTATCCCTTCAATGTATACAGTTTCTTCAAGTAGATTTAACCTATCATGAGCGTATAGGTCGGTGCAGTCTGCTCTGACCAACGTTGAACATAATTGAGCGAAATGGCATTGACAATGGAAATATGATGACGGGTTTGGTTTGTAAACGAATAGCAAGGAATGTGCTTTTGGAAACCAAGAGCAACTTGAGGAGTAAATTGAACAAATTTTGAGTCAGGAATTCAGAAGAAGAGGAAAATTTTGATGAGATATCCGTTTTTAAAAAAAAGGTCAAATGTCGTTATGAATGATAGTGGTTATAGTGATGATGGAAAGGAATCGCACAGAAAATCCATAGCCGCCGTGGCAACTCCTTTTCAGGAACAGGATTGCTATTAAAAAGACTCCTGTCTACAACAACAGTAAAGTAGCCAAGAGAGTATTTCGGAGTCCAAACCCCTCATAGGTACCGAAGAGTAGACACAAAATCAATTCAATTCAGACAAATACTAGTAACTGTTCATAGTTTTCATAAAAAAAAAATTGATATTAAGATGAAACATCTAAATGTTCTTAGAGAAAAATTATAAATTTCGAAATCATCACCTCTCTGCAGACAATGGCAAACCTCAGAAAGTAAATGATGCCATGTAAAGCTTTTTGAGAACATTAACTTTAGCCGTTCGGAGTCGGTATAAAATATGTAGGTCCAGTTGTCGGCCAATTGTGTAGGAACATTTATTAACAACACAATTTGATTATCGCACACTTTCTTTAGTAAGCGTTAATAATTTAAAATTTATTTAAAATAGATTAATTAAATTTTAAATATTTAATTTAATAAAACACGAACCACCAACGCACAAAACTATTCACAATAAGTAGTAACGAAGAGTAGCGACAATGTTGCCACCTGCTCAGTCGGAGAGGGGCAAGTTCACACAAAATAAAACTAAGTTGGCAATTGTCTAAGTAAGACAATGTAATCATCGGAGTTCAATAAAACTTATTCTGAGTCTTATCAACATGAGCAAACCTGAAATTATTCAGACAACACTAAAATGGAAAAATTACAACTGAAATAAGATACAACATCAGATACAACGAAGAACCATAAACAAATCTGTTTTTTGCAACTTGAAATAAAATGATTTTATAACCAACAAAAACCAGGTTTTGGGGTGCACTCTAATTGCGGGTTTTTGTTGGTAAAGGAGAGACTTGAGGGTTATCATTTGACTCCACCGGCTGGAATTAATAATTCACCTGTTTGGGACGAACTAGGCTCGAGTGCGGGGAGGGCTTAACACTGCACGACTGCGACTCTACTGGGTATGGAATGAGAAGAAAGCGTATCGAAGTTACAAGAACTATTAGACAGAACAACAATGCGTTTTAAACAATAAACCTAATCCAACTACACGCAGTGGGTAACCGTCACACAACACGAAATAAACTGATAAAACTTGGGTTCCTGCGCTGCTCCGTTTGTAAGCTCCGCAACCGCTTTCTCGTGATAAACATATTCTGCGTTAGTATTAGTGTGGCACCACTCCACGCTTACAGTCCACAATGGCCGACTCTCATTGTCGTGAGCCTGGGGATTTGACGTTTGAATCGCAAGTTCAGTTCGCGTTCAGTGCTTTTTGAGGGTCGAGGTGATTTGACAAAATACCGAAAATAAAGGTATTTTAATATCAACTGATATTGATATTATCATAATAGTGAAGAGTGATTTCATTCTAAAACTATAGCCAGCAGTGCAGTAGCCTTCCAAGAAACACCTAGACAAATCTGTGAAGCAGATTCTGGCATGCGACATGATCATAAGAAGCTCGGTCAAAGTTCTTTCAAGGGCTGAAGTGGCCATTTTTTCTATCTATGTCAGGTTCGCTTTTTCGGCAAGATTTCTTTGGAAAAGATGTACAGAATTTCTCAGCCTTTATATTCAGTGAACATACCAAAAATAGGTCTTGGCCACCTTTATATCAAAATTTCAAGATATTGCATCTATTATCTGACTATTTCACTATTTTTAGACTACAAGTGGCCAGAAGTTGGCACACCTGCACAAGAATATTAAAATATAAACATCTGCGTTCTTTCATAGTATTTTTACCAATAGTCATCTGAACTTGCTATAAATATTCATAAAAAATATAGCTTTCGTTATTTTTGTTAGACAGGTTTATTGCTAAAATTAGATTTTTTCAAGTTTTAATAATTTTTTTTTTGTCATAAATCCTCAAAACTTGCTATCTTATGTTGTTTTCACACAAAATCTTTTATATATATTTTTGTAACTCTTCGTAATTTTTGACAATAAAATTCTAAAAGAAATCAGCGAGATATTAATGAAGTTTTCCCCAGAAAAGCAATATTTTAAGGAAGCGCTAATCAATCAATACAAAAAAAACTTGCTTTTAAATTGTAATTTATTAAAGGAACTCACATTGAAAGCAATTTCGAAAGTTCGATATCTGCCGTGGCAACTATTTTATAAGTTGGGTTTACATGCTTAAATATTTTTTTTTTTAATAAAAGTCCCTCCTAAAGGAAAATGCTGGCTTTGGCTCTGACTCAGACCCATGTGTAACGTAATTGAGCGAAAAGGCATTGGCTTGAGAGATATGATGACGGGTTAGGTATGAAAGGCTCATTCACAAAATTCCCGAACATTTTCCAAATATTTCAATAAAGCTCAAAAAGCATTAACACTTATTACAAAACCCCTAAATTAAAAATCTCGATACACAAAATTTTCCAAAAAAATCCCAAATATCCTTAAATTTGTAAAGAATTATTGTAATTTATTTGCATTTTCTTTCCTATAAATTACTTTAAATTGAAAAATTACACTACAAAATCCAAAATTTGTTCAATTTTTTGCCGATTTTGATTGAATTAGACTAAAGTTTGGTAATTTAGTTCGTATGGCTAATGTCAGTACTGTACTAAAAATGTGCGTTGTCTTTCTTATGAAGACAGATGGGTTTTGGGTGGGATTTCTTATTTTGTTGGTATTTATGTGAGGTAAAAAGCAAATAACTCTTTTTGAATAGAAATTTTGATTTTTTTGTCACAAACCCCTTTAAAAGTTCTTAACAGAATGTCTTGCAATTTAGCAGAGAATTAGACTATCACTCAGGTCGTGTAGAAGTTTTAACTTTGAAAATTTCAACAATTCAAGCAATAAACCACACTTTACCTATTCATAACATACCAACTCCATACAACAGTCATACATTTTGAGCATTTTTCGTTTCAATCTATCTCCATACACACAACTTTTGTTGAAAGTGAAGTGTTAAAAGTAAAGTATGGAAATATAACGCAAATCTATATGGTCCAGGATGAATTTTAAATTATCAAAATACAAAGAATATTTAGGTTAATTTTCAAAAGAATAATTAAATAGTCAAAATGCAAAAGCTTTAGTCGACAATAACCGAAGAAAATACATTTTTTTTTCTAGTGTCAATTTTGAAATTTTTGGCCATGAAAAAATTAGCTCCATTTCATACTAACGCGCCGCTGTTCATGAATAAATGTTACCAAAAACAAAAAAAAATGAAAAAATTATTCATTTAAAAATCATTTAATAAAGCGCACAAAAAGTTGGTGACATCGTTGTTATCAACGCTGTGGCATGCAATTTTATATCTGCGAAAACAATAATGTTTAACAAGAAGAACAACATCACCATCAGAAGCAAACATTTTGTAGTAAAATTAAAAATTTAATAAACTTGAAGACATGTAGAGAATTCAGTTGAGGACGAAATTTAAGGAATTAATATTAATATGTTTTATGGTTTTTCTGTCAACAAACAATTTCAATAAACACTTAAAAAGCAATGAAGATGTATGTGGCAACAAGCAACAATTGTTGATTCTGCACACGCATATGATGCCACCCGCAATGTAAACTTTAGCTGTTGCTTGAGCCAAGCTTACTAACACATTACAAAAAAAAAAAACCAAAACCACCTTGCAATGTTTTGTAGCTTAATGCAAGCGATTGTCAACATGAAATGTGCGCGGTATGTAAAATATTTACAACAATAACAACAGCGACCACTTTTAAATGGTTTGTTAAAAACACGTTACAGTGCCTAGCTTGCGGTTGGCTTTGAATTGTGGTTGCTTATTTTGTTGTTTTATTGAGCAGGCCAATCGTGACGCCTGCGCTGTGGTTTGGGCGTTGAAACAATAAATTCAGTTGTGTGAAAAAATAAACGTGAAAGAAGGAAGGAACAGGCGCAGAGATGATGAAATTACTACTTCATTAACTATGGTGCTACTACAGGTAATGGACTGGTATGAACAGCTCTTTTCAAATGCTAGATGAATGGGGCTCAGGGAGTCAATTCTGTAGCTATGAAAAATAAAGTTTATATGACATTTTGTGAACTCAAGTAGTTGAGATTCTGTGACAGCGTGAAGTGAGTCTTAATCTCTAAAATTTATTACTATTGCATAGTTTATTAACTTTATTTAAAAGATTTTTGATTTTTTATTATGGAATTTAATTCTGAAAAATGACAAATACATTAAAAACAGGCAAAATATATATCAGTGAAAACAATAGGTCTGTTTCCGTACTCACACTGTGTAACTTGTGTGTTACTATTTTCTGTTTCCGTACTTAGAGCCCGAACAGAACCAAAGCGGCTGACGGCTGGCGGTCCTCTCTCGGCGAATTGAGCTGAAACACGTCTACAACAAGAGCGGCTGGCGGTTGTCGGATCAGAGTTGATTTTTGTCACTGTAGTAGTACAACTGACATATAGGGGTGCAACAGACGGACAACATGGTTAACATATATTAAAAAATTTTGACTTATTCAATTAAGTTTTCATCAAAATCCGTTATGAAGAAAATTATATCGTACTAGCAAACCTCCGCGGCCTTGCTCGCGATATGTTTTAATATAAAAAACAATGTCTTATGTAATTTGTTGTATTATTGTTTAAGTATTGTCATATGTATTCAAAATTAAAATTATTTTAAATCTTATATAAATTCATTATTTTCGGTTGTTTTCTGATATCAGGTAGAATAAATCTATTGGATGGATTTCCTATCCTTAAAAGACCAAAATATTACGAAAAAACAGTTCTGCATTAGATAATCACGGACATTTAAAAGGATGGACCTTGTGCTTGGTTTTTTGTCAAAGTAAAACTCGTTGGTACAGAATTATAAACTTATATCCCCTTAAATGTGAGGGAATCAAAGGGATTCGAGGCATTAAAATATTTTCTCCTCTGCTGGACCAGACAGAATAATACCCTTAACACGTAACCGAACTCCATTGCATACAAATTCGAAAGTAAGTCATCTTTTGTTTTCAGTGCATTGCTCAAGCATGAAGTAAACTTTATGCCAATATCCAACTGTCAGAACTGTTGAAGCAAACGTCCCAGTCTTAAGTAACCGCGAAGTTGCACTCGTATTCGTGCACAATTTTACAACTTGCTCTTTATGCCAAAATAATGACTTTTAAAGAAGCTTCTTTAAAATTGCCCAAAATCACCGGAAAAAAACAAAATTATCCGAGCCTCATGAAATGAACGAATATCTCTTTCGTTAAGGACATTAATTCATTCTTATTATTCTCGATTTACATATGTAAGTAATGTTACTGTAGAAACCTTAAAAATAACATACATAGCTTTTTAAAATAACTATTACCGACGCTATGTAAAAAAGTTATTGTGTGTTTGCGATTAGAAATTTGCTCATAAAATCCGCATGTCTTTGATTAATTATAATTTTTATACTCTTCTAACCAGACTTCTATGGAAACATATTTTATTTTATCACGAAATAGCCGCGAAAAATTAAGGGACTCTGTTTTATTTTTAAATATTACTGAAAACCAAATAGAGCAACTTTGAAAAACTTTACCCTTTTTAATTTTATACCTCAGCCTTTGAAATAAAACTCGTTGTAGTGGTTTTTTACAAAATGAATGACAATATCGATAATTTATTCTTTCAATAAAAATTATTTCTTAATCGTTTCTGATTTAGCAAAAACCGTACAAAATTTTAACCGTTAGACTAAGTCGACTTTGATAAGTATCGAATCATTTATTTAAGAAGTATGACTTTATTTCTGACTTATTTTTATAGTACGAAAAGATCTTCAGTTTGTTCATATATATTGTATTGACTACCTATATATCAATTCAAATAAAGAGAATCCTAATGAAAAATAAAGCAATTTATGAGATATCATGTTAAATGTTCAACTATTGTTTAAAATCGTAGATAGAAGATATTTTCACTTTTTAATAATTTAAAATTCAAAGTGAAAATTTTATTTAAATCAATGATATAGTTCATGAGTTATTAAACAAACAAAAAAAAAACGAATCTTTGAGATTAATTTTTATGTAATTCCATAGATATATTCAAGCTCTTTTATACTGCAAGTTGAAACCATTTTTATACCATAAAAATATAAGGTGATGTGATTAAATTTCTGCAAACGCTTGTAATGCATAGAAATAAGCGATTCCGGTAAAGAAAATTATATATATTCTTGATCAGGTGTCATCTCATGAGTCAATTTATCTATGTCTGTTTATCCGTCCGTCTGTGTGTTGTCCATAAGCATAGGATAAGAAGCAGTTGAGTTAACTCCATTTTGGTAGACATATTGAAATGGATCCAAGATCTGCACTTTTGAATATTTTTGGAATTCACCCATGGACACGCTTACCTCCCCTACAACCCAAATATTTAAAACTCCATACATAAGCTTATGTTTGGCCAAAGAAGACACAATTTGGTTTATATTTTATATCAAAACTAAGATGTGTTAAAAATAATGTGTGTAATACGAATAAACTCATACCTTTTTAAAATATTAAACTTTTGGGAAATAATACAAAAATAATTCTTTATCCCTTAAAATACTTACAAATAAACATATAAAAAACCCATGAAAGGCTTTTGAATATACATAGTACAAAAAACGTAAGTGAATATTTGTATTGTATCCTTTTAGGGCAAATGGTCTTCAAAACGTCATGCTCTTTAATTTAAGCCTTAAATTTTAACAAAAATTTCGATTCCCCTTTTTCTGTAGCTTTTCTATTCTGCACACAGTAGAGAGCGAGTAACAATTCTACTGTTTTTATTTGTACAGAAAAAATTCCCACTGCAAATAATTATTACGTTGAGACAGCAACAAACGAAAAACTCATAAGAATTTCTAAAATAAGAAATTCCAATTGAAAAAAATAAAGCAAAGACACAAATGCAAATATCTAACTAAAGCAAATATTAATGTTTAACACATAACCATGTTGCTCTATTTATTTTTAAAACAGCGCGCAGCCGCAAATCAACACAACATAACCAGTCGATTACGCAGTCGCAACTAAATTGTCTCCTTCTCGTTCATCGACTTGGCTTAAATTTCTGCACGAAGCATGTTGCAGAATTTTTCAGCGAAAACAACAATGTGTGCGCTGCAAACAACGATAGCCATCGAAGCTATCAACAATCGACCTGCTTGCAAGAAATTTGTAGGAAAATTGATAAATTTTTAACTAAAATATCAATTTTACGGAAAAACTATTGATCTGAGATACATGTCACCACTGACTTTTTTGTTGGAAACGGCAAGATCTTTCATTTGCTCATACATCATACCCACCTAATTGTTAAGGTGTAGGCAGCATATGGAAAATAAGCGATTAATTTGATGAAAAATATTGACTTAAGTAAGATTATTGGCCTATAACTTTTTAGCTTTTTTATAACTTAAAATTCTGAGTATACAAAGACCGTCTTGAATAATTTATTGTTCGATTAGTGAAAATTTCATTCAAATCAGTACAGTGGTTCCGGAGATCCTGAATTACATACATGAAAAAAGCGAATCTTGGAGTTTCATTTTTATATAATAGTATAGATATTATTGCGAATTCACATAAATATAACACACACATATAAAAAAAAACGTCCGAATATACTAAAATCTAAAAAAAAATTACATTAAACACAGCCAATTCTTAGCAAAAGTATGGCAACATTTATGTTAATCAGAGAGAGGACCGCCAGCCGCCATAGCAAAAATAGAATAGATTCTATTTTGGCGTTTTTCCGTCGCGGATTCGCCCAGCGAATTCGTTTTTGCCGACTACATACATTTTCATGTATTCTGCTGAACGGCGAATCCGCCAGCCGTCAACCGCTTTGGTTCTGTTCGGGCTCTTACTGTGCTTAAAATGTGAGAAGTAGAACAAGCATAAATCGCTCTTTCGAGCACAGAAGTTTACCAGAGTGTGCTTTAACTCAAAACTACGAGTAAATTAAGAAGAAGCATCAAGCAGAACAAGCATATGGGCATCTCCCAGTGGCACGGACGCGACATTCGCACGGTTTTAATTGCTCGAAAAATAAGAAAGAAACAAAATGAGCCAATATGTATTTAAGTGTTGTAACGCGACGAAAGAGTGCTACATTTTATAAAAATATTGGCGAGATTTAGTACAAAGTAATAAGCAATCATTCAATGGAACGGACGCGACAAAAAACATAAGTTGTTTTAAGCTCGTATAGAAATATGCAAAATTTAGCTAATTTTGAGAACTTTTTTTTTTATATATAATATACATGTTAATGGAGGTCAAAGGCTAACTATTCTTCGTAGACGTATGAAATATAAGAATTATCTCTTTTTTTTTTTTTTTGAATAGATATAGCACGAAAACGGACGCGACATCATGGATGCGACAAATTTTTCCACAGTAGTAAAATACAGTAAAGATGTTCATTGTAAATTTTAATAAAAATACATCATAATAAGTTGAATTCAAGTTACATAGCAGAAATACTTAGCAAAATAAAAAAAAATAAAGTTAAAAGCTGTTATAGTGCTTTATTTTAATGTTTTTCTTCACTTTTGGTGGACCTTTTTTGGGAGATGCCCATATGTCAAATGCACTATAATTTCGATTGATGCTATTTACGTTTGATACGTCTGCTGTCAGAATCAGCTGTTTTGTGCTCGAAACTTACTAGAATTTGTTTCCGTACTTTTATCACTATTCTCAAATTTAATTTTACTCTCGCAGCCCTAACTAAAAGATGAGGTGCCATGCCAGACAAATCCAAAGAGTTTAAAAATATTACTGGATAATTGACGACTTCGTCTTCGTTTTCTATGCGATCAATCGATTTGTATCACTGCAATTCCCCCGGAATTCAAGTCATTGACATCAATATTTTTGCGGCTTAGTGCACGTGCACTCGTAGTAATCGTACCAATCGTAGTTACAATAATTTTGACTAATATTCGAATATACATTATTGATGAGTTCATTTTCGCTGAAGTCACTATTCTTCGTAGACGTATGAAATATAAGAATTATCTCTTCTTTTTTTTTTTGAATAGATATAGCACGAAACCGGACGCGACAAATTTTTCCACAGTAGTAAAATAAAGTAAAGATGTTCATTGTAAATTTAATAAAAATACATCATAATAAGTTGAATTCAAGTTACATAGCAGAAATACTTAGCAAAATAAAAAAAAAATAAAGTTAAAAGCTGTTAGAGTGCTTTATTTTAATGTTTTTCTTCACTTTTGGTGGACCTTTTTTGGGAGATGCCCATATGTCAAATGCACTATAATTTCGATTGGTGCTATTTACGTTTGATACGTCTGCTGTCAGAATCAGCTGTTTTGTGCTCGAAACTTACTAGAATTTGTTTCCGTACTTTTATCACTATTCTCAAATTTAATTTTACTCTCGCAGCCCGAACTTTACACAGAACTTACACAGAGTAGAGTACGGAAACACACCTAATATGATTTCACCTCAAATGTGCTTTGAAAGAAAATAATAAATGCAAATTTGAGTTTTTCTCCTTCTACAACAAATTTTTCCTCTTTTCAAAAGGAATAATTTAAAATTATAAACAAAAAGTAACGGTAAATTTTTGTAAACTAACTAAGACTTAAATACGAAACATAAATATATAAAATCTATTAAACATGTCAGGTAATTCATTCAATATCAGAGAAGCCAATACGCAATTCAGAACATGCAATTTGAGACAGTTTATTTCTCTCTCTTGGCATTAGGTTGAAATACACGATAAATAACTATCGACAATATTAGGAAAATTCATTCAACATACTTTTGGTTAGAGCTTCACAATGAATGTTATCACATTTTAAAGAAAATTTAACAAACTTTTAGAAATAATTATAAAAATAGGAAAATCGTTGAAATTCGAAATTCGAAGATATTACCATGGGAAGATAAAATTTTGATTTCAAAACACCTTATTTTACATATTTGACGATTGATGAATGTATAAAATTTAATTTTTTTAGAAAATGTTTTCTTTTGAAATTCGATCAACTCAATAGCTCTCTCTCAACCAAATTTAATATTGATCAAAGAGCAAGTTTTTTTAAAAATATTTGATATTTCTCTAAGAAGGTTGGGAGCCCCTTGCATCAGATATATCATTAATATATGCAAGGGTGTCCAAAGGATTTCGCAAAGGGGGAAGGGTGGGTTGGGAGCCCCCTCCATCAAATATATCATTAATACAAGCTGACCCCGCATACTTCGTTTTGCCCAAAATACATTTTTTGTATGGATTAATGTCGAGCATTCAGGATTCCAACCGAAATTTTTTGTGTTGAAAATTAGCAACGAAACAGATGACTCAATAGTAAAATTTCAATTAAATATTGAATAAAACATTTTCCGAATTCAATTGAATTCATATCTTATTGGAGCGAGCGAGCGAAGCGAGCGAAGCTCCCATGGAACAGGTTGTTTGAAGCTGTTTAGAGACCTTAAACTCTCGAACGGATTGACCGATCTTAAAATTTCTTTTTCTGTACTGTTCTACGCTTCCTAACGAAGGATGTTTTCTTAGGAAGTTTTTTCAAATTCCATTTAGTTTAAAAGTTAATTGAAAATAATATTTTCGTGAGTTTTGTTGTTGTTATTCGCTAAAAATAGTTTTCTTCTAACATGCTTGTGTATGTATGTATCAGTCAATGAAAAAACCGAACGACATGAAACGACAGCAAAAATCTTGCGGTGAATGTTTTTCGCTGCAACAGCTATTTATCAATAAATAGTAAAATATAAGAGTACGAATTTTATTTATGAAGGAAAATAGTTAGAAAATAAAACACAAAACATGAACTGTTTATATTTGCATATGTAGGTGAACCCAGTTAAATAAAAAAAATTTGCAGTTTTAAATCTTATTTTAGGCTTATTTTCTTTCATAAACAACATTTGTTGTTGTTTGACAGGCATTTGTAATTTCATAAATTTCAGCTCAGCGCTGTTTATGTTTTGCTGCTAAGGACATGTAAATCACGTTTTGTTTTTACTGTTACAACTACAAAATATTAAACAATTTTAAGTGGACAAGGGACAATGACCGCATAATTGTCGCAGAATATTTGAAAAGAAACGAACTATTATTTTGTTTTCATCAGCAATCCATTAAATATATTTAATAATAAATTTCTTAAATGATTCTTAAAGTTATTTAAAAGCAGATTTATTTCGTTTGCAATCGAACGCAGGCATGCACGTTAACGTTACTTTTAACGATAACCAAAATATTTTTTTTTTTGTTTCGTTGAAGCGAAATAAAAAAAAACCGAGAATTCCAAAATCGAAAAAACGTTTCGGAGAAAACGATATAAAATTTTTTCGTTTTTGTCCCAATCAACCGTTGAAAATAAGGTTAATTTCAACAAAAAGTTTTGTTTTTTTTTGTATCAGAAGAAATTTTTGTTTAAGCTGGTATGACACTTGCTTTCTTTCGCATTTTTAAGATCATAAAAATACAAAAAGAGCAACACACCAAACGAAACTATATAATTTTTAGTTGGTGTGAGAAGTAAAATGTAAAAAATATTTACTTTTTCAGCCGCTAGCAGCTTAAAATCTGACAGAGGCACATTAAATTCTGACATTTCGCAATATACTTTTTTTATTGTTTATTTATAATGAATATACAAAACCAAATAAACACAAATTAACACAAGAACTGCAAAAAAGTTGGACTTTTAATAATTTAACAAATTTTTTCCATTTTTATGTAAAGAATTCATAATTTTTGACAAAATTCAAAATAACACTAAAATGCCAAATTCAACGGAATGCTATAATTATCCTTTTTTAAAAAGTATATTCTTCCCGATGCTTTTTTTAAGATCTTAAAAATGCGAAAAATAGGAGAAAATTTTTCGTTTTTCTACGAAACGAAATTTGATTTGATAAATTTTTAACGTTATTTAAAAAACGAAATAATTTTGATAATTTATTTTTCTCAACGAAACAAAAAAATTTTGTTTATTTCGTTGTGCATGTCTGATCGAAAGATAAAAGCATTTTTTTTATCACGGAAAATTTGTCTGTTTCGTATTTCCTAAAGAAATTTTACACACAACTACCAAAATCAACGAATGTTCGTTTTAACCGTTCATTAAAAATTAAGGTTTAAAGAGAACGTCCGTTCAGAAAAAAATTACTATCAGCATCAATATCGTCAGTGATTTTTTTTTTGTTGTGCATGCGTCATCGGTTCGGTATGCGTTGTTGCTGTTCTACATGTTTTCGTTTTTGCGTTATCGTGGAGAAATGAAAACAATAAGAAATAAGAAAGAAAAGTAAGGAAATCAGTCTGTAAGAAACATTTAGATAATTAAGTGCCGGTCGTGAACAAAGTTCCTGAATTTTTATTTCAAACGCTCATTTTGAATAAATGATTGAAAACGAACGTTCGCTGTTTTTTAATTGTTGGAAAAAATCAAAATAATTCAATTGGAATTTATTGCCTTTAATTGTTTTTTAAACAAGATCTTTGGATTTGAGTGTTCACTTAAATATTTCTTTTTAGCATCTTTCTAAAGCTTTCGGTGTTCAAAAGTAAATAAATTAAAGGATTATTTTTTAGATTTAATAAGAAAAAATTATATATTAAAAAATTATTATTTAATTATATGTAATTAATTATGATAACGTGAAATTGTTCAATATTAGTATTTTCGTTTTGAATTATCATATTCATTGCACCAAAAAAATATATGGCAAATTTTTTCCAAAAATTTATCATATGCTCTTAGTAGGTTCCTTTTCTACTTAAAAGAATATAAGTTATATGTTTTTTTATCGCCATAATTTTGTTAACAATTATGGAGATACCAATTTTTTTATAAAAGTAAAAATCTTAAAAATTACGTCATTTTTAATAAATCATATCTCCATCTTATGTTACCTTATTTTTGTAAATGGAAACATTCCTATCATTAGAAAACTATAGAAAAGCGATTTTAAGAAATTAAATATTTTTGGAATTTTTATTTTCTAGAGGTCGTTGAAGTTGGCGTGTTTAAAAAAAGGTTGTAAGTTGGTTTCTCGTCTCCAGCATTTTCAAGGCGTCGGAAAGTAAAAAATCAAAGTGCATTCTTCAGTAAAGGGTTGTAGTTGAGCACTCTACTTACGCAAATAAAAAAATAAGGCAAACAAAAAAAATGGCATGCGTTGAAAAACCAATTTACAAAAAACCCCTCTTTTTGGCAGATATTCTTAGCCGTAAAAAACAAAATATGAAAGTTTCTCTGCTTTTTATAGGTAGAATGCTTAAAAGAGTCTATGAAGATCAAAATAAATCAAGTTTCATCGAAATCGATCAAGCAGAACTCGAGATATCTTAGAAACCAATTCGAAAAAACTTGTTTCGAGAAAAACGCGATTAGGTTTTCTTCTATGAACGATAATATATGAATAATACGCGACATACGAATATAATATATGTTATATCTTTTTTTTCATTTGATATTTTTTTTTCTAAAATTTTGTTCACGCATTCTTAAGACCTTAAGGAACCAGATTCTAGAAAAAAAAAAAAAAAAATTTTTCATTTTTTACACACTGTAATAGTACCTTCAGATAATCGAATGAGATAACATCTCTTTTTTTATAGATTTAAGAAAAAAATTTTTAAAGCGAGCGACCCAACTATTTTGTATCTTCAACGTACCTACTTATGTGGCCAGCTTATGCACTTGCTAAGCGATTGCTACGACCTAGTATTTATACGGACGGCTGGCCCAACGGATTTCGTCCCGACAAATATTTGGCGAAAATAGAATAAATCAAGTAGGTAATATTTCATTGAATTCTATTTCGTTATATTGAATTGTAGCAAAAAAGAATGGAAAAATACACAACATATTTTGCTTTCTACTCCTACTCTGGAACACGCCATATATAGCTGGCCGTGTGAAAAGCATGACATTTCCTGATTTATGCCACACACTTTCAACGACTGCCCTTGTGACTAATTTATGATCATTGCAAATGCAATTTCAGTGGGAAGTGAATGCGTTTGAAGTGGAACGGCATATCGGTTGGAGTGAAACGAATTCGCGAAATTTGGCATTCTTTTCCCTTGAACGGCCCTTTCAGAACGGCCCTTTCCACTAGATGATTGTTCATTCGTCCATTGCACAGTTTCGGGGCATGAAGAGTTCGTAGCATAATAATGACATCCAACTTTAAGACTAAAAGATGAGGTGCCATGCCAGGCAAATCCAAAGAGTTTAAAAATATTACTGGATAATTGACGACTTCGTCTTCGTTTTCTATGCGATCAATCGATTTGTATCACTGCAATTCCCCCGGAATTTGATTTTCAGTAGTCCAATTCAAGTCATTGACATCAATATTTTTGCGGCTTAGTGCACGTGCACTCGTAGTAATCGTACCAATCGTAGTTACAATAATTTTGACTAATATTCGAATATACATTATTGATGAGTTCATTTTCGCTGAAGTCAATTGGCAAATGGCAGGTGGAATCGAAACTAAACTACTCACACTATGTACCGAAACTTTTCCATTTCCGATTCTCAGTAGTTCTTTTGAGAACCAATTTTATAATCGCACCAAAATTAAAAAAAAATCTGTGTTAAACGTTTTCAAAAGTAGCACGTTTCTGCTAGTTTTGAAAATGTAGTTTTCTCAGTGTATGCTTGAACAGCTCGTTCTGGGAACAGTATGGGAACAGTTCGTCCGAGAGCTTAATAAGCTGCTCCCACAAAGGAGTCCAACAAATAGAATATCGAAAAATAATTAGATCAATATCGTACTGCCGGAATAACTTGGATGATATAACGAATAATATGGCCAGCAAGATTTTTGGCATGACTCCATCCACTCTGTATGAACCTATGAAATAGTGGAACAACTAACTGAACAATTTGCCCAAACTTCTGATAAAGAGGAGAAATGGAAAATTCTGTCAGTCCTCCCACAGTCCTGGACAGCGATTAAGCGATAAAGCTTATTAAGCTCTCGAACGAAATGCTCCCATACTGTTCCCATAACGAGCTGTTCAAGCATACACTGAGAAAACTACATTTTCAAAACTAGCAGAAACGTGCTACTTTTGAAAACGTTTAACACAGATTTTTTTTAATTTTGGTGCGATTATAAAATTGTTTACTTGTTAACAAGAACAGATTTTAAGTTATGTTAAGTTGACTCGAAGTGGGGTCCATATCAACCCATACAGATGATTGTAACTTTTTTAATGATAGAGCGTCAGAGTAACCATCGTAACTTCTTTGTTTTAAGACCGATTTTAAAAATGTTTGCTACAAAACCAATTAGAATTTAATAATCTCTAAATTTTTTTTTAATTTTATACGAATACAAGTTAAAACAATATTTTGTGTTTTTTTTCGGTTTTTACCAGTTTTCTATACCAAAGTCAAGTGTAAGGTCATCAAAATTTATCAATAAAATGTTGGTCTTAACAAGGTTTACCATTTTGCAGAACAAATTTTCGAACATCTTAGCCATTTTGAAATTTATAGACGATAAAGTGTCTCAAAATGATAAGGTATGTGCACAAAAATTGAAATTGCGAAAAAACATATAAAAGCTTCATCATTAAATTGCTTTTGAATTAAAGGCAACATACTTTTTCAAATTTAAAAAAATAAAAATCAAAAAAATTAATCCTTTTTTCGAGATATTAGCATATACATTTTTTTTTAATTGGTTGGCAACCCTTACATCCAAAATTTTAAAATTGTATATTTTTTCCAGAAAGTTATTTTCAATACCTTTCCAACGGTACCTTATTTATAAAATTGGATAAAAACTGACGTAGATACAATTAATTGAAAATTTCCCGATTCTGGCTTTTTCGGACGATTTGCAGAATTGAGAGGTCCATAACTTTTCAACGAATGGCGATAAAAAAAAATAAATGAACTTATATCCTTAGAATTTTGATAGGAATCTATAGCCCGAAAATAAAACAAATCGAAAGCCATGAGGTCAATTATTGAAAAAAGTATTGCGTTATGCGTGGAATAACGCACGCGGTTTTTTGATTTTTCGCACCTCACCTTTCGAGTTGTTTCTCTAAGAAACAGTTATGTAACGTGAGCAAGATCTGCGTAATCGACACAAACATTATGTATCTCTAGTTGTTTAACAGCGACTCGAACATGCACATGTGATAATTTGGAGACAAATATTTTTGGATACGACTGTCATAATAGGCTCTTTATGCTTGAATTTTCTAGTGTTTGATTTCGATGGACAACTTTATTTGTTTTCTTATTTGTTTTGGTGACTACAGCGAGCTGATAATTATGAATTATAATTGAATGCCCTTTTGCATACGCTAAAATCAATTTTCGAAGCGTTTCCCTTCCAAAACGTTGACTTCGAAATTTATTTTTGGTCTTCGGGAATATGAAGAAATCATTGGGTGTTGTCCAGGTTTGTTTTTATGAGTGTTGTACTAATTTCTAGTGTTGCTCACTATTTTAATAATTTCAGTCACTAGCGCAACCAAAGGGGGATTTCGGGGCTTAAAACCCCTTCCCCCAAAAAAATTATTGTAGTACCAAGCAAAATAGAATTAAGCCAAAGTGGTTCACATGAAAAGCAAACACACATCTTATCAAATAAGTAAAAACCCCAAATGTATATTTCAAATCGATTCTGTTTGATGTACATTCTACTAAATTTTCATGCTTGTTTCCTTCAGACTGATTCTAACCCCTTGAGGGGTTCTTGACAATACTTCGATTTGAGTTGTCTCTTCTAGCTTGGAACCTAGCTTGGAACCTACTATAACGACTTGAAATATTTGGATGAAAATGAATGAAAAAAGTAATACAAATAAGAAAGCCTGAATTTGAAGAAGAGCGGTCGAGCCCCTCGCACCGAGCTGAACAAAGAAATTTCCTCTAAAATTTTTATTTTTCGTTATTTTTTTATAATTATTTTTTAAACCTAAACTAACTCAAACTCTGCAGGAATTAAGTTTATAGTGAAGTCATGTGATTCAATAAAAAAATAATTCCGATTGATTTCTGCAACTGAGCAAAAATTTAAAATTCATAATTTTCCATCGCATTTTCCCGAATCTGTTTGATAAATATTTCTCTCTAATTGTCATATATTATTCGATTTTAAGAAATACGGGCTTATTAGAAAAAAAGATGTTGGTTTGATTTTGCTTCTGTTCATCCGTTTATCAGAGATATAATAAAGTTATTCCAATGAGCATGAATAAGGAAATGCTGACTTAAATCGACATAATATCTTTTTTAACGAAAGTCTTAACGACACTCTTCCAAAAAGACATCATTCATTAAAATCGAATAATATTTGTGCAATTTTGAAGGATTTTCATGAAACTGATTTTGAAAATCCAATGGAAGATTATGATTAAAAAAATATTTTTCACATATTACAAACAGAAAGAGTTAGTATGTTAGTGTTAAATTAACGATATCAAAAGTCGATTTTAAAGGAAATTTCATCGGTTATTTTGATGGCGAGAGACTCAAAAGATTTTTTCATATTTCGGCTCTTAGGTTTTCATCCCAAGGAGTCAGAAATTTTATGTAGCTTATTTTCGGAAATGAGCTGCATTAGTACTCATCAAAGGACGAATTTTAAGGCTAGCGCCAATTGGTTATTCTTACAACAAAGTGAAGTGTTCAGTCATTGAAAAAAATTGCATTTTCCCCGAGAAAAATTGAAAATATTGTAGTTCAAGCCTTAAAACCTTCGTATAACTGCCTAAAACCTTCGTTTAACCTTCTTAGAACAAGAAAAAACCGTAAACGGCTGTAAAACTGGCGATTTCAAAACATTTTGGCCGATTCTAAAGACCCTAAACAATGCAGAAGCAAGTCCATTTTAAAATGACCGCTTCCACTGCTGTAAAGCCTCTATACGGCCAAAATGTCCTGACAGTGTTGTACAGTTTGAACTAATAAATTTTCACTTTTACTCGGTGAGAGATCAAATTTTGAGAAAGAAACTCGATTTTTATATATATTTTTTATTTTTTTTTTTTTTTTTGCAAGGCTTTGGAAACACTTAAAAAGTGTATTATTTCGATAAGTATTCGTATCCAAATAATAAAAGCATTTTTGGACAAACAGATTTCGATATTCAATCTTGATTGCAAGACTTGCATATTTTGGTGGAATAAGTATACAATTATAGCAATTTTTGAAATATTTTTTAATATTAATTAAATGCTATTTATAAAAACTAAACTTAAATTTTCTATATGACTGTTTTTTTTTTAGCGGTTGGGTCGGTTTGAAAATTAATTTTGTGGTTGAGCCTTCGAAACCCACCTAGCCCATTAACTTAACCCATTAGCACCCAAGAGTTGAAACTTATTGCTGTGATTTGAAGCCTTTGTAAAATTGATTTTATATATAAGTCCAAAACTTGATAAAATCCCCCCCCAAGAAAAAATCCTGGTTGCGCCCCTGATTTAAATATCTGGAATTTTGCATCTGATGCTAAATTAATAAATGGAACAAAACAAAATTTTTCGAGAAATTGGGTCTTAAAATAACTGTTCTATTAAATATGGTATAGGTATGGGATATTCAATATTAAGTTAAAAATTAAAAAAACAACAAAATTTGTTTTTATTCCAACACATCAGATCACATCACGAAAAAGAAAAACTCATAAGCGAAAAGTTAAAATGTGCTCCTTGACAATTTTGAAAAGTTAGTTCGTGTGTTTTCTAGATCCACTTGAGCAGCTTTCCAAGTCCATATCTATACCATTGCCTTGTTGAATAATAGAACATAGCATTACCGCGACTTTCTTCAGTCGCTCAGTAAAAGTATGGAATAATCTCCCGGCGAGTGTCTTCTCCGGAAGTTTTGAGCTGTGCTAATTTTAAACAAATCATCACTATTTTCCAACTCTCCAACTAATCTATTACCCTTCTTCCGAACTAACACAATGCTAACACATTTATAGGGGGCATCCTCTAAGCGTTGGTTTAGTCCAAAACATGTCTGAAACATTTTCTTTTTTGAAAAGCAATAAAAATTATATCTCGATATTGGTGGCTGTTTCAGCCCTTTAAATTATCTTTAATATATGAAAAATATTTCGTATCAATCTTACCATATTTACTATTTATTTCAGTATTTGTGTTGAAGTTGAGATATTTTATTGTTTATTTAAAATAAATCAGAAATCTTGTTTTTTTTAACTACAATTATAATACTACTATCCTGCTGGTAAATGAATACCTACTTTATCTTACGTACCTTTATCTACGGCAAAATCACTCATAATAAAACATATATACTAGTGTAAATCATAATTACGTCGTTGTGGCAACATCCACAAACACTTTTTCCAATTATTTTCTGCATGTGCGTTACGTGCGATATAAAAAAAAAAAAACAAAACATTAAATCCTTTAATATGACAAAATGTTAGGTATATCAGCATAAGATTTGCTTCTCTGGCAACCCTGGCAAATGCTTGCGGCAAGAAATTAATTAAAAACGCCCACTTTTAATCGATAAATCAACTCACACACACACACACACACACACACACATTATCACTAATGCACTATATACACACACATGCCATCATCTTATTCAATCCGCATATCTATGTTAGTCGACCGCACCGCTTACGAACAAACATCTTTCGAACTTAACTTCTTAATGGTTGTTGCTTTTTCTGGTGCAAAATTTAAAACAAACGTAAGAAGCAGCACTCAATTTAACCAAAAAAAAAAAAAAAAAAAATAAGACACGAAATGCAGAGTCGAGTAGAACTGATGATGCTCGCAAACATTGGGGCGACGACATGACAAGCACCAAATTAGCTCCATTTTGCTTTAGTGTTTCCTGGAATGCTGCGACCTCAACTGTGCAAATGCATAAATTTTCAAACTTGGTCTTTATTTTTGGCGTCATATTCTAAATGAGTTTTAAATTGATTTTGTGGAATTTTGGGACTTTTTCTGTATTTAGGTTTACAAGTTTTTATTTTTAAATAATTTATTCTTTTATCAACATGGTGCTAACATGGCGCCAAATGACACATTTATCATTTTTAATAATTATAATCTTAAGATTAAATGAGGTGTAACAGAGGAGGATAACGTGAGAGTCAGAGTGATGGAGACAACAAGGCGATAATTGTGTATCAGATGTAAATCATTTGCAAATGAACATCTTAAAAAAAATGTGTTATAATGGGTTTTTTCTGAGTCTCACGTGACACATACCAACTTCATAAAGTCACTAAAGTTGGATAAAATGTCATATTTTGTTCATCTCGAAGCAAGCAAAAGTCCTTATTCGAATTTGAGAAGTTTTTAAGCTTGCGGTGTAAAGCAAGACATTAATGATAAGAATCTTATATAGAGTTGAACTTGAATGAAGCGTTTAGATATAAATCTGAAACATTACAAATTAGATAATTGCACTTAAAAATGAAAAAAATTAAGGCTAATGGTCATATATCTTTGAAAAATCATATTAAATTAAAGAAATACAAAACCAATACTAATAATATATATCAACCAGCAATTAGGTTTAGTTGATTCTACTTTTAACTGAAAAATACTCCCACAAATAACAAATACAATTTCGTGCCTCCTTTTTTTAAGTATTAACAATTTCTTATTTGGAAAATTTATTACAAATTTTCCAAAAATTGTGTAATTATCTCAAATGTCCAATACACGGTCGAAATGTACCCAGGGACTCGTCTTAAAGCTGTGGACAAAACGTCACGCCCAAAGGTAAAACGCTGGTTCCTAGTAACCCCACCGAAAAGACCAAGAAACTACGATTTTGTAGAAAACTTCGAACTATACTAGCGAAAACACAATATAACAACTTTCTCCTCAAACAGTATGTGATATCGCTACAATCGGCCTGGAGGTAAGGCACTGAAAATAGCTGTTCTCTGAAATGAAGATAGCAAGCTGATCTCTTCCTATCTAACTCTCGTGGACGAAGGACCACTAACAGCGTCAACCTTATAGACTCTTATAAGGAACACTGATCCTGCTATCACGCTTATAATGAGAGGATGCAAAAGCTCGCCACAACAAATAGGGCAGAACAAAAGAATAATCATCACATATTAAAGTGAACTATTTTTCAGTAACCTTCTTTATAGTAACCTTATTATTTGTAATAAAGACATTGACCTCATTTTTATTTCTAGATATCGTAAAGAGAACTTAGATACCAACCATTCTTGACTTCAAGTACTCCATGGATTAGTTTCAAGCACGTTCTGAATAAATTCTCTTATTCGACTACATATACAAAGAATCCCAGGGGCGGATCGTAATCCAGACTCAAACTTGTTAAAGTAAGAACCTCAAAAAAAAAAAACTGGTTCCTACACCAACTGTGTCAGTGTTTTATTGTGTTTTTCAAACCGCAGTGTTAACTGATGTATGAAATCTTCTAAAAGTGGAATTATTATAGTAATGCGGAAGTATTTTTTCGGATCGTGCTCACTAACATTCGCGCGGTGTTGCTGACGTCCAGTTATGCAAGGCATTGCAATTTTTTCACCTAAGCATTCGAGCAGGTTGTCAGCATCCAAATATATGTCTGCAAATTCTGTTTCTGAGTTTTCACGCATATTTTTGAAATGGTTAATAATAAGTTCAACATGTTGAACAGCAGCCGCTAAGCCGCATGAAGTGGACTGTAACATCTTGCATAGTGGTAATGTAGAAGCAAATAAACTATTTAAGCAGCATTTATATTTATTTATTGCGAGTATTGCTGATGCGAGAAAATTTTGGGTGCAAATTTAGTATTTTTTTTTTTGTTTTTTTATAAAAATTTTGTTTTTGAAACAAAAGGTATATAACTTTACCTAATTTTATTAATTTGCGCAACAATTGCATACATTTTTTTCACAATACAATACAACAATTTAATTTTATCACTCTGACAATCAGGTGATTCCTGCTCGGAGAAATTTTTCAAGTAAATTTGGTGTAATAGGGAGCAGTGGCGTAGCTAGGGTTGGTGGCACCCGGGGTTGAAACTAAATTGTGCACCCCTTACTTAAGAAGGTTATAAAACCTCAAAAAGAGTAATGTTTAAAAAATACCAGGAAATTAATATAATTTTTTTAAATAATAGCTTACTGTTATGATTAGTTTGTTAAAGTGCAAATAAAGTTTAATTTTTTAATTATTTGTATAGTTTATAAAATTCGGTTACAATAGACAAAACTTAAAAATAATCTCACCGATCATTTGAAAGATATGTAATTTGGTAACTTACACAAAATTTATAAAATTTCATTTAATTTCAAATTTGAAGTAAATCTTAAGTTTTTTAAAGCAGGATTTTCCGCGATCAAAAAATTTTTAAAAAAATGTTTTATTTACGCAAAATTTTGATTTGCAACAGTGAGTAAATCCCCAAAGATCTATTTTGAATAAAATTTTTCACTATTTCTGTTTTAATTTTACAATAATTGTCAATGAATTCGACTACATAGTTTTGAATCAATCTCTACAAAAATTACATATTTTAGAAAAGATTTAGAAAAAAAGCTTATAAGGGCTTATAATTTATGTGAGAACAATTTACTATCAGTAAACCACACATATCAGTTTATAGAACTTAAGCTAGTTTTTATAGAAAATTGTGAAAATTTTACGAAAAATTGCATAATTGAAGAAAAAACAGGACCTGGAAGCAAACCGTTGGCAAATTTTCCCTCATTAACCCTGAATAACCATAAAGTAAAATTTTTATTCGAAATCAATCCATGTCTTCTATATAAAAGTTAAGTGAAAATTAAAATAAAGTATCAATATTCATTTATAAACTTTTTTCCTAATTTTATAAACTTCTTTATAGTATTCTATATTCATCTCAGCTTCGACTTTGAAGGACAAAACTGAGGTCTGTAAGATTTGACTGCCCTATCCCCGACTATTAATATCACAGTATCAATCTATTACAGTGATACCAAATTATTATCAGAAATTTGTTTCATACTCATTATGTACATAATTCCCAAAGCAAACCAGCCCTGGCTGGACAAGGTCAAGAGTCATGAATGGCCCAAAAAGAGCTGACAATTACAAAAAATCTGTCGATTCTTCACATTCGGTGACTGCGCACAAAATTTAATTTAAATAATTAGAATAATTTTTAAGAAACTGTGCATCTTCTGTTAAAAACTGTATTTTTGACAGTTTTTGTTGGTTGATTTAATCATAATAATGATTACTTTAGTAAAGTAAAGAAGTCAGAAAACCATCTTAGAGCTTTTAATAGACATCTTCAAAATAAAAAAAAAACGTCAGAACGCCTTAAAATTGTTATAAAACGCCATTTATTTAATTTAGATAAACAATTTAATAAACTTAAATCATAATTTAATTTTTTTAAGAAATTTTTTAATCGTGAAATTAGTTGAGTATTGATTTTTAAATTATTTCATGTAACAGGATACCCAAAAACATATTACTTTTAAAAATTATGTTCTAGCAGATTAAGAGCTGTTAATAAGGTTTGTTTTATGATGTATTATCTCAGAACTTAGTAATCACAAAATCATAATGCATATTTTTATTCTTGACATTTATGACATGAGCACTTTTTTTCTTAAAAGTTCTGGAGAAATGTATTGCTTGCAAAATAACTGACGCCTCCATTCATCATACTCTGAAAATCATGCAGATTTGCGAAAAATAATGGTAATAGAAATGTTTACTATATAAGTAAGTTTGAACACTTCTTAACCTGAATATAAGAAGCAAAAACACGATTTTTATAAAATTTTATGGAATAAAAAAAGAATGTAACATTATAATATAACATTTTTCTTTTTGTACTCTATCTTACTGTCATGAAAATTTGAATTGCATTTATTTGGCAATTGCACCCCTAACCAATGACAAATTATGTTCCGAATTGACTTAGGTTTTAGTATGAGTGTTTGTTTATATTGAAACAAATTTCATATAAAGTTAAAGTTTTAACAAAAACGAAGTAAAAAATATTTGCATTCACTTTTGCACCCTCTTTATATTCAAAACATAGAACCGCAGTCATTAAAGTGTTCTTATTATTAAAAAAAATCAAAAACTGTGTGGTGAAAAGTTCTTTTATCAAATTTTGCACCCCATTTTAGCGTGTACCCGGGGCGGACCATTAGTTCGTTAGGTGTTTTTCTTCGTTTGGTCTGTTTCGTTGGTTTGGACACTAAGGGAAAAAGTTATGTAGTCAGTAGGGGAGAGTCGTCCCCGTTGTCTCAAGTACTAGTTGTCACAATGCCGATATCTTTTGATTCAACACGTTATCGAGTGGAATATCAATGCCATCTATACGCTATGCAATTTCTACCATCCCAAGAAAGTTAAAGTGCCGTTAGTTTTGTTTTGCAAAAATTAAAAGAGATTTAAGATACAAAGTTGGAGTTGTGTATTTTTGTATTTTTTAAAAATTTGTGTTTTGACAAAAAAAAAGTGTGTAATATTCAACTTCAAATTAATTTCATATATAATTAATATTATATTTTGTAAATATCTATGAATTTTTAGATAAAACATTATGTATAAATTTATAGAATATTATTTACATTTTTTTGCAAATGGTACAGGTTGTCTCAGCGCTTGTGGGGCTTGTTGTCACATATAATATCATATATAATTTTATATAACCATTTTGAAAGTATGTTATGCTTTATTTGAATTTAACCCTTTCATACAATTTGTACGATATATCGTACACATTTCAAACACATATTTTTCGGTTATTTTTGGGGAATTCCCGATTCATAAAAACTTCTTGCTGTTAGCACTGATATTAGTTTTAATCGAATCTGTGTTTGGATTTGCAATATATTGTGTTTTGTGTTTATAATAAGAGTGACTTCAATTTTGGTTCGGACGTGCAGAATATCAATGAGCAAATATACTGTTTTATTTTTCATATAACTCGGTAAGTATTTAATTTTTTATACTATTTTTTTTTCCAAAATATTGCTGAAATATGAGTTAAATAATGTTTTGAAAACCACTTGTGCCGCGATTTTTTCTAAATTATAATTTGGAATTAAAAAAAAGTGTACGATATATCGTACAAAATTTTTTAACGGCTATTGTACGATATTTCATACAACATGAAATTGTACCATATAAAGAACAAAATAGTTTAAGTTGTCGTGTTTTTTATTTAGAATTGTGTATCCGAAACTATGAATAATACCAGGAAAAGATGTGATGCTGACATTGCTGAATTTTTTGACCTAATAGATTCTGACTGTCCGGATCTAGATGTTGAGAATGATAATGATATCGAAAACATGGAAAAAGATAGTGACAATATGATTGAATATGATGGTAAGCCCCAGGTCACTGATCATTATGCCCAACATGAACAAACTGATGAAACAGCAATCATCAAGTGAAGAAAAGATAGTGCTAATTAAATGGCTTGATAATCGGCCTACTCATCTGGCACAGCGTTGCCAGAATGTGAAAAATTTACCAAAACTGGTAAATTTTTTTTTCGATGTGAAAATGTGAAATTAAGTTTCATTTTGGTAAAATTTCTAGTGAAAACGAAAAACATTTTTATGAAAACTTCCCAAAAGCTTAAGGGCGAAGTAATTGTTTCAGCGTAAAAAACACTTTTTTTGTAAATTTTCTTAAGAGTATGGATTGAGCAAATTTATTTAAATCTTTTGTACGTTATTGAGTGTACTTTTAACAATATTCTTTTTCTTCCGGAAATATTGAAAAACAAGCTGGTGACAGAGCTTTTCCCAGAGCGTCTTGGAAAAATAGCAATTTGCGGTGTTCACTATGTCTCGGTCGGAAATTATCTGAAATCAAAAACCATTAAAATTTAGTCAACGTTGGAGGAAAGTATTTTATATGTAGAAAGTTTGAAATGAATCGGTCAAGTAGTTTCTAAAAGACTGGCAGTGAACACGTACTTTGAAAACACAACTTGTGGGAAAACTGCTTTAAAGTTTTGTACACGTACGTTTGTACGTTCGAGGCACACTT
Organism: Tetanocera ferruginea; assembly: GCA_958299015.1. Classification (NCBI taxonomy): domain Eukaryota; kingdom Metazoa; phylum Arthropoda; class Insecta; order Diptera; family Sciomyzidae; genus Tetanocera; species Tetanocera ferruginea. The sequence continues at coordinate 128,795,900 of OY282640.1, forward strand.
ACTTAAAAATGTGTACCTCCGTTAGTTTTACTCGGATTGACTTCAAATTTAGACACAATATTCTAGAGATGTTGAGCATTCATATAAAAAATGGTTCAAAACCTTACCGCCCTTAAATTATCGTCTCTTTTTTTTATCTATATATAAATAGGCGTAGGGAAAATAGTAAAAAACCATTTTCTCACGTGTTTCTAGCCGATTTTGATTAATTTCTTTTAAATGAATCAAAGTGCGGAGAACGAGAGCAGTGATTTTTTTTTAAAAAAAATTTTTGCCAAATTTTTATGAACAAAAATTTGTTTTTCACATTACTTTTGTATCGAGAGAATGAAAGTGAAAAGGTCGAATTTTGGCCACAATCGAACTCCAATTAGTTTTAAAAACGTATTAAAATTATTGGCCTACATCATATTGAGAAGAACATTTTTAAATTTGTACCATCGTAATACTTAATAATTTAATTACATTTTAGGGTTAAAGGATTAGAGTCGCGGTTACGTGTCATGCACAAAAACAACATTCAGATTCTTCAGACAGTGACACTGAAAACAGGTATTTAAAATATAAAAATGGGGTAGTACCAAAGACCGTAAAACTCAAACTCAATATTACTCATTTTCTTCAATATCATCGCATCAAAAATAAAGCGCTTTTCAGAAGTTGAATTTTAAGTTCCAAACACTGTTAAGAAAAATCATTGGAAATTTCTTGGTTAACCATGATATCTGCTACATGTTTTAAAATATTTGAAACCTGCATACATGAATACTGGTATACTGGTAATACTGGTATACTGGTAATATTAGTTGTGTTCGATGACAAATTCTCAGTGCCAAAAGCAAACAAATTGAGAAATAAGCCAGAAAAATAACTAGTTTTCATTAAACTGTTGAAATAGTTGAGCAAAGAACCTATTTAATGCTCTTTCAATTTTTCGAATTTTTCAACAAGAACCAAAATACTTGATTTATTTATATGTTACTCTTACTTATAACACAAAAAATATAAGTGTACAAAAGAGCTGAAAGCGTAACTTAGAGCAGCTTCAAAAAACAAAGAGCAATATCAAGTAAGAGGAGCAGTGTTGCCATATGGTCCGATATTTCGTATTTGTTACGATTTTCGGTCTTGAATCCGATGATCCGATACATGGTCGAAATTCATCAAAATGTTACGATTTCAGAAAAAAATTGATCTGACGTCCGATTTTGAATATTTTTCTTTAAGTATATGTATTGAAAAAAAATCAAGATAAAAAAATTGGTGGCAACTGTACATTTTGTTTTAAAACATCTGTGTCAAAACTCTTTTAACTAATGACAATGTAAGGAATGACGATTATTTCATTTTATTTTTACTCTTACTTTGTGTGCCGAATAGTATTTTGAAATATATATCAGCATAATATTTTTTAAATATACCCAATAAACCTTACGAATTTGCCTCGAATTGGAGGTGAATCCGAAATCGCAGATATTTATTTCGAAAACAAAGTTCGAAAACGTTTTGCTAATGAACCCGAGAGCGGGAGGAGAATGCAAACTTCATGCTCGAAACGAGATTTTTTTCATAATCGAATCACTATATAAATATATAACTTTACAGCTGCGTAATTTGCTTGCTTATTGAAACAAGCGCTTGGGAACATGGGTTCGACTTCCAGACGAGGTAAAAAAATTTGTTTTTGTTTTTGTTTAATTGGTGTTTTCTCTCTATTTTTTAAAAATTCTGAAGGGATCACGAATTTTATATTTAAATGTATTCGTTATTTTTAATAATTTCGGATTCATCATAATCAAATACGAGATTTCTGATCTACGTTGTTGTTGTTTTTGAAAATTTTACAGATCCGATGAAAATCCGACGAGCAGAGTGCAAAAGTTACGATATGAAAATTTTTTTGATGGCAACACTGAAGAGGAGGTAAAAAGAAAAAAATTTCCTCAATAAACAGTTTTTACTGATCTGTAGTAAGTAATTGTTTGTTATTACAATTTTATTGGATGAAACATATGTCAAAAAAGTAAAAATATTTCGTTTTTTTGATTGATCACACATATTTGATATTTTTTTTGTGGATGTGAAATTTTTTCCTTATATGTGAAATATTTTTGGGAATTTTGGTAAAAGAAAATTTTAGGCTGTGGCAACCCTGATCTGGCATCTAACTTTGTTGGTGCGGGACTGGAGAAAATAGTATCAAGGTATGACAAAAGTTTAAAAAAGTACTTGGATGTGTCGTGCCCGGAAATTGTTTGTGAATATAATACATCAATGTGTGGTGTTTATCTTCTTGATCAATTTATTAGCAATTACCGCATACACATTAGATGCACGAAATGGTAGCTACCACTTGTGGCGCATTTTATTGATTTCGTCCTGGCTGCAGTGTGGATCTTATATGAAAAAGATTGCGAAAAAGAAAATGTTTAATGTTTTCTTTTTATTCAAAATAAATGTATTAAATATCAAAAGTTGTTATTTTTTTTATAAAATTTTTACATCCTCTTACTTGAAGTGTACGATATATCAAGTATACATAAAAAATTAACAAAAAAAATTTTTATTCCTGCAATTAGAAAAAATCATCTGAAAGGGTTAAGGAAACATGCCAAGAAATCGCAAAACGAGGTCGGACATCTTCAGAAGTCATGATATAAGCTGAATAATGCTAGTAGCGATGACGATAACGTGAATTCAATGTGTGTAGTATGTTGTCAAGCATTTTCGAGGGTCAAATACAATAACAACTGTCGTCAATGTATAAAATGCACATAATGTATTGGAAGTGATAGTTTGATTCATCGCTGCTTAAATTGTGCTTCGGAGTAAGGCAGCGATTACGATTGAGAAGTGTGACAACGAGGACTACGCATTGGGACAACTAACCCCACGAGTGGGGTAACTTGTCCCAGACGAGTTAAATTTTTTATCGGGAAAATGTTTTGATTTATTTAAAATTAATATACGTTATTCATATCAGGATTGAAGAATAAAAGATTGAATTTATGTTTAAAAGTTTTACAATGCCATTATTGCTCGATTTTTTGGAGTTACAGCGGTGCATTCAAATTTTGTGACAACTAGTACCACTCTCCCCTACATAGACAGCTAAGTAAAATCTATGCACTGCAACTTGTATGAGAACGCAACGAGAGCAGTATTTACTGAGTAAAGGGTGCGTGTACTGACTACATATCAATTTATTCACTTTTTAAAATAAATAAAAAATGTATTTAATACATCATGTTATGTGTTGAATACATAGCAGACTTCAATAGATACAAGCAACGTGTACTCGTGTTATGTAATTTTTTACAAAAACTTTACTCAATACACAAAATATAGACTCAGTACACGTCCCCCTTATACGATTGAAGTGACACATTTATTCAGTACATAACATATGTACTCAGTACACGTATCGGTTGCACATAAATACACGATTTTGCTGTTTTATGTCATTCGTTTCTTGATTTTCAAATAAGCAACACTTCTAAAGTATGTAGAAAATCAGAGCGGGAATGAGTTTATCCACTGTAATTTAGAACAAAAGCGATGATTGGATAAGAAATAAATGCCTGGATTTCTATAAGTAATTGCGAATTATTTTGTGAAATCTAGTCATTTCTTTATTAAGTTATTTATTGCATTTGTTGAAAGGGTGATTTAGGCACAGACATCAATTATGTATATATTCAATACATGAAATTATGAACAACAAATATATAATGAATACATTATGCATGTAATCATTGCATAAAATTATGTTTTTAGCATATGTAATGAGTAAATTATGTATGTACTCATTATATAAATGTATGCACTAACAATATGTAGTGAGTAAATTATGTATGTACTCATTACATAAAATTATGCATTTAAAATATGTAATGAGTAAATAATGTATGTACTCATTGCATACAATTATGTACTCCAAATATGTAATGAGTAAATTATGTATGTACTGAGTCAATAATCTATGTAATACGTACATAAGATCTGTACTCATTACATAAAATTATTTGTAACAGTTTGCGATGAGTACTGTGTGCATGTACTCACCACATACATCCATTAATTCACGACACATATTTATGCGTTGAGTACATAAAATTCTTTATTGACTACATAACCGCTTAAAAGGATTATGTAGTCAATAAAGATTTCAACATGTACTCAATACCAGGGCTGCCACTCTCAAACATTTTATTCTACCAAATTTCATCCACAAATTTACCAAAATGAAAAAGAATTTACCAAACACAAAAAAAATTATTCTTAAGTGTTTACAGTGTTAAAGAGTTTGGATTAGTCATGTTTAATAAATTCTAGGGTACTTTTTACATGGACCATGAAATCATCTAAGAAGGAAATGTTCCGAGGGGTTACTTCCCGATTTGATTCCTTTTCGAAAGCCTTAACCTTTAACTCAGCAGATATAAACAATACGTCAACATTAGAATTTTGTCCTCTATCATATAATTAAAGCACATTCAAATCGGGGAGTGATACCAGGGGATCTTTTCTTGTAAGTTAACTTTTTGAATGCAGTTATCTTACATTGTCTAGAATTTTGTAGTTATCAGAAGACAGAACGTGTTACCTCCCATATAACTCAGAAACTAAAAAAGGACAACTTTTAAATTTTTTGAAGCTATTGATTAGAGAGCTTCAGAAAAAAAGGTCGAAATTTTGTTTGCAGGGACTGCCTAAATTTAATCGGGAGTCAAAATGATCTTATCACTTCAAGTTTTTTTTTTTTTTCTTAACCTCAGAAATAGTCTCAGAATCATAAAATGTAATAAAAAGATTAGGAAAAACCTAACGTGATAGAATTATTTGAACTCCGATGCATTTTCGGCATGCTTGATAACATTCAGTGAGGTTTGTTTAAAATATTGTTTATATTCTATGTTCTTATTGTTTGTAAGTGTTTAAAATTGTTTATCTAAATGTTAAATGAAAAAATTGTTTTAAATTAACCCTGAAGATAACTTCCGGTGGAAGTGAAAATATTGGTTGAAATATAACATAAAATTAGTTTATAATAAAAAGTGATATTTTTAAAAGTCGAAGGTCGATTAATAAAGTAACAATTTTATTTCTAAGTTAAAGAAAAAATACATTTATACATATTTTTTAATTAAATTATCATTTATTATACGCTTGAAGATGTTTCATCGCTTTCCACATCGGTCAACTGCTTTATAATAAAAAATCTAAACAGAAATAACATAATCGCTTAGTATCTAAATTTTAAGAAAATCAATTTATTTAAAATAAAAACTTACTTATCCATCAATTTCTTCCCTAAACCGACGATCTAAGCAACTGACAAATTCAAATTTTTAACATTTTGCTTTACGTTCATTCGTGTAATTTTCACTCGATGCGTTCGTCTTTATTTGAAAGATTATTTTCAATCATAAGGGTGGTGCTCTTATATAAAATCTTATATATAATTTAAATTAATAAAAATGGCGCAATAATGTGCATAAAACAAACGTGTTAAAAAACGCTATATATTTCAGAATAAAATAACTTGCTTAACTATATCGTTGCTTGTATAAATTTTTACGATGTATATTTTTTCGCTTTATTTTTTTCTCATTTCATGACATTCGACGCACGTCTGTTTCGTTCGAAGTTTTCTGCTAGACTAAACACAATTTCGTTTCTCTGCTTCGCTCATCAATTTTGTGTATGTACACAACGTTCGCTCTTTTTGCACTTTCATTTTGCACTTGCCCATACTTGATCATGATACAAGTCTTTGTTGGTACTGTGTATCGTGCGTACGTCTAGTACATTGGAAGAATGCCTTCCGTCAATCAAAACGTGATCAATTTGGTTGCGTGTTTTTTGATCAGGGGATAGCCGGTGGCCTTTTTTTTAGCTTTGAACCAAGGATTTCAGGTGTCAAACCTATTTAGTCAAGTCTGCCTTGGTTCGGAAATGGGGACATAGATAAGTAGGAGAGAAATGGAAATCAAGAGAAACAAGTGTAGAATGTTCTAATGTGGCGGAGTGCTATATCAACATTCGAATTTGATTCTGAGGCAAGTGTTATGCCTTTGCCTCAGTCAATTCGAGTTATCAAGCAATGTCATTCCACAAACATCTCTACCACCAACATCTCTACCACCAACTACAACTTCCAAAGTCATATATATTGATGAAGTTTTAATTTCAGTTGATTAGAAAAGAGGAAAGAATTAAAGAAAGGTAAAAGCGTAAGACCATGACTAGACCGGGATTCGAACCCGGAACCTCTGGGTTGGCAGTCAAGCACGCTTACCACTCGACTACCGAGGCCCCATAATTGTTTATGTTCCGTGCTGCGACGAAGTCAATCAGCTTCATTCCGTTATCGGATGTGTTGTCGTAGAGGATGAACTTTTCGACTCTTTGACCAAATGTGTTTTCCTTACCCACCTTGGTGTTGAAGTCACCAAGCATTATTTTTATGTCATGACGGGGCAGTGGTCGTATGTGTCTTCAAGGTGCTCGTAAGAACTTTCTTTGGTCTTATTTGGTCTTATTGGTCTTTGGTCTTTTGTCATATTCTTCTTCTGTCTTCATATTCTTCTTTCGTCAAAATACTTAGCCGTATTTGGGGCTTACTAGTTAAATATGACCTCAAAAATAAAAATGTTCTAAGAAGACATTGTAAAGCTCTTTTCAACGACACATAATTTTTAAGATCTGACATGTAATGCTTAAGTTATGCAAAAAAGACCATTTTGGCTGTTTTTCCGGTGGTCCAAAAAAAATTTTTTTTTTGTTTTCGGAAACCTCTCGAGGTCAACTTTAAAATAGGGGATGGTTTTTTCAAACTTTTTTTTTCGACGCACTCTAATGTTTACTTATTCTTTTTTTCAAACATGAAAGTTTCACTAATACCCAAATTTAAACTAAAAAAAAAACAAATCCTTTTTTTATTCCAATAATGTATTCATGATCATAAAAGACTCCTTAATATATTACCAACTTTTGTAGTAAAGAAGTTCATGTGTTGTCTGTCACCTGTCAGACACGCTTTGCAACGCAACAGGTTGGGAAGATTGAGTCTCTTGCCGCCAAAAGAAATTAATTGACACGCCATTTAAACTTACAGTCCACATTCAGCTTTAACTAACTGCATTTACGGTTAAAAAATAAGCTTTTGAGATTCTTTAGGAAAATGCAGATACAAATCCATCTTAACGCACGTCACTATAAATTGTCGCTTAAATTTAAAATCTCACTTTATGCGCCAAACACCGACGAAACACGTTAAACAACTTGGCACTTGTTAATGTATCCACAAAATTGTGGGAGATTCAATGAAGTCAGGTTGACAACTTTAACTACTTCAATGGCAGTTGGGGCTGGAGTAAGAAATGGCTTCGTTGAGGATTTCACAGTGCAATAGCGTGCTTTGTCAGCTGAAGTAGTGAAGGAAATTGAGCTAGACAAGCGCCTTTTTGAATGCGAGAATGATTTGAATGTGTGGGAATAACGTTGATGAAAGACGAAATAAGGATGCTAACCGGATTTTTGGTTTGTAAGCAAAAATTGAGTTAAAATTCAAATTAATCATATAAGCTCCATTAATAAGAAACGACATTAAAACGGAATTTTGAAATTATGTTAATTAAGAAACAGTTGAGTAATTAAAAAAACACGATATAGGCATGCGGGAATTAAGTGTGTTTATAATGCATGTTTGAATGGCAAACATGTGCTAGAGGATGTTAGATTATTTAAGCCTCTCTATGGCTTATGCTATGGTCTTATGCTACGTAGGTTAGATTAATTTGTTGGTGTTGTGGTGAACAATTTATTGTTTCCGTGGAATTTCAAGTGTGTTTCAAGTTTGGGGGAACAATTTTTTCTAAGTACATTAAAAATTTTATAAAAATATAACTTTTAAATGTTTTTTTTTTCTAGGTCATCCAATAAGCTTGAACAATTTAACAACTCTTTTGAAACTTAAAAAAACTACATTTTTGATTGATCTTCAATTAGTATCACAATTTAACACCTTCATAGCACATTCATGAAACTGACACCTAGTACTTAACAATATTGTTCTTCTTTCAGCAACCATTTAACAAACTGAGAACCCTTTTGAAATTTTATAAAGTAAAGTCAGAGCGAGCTCGTCCAGTAACAAAAACCAAATCAAAGTTTGAAAGAACACGAACACAAAAGTTAAAATACAAGAATCGTAGCAGCAAAGTGTCAAATTGACAGCTCAAATGCGCATCAGTTTCAATCAAGTGCTTGTCAGATAGACAGACAGGTTAAGTGTTCCCAAAGCTAAGAAACTTTAAGCTTGGTATCAGAGACAGTCGAAGTTAATCAAAGGGAAGGGCGACCAACACTTGTTTTTCAATGGTGCCATTTTTCATTGTTCTCAATTACTTTGGCTTATTTAACACCTGAAAAAGAATAAATAATAAAAATTTTCTGTTTCCTCAAACATAGCTATAGCATTGCAATTAAGCTGGCAATAGGCTGTTAACAAAGAGTTAAACACTAAATGTAAGGCAACACCTAAAATATTTTGAAAATCATGAGTACAAACGTAATGTTGTCGATATTGAGGTAACACTTCTTTTAATTTAAAGCCAGAGCAGCAGCAGCAGCAGGTTGGCAGTTTAATGAGACTTGATTGGCAGAAGTTGTATTGACATGAGTGATGCGGATTGTGTACTCAAATGTTTAATGTTGGGAACTATTTTCATTGCAAAATAAATCACATAACTGTCCTCTAGGTGCTTGATTAATTTAGACGCAAAATGTAAATTTTGTATTATTTTTGTATTAAAACTATATTATTAAACAGTTATAGGGGAGACTCGTCCCCGTTGTCTCAAGTACTAGTTGTCACAACGCCGATATCTTTTGATTCAACACGTTATCGAATGGAATATCAATGCCATCTATACGCTATTGCAATGTCTAGCATCCCAAGAAAGTTTAAGTGCCGTAAGTTTTTTATATTTTGCATTTTTATATTTTTTCTAAATTTTGTAATTAAACAAATAGAAGTGTGTTATATTCAACTTTAAATAAATTTCCAATACAATTAATATAATATTTTGCGAATACTTATGAATTTTAAGATAAAACTTTATATTTAAATTTACAGAACATTGTTAACATTTTTCCCCAAATGCTACAGGTTGTCACAGCACTTGTGGGGCTTGTTGTCACATATAATTTCATATAACTATTTTGAAAGTATTCTATGATTTTTTTGAAATTAAGGAAATATGCCAAGAAATCGCAAACGACTTAGAAACCGAGGTCGGACATCTTCAGATATCATGATGCATGCCGAATACAGCTAGTATCAATGAAGATAACGTGGATTCACTATGTGTAGATCGTTGTCGAGCGTCAAATCCAATAATAATTGTCGTCAATGTATAAAATGCAAGCGTTGTGCACATAATGCATTGAAAGTGATAGTTTAATACATTGCTGGTTAAATTGTGTTTCGGAGTGTGGCAGCAATGACGATTAAGAAGTGTGACAACGGGGACTACGCATTGGGACAACTTACCCCACGAGTGGGGTAACTTGTCACAGACGAGTTAAATTTTTTATAAAGGAAATTTTTTAATTTATTTTAAAATAATATATGTTATTCACATCAGGATTGAAGAATAAAAGATTAAATTTATGTTTACAAGTTTTGCAGTGCCATTATTGCTTGATTTGTGGGAGTTACAGCTGTTCATTCAAATTTTGTGACAACTAGTACCACTCTCCCTACTAATAAAACAAAAATTAAAACGAAATTATGTTAAAAAACCGCTATGAACCATTTAGTTATAAGAAACATGCTGCAAAACGTTGTGCGCAAACGTTCAGTGACTACAAAAAGTTGTTATCAAAACATAAAAAACTTTAAAAAAAAAATTAAAAAAGTTACTAACCTCTTATTAACTCTTTATAAAGTTATTTCAAATGCTTTTACTCTCATCAGAGTTTGCTTATAAATTAAAGAAGAAGTCCAGAAAAATACATTCATAATAGAAGTATAGCTCTTCAGAAAATTGTTACCCTCTTGACATGTCATTGGAAGAAGAAATCGGAAACTCTGTCTCTTGAAGCAAACACTATCTACAAATGGTTATTAATAGTGTTAAATATATGGTGGTGACCGTGGCATGCAGGTTAAGTGTGTGGATTAGCATGCTCGGAGCCCGGGTTCGATCCCCAGCCGCGGCGAAAAGTTTTTTTTCAATTAAAAATTTTTCTGATCGGTCACCACCTCTCTGCAGACAATGGCAAACCTCAGAGAGTAAATAATGCCATGTAAAGTTTCTTGAGAATATGAACTTTAACCGTTCGGAGTCGGCATAAAACATGTAGGTCCAGTTCTCGGTCAATTGTGTGCAAACATTTAATAACACACACAACACACTTGATCATTAGAAGCTCGGTCAAAGTCCTTTCAAGGGCTGAAATGGCCAATTTGTTTTGTTTTTTTAAATATATGGAATTGCTGGTTTCTCGAAAAACCCGAAAATGTAAATTTTGTAACTTTAAAGATTTTTGGAACATTGAAAAACAGTTAACCGGTTTTTGTAAAAATACAACTCAAAAATGTAAACCACATATCCTCAAGCGTTTATTAGGGAAAATCAAGATATAATTATTTTAAAATAATTTTAATTATATGGTTTTAAGAGATCTTTTTCCTTTATTTTAATAATTAAAATTATGAAAATTATTCACTATCATAGTTTGTAGAACTATAAAGTACCTACAAAATGTAAAAAAAAAATCAAGTAATAAAATCAAGTAGAAAGTGCCCAATTTGCCAAAAAAGCAATGTTCTGAAAAACTAGTGAATTTTTTTATATGATCGGATTAAAACAAAAGAAAGGAAATCCTTGGAAAAAATTCTGTGTCAACAAGGAATAACAGCTAAAGTCGTGTTAGGACAAAGTGAGGTTATTACTTTCATAGCGTTTTTTCGCAACGAAATACACAAATAGGCAAATTTTTATGGTTGTACCTTGAAAATTAAATGTTAAGGGCCATCAAATCTAAGCAGCAAAAGTCAGGTTACTCTGATATAAGGTAGCAATTTTAATCTTAAAAATGCTCTCCTGAAATTCTGAAAATGAGTTTAGCTGTTATTCCTTGTTGACACAGAATTCCCTACTATACCATATACATGTGGCGGAAGTAGCTGTTCGAGCGTAGTGTGTGACGTACTAGCCGTCGAATCTTGGTAGACCCGGGTAGGAGTCACCATCTGACACACATAGTTTTTTCAATAAAAATGTATTTTTCTGATCGACCGTCAGAGAATAAACAATGCAATTCTCAGAGCGTAAACAATTTCATATAAAGTTTCTTGAGAACATAAACTTTTGACGTTCGGAGTCGATATAAAACAATTAGGACCAGTTTTCAGTCAACTGTTATTAAGCTTAAAGCCATAAAAGCTGTTAATAAACTTAACATTGATTCAAAAAGCCAATGAAAATATCTAATAGATTTTTTTTTGGATTTTTCCCAAAAAAAGTCATCAAGTAGTTTTGAACCCTGAAAATAAGAAATTTGAACAAATTGAAAAAGGAACTATTTTATCCTTAGAAAAAAATGTGAAAAATAATAATTTTCTTAATTATTTGTTCTTCCAATAAAAAAATAAGTTACGAATCTGACAAAAATAGAAGCTTTCTATGCCATTTGTGTCAGTTATTTGCACGGTAATACCCGTTTTGGAGGACGTTAAGAAAAAGTACTGTGAATTCTTCTGAGAGATTAACAAAAGCTTGATTTTAGAGTTTTAAATTTTTGGGTTGTATGAAAAGTAAACGAGTCCATGGCGGGTTTCAAAATATTCAATAGTCGAGATCCTCAAGTTCATGTGAACATGTGTGCCAAGTTTCGTGGTCCATTATCTCAAGTTTCATTATTTAACTCCTTATCCTGAGTTTACGGATAACACACATACACACGAAAAGTACTTGTTAATCTAAATAATAATAATTAAAAGTTAAATTTAACCCCATTAAACTTTTTGAGCTTAACGCGAGTTATCAGGGAATTACCCTTCATATTACAATATTTTTTTATTTGTAAACTAGCGGATGTAACCCGGTGTTACTCGGGGTTGTGCCTCGAGCACAGAAAGAGGACGATTTTCAAAACTGTTCTCATTTTTACGTTTTTAAAATTATCAATTCAATTTCAAAATTTTGTAAATTATCGTTTTTTGCTTCCTCCTTCCATCGAAAGTGTTTAGTCAAATTTCCTTAAAACTGTACCTGCCAGACATGATTAAAACAAAAAATGGCATCTTCAACGTCTCGATCTGACGTCTGGTTTCTGAGGAAAATGGACACCCACATTCAGAAAAAAAAACAACATATCTTCCTCCGGTGAAAAATTTCTCTATTTTCGATAAAAGCAATTTTCTCTTTTCAAATAAAATTTTCTTCAATTAGAATAAATTTTCACATTTTCGAAGAAATATTTCTTCACTTCTAGGAAATGGAAATATTCCAATGTCTCTTATAATGACAAATATTTTTCTCGCACAAAAAAATTCTTATTTATACAGAAAAATTTTTTGGAAATGAAAATTTTTTCATATATTTTGATAAAAAATTCACTATGAGAAGTTTTTTCTTCAATAAAAACAAATGTTTTCTCAAAACTAAAGAGTCTTTTTCTCTAAAATCAAATTATTTTTGTTTATTTCTCTTTTTCATAGAAGGTTTTTATCATTTTTAGAGAATTTTAGGATCGCATTTAGAGATAATCATTCTCTGGAGCAAGGTCAATACCAATTTTCTCTAAATATGATGCCTTTTTATCATATTCCGAGAAACTATTTTGTGAGTGCAGTTTGAAAAGTCATTTCGAGAAAGATGCATTTAAAGTTTTTCTAAGCATGCATTTAATATGCAATTTTATCTCAAATAAATTCCATTCGATTTTTGGATTGTTTTCGTTCAACTTCGGTTTTGGTCGATATTGTTCGGTTAATTTTTTTTTCATCTTTATATAGCTTCTGCTGGTATTCGTTAAACTTCTTTTTTTCGTTCGTCTTTGGTTCTTGACTTAGTTTGCCTTCGGCTCATTCCTACAAAATTTAAAAAGGAAAATTCACTGGAACTCAAATGTACACAATCGAGCTAAATAAAATATCTAGTTGCTGAATAAAAGTATTTGATAGTCCATTTGAAAATAGTGATATAAAAAGAACTTTTTTTGAAAAAAATGTTCGGTCCTTAACATAAATAGGCATTACTTTGGAAAATAAATATTTTTAGGTGTGTTAAATGAATGTTAAAATTTTTAAAAATTTAATCCCATAAGTTGCCGTGCACTTCACAAAATACAAGCCTAGTACTCTGTTCATTTTCGTGAAATTTCGCTCGCAACATTAATCTTTTGTTGCGTGAAAATTCTGACAAATATTTTGTTGAGAAGAAAGTTAAAAATTTACTTTTTATACCCTAAACCTGAAAGGTCAGGGTATATTAACTTTGTGCAAACGTTTGTAACGCATAGAACGAAGCGAGTCCGGTATAGAAAAGTATATATATTCTTGATCAGCGTCACCACGTGAGTCGAGCTATCCATGTCCGTCCGTCCGTCCGTCCGTCCGTCCGTCCGTCCGTCTGTCCGTCTGTGTGTTGTCCGTATACACAGGATAAGAAGAAGGAGTTGAGATAATTGGATGAAACTTGGTGCACGTGGTCACATGGACCCAAGGAATATTTTTGGAATCCGCCCACGGACACGCCTACCTCCCCTACAACGCGAAAATTGAAAACTGCATAACTCAGCTCATAGTTAACCTACAACAATAAAATTTGATATGTATGTGTTTTATACCAACACAAAGATGGCTTCGAAAAATGGACGTCATCCGCTCACGGACACGCCCACCTCCCATACAACCCAAAAATTGAAAACGCAATAAATAAGCCTCTGTTTAACCTACAGAGCTAAAATTGGGCACATATGTTTTTTGTGACAAAAAAAAGATGGTTTTGAAAAGTGGACATCATCCGCCCACGGACACGCCTACCTCCCATACAACGCGAAAATTGAAAACTGCATAACTCAGCTCATAATTAGCCTACAACAATAAAATTTGGTATGTATGTGTTTTATATGAACACAAAGATGTTTTTGAAAAATGGACGTCATCCGCTTACGGACACGCCCACCTCCCATACAACCCAAAAATTAAAAACGCAATAAATAAACCTCTGTTTAACCTACAGTGCTAAAATTTGGCACATATGTTTTTTGTAACAAAACAAAGATGGTTTTGAAAAGGGGACATCATCCGCCCACGGACACGCCTACCTCCCATACAACGCGAAAATTGAAAACTGCATAACCCAGCTCGTAATAAGCCTACAACAATAAAATTTGAAATGTATGTGTTTTATACCAACACAAAGATGTCTTCGAAAAATGGACGTCATCCGCTCACGGACACGCCCACCTCCCATACAACCCAAAAATTGAAAACGCAATAAATAAGCCTCTGTTTGACCTACAGAGCTAAAATTTAGCACGTATGTTTTTTATGACAAGACAAAGATGGTTTTGAAAAATGGACGTCATCCGCCTACGGACACGCCTTTTTCCCATACAACCCCAAAAGTTTTAAACTCAATAAATAAGGTTATGTTTGTCATAGAGAAATTAAATTTGGTATGGATGTATTTTATACCAAAACTAAGGTGTGTTCAAAAATTGGAAGTAATCCGTCCATGAACACGCCCACCTCCCATAGCGAAAGCACAATAAAGGCATTAACTGTGAGCTACAGGAATAAAACTTGGTATGTGTAACATTTAAATGCATATAAAATATAGGCTTCATCCGCCCTTGCAGACGCCAATAAAAATTTTTTGTTTCTGGAAAGTGGGTTTAGGGTATTTCATAGTCGGCCTAGACCGACTTTAGACTTTCTTTACTTGTTTTAAAATAAAGAAAGTTTTACTTGTTTTTTTAAAGTTTTAATTTTAAAACAGAGAAAAATAAATACATGAAAACAAAAAAATTACGAAAACTGCCACTTTTCATTTCAAAATAAATAGGCAGTTCAATATATGATTCAATAATTTAGAAGGTTATCCCGATATTTGACGTCTTCTTACGAAAATGGAGATAGATACCCTTATTTGAAGAGGAGAGCATTTTTAATGACACAAAAATGCCACAGGTGCTTGAATATCGTACTATTTTTTAGTACAATATATCTTAAAATTTCTAGTCAATACATTTTCTGCTACTTTTGTATTTTGACGCATCCATCAGATGATTTTTAAAGGTTCTGCGACTTCACAGAGTCCAAGCTTGAAATATTTTCATGAAAGCAATGCATATTTATTTTGTTGTTTTTTTAAGCAGTAAAATATTGAAAACACACACTTTTTTATTAAAAAAAAACTCAACACAACACTGAAACATAAATTTTTTTGAGGAGACCACAAAACACTGTTTGTCATTCATTTTCGAGAGAGAATATTTTTTGTTTACAAAAAATAAGGGTGTGTCAAATATCGGGATAACCTTATAAATTATTGAGTCATGGTTCAATAAAGTTGTCGTGAAAAAATGTTGGAGGAGAAATATTACTAGTATTTTTCATAGCGGAACATAGTACAACTTTGACGAACATGTTGTGAAAAATTGCACACATATTTCACAGCTATATTTTTTTGTGCGTAGATTTTCACATGAAACTGAACATAGTAGTAGGTTTCAACAACAATAATTCAAAACTTACTGAAAAAAGTCAGTAAGGAAAATTTCTTGATTGTGTACACTTTTTTAAATAAACTCATTTTCAAAGCTACTGAATCAGAAACTCGGTGTGTACATTAGAGCGTATCACCAAAACTAATCTATTTTTGACCCCGCCTCAATCGTTAGATATTTGAAAGACATTTTCGAAAAAAATATTTTTTTTTTTTTTAAAGTGGTCCCTATGGTGCTATTTTGGTTTTTTCGTTATATCTTCGGTGTTTCTTGTTCGATCCGGAAGATTTTATATCTGTGTGTTTGTTGGTGTTATCCAAATATTTTCTTATGTTTTTTTTACCTCAAATGTTTTTTTTTCTACTGATTACACAATCGATCTTCGTTCCTACCATCTTATCCTGCTTCAAAAAGTCCAAAAAATTAAAGATTTGAAAAAATCATTATAACCATGGGAAGAAGTGAAATCGAAAAAATGGATTTTAGAAGCACTTCCGACCTATTTTAAAGAATAACACTTTGGATCATAATAAAATTTTTTTTTGTATTTTCGAAATCTTTTCGGGATTCAAGGTGGCTGTAACGCTCGCAACTGTCAAGTTTCGCGAAAATGTGCCCCAATCGATTTTCGTCAGTGACTGCTGTGGCCGACTTATATACTATTTGAACGAAACGCTCCGTGTTTTGCAACTGGCAACGATAATCTGTCGAAAATAAAACGTGATACAACGGATTAAATTATGACGTCAACATTACATTATTCAATTATTTAACTTATGTTTTCTGTGGTGCTCACCTGGAATTTTAATGATTTCGTCTGAATACTGTAGATCAGACAGTTGGTCTTGCTTGTAAAACTGGAGACATGGCGGCTTAGTGATCTGAACTCTTGACCATTTCAGTCGATCATTTCAGTGTAAGTTGTGCTGCTATAGTTGATGTGGGGTTGTAGTTGGGACCACGAAATTGCCGAATTTGGCTTCGATTGTAAGTTCTCGACACTATTGGTATTTTTGCGCCATGCCAAAATCTTGAAACTTCGTGGTATATATTTTCTGTGAATGCACTGCGTTTGACTTTTTAATTATGCTGAAGAAACAACGCGTATTCCACCACATTTCGTTTTGTTGGTAATTTTGTTCTGTCCAAGTCGCTCTTACGGAAATGCATTTTGTTTAAATTAAGTATTTTTGCACGTTTCATGCCAGCTAAAGCTCGATTTTATTGATCAAGATTGAAAAAGACTGAAAAAGATTGATTTACTTTTTGATATGAAGTGACCGCTACAGCCACCTTAAATCCGAAATTTTAAATCTTAAATCCGAATTTCCGATTTCGAATATTTAAAAAAAAATTTATTATGATCCAAAGTGTTATTCTTTGCAAAATAGGTCGGAAGTGCTTCTAAAATCCTTTTTTTCGATTTCACTTCTTCCCATGGTTATAACGATTTTTTCAAAGCTTTAATTTGTTGGACTTTTTGGAGCAGGATAAGATGGTAGGAACGAAGATCGATTGTGTAATCAGTAGAAAAAAAACATTTGAGGTAAAAAAAACATAAGAAAAAATTTGGATAACACCAACAAACACACAGATATAAAATCTTCCGGATCGAACAAGAAACACCGAAGATATAACGAAAAAACCAAAATAGCACCATAGGGACCACTTTAAAAAAAAAAAAAATATTTTTTTCGAAAATGTCTTTCAAATATCTAACGATTGAGGCGGGGTCAAAATAGGTATATTTTTCTGCCATACAAGGTGATACGGTCTAGTGTACATAAAATAACGCGTACTCTGTTTTTTCCACTGTTAGAATACTGTTAGAGAATAGGGCCCCAGAAACCGATATTAAAAACATATGATGACATTTTTTTCATGCAATACTAATAGAGTTGAGCTAGAACAGTTTTTTTTCGTATCTTCTCAGTATGAACCTATTTGAAGGTACGACCCATATCATCAAAATATATAATGTTATGGATACAAATCTCCAAATATGTTAATGTTGGAAAAATGTACACATCAAAGTTTGGGTTGGGCTCAGGGACAACACAAGACGCTACTCAGTGGCGTAACTCCATAGGTGCAAGACGGTGCAGAGCACCGGGGCCCTTGAACGATAAGGGCCCTTCGCTGACACTACAAACAAACTACTGACTTCAAACAAAATACTTTAAAATAGTAGCCCAAAATTTTACTCAACAATTCATCAGTATTTACAAGCTGCTGAATTGGACACCCGTAATCAATTGTCTCAAAAAATCTTTAAAAATTTTGAAGCAATTGAATAAGAAATTACATAAGTTTACAAAGCTATGCTGTTGTTCTTCATAATTTTTTAAGAAATAAGACAAGCCAATTCAGGTTGTCGAATTTAGCATTGATTGCACTTATAGACTTGCAATTATAGACTGTTTCAAAGAGAAGAACATTTTCGCGCATGTTTGAGAATAAGAAAATAATTTTGAGAGTATTCTTCATTCTGATTGGTCGACATAAAAAATAAAATTTATTATTCTCTGAGCAGCAAAATATATGAAAAAAAAAGAAACAGTTTCGATAGTATCGTAAGTGTAGACGTAGAATTCCGTTTAAGTTGTAACTTTTTCTACTTTGTCTCTTTGGTCCGATTGTTTTGTCCATTTTGCACTTATTTCTTATTGATCTTCCAAAAATTAACAAATAAATTAATAAGACTCGAGGCCAAAACAAAGGAAAAGTGAAAAGTAATTTTGATTAAATGAGCAAGCAAAAAGAAACAAGCAAAATTTTAAATTTTTTCGATCATTTCGTTACGTTTGATAGGTTGAGTTCATTGACTTAGTTGAAAAGAAGGCGAAGCAAATGCACTTTCCAATTCCTGCCACTTTCGTCTCTATCCGATATATAGTTTGCGAGCTACAGCCAGTTTAACTACTAATTTCAAATTAAAATTAAGATCCCGATTTTTAAAAAATCGTATGGTAACTATATTTCACGCTGAGCACATGTCCTTTCCATTGTGCCACTCTCACCTCTATCCGATATTTAGTTAACGAGCTACATTTTCGTCTCTGTTCGATGTAAAGTTTGCGATCCAAATTAATTTGCATTAAAAACAAAAATTAAAATTTTACGCCATCTATTGGGTAAAAGTAAAAAACGAAATATGATCCAACTCGTTTTTTTCATAAGAGTTAAATCTAACTGGATCACAGACCCATTTTGTTAAATTTAACAGTTTCAGTTCATTGATTGAGTTGAAACGAGGTTCATGACCTCTAGTGTCAAAATAGAGCACATAGTAATCTAGAACAGTAGTGCATACATAAACCCAATGTGAACTAATGCTTACAACGCTACCAATACGAACCAATCAGGTCGTGCAAAACAAAAATAATACAAGCATAAACTACGAAACAAAAACAAAGAAAACAGCAGGCACATTATAAGCAGCTGATAATTTTTCTTCTTATATTTTACTATTTTGTGACTCTTATATAATAGTGACAAAATCCAAAGCTAGATATTCATTCAGCGCAGGATATATCTGATATTTAGGTATATATATTATCTTTGAACGATAAGTATTAAAGGCTGTAGGTATACCCTAAAGTATTAGCCAAAAAAGTTGCATAACCTTCAATAAATCTGTTAAAACCACCCCATACAAACTGCGCTGTAAGACGTGATTATACGTCAACAAATTATTGTTTATTCTTGAATGTTGTTGTTCATCGCAACTGCGCTGCGGAAATACTGAATCTTATTTTTCAAAATCAACCTTTTGATACTTTTGAATTTTTTTCATGCGTTTTATAAAACCAAGCATTGAGCACGCATTTTTACTTATATTTTCAATATGAAAGTTAAAAACATGCATATTCCAAGGTCCTTAACGGCATCTACACGACTTAAAGCAGTATTTTTATTTTGTAATCAAAACTTTGGTCATGGCCAAAACTAGTTTTTTCTTAACCTTATTCAGCTATGATTGATGACGTAAATTTGAGTTTTTTCTGTACATATGTCCATAACACTTATGCAATAAATTTTATCGAAATCGTTCATACTACATTTCTTTACTGTTAATACTATTAGGAAATACATACTTACATACATACAATATCATAAAATTTTTCCTATTATTAATTTTTGACAGTTTTGTCTATATAAGAAAAAAAATCTTATATATAAAAAATAGTAAAAATAACAAAGTCATAATGCCCGCATCCACATAGTTCAATACATATTTTCCAATACATCTACATTCACAAAAGTTTTCGCATTGTCATAAAAAATTTCCCATGACTTTACATCTCATTCGATCCCAGAACTAGTTTTCGAATTACTTTGTCCTTGTTTATTAAAATCAACCGTCTTTGTACCAAATTTTTAGTTTTATATCTTATACTTTTATGAAAAGACGAAACAAAAATCCATGAAATTACTTTGAAACTGTCAGAATTTCAAGCCATAACTTATTTAGCTCTTGAACATAATTTAATTGTGACAATGAAATGAACATTTGTTTAAATGTTCAAAAACTTCTTGAAGTTACTGTGCAGAAAACATTCATTACTTAAAGTTTGGTAAAATATAAAAATAAAAAAATATTCGCAAGCAACACAAGCAGTAGAATAAGACGTGTACGAAGAACAAAAGTAGAAGAAAAGTTAAAAACGTGCAAACTTTTGCATAAATTTATCTATCTCCGTTGGTAAGGTTTGCACACATAACAATCTACCTTCCAACGCAGCACGCCCCCTAAAAAAATATGCTACAAAACAAAATATCTAGCAATATGTATGAATTCAGAATCACGCACAGCTGTTGTTCGTCTTAATACAAGATACCGCGGGGAGGTGAACTAATTTGTAACTTCGTATGTTTCGTAACAAGGGAACGTGAAGTGTGCAGCGAATAATCTTGCCATAATGAGAGAAAAGTAGTAATTATTAGTAATGCTAGATGGCGTTTCGCTTTATATACAAAAAGTTAATATTTTGTTTGTTAGTATCTACGTCAACAACAACATTACTTCGAACTTTTAACGTAGGATTTTGGTGCAAAAGTACATTAAAATCATTAGGATTTATTAAATCTGGCAAAACAATACTGCTTAAAGCCTTTAGCAGAAAACATTTGTAAATTCTTGATAATAAAGTATTCTAAGAACTGCAAATTGAAAACCTGCAAAATGTTTGACTCTACTTTCAACTACAAAAATTTAAAAAATCATGGAAAAATCAACATAGTGAAAAAATTTAAAAAATTCGAGAAATAATCAAACTGTTGTCAATTTTTCCTTGAGGTGAATAATTCTTCTTTGGCTTAAATGGTGTTGTGCTTATGAGCTTATCATAGCTAGTGGACTAAATTTCTAACAGAAGACTACTGTTGAGTCTGTGTATCAACCTGCCTAGTTAGCTGGTGGATTAATCTGTTAAGAATTTGGTGTTGAAAAGTACATTGTTTTTGAGCAACTCTTTAGTCAATTTAGCCTTTTGAGCTGAAGCAGGATCTTGTTGAAAGGTCCACGGCTTGTTTTGTAATAATGTCACAACCAATTCCAAAAAAATTGGGCCCAAACACTTTCACTGAAGTTTGGAATACTTTTTCACAAAACTGAATCTTGGTGACCCCCACCAAGATGGTGATAACCTCTCTGAACTGGCGGAACGAGTACTGACACACGTCGTTATGACAGAGCATACCTCTATCATTCTGTTTTTGAACGATTTCTCTTCGGTTAAAATTGTTTTTCAGTAAAAAGATTTGTCTTTATCCGCAAAATGGAGAAGTACCGATTTTGCGTTGTTCCTTTAATACTACCGCAAGAAGGTGCCCGGTGTGTTTTTTGTATGCTCTCAAAGCCAAGTCACTTTTAAGAATGCGAGAGACAGATTGCGTCGAGATATACATCTCCTGAGACAAGATTTTCTACTTTTGCAGCGGATTAAGCTTGATTCGAGACTTCACCGACATGATGGCTTGAGGTGTTCTTACAAAACGTGGATGACGGATTTTGAACGGCTAATTATCGCACCAGTATCCTCGAACAACTTCACTGTACGATACACAAAATTACAAGGAACTCCGCGTTGGCGCAAGGCCTGAAAGATATGTCCTCTTGACATGCAACATTTTTATAGACCAAGTAAAACAATGCGCTTTTCGAGCGAGCCTATTCCATGATTATAAGCAACTGACACCGAAAACTTTTATCGCGGAAAAGAAGTATAAATTCTACATTCTCAAATAATTGTTAAAACGCAGTGAGTACTTTCAGTAGTTCACTAACAGCAAGTACGTTCAGTCGTGTACCAAAACATATGAGACTACCGAGTATATAAATTTTTGATTGCGATTTTTTAGGGTCGCTCAACGTTATGATGAGGCAGTTCTCATTTTAAAATGAGAACGTGTTTAAATCGCATAACTTGGCTTATCCGGCAATATGTATGTCGAAATTATCTCAAGTAGACTCAAACCTCTCAGTGGAGTCCACTAAAACTCGCTCTTCAAAAATTGGTAAATCTTGAGTTGCCGGCGAAAAACAGATAATGAATTGCGAATATGTACCTGAAATGTACGTTCTTTTTACTGGAAAGATAAGGCAAAGAAAAATACAAATCTTGCTTCGTGACTATATCGCCAAAGTAGGAAAGCAAACCATATTTGGACAAGAAAACACATTCAATAATGGAATGACACTTATTGACTTCCTCATAGCACGATATATGGTTGTTAGTAGCACAGGATGAAAGTTTTTTAATATTCATACACAATACTATAATCAAAGATACAAAGACACTTCAGAGTCAGGACCGCTGCCATCTATTCTTCTATTCTTGGCCTCAACGAATCAGTTCCTTTCAATACCGATTACGTAACTGCCAAGACGGCTCAATACTCGCCGACAAGGTTGGTGCGACAATAATTCTTCTGAACTTCTTTTAGACTGTCAGACCACTGCAGCATCTTTCAGATAGAAATAACTTGCATTTCAGAATGGCTGAGACCTTATGTGGTATTGACTCGCGAGACCTATATTTTTAAGGACAGTCAAATTATAAAATCCCTTGAAAGAGTGTTTCTAACATCATCAGCAGCCTTCAAATGTAGCTCTGCTCTAGAAGAGATGGCTGAGAAAATTAACATATATCTGATATGGGTGCCGGGGCATAGGGACATTCCTAGAAACTGTAGAGCTGATGACCTCGCAACAGAAGACACGGTGAAATACCCATGCCGGATATGGAAGCAATATGTTTGCCACTTGTGACGTGCAAACTGGCTCTTAGACAAAAAAGCTTATAAATAGTTTTAGCGAAGATGATCTTGCTTTATTAAGGTGTCATAACAGGTCACTGTCTCATAGAAAGATTTCTCCATTAGCTGTAGGGATGAGGAGTCAGTATCACATCTGCTTGGGTCATGCTCGGCTCTCCCGCAGACTACATCATCTTGAAAGCCGAGTTGATCTTAAGGCTTTTGAAAAAGCAGACGTCAAGCGACTGCTGGGATTTGTAGCAAGTTCTGGATGGTTTTCATAGGCATGGTCTCTTGGCAATTGTAGGGCCAATCCCTGAAGTATCACAATGGATAAATCCTTTGGTCAGTTGGAATGGTGAGTTGTAATACATGCTGGAATGAACCGATATAGAGAGAAAAGGAGGAAAAAGAGAAGGAAGCAAACGTTTTCAGAAGAAAAAACGCAGAAAGACATGATTGCGAGAAAATCGTTTACATAGGACAGAACAGGAATAAAGACTGAAAATTTGTTGAAAAAATTATAAGCCTGGTCAACTATTTTAAGCCCGGAGCATTTTTTACTGTAAGAACGAAAACTGCAATATGAATATCATATTAAGGGTTATTGTAAGGGGAATTACTTCTCTATATTTTTGAATGCCGACGCTGACAACAATTACGCCAATACAAAAAAACAAAAACAAAACAAATTTGCCATTTCAGCATTTTGACCGAGCTTCTAATGCTCAATTGTGTTGAGTGTGTTATTAAATGTTTGCACACAAATGACCGAGAACTGGACCTACATGTCTTATGCCGACTCCGAAGGTCTAAAAGGTTCATGTTTTCAAGAAGCTTTATATGGCATTATTAACTCTCTGAGGTTTGCCATTATCTGCAGAGAGGTGGTGACCGATCAGAAAAATTTTTTTGTTGAAAAAAACTTTTCACCGCGACTTGGGATCGAACTCGGGCTCCGAGCATGCTAAGACACACACTTAGTCTGCATGGCACGGTCACCACGCCAATACACTTAGAAAAATATCAACTGCAATATTAACAGTCGGTCACTGTTATTTTAAAACAATGTTAGGTTGAATGATTTTCGTTGAAGTTAACAGTTTTCTTTGTTGAATGAACGTTTCAAATTATTTCTGTGCTGTTAAAATCATATGTTGAAATATTTTCGTGTTTTTATTGAAATGTCTTTCTTTTCTAAGAAATATCTTTTAAATGTGTTTTGCTATTTTTATCTTATCCTTATCAATATCTCAGTGGAAGTGTGCTAGACTGCCATGCGAAAGACGTGGGTTCGTATCCTTGCTGTTAAGTATCAAAAATTTTAATTTAATAATTGAAGCCATTCTGTTTCATTAACTGTTTGATCAAAAAAAGTTTGGTTACAATCTTGAAAAATATTGTTTGTTAATCTTGATATATTTGAACCAAGGACTAACATGAAGGCTAAACATGAACTTTCAAAACAGTAATAAAATTTCAATATGTACGTTTTGACGTAGAAATATGTCTTAAAGCGCGGTTTGTATGGGGTCGTTTTAACAGATTTTTTCAAGACAATGAAACTTTTTTGACTAATACTTTAGGGTATACCTACAGCCTTTAATACTCATCCTTCAAATATAATATATATACTTAAATATCAGATATATCCTGCGTTCAATGAATATCGTATTTTATATTTTGTCATTATTATATTAAAGTCACAAAATAGTAAAATATAAGAAGAAAATGCTTGTGTTTGTAAAGGGTCCGCCATCTAACGGTTTTTTTTTTTCAACTAGTGCTTATTTCATGAATGGTAAAACTTAGCACATGTCTGATTTGACAGATAATTAGTTTTATCCTTCCGCTGAACGACTATGGTTGTGTATACGCTTGTGTAAACAAAGCTGGGAAATATTGCGCGACATTACTTTGAAAATCATGGTTATGTTGCAGAATGTGTGCGAAAATTACGTACGGATTTTGGAAGAACAGAAGCACCGTCAGCTCCGTATGTTCGTTATCTTGTGAAGAAAGTGAAAGAAACTGGCATTCTCATTGGTAAATCAAAGCGTGAAAAGCCAAAAACAGTGCGTACACCCGAGAATATTGCTGCTGTTGCAGAAAGTGTGCGTGAAGCGGCATCAACATCAATTCACCGTCGTTCTCAACAATTGAACATTTCGGAGACATCATTGAGACGAATTTTGCATAAAGACCTTGGTATGACGCCATACAAAGTCCAATTGGTTCAGTAGTTGAAGCCAAATGACCATCCAATGCGTTTTCGCTTCGCTGATTGGGCCTGCGATCGACTTACAGAAGATGCCGGTTTTGCCAAAAAAATCATCTTTTCACATGAAGCTCATTTTGATCTTGGCGGGTATGTAAACAAGCAAAATTGTCGCATTTGGGGCACAAAAAACCCGCACGCATACATTGAAAAGCCGATGCACCCAAAACAAGTCACTGTTTGGTGCGGATTTTGGTCCAGAGGCAAAATTGGGTAATTTTTCTTCGAAAATGAGCAAGGAGTGGCCGTTACAGTCAATGGCCATCGTTATCGGGCCATGTTGAACGAATTTTTGTTCAAAAAAATTGAAGAGGAGGATATTGGCAACATTTGGTTTCAACAGGATGGTGCTACGTGCCACACAGCCGAAGCTACACTCGATGTTTTGCGCCCTGTTTTTGAAGATCGCATTATCAACCGCAGAGCTGATGATTCCTGCAAAATTAATACGTTTCTGCAGGATGGCAGTAAACAACACTAGCAGCGCAGTTAAAATCGGCGAGTACCACTCAATTCTATACCAAACTAGTTATCGGACATAAGAATTAAGGTGCAAATTTTCAATCAAATGATATAGTAGTGGCAGATATTCTATTAAAGTGCTGACGTGCAGCAACAGTGCAGCATTCTCCCGACTACTGTTGACAACACTTTATTTGAAGTTTTGTAGGTCTTCATTTGCCTGTGATCCAGCAGAGAACCTCCAGCAATATAAATATTGAGATCAAACGAAGGATACTCTTGGAATCAGTAGGCAATTAGAAAGTAAACCTTTGTCTTGAAGAACAAAACTTACGGTCTGCGAGTCAAAAATTATACCCATTGAGCAGTTCTGATGAAAACATTCTGTTTTGGAGTTCGAAAAGAAATTTTTTACAAGATGACGAATATCGAATTCGATAAAACCATAACTGTATGAGGTCAACATTTACAGCGATATTCGAAGGTGTCCCAAAATAAAATTTTTTTTTAATTTTAAAATCGCTGTCTTTGTTGACGGGGTAAAATATTTTACTGAGTTTTCTCTTAAACTCAGGTTTTTTGGAGATTTTAAGAATTTCAAAATCAATAAGGGAAATTTTCTAAGGCTTTGAGTTATGATTTTGAAAGACAAATGTCTTTACTTTAATGTGCATATCATCGGTACAGAAGAACAATGACGTAAGTGCAAAGTTTGGCAAATACGGTTTATTGGTGAATTGTCCATTCCCAATATCACTGATATATGGGACCGGGTCCAAATATTAGTAAGAGACTTGCCAACATCTATCATGCAATTATTCTCGGTCAAATAATTTGTTTTTAATAAAATTTTTACTTTATTACAATTTGTTTTTTGCCTCTCCTGCACAATTAAGATTTTTGTAGTTGCGTCATTGCACTTCAGAATAAGTAACTCAGAAATATTAATAATTTTTTAGCAATGTAGGACCTACATAAACTTAATAAATGCTATTTGCAGCGAAAGCGGTAATGCCAACACTTCCTCGAAATATATTTGCGAAACGTGCTCTTAACAATACATCGGTGAGAAGTATTGTATGATTTTGTGTCACCTTGCTTTTGCCAAGATACTCAGACGATCTATTTGAGTTACCTACTTGTGTTATCGATATTCTCAATAACCTCTTCAATATTCTCCAAATCGCTTGCATGTCTTCTGGCTCGTAATCCATCACTATCACTTAGTTCATTTTCAAAAACCTCAAGACTCGACTCTGATGATTCCATTATTTCTCGAATTTGCAGTGTCAGCAAACTTACAAAGATTGCAAAAATGAACCGAAATGAAAATGAAACAGTGTCAATAAAAGGCTCCAAGCTTACAAAATTGAACCAAAATGGAAATGAAACAGTGTTATAAATAAACACTAAGCTTGCGAAAAAGAGAGAATGAAGAATGAAACTGTTTATAGGGCGAATAACTTAAACTAGTAAACCTGTTGCCCGAATTCGAGCAATTCAATAAAAATTAAGTGTTAGAAACACTTACACTAATATAACTACTGAGAAAAACATTATAACTATTCGAAAACATCGTAGCTTAACTATTCTAGCTATAAAACATAACTAATGTAAATAAATAATCACAAAAATAGATTTAAGAAATAATACTAAGGTATATTTCAGAAATTAATAAAAGGTACTTACAGAACACCTACAACATCGATTTATGACACATTTAAATGAAAAAACACCAAAAAACCCAAAAAAAAATTATTTTTTTAAAACCGTTAAAATTTGACTGACTTGTTTGCTCGGAAATTGTAATTTTTGATTTTGGAACTGCATTTTTCGGACAATTGACATTTGAGGAATGCATAAAAGATAATTTTGGTTAAAAATTTGTAGTTTAAAAAAAAACTCAAATTCGATCAATTCATAAGCTCTTCTCAAACTAAATTTCAAATCCATAAAATAACGGATTTTTGTACAAAAATTGTATTTCTGTTTTAAAAGGTTGGGAACCCCCTGAAGTGAAATCACAATTTTTAAAAGTGGTTTGCACATCTACAGCTTAAACCTGATTAAATGACATCTAAATCGATAGAATCAGTCCATTGGTCTGGGAGGAGTTGAAGTCACAAAAAAAACCTTAGCCTATTAATTATATAGATATAAAGGAAATATTGTATAGGGTCAAAAACAGACGCGAGGGGATACAAGTGTACGTTGGTACTTTTTTGGCCAAACTAAAATAACAAAGAAAAAAGTATATATTTTTTGTTAAATAATTATTTATAATTATTCTTAAATTATAATTTAAGAATTTGTACACTGAACAGGAAGGAAAAAATGTTAAAAATCATTTTCACAATTAAAACTCATGTAAAAGACGTTTCGGGTCTCAAAATGACCCTAAGATCATTTGAGTGTTAAAGAATCCTTTGAATTTTCCACACATTTTGAACTCTTAAAATACTCCTGATTAACAACGGGACAGGGAATGCTAGTTTAAATATAAAGTACCTGGGCGACCGAGCTCCGCTCAGAGCCCCACCGTATATTGAAATGTTTTACAGTTTTTAATGTATCGAAAATGCCAACTTTATCTTAAAAACATCATATAAGATCATATATTTCAATAAACTTTAAATGCATTTTTCTTTTATAATAATTTCGATTTTCAACTAAACGATTTTTTTCTTTTTTATCCCTTTACGATAGCAATTTTTGATTTAAGGAAAAATCTTGAAAATGGAGTCATTTTCAATAAATCATATCTCTGTCATCTGTTACCCCTGTTTTTGTAAATGAAGTATCGTTAGAAAGCAATTGAAAACAGATTTTTAATAAAAATGATATATTTTTGGATTTTTGTTTTGCTAGAGTTGCCTACTTTATTGAAAAAAAAGTAAGTTGTTCATATCTCAAAAAGTGCATTTTCGGTTTTTTTGACATAGAATTACGTCTTACAGTTTGTATGGGGTCGTATTAACAAAATGTTTTAAGGTCATGGAACGTTTTGTGACCTATACTTTAGGGTATACGTACATCCTTTAATACTCATCGTTCAAACATAAAAAATATACTAAAGTATATCAGATATATCCTGCGCTTAACGATTATTTAGCAAAATTGTGAAATCTTAGAAGAAAAATCTTTATTTTTATATAAGAAAATCAATCATTAGCTGTTGCAGAGCTGTAAAAACATGAATTCAATTTGATTGCTTTAACAAAAATTTGAATCAGTGAGTAACAAAAAAAGAATGCATTCAATGAATGCAAAATTGATCCATGAATAAAATTTTAAATTTACATTCAATTTTAAAAAATTTATTTATTATTAATTTTTCGTTATTCTGAATAATGCATTCATTTTTATATTCAAATGAATGCTATTCATAGAGAATGCTATTCACAAAGAATGCAATTCACAAGGAATCGTTATTAATTTTGCATTCATGCATTCATTTCTTATTCATTATTAATTTTTTATTCATTATTCATTTCTTATTCATTATTATTTTTTTATTCATTATTCATTTTTTAAACATTATTCATATTTTATTCATTATTCATATTTTATTTACACCATTGATTTGTGTAAACTTTTCAACCAAGGTAGTATATTTTTACTTTGGTGCAGCAGTATAGCTATCGGAGGCTTGGAGGCTTGTCCTGTGCTCAGGTTTGGCTCAGGGAACTTAAAAAAAGGTCCCATCTAAAAAATGAATATTATTTAAATTTTGTTTTCATGTATTATTACACGAAAGTATGTTTATAAGTTATTTTCTCAAATATTCATAAATTTAATATAATTTATGCGCAAAAATTAAATTTCAATCGTTTTTTAAATTCTTCTTTCTATTGAGTTGCAATGCATCTAGTTAACAAATTAAAAATATTCTACTTTGGTTAAAAAATTAACACAATACAAAATGAATAATGAACAATAAATAAATAATGAATAAAAAATGAATACTGAAAACAAAATCAATAATGAAGAAAAAATTAGTAATGAATAAAAAATTAATAATGAATAAAAAATGAATGCATGAATCCAAAATGAATAACGATTCGTTAATTGCATTCTTTATGAATAGCATTCAATTGAATAAAAAAATTAATGCATTATTCTGAATAATGAAAAATGAATAATCGAAATGAATAATAAATCAATTTTTTAAAATTGAGTGTGAATTCAAAATTTTATTCATTAATCAATTTTGTATAAATTGAATGCATTCTTGTGTCGTTATTCATTTATACTTAAAATTTTGAATATAAATGAGAACTTTACATCTCTGGCGGCTTGCATGTTGTGTCCACGTTAAAAGGGTGATCCGATACGATCTTGTGAAAAAAACTACTTGCATTATATTTCGTTGTATGCTATTACCCAATAGATGGCGCTTTCTATTCGGTTGACATGATGTATGCATCTAAAAGAGCAAGCGTTTGTTATTGTGTCAAGTAGAAAGTAGCAGAATTAAATATGTGAAATGAACAATCCAGTTATTATTTAAGAAATTAACCAGGTTTTGTTCCGGATAAATTTTTGTTTTTGTTTTCAATGCAAATTAATTTGGATGATCAACCATATACATCCCAATCCAATTTAGTGCAGATTCAAAGTATACATCAGACAGAGAGAAAACTGGCACCCGTGGAAGCAAATAATGTATTTCGTGGCTCAGTTGGTTAAGCAGTTGTCGATTAGATTTGATGAATCATATGAGCCGGGTTCGATCCTCAGCCAGACCGTTTTATATAATTTTTATAATATTCTTTTTAAATTTTATATTATTATAACCTTATTTTATTAATTATTTAATGTTAGAACTGCATAGAGCAATAGTTTTATTTGTTGGCACATCCTGTTTTTTGCGATAGCATGAACAAAATGTAAGCAAAATACAGCAATTATTACCTTTTTAGTTATTTTGTATTCAATTTTTAACTTAAGGTACTATAATTCTAATTTTATTCCCAAATTATTATATTTACCTACAGCTTTGAGTAAAAAATGTCTAGTGTTTTTATTCGTATTAATTCTAATAAAAAAAGGATTAAAAAATGTATTAGTCCAATGTATTGTTTTCAAATTACTCTAAGATTTTTAACCGTGTAGTGGTTTTACTATTGTAGGCTTTTGTTGGATTTTTTGTATAAACTCTATAAATAGGTAAATATACCTAGAGCTACAGATTTCAAACTTGGTTTGTCTGTTTGTTACATCAAAACTAAGACATGTACAAGTTGTGAATTTGTCACTTCATTCGCCCACTGACGGCCAATTGAAAAATGCTAAAACTTTTTGTTTTAAGACCGATCTAAAAAATTCGTAGAGTAAATTTCATCTTAATTCATTTCGAATTTTTATAAGGCACTTAAAATTTTGTAAACTTACTACAAATAAAAGTGAATGAAACTAATAGCGTTTTTTTATCTCAACGAAAAATTGTGCCCTCTAAAGATGCAAAATTTTTCCATTTTGACTTGAACCCACAAAATTCTGACTTGTTTTTAGCTGAGAATACATCACAAAAAAAGCAAAACTTTGTTCACTGCTTGGTGAAGCTCAAAATAATAAAAAATATTAAAGTGCATGGCGGGAGTCGAACTCACTACCTATACATTGATAGGCCGAAGCTCTATTCACCGAGCTATCACAACCATATAAAAATAGCAAAATTAACATAACATATTCGGCAGGAAAATAAAGATATTTATTAAATGCGTGAAAACTCGGAAAAACGGCTTTTCGCAGAGATGAGACCTAGCTGGATCGATTTTTCACCCCCCTCTTCATCTATATTGCAAATTTTATCGAAATCGTTAGAGCCGTTTTCGAGAACGCAATTGCAAATATATATACAAATATTGCTCGTTTAATAGAATAAGATTTACTATAATGCAAGTTTTTCTTGACGAAATCTTTTCCCAAATTATTATTTAAATATAAAGTTTTAAGTGTCCAAATGAATAGAATCAAGAAGTTTTTAAAGTTCATCATAAAAAATCTGACACGAAAATTAAAAATAAATTATCTCACTTGTCTCAGTTTATTTGTCTTGTAAACCAGTTACACCTTACCATGTCTTGTAATTTATTAACTCTTAACCACCAACAAATTAGTCATGATTAAAGCGCATCAACTACTTGAGGTTGTGTTAATGAAATTGATATTTTCAACAACAACAACAACAATAAAAAAATTTGTAATAAGATCCGTCAATAGTTTATAAAGAGATATACTGCAGCTCTTTTGAAACAGAAAAAAAAACGGTAGTCTACACAATGGAAGAAGTATCTGATTGTGAAAAGCTTAGATGTTGTTATTAAATAAGACCAACCTGCTATATATAGCGCAAAAAACCTTGCCACACCGTATGAAGTGTATAACTGAAAAGATCAACTTGAAACGAACAAGAAGTAATGAAATTCGATGCGCGAAACTGATCGCGCTTGAAAGAATGAGGGTAAAAAAAAATCTAAGCAGTTGCGGATACAAAGCTACAAACAGCGAAGCAGCGGCTTAAGCATTGTTAGCCATGACAACCTGAGCTCACGGTCTGACTACTTTGTAGGGTTTCGCATCATAAGCCGCACCACAATGACGGACGCCACTCAAAGAGATTGTTGGAATGTTTGAGACTCCGATTTCAACTTCAAGTTCGAATAGAGAACAATAAAAAATGCATACAAATTTCAAATATTTCAAGCATAAAATTGAATTTAAATCACTTCCTTTAAACCAGGCTTGAAATTCCTTTAAATACTTGAAATGCCTGCTTAAATTGATGATATTTTGAATATATTTAAAGACAAAAACACGTTTCATGATTGTGACATTGATCCTTTAATGGCGATTAAAACTGGCAAGCTGTCTGTCTTTCTGGCAAACTTTTTGTTCAATATGCCTTTAAAAGGCTGTCAATGCTGAATGTCAACCTGACACCTCATGTGTTCCTCGATGAAGCTACGTGTTTGGCGTTTTTAACTGCGCCTTAACACGATATTCCAAGTAATTAGTTAATAGTGTTTTTTTTTAATTTCGAGTTTTCTTTCATTTGTTTGTAGATTATTTGAAGATAACGTGAGCAGTTATGCGGTGGTTCGAATTTGTTATGCACACAACGTAAAATCGATGTTGAAATATATGACGCTTGATTGATTGTGCAGCGAGCAATAGTAATTGTTTTTCGCTAAGTATTTTAGAACGCAGAAATACTATTTTAATGATTATTCATCTTTTTGAAAAGTTGGCTTAATCTGTCTAAACTTTAAAAACTTTAAACGCTGCTTTAATCGCTTAGATCGAAAAAATTTAAATAAGATGCTTGAGGCAGTTAATTTCTAACGCTCTTAAATATCCAAAATCTTGCTCTCTTACTTTCCTAAGGTTTATTTAATTGATTAAACATTTGATATGCAAACAAAATTTTAATAAACTTCATTTATGCACATCACATACAAACATAGAAAGTAATGTTTATATGTATATCAACTTCTTTGGGCATTTTTATGTTCATGCTCAGTGTTTTGGTATTAAATAAATAACTTATATTGCGTTATTTTTATTTGTTATTTAAATACCGGCCACCCACGCACAATCACAGCAGACAAGCTTTCATTTCAATTCATGTTGAATTTATTTTTTTTTGTATTTTTCTGTTTACGGCTATGCAATATTCAGCTCATTGAATACTTAATTTATTTTTGTCATACATATATGTAATATCAAAACAAACTGTAGGATTGGCGCTTTGTTTCAAATGTGGGTTTTATATGAAAAAAGAAAAACAATGTAGAATTAAATTAAATTCTAGCCAGAGTTTTAATGTGGGAATAAAAAACTTTAAGAACAAGAATTCAAGAATACAAGTTTCTTTTTGGTATGAAATTTAATTCAATATTTCATGTGATGGGCATTTGTTTTTTTTTTTACATCTCCTAATCGTCTATTAATAGAAGCATTTGGTAGCTCGTAACTATTCTACTGATATACAGTTCCAAATTTCATGAATCGCATACTTCAGCTGATTTTTTGCATGTGGTTCCTTCTCTAGATGTGCCCACAATTGTTGTATGGGACATACGTCTGGACTTTGAGAAAGGTGTGAAAATACGAATTTTACATTAGAGAGCAATTATGCTTTGGGGTCGTTGTCATGAAAAAAAAAACTACAAACTGGAAAATATAATTTTTTTTTATAGGGTGGTGCACATGATACCATTGTTCCCAGAACGTTATACAAGAGCAGTGTGCCGAGTTAAGGTTAAGAATGTTAAGAGAGTCAATTTTGTTCACTTTCCCTAAATTAAATGAAACGAAACGGACCCGATTGCTGTCATCACACCCCATACCATAACGCCGCCATCACCGTGTTTTACAGTTCCAACAGCATTGGCTGCCTTAAAAGCCAATATAAACAAGTAAAGAAAGTCTAAAGTCGGTCTAGGCCGACTATGAAATACCCTAAACCCACTTTTCAAAAAAAAATATTTTTATTGCAAATGGGCGTCTCCGTGGGCGGATGAAGCCTATATTTTAATTGCACTTAAATGGTGATGAAAAATTTACACATACCAAGTTTTATTCCTGTTGCTCACAGTTAATGCCTTAATTGTGCTTTCGCTATGGGAGGTGGGCGTGTTCATGGACGGATTACTCCCAATTTTTGAACACACCTTAGTTTTGGTATAAAATCCATACATACCAAATTTAATTTCTCTATGAAAAACATAACCTTATTTATTGAGTTTTAAACTGTTTGGGTTGTATGGGAGGTAGGCGTGTCCGTATGCGGATGACGTCCATTTTTCAAAACCATTTTTGTCCTGTCATAAAAAACATACGTGCCAAATTTTAGCTCTGTAGGTTAAACAGAGGCTTATTTATTGTGTTTTCAATTTTTGGGTTGTATGGGAGGTGGGCCGTGGTGATCGTGGTGATTGTGGTGACCGTGGCATGCAGGTTAAGTGTGTGGCCTGGCATGCTCGGAGCCCGGGTTCGATCCCCAGCCGCGGCGAAAAGTTTTTTTCAATATAAAATTTTTCTGATCGGTCACCACCTCTCTGCAGACAATGGCAAACCTCAGAGAGTAAACAATGCCATGTAAAGCTTCTTGAGAACATAAACTTTAGCCGTTCGGAGTCGGCATAAAACATGTAGGTCCAGTTCTCGGTCAATTGTGTGCAAACATTTAATAACACACACACAACACAATTGATTAAAAGAAGCTCGGTCAAAGTCCTTTCAAGGGCTGAAATGGCCAATTTGTTTTTTTTTTTTTTTTTTTTTTTTATGGGAGGTGGGTGTGTCCGTGATCGGATGACGTCCATTTTTCGAAGACATCTTTGTGTTTGTATAAAACACGTACATATAAAATTTTACTGTTGTAGGCTAATTATGAGCTGAGTTATGCAGTTTTCAATTTTCGCGTTGTATGGGAGGTAGGCGTGTCCGTGAACGGATGATGTCCATTTTACAAAACCATCTTTGTTTTGTTATAAAAAACATATGTGTCAAATTTTAGCTCTGTAGGTTAAACAGAGGCTTATTTATTGCGTTTTCAATTTTTGGGTTGTATCGGAGGTGGGCGTGTCCGTGAGTGGATGACACCTATTTTTCAAAAACATCTTTGTGTTGATACAAATACCTACATACCAAATTTTATTGTTGTAGGCTAATTATGAGCTGAGTTATGCAGTTTTCAATTTTTGCGTTGTATGGAAGGTAGGCGTGTCCGTGGGCGGATTCCAAAAATATTCAATAGTGCAGATCCTTGGGTCCATGTGACTATGTGTACCAAGTTTCATTCAATTACCTCAATTCCTTCTTCTTATCCTGTGTATACACAGGACAACACACAGACGGACGGACGGACGGACGAACGGACATAGATAGCTCGACTCACGTGGTGACGCTGATCAAGAATATATATACTTTTCTATACCGGACTCGCTTCGTTCTATGCGTTACAAACGTTTGCACAAAGTTAATATACCCAGACCTTTCAGGTTTAGGGTATAAAAATGGTGACGTTTTCGCTTGTTTGGCCGACAAAATTACGCTTTTTGGTTTTTTTTGCTTTTTACGGGTTTTCTCTAGAAATTAGGGCGTTGAGTGAGGGCTGTTTATTTAGAACACTTTTTTGAAGAATTTAATTTTCAATGTCGTTTCTTTTAACAAAACGAAACTTATGACATTTTCTGGCCCGCGTATGTAGGCCATAGTTTCATGGCTACAGGTTAGTAATATTTTCTATTTTCTACCAACCATGGTGAAGTAATAAGAGTGAATCCTTCCACCTTATTGTCCAACAAGGTTTTTTTTGCCTAAAGTTCTGCCTGAAAAACACTAGCTGAATCCGGTAAAGCGCTGAAATGCGCTGAATCTCCCTTTCAGGTATGTGTGTTGGAGCTTTAAAAATACCCATTTTGATAAGCGTATTCCAGAAATATAAATCTAGAATACGTTCCATAGTATTTAGTGTGAATAGTGAAAGGCAAATTGGTCTAAAGTCCTATATAATATAGGACTTTAGACCAATTTGCCGGAATATAGTTCCGGAGAAAACAAATAAAAACTAGTAAGGTATATCTTTGACTTGGCCAAAGTTAAAATACCCCCACGGCGGATTTGCAATGTTACAAAATCTTAAATTGTAGCTGTTTATGATAAGATTTAAAAATAATTTACTATTTTGATGACGTCTAAAATACATTCATATCAAATTATTTTCCTACAAAGTAGAGACAAACCTCTTTCTAAAGTTTTTAATTTGGGGTTATATGGGAGATGGGCGTGTTCTTGAGTGGTTGACGTCAAGTTTTCGAACATGCCTCAGTTTTGATATAAAATACACAAATACCCAATTTTAGTTCCGTAGCTTAAATAAGAACTGTCCCAGAAATAACTTTCTTTTTGTTTTTTTTTTATTGTAAAAAAACCAATGATGTTTTTTTAACAAATCTTTCAGTTTATTGTTACGTGAACATTACAAAAGTTGTTCCCATTTTTGATATGCAATTTTTTCCCAAACAAATTCCAATTTTAAACAATCCTATAAGCATCGATTCGATTTTTGGATTGTCTTCGTTCAACTTGGGTTTTGGTCGATACTGTTCGGTTAATTTTTTTTTCATCTTTATATAGCTTCTGCTGGTATTCGTTATACTTTTTTTTTTCGTTCGTTTTTGGTTCTTGACTTCGTTTGCCTTCGGCTCATTCCTTGATTTTTGTCGAAAGAACTTTTAAAAGTATAGGATCTATTTCAGTAACAGATACAAATGCTTGCCAAGTTTCATCAAAATCGGTTCATCCTTTTTGATGTAATGCCAAACATAGTTGATTGAATAAAGCGCCCTCTCACGGAAGTTTTCTGAAATTTAAATAGCCTTAATTCTGTTGCAGGGTCTTAAACTGAAAAAGTTTAAAATTCTGGGGTTATACGGAGGTGGGCGTGTTAGTTTGTAGGTGACGCCCATTTTTCTAACACGCCCTTATTTTGATATGCAATTAATAACTATCTAAATTTATTTTTGTAGCCTTGACAGAAGCCTCTTTATATAGTTTTCAATTTTGGGGTTGTATGAGAGGTGGGCGTGTTCGTAGGTGAATGACGCCAATTTTTTAAATACAGCTCAGTTTTGACATAGAATACACAAATACCGAATATAAGTTTTGTAGCTTAAATATTTGCTTCTTTATAATGTTTTCATTATTTTAGTTGTATGGGAGGTAAGCGTGGTTTTCATCCGATTTAGCCCATTCTCAAACTTGATCTTTGTTTTTTTAGAAAAAAGCTCAAATACCGAATTTCAGTAAGAAAGCTTCAAAATTAAGGCTGTAATCGTGTCCACAGACAGACGGACAGATAGACGGACATGGCTAAATCAACTCAGGTGGTGATGCTGATCAAGAATATATATACTTTTCTATACCTACCACGCCTCCTGCCATGGGCGTTACACACGTCGTGACAAAATTAATATACCCCTTACGCGTAGGTGTATAAATATTTACAGTAACATAGGTGTGGGCTTAGTGGTAACAGCCTCTGTTATCACTGTACCTGTGGCCCCACTACAGATCCATTTGTAGTCAGGAAAATGTGTGTTGATTAGAAACTCTTGTGATTCTTCCGTAGATTCCGTTCACGTTCAATCTTCTGCCCAAATAAAGGAGGAACTGGAGTGTTGCTTGGATAACATTTTTAGTTTTATTACATTATAGTCTTGCCTTTAGGCTGTCGATTAATTGATTGTAATCTTTCCAAGAATGCTTTTTGAATCTCGAATAGCTATTTTGTAAGTATTATGGTTTGCTTTGTACAGTTGCCACTTGTCCTCTCTATGCCACCTGTTGAACAATTGGCTAACGTCTTATCTGGCGTCAGAGAGATCCTCAGAGAGATAATGGGGGACTCCCATTATTAGAACACGAGACTATAAAGATGTGCATTATTATAAAAAGTTTTGGTCGATCCACTCTGGCAAATTTTACCTTACGACGTTTAGGATAACGGATGGGTATTGGGAATTCAAATGGAATGGGAGCTTGTATTTGAAGGTTCAAACTGAAGAAATTCATAGTATGGTCTGAGAATAATCCTTTGCTGGACACTCTCCAGTTAACAAATTTTATAGATTCGTTGTCGGAATGAAGCATTATGCTTTACACCTCTATTAAGACTCTGTCAACTTTGAAGAATGTCCCAGGCTACACGCAAAGAAAAAAAAACGTTTATCGCCAGTTTGCTGCAAACGAACTTCGTTTGTCGTGCTTAAAATCATTTTTTGGAAACGTTTCAACAGTTGTCATAATAATAGTCAGTTGCGGAAAAAGCGATATTTATAGCATCTTTCTGTAAAACAAAAGCTTCGTTGAACTCCTCGTTCGTTTGTAAACGATGTCGTTCACAATTTGCTTTCTGTATTTTTTCTTTGCATCATCGTTCTCATTTACTTTTCTTACGTTATTCAAACTCTCCAACCATAAGCAATTGTCAAAAGCAGCATTACCAGATTATAAAAGTTACAAAATTTCTTTACATGATCTTTTTTTTCTAAAAATGTTGGACATATTTTGGCAAAATATCTCATGCTGGCAGTACTATTTGCATCAGCTGTTTTGCTTGTTTTGATTTTTGAACACATATGTTTTTTTTCTGTAAACTTGGAAATTGTGTGAAGTTTTTTTTGTGCTAAAAATAAATTAATTTATTGTACATTCTTGTATTGGTCAATAAAATTATAATTACGATTTCTTTACAGCAACTTCCATGTCAACAAATTTCTAAACGATAAGAAAATTTTCATCGTCTATATTTGACGTTTCGTTTCAGTTTGTTTTGCTACATAAAGCCAAATTTACACTGCTGTTACGTTATCGTTCATTTCTGAATCAGCTGTGCTCTTGGCGACATCATGAAATTAACATTAACAGAGCGAAGTTATTCTCATAAAACCTCTTGTTATAATATACTCTCTGTGCTCTTGGCGACATCATGAAATTAACATTAACAGAGCATTGTTATTCTCATAAAACCTCTTGTTATAATATACTCTCTGTGTCAGCTGTTCTCGTTTGACAACGGAATTATTTTTACATCAAGCGAAAACAGCTGACATTCGGCTTTTGACCGAAGCCTTCGTGAAATGCACGTTACGTTCGTTTTACAGAAAGATGCTATTAGTTGCAAGAAATTAATTTCGTTTGCCATTAACGTGAGTTGTTTTTAAATTGCGACAACTGAAAAATTTGTTTTGTTCAACTGAAAACTT
The DNA here is from genome assembly GCA_958299015.1 of Tetanocera ferruginea. NCBI lineage: Eukaryota > Metazoa > Arthropoda > Insecta > Diptera > Sciomyzidae > Tetanocera > Tetanocera ferruginea. The sequence goes on from OY282640.1 coordinate 128,835,431, forward strand.
AATTTGTAGAAAAAGGATCCATTTCTAATGACACACACATTTGTATTCTAAAAAATTCGTTCTACACAATATCTCTTAAGAGCTCAATGGAAGCATGCTAGACTGTCACTCGGCAGACGGGGGTTCGAACCTTGGCTGTGTAAGTATCAAAAATTTTTATTTAATTATTGAAATTCTAATTTTATTTCATTAACTGCTTCGTCAAAAATAACCGTCAAAAATAAGTTTTACTTAAAAAACATTAATTAAAAATGAAATATTTGGTGTACTTGTTGGGGATTGAAACCAGGTCAATCGAATTCCTAGACTTGAACGCCAGCACACTCGAATAAACTTCAACTTCCAAAACAATGAAAAAATTTCATTAAGTTCGATTTTTTTTCGATTCAAGCAAGAATATTTTTAAGTTGATGACAATTGAATATTCGTTTGCGGCAAATACAGTTCACAAACGAAGTATAGTTGGTGAATTTTGCAGTTGACGTAAACGAAAAATTTCTTTGCGTGTACATAAGTTTAAGTAATAGTAACAATAAAGCCAAAAAACTTACCTCTTGTGTTGATTTCAGAACTGCCCCATAGCGTCGCATATGAGAATGGTGTTTTTTTTTTAATTGTCACAGTGAGCACGAACCGACTCACTTGCTTGGTGAAACGTCTCTACCACAGGGTTACCAGATGGTATCGTAAAGGAAGACATGTCTCCTTTAAGATAAAGATGTAATGACCTCCTTTTGGTCTAAAATGTCCTCCTTTTTACATTTGGGAAATCTTTTGTAATTTTTGCAATCATTTTTCTCTGACTATGAGCAAAACTTATTTTTCTTCTTCTCTTTAATTTTTTTTTCAGATTTCCAACACTTCCATTATTTACCATTTTGAGCTTCAAAATAACGCAAACTGCAAACATTTTCAATGGCCTCAGAATCGTCATTAATCGCTTTGAAGATGAGACAATCGCCGGTGAGCTCTTTTGATTCATCTGGGTATTGTCGTATGCAAGCAACTGAAGCCATATGAGGGGTTGTCGGGAAGGAATCACCAAGAGGTGTTTTAAACGATTCACCAAGAAGATTCGCCAACAAATCTTCGACAAAGTTCTTAAGCGATTCACAAGGAAGAATCGCACACGAACCGGTAGAAGGAGACTTAAGAAATTCGCCGACAAGAGTAGTAAACGAATCGCTTTTAGGGATCCTTAGTTATTTGTTGCAAAGCATCGCTGTTAAACAGTGCAAGTGATCTAATAATTTATAAAAGTGGACTCAACACACGTTGTCCTGTCCCAATTCAATGAATTTATTAATTGTTAATCTTTTTGATTCATTTGAATAAATTTTTAGAAAATCTTGGCTTTATTTTCCAAAGCCTTCTTCCAAGGATAGTCCAAATGATCGACGAAAGATTTAGACAACTTGTTTTGAATTACGCAATCAATACATGGACAATCGAAAGCGATACATTTTCCAACGATCGCCGGAATGAGCGTAGGCAAATTTTGAAAATTTTCGATGAATCGCGCATTTATCGCTTGGGTGATCGAAAGCCATCATCTGCCAACGATCGCCAGAATTAGCGAAGGAAGATTTTGAAAATTATTCGTCATGTTTGTTTGGTGACCGTGGCATGCAGGTTTAATGTGTGGCTTAGCATGCTCGGAGCCCGATTTCGATCCCCAGTCGCGGCGAAAAGTTTTTTCAATAAAAAATTTTTTCTGATCGGTCATCACCTTTCTGCAGACTATGGCAAACCTCAGAGAGTAAATAATGCCATGTAAAGCTTCTTAAGAGCATGAATTTTAGCCGTTCGGAGTCGGCATAAAACATGAAGGCCCAGTTCTCGGTCAATTGTGTGCAAACATTTAATAACACACACAACACAATTGATCATAAGAAGCTCGGTCAAAGTCCTTTCAAGGGCTGAACTGGCCAATTTGTTTTTAGTTTTTTTTTTTTTTTTTTTGTTTCGGTAACCCCTTTCAATTTGACAAAAGTCAAGTCGGAAGAACTAAGGTTTAGGAAAAAATGTAAGGTTATTAGTTTTCTAGCTACTACGCAGGTTGTTGGCTTACTCGAAATTTTCTTGTTGAAGATGTAATAGTGGATGTTTTGGAACTAACCCTTTACCTGTTAGTTTCTAACGCAGGGGTCCTGGATGATGCACACGTCAATGCCATTCTTCCATCATGAGATTGGGTTGATTGTCGGTCGCATATTTCTAGTGCTTCAGATTAACCTGGACGATCTTGTGTATCAGATTTCTGAGGTTGTTCTTGGTCATCTAAGTGTAACGCAGGATCCTTGATACTCAGATTGTCAAAAGTTTTATATTTTATTGTTACATATTTATCTAATTTCACCTCTTTACCTCAAACATTTAACCTCTTTATAGAGTTTTTACTATTTTTGGTTTTAAGGGAAATTGGCGTGTTGAATGCTTCTTAGTTTTGATATCAAATATACATTTAAAATTGTGTTCCTCTACTTTAAACATAAGACTCTTTAAAGATTTGTTTTCAATTTAGGGGCTGTAGGCGTGTCCATGGGAGATTCAAGATTCAAAAAGTATGCAGTTCCATTCTGTTCCAATTTTCGATATTTCAGATCTTAAGGTTAATATGAACATATGTTTCATAGTTTCTTACAATAATCTCAGCTCTATTTTCTTATCCCGTGTTACATGGCATTTGGGAAAAACTATTTTTAACGTATTTTAATTATAACTTACCTGATTTTTCAATATTTTTGATTTCTGCCAGTTCAATAAAACAAATATTTCATTTAAATATATCACGGAAGTGCTTTAATATTCATGAAATCTGAACATTATTAAAAATTTTTTTAACACACACTCAATTAATCAATCCTTCTATAGTTAAGGATGTCAACACTTTAAGACATTAAAAGTTTTGGCAACAACAACAACAATAAATTTAACATCACCTGGGCTAGCTCTTATTTCTTTTATTACGTGTCCACCTACCAATTTCGTGAAATTGTTGGTAAATTTATGCTGGTTGCTAGCTTTTATCTTTTCCTTTCTTTTCTTTTATTGCTTTATTGATCAAATCTCTAATAGGCGGATACTGTCAATAATGTTGTAGGTTTCTGTAGTTGTTGTTGTAATCGTTGTCATTGTCTAAGCTATGATTATAGTTGTTGTTGCTCGTTTCATTTTCATAAGCCTTTTTGTTGTTGTTGCTGTTGCTGTTGTTGATGTTATGGGTGGTCAGTCGTTGACAGTTTCGAATGTTTTAGCTCTGCCGCCAAAGTCAGTTCCAATATACTGATGACTTCATTGCGCACTTTGTCGGTATAGGCTTGAAACTTTTGAAGCTCGTGCTCAAAAACATCTAGTAATAAAAAATACGAGTGAAGTTTTATAATTATGGGTTTAATTATGACACAAACTTTTGCTTAACATTTTAAGAGCGAACTAATGAAGCATGCATAAATCAAGTTAAAAGAAATGGAGGCCGCAAAAGCTTTTAAAAAGTTTTGCCATAAAATTAATAATATGTGGTTTGAGTAGAAATAAGCATTGGAATCAATAGGAAGATACAGAAGCAACATTTTATGTTTATGTTAACTCACATTTATGTGGGCGATTTAAGAAATATACAAATATAAGAAATATATTTTGCTTTATTTGATTTATTAGCTAGTTTCCTGTCATAATAAGAGGATGTGACCTAAATTTAATGAGTTTATAGTTTATTATAGCATTATGTATAAATAAGCATCAAACAGCAGAATGCTAAAGAATTGTTTTCATATTAAATGACATACCATTATTTGAAGCCACGGCTTTTCTATGAGACAATTAAAAATTTTCTACGAACAATTTTTCGCTGGTGTTCAGTTTCACTTTTGTGCACATTTTAATTAGAACAACAGACCGACATTGAGCAGACAGCAAAAAGACAAGGAAATTTCAGGCAATCAGGCCACACTGGCAAGCAAGCTTGTTGGTTGGCACAGGCTGAGAGTCGGCTGTCTGTGAAACATGTTAATGTCAGTTATGAAAATTATGTCAGGGATGAATAAATGAGCGTAGAATGCGTTGCAGCGTAATTGACATTTTCCTGAAATATGAGTAGAAACAAAAAACAATGCACTCTATCTCAAAATAGATTTCATAATAGAAAATAAACTTAGTACTCAATGTTAATAATGATATTCTTGAAAAATAATATCTAAGTATGTCCATGTTTTATTGTGTTTGTAATTATGTCGTAATTTGTAATAAGTTATGACGTAGCTATTAATAAAAATGCAGAAAATTAATTTTGCTATGCTTTTCGTATTTGGCACAATAACAAATTTATTTCACTAAAGGTAGCCAGTAGATATAGAGTAGAGCTTAAAGTAGACACCTGACTTTCATCTTAAGTTTACTTAACCTTTGGCTAAGAGTTACGGTTTTTCTAAAAAAAACCTTGGCTTAGAGTTACGGTTAACTCCCAATAGACGAGCTCTCAAACACTCAGTGCCATGTTAAAAATTATACTGATGACCTTCAAAGAGTGAACAGAGTTCCTTCCCGATTGGGCCGATATTTATCTATTAGGAGTTACTTTCTCAAATCCATTTGTACGAGTATAATTAAGTCTTTTGACCAGTTAAAAGACATTCACCAGCCAAGATTTTACTGAATATCTTTCGCTTCAATTGTTTTAAGCAGAATTCAATATCAACTACCGCCTTAGAAAATCTATTATTTTCATTATGGACTTGACCAGTGTAAGCAGTGGTAACAATACCGTTCACCACTTCAAGAACCAAGATTTACTCATCTGATACACATAGCACCAATATGTGAAAATGTAATTTGAGGTTAAATATGATTAGTTAAATATAGCTAATATAATATACCTCTATTGGTCTGAATCGAGACCGACCTAAAATATCTTGCAAATAGGCTGTATGTCTGGTTGTATCCCCTATTATAATACTGCCGGATACATTAGTGGGTTTTTATTGATTACACAAAGTTGTCTAATCAAGTTTGACATCTTGGACTGCTAATAGCATTCCAGTATTTATTCTGCGGAATACTTATCTTTTTTTCAAGACTGCACCTCCATATCTAATTCGTTTCGAAAACTTGCATAAGTCAATCATACAATATTTTCTTGTCAAGTTTCTTTTTCAAGTTTGACTACTTTTCCCCATCTTTTTGGTAATTTTCGGATACCATCGCGAAAGAACGATGCGATCAACGAATCGATCCAATTTTGGACTTCTTTAAAAAAGCGAAAGTGCTGATTCTCAAAGACATGCGTTATCGGCGAAAATAAATAAAAGTTGGAAAATACAGTTTAAAGAAACGAAGATCTCGTAATTTTTCTAACACCAAATAATCGCTACTCACTAAATGCTGACGCAAAAGCCACCCACAGACTACATTATGATGCAAACCATACGATTTTCTTCTACTAAAATACGCTAAACGCACCTTAAGAAGTCTTCACTTAAAAAAAAACTATTCTCTTTTTTTAATTTGGTTCCATGAATTCTATGGGAAATTTATGAAAATTGACGATAATGGAAGACCTCTAGTTATGTAGGATTACCTCTAAACGCTCATGTTCATAGCCCGCAACTAAGACTGTCGGAGTCGGAGGCGGGTCGGAGCCGCCTTAAAAACTCCATGTCCAAAACTCCCTGTCTCCTCTAGGCTTGAGAAGTTCCTAAACGACCTTCAAAATGGAATATGCCTAGGGTTTGGGTCCCCACCACTTTAAAACTACCTAATGAAAACCAAACCACCCTCGAATATGAAACCCACTACGTTGACGACCATCGCAAATGAAAACCGGACAATGATTTACAGATATGCACCTGGAATGTCCGGACCCTATATAAGGAAGGTGCCTCTGGTGAAAGCACTCTTCACAATAAAGGCTGACATCATCGCTATCCAGGAGATGCGTTGGAAAGGACAAGGCTACTCTAAGGGAGCATAATACTACGATGTCTTTTTCAGCTGTCATATGGAGAAGCGCGAATTTGAATGCGGATTCGTCGTAAGCAAGTAACTACTAAGCCTTGTTTAGCTGCAACGCAAAAAGAGGGAGCAGGTTAAACGTGAGCAAGAAGTATTCTAACAACAAATTTTGCGTCAATATCAAGATTTCAAGCCCGGAGCATTAGTTTTCAGGAAAATGGTTATCTGATTACAGATATGTGGCGTGCACTGAGATTATGGAGGAAGTATTTTTTCAATCTGCTTGCGGGCGATGATTGCAACAATTCCACCGTTGGAGAATGCAGTCCAACATCACGCATCGACGATAATGGAGTGGAAATTCTATCACCGAGCCATGAAAAGGTTAAAACAACTATCCAGTGACTCAAAAACAACAAAGCAGCAGATGCTGACAGCCTGGCTGCTGAATTGTTTAACCTTAGTTCAGCCGACGAGTCACCCGGGTGACTATTTTACTTTTATCATGAAAAAAAATATATTTTGAACTAATTTTGTTTATTCATGTTCTGTGACATCTTAAAGTAATGAATTTTAAGTACAAAAAACGCAAAATAAAGCATATCCATGTTTTTTTTTGTCAACTGGGACATGTTAAAAGTTTTAAGTCATATTTCGGCCGACGAGTCACCCGGGTGACTATAAAAAGATGTATGAAGCTGTAACGACTGAAGTCGTTACAAATTAATATTAAAATAAATATATATAGATTCGTATAATATAAGAAAAAAAAAGAGTAGTTTTAAATGCCGACGGCAATTCCATGCGCCGCTTTAATTATCATGCAGCTGCCGAATTGTTTAACAACACCAACAACTGCATGCCTTGGCTAACCATGGAATCGCCATAGCCAAACATTTAATTTAAACTTAAAAAATACTAATGAATAAATAAAAAGAAACAGAAGAATTAATAAATGAAATAGAGTAGAATATATAAAAAAAAAAAATAAAAAAAAAAACAAAAAATAATAATAATGCGGATGGAGGATCCAATTTGGTCCCCCATCTAAGTACTAACCGCAGTGAAGGCTGCTTAATCAAACACAGTGCAGCACACATACACACAGAACTCGTTAAACAGCATTAGCAGCAATGTAAGCAGCCGGGCTATTTATAGCAACGTTGCATTGTAGCGCTTGTTGACATGCTAACAACGATATGATTCACATGCAGTTAGCAGTGAACATTCAATAAGTAGTGCGCAAAATGTGGGCAAAGGCATGTTGAGTTCGCTTGACATTTCAGTTGACGTAAGTCAACTTTCAGGTGGTGATAAGGCCAGGGATATACATTGATTACAGATTCCTGTAATCAAGCCACCTAACCTCAGTAACTCAGTTACTGGTCGACTTCGGTCAAATTCAAGCTCCGGCTTTTCGACTCCGGTCAAATTTAAGCTCCGGCTTTTCGACTCCAGTCAAACTTTAGCTTCGGGTTCAGCAACCCACCGTATTCTAAGTAGGTCTACGTTGTGAAGGCCTGTTTTGCAGTCGGCCTTCTGCCGTCTACCGCCTGAATCAGTTTGGCCCTCTGCCACCGTGAGCACTTTGCCACTAATGTTTATACCGTATATGAACTAATTTTAAGTATATACTAAGTACGCCTGAATCCGTTTGCCCTCTGCCGCCGTGCGCACTTTGCCACTAATTTTTATACCGCATATGAACTAATTTTAGGTATTCATTAAGTTTGTAATAAATATTTAATATAAAAAAAAAGAAAGAATAAATATAAAAAAAAAAGGGAACAAAATAGATTATTAATCGTGCCGAGCTAAAACCTTTGAGGTTTAGTGATTGTGTTGACCTTAACGTCAACCGTGACTAATTCTGCGATTAATTAATCTATTTCATTTCTGATTAAGAACAATTTACTTTTGCCCAAGGGTTGCGAGATCCCTTGGACGGACCCTGGAGCGGCTGAGCATACCTCAGCCTTCGAAACAAAAACACTCGTTACAAAGCCTACATACAAATTTTAATTAATATAAGCAAATTTAGCTCGAGTTCCGCTGTTAACTGTTCACACGCTGGCAAACATGGCACAAGGACTGACCAGGGACTTGAAAACTGGTACCACGAAAAGTCTTTTGCACATAGATTATATGGTTGTCAGGGTTCACTTCCCGTACCACGGGCAAAGCTACCTTGCTTGTTATGTGAAATGCATTCTCAGCTTGGGTACCGTTCTCCACAGTATGGAAGTGGTAGACCCAAAGGGCTAGACCTAATCCAAAGGTTGCGTCATGTCCTCACAACATGAACTTAATTTGGTACATTTTAATCCCCAAAGGGAAATGCAGTGTTTTGATTCTATGCTAGAGAGCCCTGGAGAATCCATAGCATGGAATGATGTTGGGCGCATTCTTCACGTAGTGTGGGCCCAATATATTACACAGAGCGACAAGAAAAAATTACTTCAAATATCTCAATGGTTTCTAGTAGTGCATGGTCTATATATTATGCCCTCAAACTCAGTTTCATCGGATTAGGTCAAATAAGAGAGAAATTCAAAGTCAAATTTCACCATTAAGTCACAAATTTTTTCTTACAACTCTTAAATTAAATTCTAAGCCTGTGTAGTTACTGTGTCTTAATATTTACAATGGATGGTTCTTCACATTTTGAGACCATCTTTTGCTGAAAAGGTTACGTAGGGCGGTTAATTTTTCTTCGAAAACCAGGGCGTCGCCTACGAAACCTTTTATTGAATGAGGTTTTAGACAAAGCGACCTGCTTTCAGGCGATCTATTCAATTTCATCATGTAGGTGAACCTACGAAAACCTGGTGTATATTGCAACTTCAGCATATTTTACAAAAATGTCCAGCTCCTTGCGTACACTGATGATATTGATATTATCGGCCCAACCAAGAGAGACTTATTTGCTGCTATTGAAAATTAATCAGCCAAAGTGGGTTTGACGGTACATGAGGGTAAAACAAAGAATATGTTGTCTGCAAACAAGGAAGTGCTGCGTCTAGACTCTCATGTTATACTAGGTAAATATAATTATGAAGTTGTCAAGTAGTTTACGTACCTTGATATGAACTTCAAAAGAAAATTTTTTAGCAAAATTCGTTGAATCGTTTAGATTTCTATAAAGGTCAGAAAATTAGTTTTATAGATATAGACTAGTAAAGATGTGCTTTGATTCAGCCTACGAAACTCAGCTAACTCCTTCATCGAGAAACTTGTTTGCTATGTTGCCGAATATTTGGTTGTTTTCTTTTAGTTTTTGCTTAAAATTAAAATGTTTAGTGAATTGATTTTCTATTCACCGTGTTATTTATTGTTTAAATTCTTACCATGTATCATAGTGGCTATCGCTTATATTCGCAACTTCAACAAAGTTACACTTTTTAAAAAGTTCATTAATTAATATACAAAAACTTGAATTATAAAGTTGGAAAAAAAATGGATATTTTAAGTTAAAAGTGACCCACTACTTCTTTGTTTACTCAAAATTCTTGAGACTCTTATCACTACATTTAAACATGTTTTAGAGTAAATAAACGGAAAACTTTTTGAAAATCTTCACACTGATAATGCTAAACATAAATTCTTAACATCACTTGTCAGCAACAATGAAAGCCGTTGAACTTATCTCGTGTATCTTATGTCGCTTGTTCAAGCGTATTCTTGCCCTTAACTTACAGTCTGCTGGTGCTGCATGTGACAAACGTTTATAATAATGTTTTCAACACCCCGTTCGGGCAGATAACGTCAAGATATTCATGTCATCGCACCTGCACAATAAAACAAAAAAGCAAAAAAAAAAAAAACAAAATATCACATAAATTTAAAATACGCAACAAAAGCGCAGCAAGTATGCCGAAAATTGCACAAGGAGTCCATAAGGAAGGGACCAAAAGCCATACGAAAAATTTGGTGTTAAAGTAAGACGTCACGTTAAGTTAAAAACGATGTTTAAAAATAAAATAAAATACAGAAACTTTCATACGCTTCTGCATAAATTTTACACTGTAAGAATAAAGATATATCAAAATATAAGCTGGCGCACAAAAACTTACCGTTTGACTTGACACTGCATGGCATGAACACGCATCCGGACATTCTTTACAGCAAATGCAATAAAACCACGCCCAACGATAAAATTGCAAAAATATAAAATAAAATACGAAATCAACCGCTAACCGAAACCAAGTCAAAGTGCGCGAAATACTGCAGAATTTCATGGAATTGAATTTCTACAGATTTTTATTCATTCATGTGTCGCAGCCACATTTTGTGTGTGTATTTGTGTGCGAGTGTGTGACGGCCGGTAGCATAGGAAACGAGTTGGAAATGTCAAAATGTAGTTCATGCTAGTTAACGTGCCGCATGATGGCGAGCGTAGTGCTTGGTTAGCGTTTTTTTTTTTTGCGTATTTTTGGCAAAAAGAACTGACACATGCGACAAGTTTGAAAATTATTTTTGAACAAGTTATTTTTATGTTAAGCTTCAAAATTATGTGCCAACATAACTATTAGTTATGTATAACTACATGCATCATTTTGGGGGTTGCCTCAATGCATAATGAAATGCATTTCCATTTGCTGCATGTGTCGAATTTCAAATAGATTGAGAATTTTTTGCAATTTAAAGTTTAAACTCATTTTTAGTTTAGTCACATAAAAATTAAATTTAAGTCAGAGTTGAAGTTGAAAAGTTTTTACGGTAAGTGTACAAATAATAAGTCCTTCAAATTAATTTCATTTATCTTGAATTTGATTAGACTCATTCAATAGAGTTATTAATTGAACTTATTCAATTTAAAAAAAAAACAAATTGGCCATTTCAGCCCTTGAAAGGACTTTGACCGAGCTTCTTATGATCAATTGAGTTGTGTGTGTTATTAAATGTTTGCACACAATTAACCAAGAACTGGACCTACATGTTTTATGCCGACTCCGAACGGCTAAAGTTCATGTTCTCAAGAAGCTTTACATGGAATTATTTACTCTCTGAGGTTTGCCATTGTCTGCAGAGAGGTGGTGACCGATCAGAAAAATTTTTTACTGAAAAAACTTTTCGCCGCGGCTGGGGGCCGCTTATTCAATTTAGTTTGCTTATAGATAATCATACTTTTTTAAAATTATCCTTTGTAAAAAAACTTTGTATAATTATAATCTTAATATATATAAATCTCGTGTCACAATGTTTGTCCTCAATGGACTCCTAAACCACAAAACCGATTATAATAAAATTCGCACACCATGTGCAGTTCGATCCAACTTGAGAGATAGGATAGTTAAAATGGGCGGAAGTATATGGGCGTGGCACTCTATAATAACTCCTAAACACCTGGACGGATTTCAATTAAATTTGGAATGAAGGTTTGACTGCGCCCAAGATAAGATATGCTTTAAAAATTCCAAAGACTTCCGTAAGGGGGCGCTTTAAGTAGTGCGTTTTAAAGACTCAATAACTCCTAAACGCCTGAACCGATTTCAATGAAATTTGGTATGAACGTTCAACTGCACCCAAGATAAAACATAAAATATAAAAAAATTCCAAAGACTTCAAAAAGAGGGCGCTTTAAGTAGTGCATTGTTAAGACTCAATAACTCCTAAATGACTTGACCGATTTTATTAAAATTTGGTACGTGAAATAACTTGACTCTACAACAGAATTGAGACTATTTAAATTTCATAAAACTTCAGTGAGAGGGCGCTTTCTTCAATCAACATTGTTCGGCTCATTCACGTCAAAACGGATGAACCGATTGTGATGAAAATCGACAAGCATTTGTATTTGTGACTGAAATAGACCCTATGCTTTTAAAAGTTCTTTCGACAACAATCAAGGAAAATCGTTCCGAAGTTGAACGAAGACAATCCAAAAATCGAATCGATGCTTACAGAATTTTTTAAAATTGAAATTTATTTGAGATAAAATTGCACATAGAAAAAATGTTCTCGGAATATGATAAAAATGGCATCATATTTACTGAAAAATGGTATTGACCTTGCTTCAGAGAATACTTTTCTCTAAATGCGATCCTAAAAATTCTCTAAAAATGATAAAAACCTTCTATGAAAAAGAGAAATATATAAAAATAATTCGATTTTAGAGAAAAAGACTCTTTAGTTTTGAGAAAACATTTGTTTTTATTAAAGAAAATACTTTTCATAGTGAATTTTTTATCAAAATATAGGAAAAAAATTTTCATTTCCAAAAAATTTTTCTGTATAAATGAGAATTTTTTTGTGCGAGAAAAATATTTGTCATTATAAGAGACATTGAAATATTTCCATTTCCTAGAAGTGAAGATATATTTCTTCGAAAATTTATTCTAATTGAAGAAAATTTTATTTGAAAAAAGGGAAATTGCTATTATCGAAAATAGAGAAACTTTTCACCGGAGGAAGATCAGTGCTGCCGTTTTACAATTTTGAATAGTAGTAAATTTCTAGTTTTTGGGGAGTATTTTGTTAGTTTTAGGAGTACTTTAGTTCTTGGAAATAATGACAAAAAATAACTTTAGCAAAACAAACTTATAATTATATATAAAATGTTATTATTTTCTCCTTTTTATTAATTTACCTTGTTTTTTCATTTCATGACAAAGTTTTTTCATTAAAATAGCTATAATTTTTGACATGATGGCAATATCACATAGCTTCATTCGTAATAGTTGAAGCATATTAAGCATATTATTGGTTTATCCAAGTTATAATTTTTCCCATCCGGTTCAAAATTACACTCGAAAAACGAAACCCGTCCCAACGTTTACGATATTTCCTTATTAAATTAAGCCCTGAAAATGTAATTTCTGCGTTGCATTGCCATGTGGAAACGGCAATATTGTGCTTAGTAATTGAAAGGCTTATTGCATAAACATGATAAGCCAAAAAAAAAATTTTTGAAATAATCACCTTTGATTCATTTACTCGTTGCATGTTGTGGTACCTTTAATACATGTAAAGGGTGTCTCAGTAAGAGTGCACTTTCTAAATTTAGTGTTATTTTTATTTTGTGCAACTCTGAGATTTCGCAGTTGGAACATATATTTATTCCGATTATTAAAAATGGAGCGCTTTACGAAAGAACAATGCGTTATAATTGTGGAAAGTTAATTGTGAAAGACCGCTCGGAAACTTCGAACCATTTTCAGTAGAGAAAGTGCACCTATGTGTCAACCATTCGAAGAGTGGTCAAAAAATTTGAAGAAACTGTGTCGGCTATGGACAGTAAGACTACTGTGCGTCAACGTACTGGTTGGTCTCTTGAAAAAATTGCTACTGTAAGCGAGAGTGTCGCCGAAATTCCGACAACATCAATTCGGCATCGTTTTCAACAACTTCAAATTTCATTCGTTACAGAAACATGATAACAGAGTTCTTGTGGCCTCAACTGGAAGGCATGGATCTGGACGACATGTTGTTTCAGCAAGATGCCGCCACCTGCCACACCACGGATTAATTGCATTTATATCAAACAATGGATTTATTGCAGGAACGATTTCCATAACAAATTAAATCAATAAATGCTGATGTCAACTGGCCACCACGATCATGCGATTTAACGCCGTGCGATTTTTCTTTAGGTTTTCTGAAATCACAGGATTATGTGAATAAACCAGAAACAATTCATGAGCTCAAATCCGAGATCCGACACGTCATCGGTGAGATACAGCCACATCTCTGTGAAAATGTCATCGAAAATTTCAAGAAAAGTGTAATGGTCTGTCATCAGGGCCATTTGTCGGGTATTTTATTCCATACATAATCGGAACATGTCTTTTTTACAATTCAATAAAAAAATCACGACTCTCTCAAAAAATACGCATCTTTAATTTGAAATAAGAAAGTGCACTCTTACTGAGACACCCTTTACACGTTGATTATCTAACATGTGAAAAAGTTAATGAATAAAAGTGGAAAGCACAAATTTTTTTAAAGTATATACAACTTTTGCTGTTTTACGATTTCTTGGACTTTGTTTTGGTATAACAAAATGTTTGTAATTAATCGTTTACTATCTTTTGTTGTTGCTTAATCTAACGATATATAATCTTCAATACTAAACTGCAGAAACTGAAATTTCGTTAAATTTAAAACAATGAGCATAACTTCCATAAATGGAAAGATATCGCCGAATGGAGTTAGATTCACATAACGTATGTTATTAACTAGAAGTTTGCTTACTTATTTTCCAAATTCGCGAATTTTTTTCCATTTGGCCGCCTCGTTACACTGTGCGGCATAATGAAAGACAAGGTGAACAAGAAAATTAACGAATAAAATGAACGAAAAAAGGAAGCTTTCAGAAAAAATTATTTTTACATTAATGGCGAGAACAAATTAGGCCGTTTTGAGCTATTAATAAATAGTAGTACTTTTTGTGTTTGGGGAGTATAGTAGTACTCAAGAGTCAATAGGAGTAAAATACTCCGATAGTAGTACTTTCGGCAGCGCTGAGGAAGATATGTGTTTTTTTTCTGAGTGTGGGTGTCCATTTTCCTCAGAAACCAGACGTCAGATCGAGATGTTGAAGATGTCATTTTTGGTTTTAATCATGTCTGGCAAGTACAGTTTTACGGAAATTTGACTTAACACTTTCGACGGAAAGAGGGGCAAAACCCCAAAAAACGATAATTTAAAAAATTTTAAAATTGAATTGATAATTTTAAAAACGTAAAAATGAGAGCAGTTTTCAAAATCGTCCTCTTTCTGTGCTCGAGGATCAACCCCGAGTAACACCGGGTTACATCCGCTAGTTATATTATATGTAGTTACATATCGCTTTTTTTATTTGCAGTGATTTACTTGAAACAAGTAAATCGTTTATCCAACTGCTTTCTTAATAACTAGTTCCGCATAACTTTATCGAAATGCAAGCAAACTTCTACAATCCGAGTCAAAAAGAACAGCATCTTAATTTCAACAAGAAGTCCCAAAGTCGAGTATTGCCGAATGCTTCGAGGTACGTAATACAATGGGAACATTTTAATAACCAAGTGGACGTACAAGACCACACTGAGCTAAAAAACAACATAAAATCAAAGAAAACCTACTTTGATTCAAATATTTTTTGGAACACTTTGGCACCAAACACGAGTTGATTTTCAAAATTCAGTCCAGAGTCCAATGTTAATAATTGCTTCCTTGATGTCGTCTGTATTTGCATTTACTGTTATTATTTTTACACATGAACTAAAGCAGGATTTCATATCCAGCTTCCGCACTTTATTTCAGAAAATTAAAACAATTTTTTTTTTTTTTTTACACATGAAAGTATGTGTGTGAATTGAAGTGTCTTCCACTTTAAAACAAATATTTTTTACTTCGTTTTCACTTTTAACGAATTCAACTCTAAACAATGTAATTTTTCAACTTACTTTCGAATTGGATATACTTTATTGAAAATAAGAGTAAGTGCATTTATCATTATTTTGATGTTTTTCTACTTCTTTTTGAATATCAAAATGTTTTCATATTTGATTTGTAGGTTTTCATGGTGAATTAAAAGACGATCTTTTAAAAATGGAACAACGTAAAACTGATACGATATTATTTAATTTCAAGTTTTGATTTTTCCCTGAGTGCAGAAGGTTTTCGAAAATACCCAAAATTGGCAATAATAAGTAATAACTCTAATAATAATAATAAACATAATAAGACAAGGCTTGGAACTAATTATAGGAATTCATAAGGTACACCATCACCTGATACCAACTTGCATTTTAAAACAGAAATCTTTCCATCCTTTTCTTTTCATACAAAACAACCTTTAAAACCTTACTTACTTACTTAGATGGCTCTTACAACCGTTGGTCGGTTTTGGCCTCGTCTAAGAATTTGCACCAGCCTCTTTTGTCGTGCGCTTGCTGGCGCCAGTTGGAAACTCCAAGCGTTGTCAGGTAATCCAATGCCTGGTCTTTCCAACGGAGATGCGGTCTTCCTCGTCTGCGTTGGCCACCGCTGGGTACCGAAACCAATAATTTTTCGCTGGAGCTTCGTCGTTCATTCTCTCGACATGACCTAGCCAGCAAAGCCGCTCTATTTTAATACGCTTGACTATATCGATGTCGGCATATAGCTCATACAGCTCGTGGTTCCATTGTATTCGGTACTCGCCATTGACGCAGATTGGACCATTGCGAAGGATTTTTCTCTCGAACGCTCCCAAAGTCCTTTAATCAGAGCTGCTCAACGTCCAGGTTTGTGATGCGTATAGTAGGACGGGCATGGTTATTGACTTATAGAGCGTCACTTTTGAGTCAAGCTCTGCTTCCCAATCGCCTACTGAGCCCAAGGTAACACCTGTTGGCAAGAGTTATTCTTCGTTTAATCTCAATATTGATATCGTTGGAGGATTAATGCTGGATCCCAGGTAAACAAAGTCTTTCACTACCTCAAAGTAGGTGTTGTCAACAGTGACGTGGTTTCCAAGACGCTGGGAGTGTTTGTTTGTTGATACAAGATACTTCGTTTTATCTGCGTTCACTGCAAGACCCATTCGACTCGACTCTTTTCTAGCCTGGAGAATGCTGCACTGACTTCGCGCGTATTTTGGCCAATGATGTCAATATCATCAGCACACGCCAGCAGCATAACACTCTTATAGAAAATTGTGCCATTGCGTCTCAGATCAGCAGCTCGGATGATCTTCTCCATTACTATATTAAAGAAGTCGCACGATAAGGAATCACCTTGTCTGAAACCTTGCTTGGTATCGAACGGAAGGGAGAGATCCTTTCCGATTATCACTGCACTGCTGGTGTTGTTCAGTGTCATCCTGCAAAGACGTATAAGATTCACAGGAATACCAAATTCGGACATGATGGCATATAGGTGACTTCTTATTGGACTGTCGAAGGCGGCTTTGAAATCGGAGCGTGAAGATCTGGTCAATGTTGGACTTTCCAGGTCTAAAGCCACACTGATAAGGTTCAATCAGTTGGTTGACGATGGGTTTAGTTTTTCACATAATACGCTCAACAGGACCTTATATGCGATATTTAGAAGGCTCATCCCACGGTAGTTGGCGCAAATGGTGGGATCGCCTTTCTTGTGGATTGGGCAGAGCACACTGAGGTTCTAATCATCTGGAATGCATTCTTCTGACCATATTCTGCATAGAAGTCTGTGAATGCATTTAAACAGAGCTTCGCCACCAGTCTTTAACAGCTCAGCCGGTAGGCCATCGGCTCCTGCGGCTTTGTTGGTTTTAAGCCGAGCTATAGCTGTTAAGACCTCGTTATAGTCGGGTAGCGGAACTTCAACGCTATCATCCATAATTGGGGTTTCCGGGATATCATCTCCACCGGCGGGATTGTTGTCAGCGTCGCCATTTAAAAGACTAGAGAAGTGCTCCCCCCCATAACATCAGTGTACTCTGGATATCTGTCACTAGATTTCCATTCTCGTTCTTGCTGGAAGAGGCTCCGGTCTTAAAACAATCGGCCAGGCGTTTTTTTTTTCCAAAAATTTTCGAGTCTCATTCCTCACGCATTTCTACCTTCAAAACCATCTTCTATAAAAATGCCTCAATATCCATCAAATGCAACCCGTCACAAAAAAAAACCGAGTGACTTTGAACATTTTTCCTGATTGTGATCGAAATCTTCTTTAACTTAACTAATCAGCCCCAGCCCACTCTATCCTTACTGTGCCTACTCGCATACTCTAAGCCCCTCTCCGGCTGTTCTTGTTTTAAACCTGAATACTAACAAACCAACAACTCCTTTGCCATTTTTTAATAATCTTTTACTAAAAGCAAAACAAAAACGAATTGGGCATTTCATGTTAACCCACGGTCAAATTAACCTTAAATTCAGGTGCGAATATTAAGATCAGATATGTTTTTCCAGCTCAGGAAACATAACGCCTTTTACAACGTTCGCTTTTATTAAGCCTATTTGCACAAATAGCGGCTTCAAAGGACCTGTTTTGAAGTAAAATACAAAACTAACCGAAAAATATTGATTCAGCAAACATGATTTCCTACCCAAGTTAAGAACATACTTCATATTTTCAACCAATTTAATTAAGAAATACATAAAGGCAAGGATCTCGATTGTTATGGCACTCATGTAAGATCTTAACATGTGTCGTTTCTGCAAACATTTTCGTAAGAAGTTCCCCGCTCCCATCCCATTACTTGCCTCTCTTTGCTACCAATTTATAAGAGGACTACGCACCAAAATTACTGCAGTGTAACTTAACCTTCTTATATATCCCTATGACATTTTTGATCTTACTGAAACCAATCTCTGGTCGGACTTAAAGGATACCGAGGTCTTTGCTTCTGACTTTGCGATCTTTAAAGACGTTGGACTTGATAAAGGCATTCTCTCCTCTAGGTCGTGGTATCCTTCTTCGACCTTGGTAAAAAAGTTAACATACAGCTTATTTCGAATTTATATGTTCTTTGGCTTGTATCTCAAAATGGATATATTAGTTGTTTGCTGTTATATTCGCACTTCACAACCAGCGCTTAGTTATCAGCAATAGATGCTGTCGAATCACTTTTAGATCTTATGAATTCATTATGATACCATTATATTTAATCTTCCTAATTGGCAAAAGGCTCTATCAGGTGATGAGTGTCACTTCTTTCCTTCAAATAATACTTCTAAAAATAAATCTTTTAGAAAAATAAATTTTTTAAGCTGTCTTAATTTTACAGTTGAACGGTGTTACAAACAATATGAGTAGACAGCTAGACCTTGTTTGTTTCAACAGATTTAGATAATTGCGCAGTCTCCGAGAATTATCATCTGGTTTTAATACTCGATCACAACCGTTGGAAGACGTTTGGAAGAGTAGTTGATTTTGTGATGCACTTGCGATTCTCCCAAGGGTGTTCTTTGGAAAACGGTCGGCTTTACGATTTCTCAAGAGACGATAACGAGATCCAAACAAATTTGCAAAATCATCCCTTGCTCATTCCGGCAATCGTTGGAAGATGGCTTTCAAACATTTTTTCAAACATTTTCAAAACATTTTCAAATCATTGGATTAAAAACCTATCATAATTTGAAGCAAGCTCTGAAAATCATTAAAATTAATCAAGAAGTTGAACGTGTAAAAAAATTCATTGATTAGGACAAGACAACGTCTGTCGATACCGGTTGTTTAAATTAATCAAGAAGTTGAACTTGTAAAAAAATTCATTGATTAGGACAAGACAACGTCTGTCAATACCGGTTGTTTAAATTATACAACAACTTATAACGTTCAACAACGATGCTTCGCAAAAAATCGCTAAGAACCCTAAAAGCTATTCGTATGCCACTCTTGTCGGTAAATCGCTTAAGACTTTGCTGATTAAGACTCCTTCTGCGTGGCTTCAGAGCCCTCTCGGCAATTCGTTCCCGATTCTTCTCAGCAAATCACTTAAGACCTCTGTCGGGGATTCGTAGGTGAATCTTCCTGGCGGATCATCTAAAACCCCTATCGGTGATTCGCTTGCTGAGCTTCCCAGCGAATCTTTTATGACACCTCTTGATGATTTGTTTTGTAAACTTTCCTGCGAATCGCTTTTATGGCCTTAGCTGCTTACATTCGGCGAGACCGGATGTCTCTCAAAATAACTTGCTGGCGATTATCTCTTCTTCCAATCCAATTTATTAACGTTGAATTGTTTTTTTGAGACCAGTAAAATTAAATCTTAATAATTGGAAATAATTGGTAATAAATGTCCTAAAGCTGGAAATCGTCTAGATCGCTTTATTTGGTCTCAAATTAAGGGATGAGAATTTTGTCAAATTCGGTCTAGTGAGTTTTGCTGCAACGCCCACTTTTAAGTTTCATATTTTAGTTTTTCGAAAAATAATCCAATATCTTCCAACCAAGAGCAAGAAATGCTAGGAGGCAAATTAAAGGCAATAAAATTGTACTTCAGATAAGTGCCAGAATTGTCAAATAGCTCCAATTATAATAAAGACTACCCCAAGGTTTTGCAAAGCTAGCACTTTCGGTGCAGAAGTCCGACGTTCATTGACATTGTTTGCTGGCGCATTCGGATATTAATAGACCGTCGTATTCAGTAAAAACTAAAGGTTCTCAATCGGATTGAGATCGAAGCTTTGCGGTGGCCACTCCATGGTACTTATATTATTAATTTTATTGGTTTTTAAGAACGCCTTCGTATCTTTAGTCGTATGTTTGGCATCGTTATATTGAATTAATGAATAATTTTAAGCATTAAATCCCAATTGTTCGAGAGAAGGATTTATCCATGCACTAATATACTGATGTAGACATTAACCGTCATCTTGCCTTCAATCAAAATTAGTTTTCCTACACCGTTTCTGATAAAACAACCCCAGAATAAAATTGTTCCTCCTCGCAATACAACGTCATGTTTATTTTGCTTTCTTCAGTCCAAATAAAGGAATACCACTGCTCCAAAGACCAATTTACGTCGCATAGTATTAGTAGAAGTTAATACCATTTATACGCTTCTGAACGACAGTATCCGATTTTGCTCTTCTTGTAAAAATTGAACGGCGCATAGCTCGCCGCTCAAAGTCATTTCAAATGCTTCGTTGACCTACTTGGGAGCGTCTATATCATTGTTATAAGCAATTTTTTTGTATAAAATACTAACAAATCAACGCTATGAAACGAAATGGCAGGCCCTCATTAAATTTTATAAATTGAGTTAACTTCCGCATTTTGCCTAAAAAGAATTACTTTCAATATTGATCAAATTTAAGCATTACAAATAAATTATATCTTAACAGTATTGGGCAATGAACGCACATCAAGCACTGTTACACAATTGAGCAAAAGACTTCTCGTGCCAAAACCCAAATATTACCATTACAACGGTAAAATATTAGCGTTACATGGAGAATAAAGCCTACACTTGACTAAATGAAAAAAATTTTCAAACCGGCTGCATATAAAAATACCAAAACAGTTCATTTGTAGGAATCTACGTTTAGTTGTTCAATTAGGTTAAATACTGTATGTATTGTTCTTCATTTGAGTCTGATTTTGTATGCAGTTGTTTTTATATTCATAAAATTTTTTTGAAGTGAAACTTCTTTAGTACGGCGAACTGAACGAATAGTAAAACCGATGAAACTCCAATGAAACGCAGCGAATTCATGCAGTTAAATAACTCACTATAAGGCATGGTGAAATGGTTAGTTCAAACTAACGAAACTAAATAAATTGAATAACTTACCATAAGCCATGGTGAAATGGTTTGAGTCCAAACTAACGAAACTAACCAAACGGACCCAACGAAGAAAAATACCTAATTATCAAAGTATGATTTTTTGAAGTTAAACTCCTTTAGCCGCGTATACAACATACGGCGAACGAAACGGGTAGTAAAATCGATGAAACGAATGAAACTGCGGCGAATTAAAGTAAATTTAGGGCAATTTAGGTGAATTTTATTGAAATTAAGTGTTCGAAACAGCCTATAAATTCGAAGGAAAAAATTATCAAATAATGGTTTGAGTCCAAAGTAACAGGCGAATTAATCAACAAAGTTTTAGACCGTACTTTTTGAAGTTGGAATTTTGAACTAAATACGTAATGCTTCCACTTTCAACCGTGACAACTTACGCTGGAATTTTCAACCTGTATGATTCAATGGCCAATCGGATGCAATAAGATTATCTGAGATCACAGACGGGTCATTGGCGATTTCATGGATTCCATGGATCATTTGGACAAATATGAATGATTCTGGGTTAAAGTTTCACTTATGCCACACACATATTTTTAACCGACTTCAAAAAGGAGGAGGTTCTCAAGTTGGTTGGTTTCTCTGTTTTTTTTTTTTGTGAATGTATGTACATCGATTACTCCTAAAGTACTTGCCCGATTGCCGTAATTTTTTGTCAACATATAGAGATTATCAACGCGGAGGTGCCCGTTTATGAAAGGGGGCGGTATTCGGAAAAGGGGCGTGTCTCTATAAAAAAACACTGTATCTCAGTAAATATTGACACTACGGTAATAAAATTCACAGTAAAATTACAAGGGCAAGCACAAGTATTAAAAATGACGATCACTTAAGTGGGCGTAGTTTTAAAAAAGGGTGTGGCAATATTGTAAAAACTCTGTATCTCAAAGAAAATTGACACTAGAGTACTGAAATTAAGTACAGAGGTAGGTACAATTATTGGAAATGACTATAACAAAAGTGGGCGTAATTCGACAAAGGGGTGTGGCAATATAAGAGAATTACTGTGTCTCGAATAATATTGATACTAGGGTACAGAAATTTATTACAAAGGAAGGAAAAATTACTACAAATTTTTGTAAAAAAAAAAAATGGGCGCTAATCGAGAAGGGGAGTGGCAATATTAAAAAAAAACACTGTATCTCGATTACTATTGACACTACGATACTAAAATTTAGTACAAAGGTAGGTACAAATATAACAAATTACTGTCAGTAATGTGGGCGGTATTCGATAAAGGGGCGTGTCACTGTAAGAAAAACACTGTATTTCAGTAAATATTGACACTAGAGTACTAGAGTTAATAAAATTCACAGAAAAAATGCAAAGGTAGGTAAAAAATAACAGTCAATTAAGTGGGCGTTAGTCGACAAAGAGGTTTGGCAATATTAGAAAAACTCTGTATCTCGAATAATATTGACACTAGAGTACTAAAGTTAACTACAGGGGTAGGCACAGTTATAAAACAATTAATTTCAATACAGTGGACCTTGTTTGATAAAGGGGTGTGGCAATATATAAAATACACTGTATCGTGAATAATATTGACACTAGAGTACTGATATTTAGTATAGAGGTAGGCACACTTATAACAAGTTTTTGTGAATAAAGTGGGCGTCATTCGACAAAGGGGTGTTGCAATATTAGAAAACACTAAATCGAATACTGACACTACTAACTGAAAAAGTACAGACGCAGGCACAATTATTACAAATTACTACCGAAGAATTGGGCGTTATTCGACTAAGGGGTGTGGCAGTGTGTAAAAAACTCTATCATATTGACTTAAGGGTGGTAAAATTCATTGTTAGAATGGGTAGAACTATTGAAAACACTATGACAAAGAGTGTGATATTCTCGACAAAGAGGCGTGTCAATATTATAAACACACTATATTTCAGTCAATATTGACAATGAGGTAGTGACAAAAATACAAGAGTAGGTACTGATAAACACACTGACAAAGACCAGAATAAGAAACGACAGAAAAGCATTTTTCCATATTATGAGCATAAATAATTGGTGTTTAATTAATTTATACACTTTTTTAATATATATCATTTTCTCTAAAAAGAAAGAAATAAAAACTTTTTAACAAAAAAAAAAACCTACTTCAAAATCACTAGAAAGTAAAAAATAATTTTAAATTACTTTTACTATTTATTTCTTGGTCAAATTTGTATTTTTATAATAAATATATTTATTTTTTTTATGATAATAAGAGCTTCGAAGTCGGCGCTAATATAATCAGATTTTTTGTGCAGCTGCAACACACATATAGCATTTTAATTAAGATTTAAGAAAAATTAAGATTACAAATTAATACAGCGTCACCCAAGCAGGATATTTACAAATAAAAAAGTCTTATAGAGTAGGGATGGCGAAAAAAACATGATTTTACGTCAATGATTAGCGCTGACTAGAAGCTTTTATTATCATAAAAAAATAAATATATTTATTATAAAAATACAAATTTGACCAAGAAATAAATAGTAAAAGTAATTTAAAATTATTTTTTACTTTCTAGTGATTTTGAAGTAGGTTTTTTTTTTTGTTAAAAAGTTTTTATTTTAAGAAATCATGTACATAAATTCTTCACTGATATGCTGGGTTGATTTGATACACATATTTTTCGAAATTCGGGGTATAAGTTAAGTATCAGTTGATCAAATCCTTTTGTTAGATTTGAAGTTTTGCACAGTTGTACAGAAATTAAAACTTACGACCTTTAGACCTATGAAGGAATAAAGTTATTCATATTACAAATAAGAAACATAATAACTAAATGTCACATACTTTTATAAGACCGACATTGCGCAGCACTGAAATTTTCAAATAGTTTCATTAGCAATTATTATATGCTGTCTATATAATCCTTGTTCTTACAAAAGAGATTACAAAGGACACACAAAAATAACAAACGTTGGAATTAGGTATGAAAAACACTAATCCTTCCATCCTTATAAGCCTCCTTATCATCTTTGGTTGAAATAATATCGTTTTCTTAATAAGAACCAACATTTACGTGTTGCAAATTATCTACATTAACAAAGTTATTAAACACCTTTTAAACAGAACATACATAAAAATGTCAACACTCTGAACCTATAACTGCATACTACAAAATATCATAGTTTCAACTTACTTTACCATATCCAAGCAAACCGGTTGTTTTTATTATTATCCATCTTATCACTTGACCATTAAAAAAACTGATGTCATCTTACATTAACTTAATGAAACTTTAGAGAATTTATTGCAGTCGTAAAGTCCTTAAACGAACTCAAGGGAATTAAAGTTAGTTTAAGATGAACTCTAAACTAAGTTCGAGGTACTTAAACTGTTGGTGAATGACAGTGTGCTCGTGTGTGTAAATCGGCTTTTACGCTGCCACTTTAAGCGCAAACTAAGTTCCTTTGGTGAGGGATTCCATTCATATTATTTTTTTTCGTCATGCTGCACGTTTTCCACACGTACGATTTTAACTTTAAAGTGCATTGACTGCAGTATGGAGAGAATTTTCGATTTCATAAAAAATTCAAATGACATCCTGAGTTTATGGCACATTACAACGATATAAATTGACGCTTTATTACTGGCATCAGGAGTGAAAAAAAGAAATGCAGCAACAGAGAGAAAAGACATGCAGCAACAAATAAAACGAAGACTGAAGTATGAGCTACACAAAGTACTTAAATGACTAAAGTTCACAAGTTAAGAAAATATGTGCATTAACTGAAGTGCAAAGAGAAAATTTTCTCTATGTTGGTAAAACTAAAAGAGGAGGGGACTAGAAACTGTTATGAAACTAGATAATGTAAAAATTGTAAGGATTAATTGATTTGATTTCTTAAATTTTTTTAATACTCAGTGCATTCATTTTTAAATTGTACCATTTCTAATAATTTATTTTTGTATGCAAGTTGCGATTCTTTAAAAATGGTTCAAATATTAATATTGTTTTCAAAAAAATAAAAATAAAGAAATTTTGTTTGAAGTAATATTTTAAATTAACTCAATTAAACTTCAAATCTAATATAAAAAATCTCGTGTCACGGTGTTAGTATTTGAACTCCTCCGAAACGGCTGTAAGTATTTTGCATCTTCCTATCCACGAGGGGCGTGCTGCTTTCTCAAGAAAACAAATTTTCGGTTTTACTTTCGTTCATAAATCGCACATAAATGAAACTCGGTGTGAACTTACTGTTGACACGCGCCCTTCGACTGTCAAATTTGAGCGATCTTTGAAAAGGGGGGCATGGCACCGCAAATACAATTAAACTTTTTGATATTGAATAGATTTGAAACTAGATGTCGTATAACAATGAAGCTCACTAAGAAATAACTGATTGGCCAGATCTTTCAATTATAAAAAGACACGGGCATTGGAAAACGGGCGTGGCTACGCTCAAACATGTCGAATTTTCGATACAGAATAGCTATGGAAGTAAAACTCACATAACATTTTAACTCAGAATGAAGTTACTATTTGATGGTGTCCTACTACTGGAAGCCTAGAATGGGCATTGTACAAGGGGTGTTGCTCCACCCAAATAGGACACATTTTTTAAATTGAATCGTTTTGGAGTAACTATTTGGTGATATCCTACAAATAGTCGCAAATTAAAACCGGTATTGGACAAGATGCATGGCTCCACCCATAAAAGACAATTTTTTATATTTAATAGCTTTGGAAATAATGATCAAAGAATATTGAAACTCAGAGTGGAGTTTCTTTTGTTGATAGTTTTCTATTGACAATCTGGAACAGGCATTGGACAAGGACGGCAGCAACGCGCCGGGTACCAGCTAGTAATATTATAAAAATGGTAAACTCAAAATATGCACCAGATAAATTATCCAACTTTAACCCAGGTTAATTTTAACAAACTTTAACAAATATCATTTTATAAATTTCCAACATGATTCGTCAGTTTAAGCTTACCACACGATACTCATATAAATTTAACCTGTCTTTGTGGCTAAATCAAACTGAGACTTATGGTTAATATATGTAAACAAATATTTACCTTTTTATATGGTTATATACACTTCTTATAAGAAACTAACTGTCTTCATATCAACCATTCCGAGAATTGAACCTCGACCTCCGTAGCTTTCGCATCAGAGTCTATCGACTTACCAAAGAACCATGTTATTGCATGTAAAATAAAAAACAAAATGTAGACAAGAATCATTCGTTGTAATGCCCTTAATCCAGGCGCGGATTAAGGTGGGGGCTAGGGGGGCTGCAGCCCCCGGAACCGAGCAGGTTGGGGCCCCGCAGGCGCTTTCATATGAAGTGCTTATTGTAAAACCGACATACCACAAAAAAATATGTCGAAGTAATCGACCTTAAGGTTTTAAAAAAAGTATATATGTAAGAAATCATGGTTATGCTTAAAATTTCTATTAATTATAGGGCCAGAATTCATCTGGTAATGATCGCAATATTTTAAGTGGATGTTGATAATGCATCAAGAGGTGCACGTTTCAAGGCAACCAACTTATATTTGGAAAAAGGAGATACTGATTTGATAGCTGCTTTCTTCACTTATCGAATTCGTAATAGATTTGTGAAGTGAATTATCAGGGTGCTAAGTATGTGAGTCAATTTATTTGCCAAGACTATTTGAAGAAAATAACTAAAAAAACACCAACAAATAACCCGAAACAATCAATTTGACTGGTGCTGATAGATTCAAAATCGAAAGTTTTTGCTTTAGTTAATACGCTAGCAATTGAATTGAGAAAAAGATTTGAAGCATATGGACACTAGAGTGGGTCGGCCTCCATACAAAAAAAAAAAGTTTGAAAAAACCACCCCCTATTTTAAAGTTGACCTCGAGAAGATTCCGAATACAAAAAAATTTTTTTTTTTTGGACCACCGGAAAAACAGCCAAAATGGTCTTTTTTGCATAACTTAAGCATTACATGTCAGATCTTAAAAAATTATATGTCGTTGAAAAGGGCTTTACGAGCACTACAATGTCTTCTTAGAACATTTTTATTTTTAAGGTCATATTCAACTAGTAAGCCCCATTAGCCTGATTTATCCCCCTAAAATTTCTTTTTTTTCCCCATTTAATTAAACTCCTTCAAATTTGTTTAATTTGTGTTGAAAAAATTATTTATTAAGTTTAAAAACAAAGAAGTTATAATAGTTCAAATATTTGATAAAATCCTTTTTTTTATAAAAAATTTACTTTTAGTTTAGTCAACGAACAAGCACATTATATAAACAAAATTGTAAAAGAAACTTAATAAATAATTTTTTGAACACAAATTACACAAATTTGAAGGAATTTAATCTTATGAGAAAAAAAAAAAAAAAATTTAAGGGGGGTAAATCGGGCTAATGGGGCTTACTAGTTGAATATGACCTCAAAAATAAAAATGTTCTAAGAAGACATTGTAGTGCTCATAAAGCTCTTTTCAACGACACATAATTTTTTAAGATCTGACATGTTATGCTTAAGTTATGCAAAAAAGACCATTTTGGCTGTTTTTCCGGTGGTCCAAAAAAATTTTTTTTTTTGTTTTCGGAATCCTCTCGAGGTCAACTTTAAAATAGGGGGTGGTTTTTTCAAACTTTTTTTTTCGACCCACTCTAATGGACAGATAACAAAACTATTTGAATTCGTGTCCAAATTAATGGATATTGAAAACGAAAAATGAGAAATGAAAGTAAAACTCCTTGTTGAAGTATAAGCAGGTGTCGAATGACAGCTTCCGTGATCGAATGAATACTTTCGTATTTATACATTTCGGCATGACAGCAATCGTGAACGAATGAAAGATATCGTTTTTTGTTCGATAGCTGTTATAAGCGGAAAAATTTTTCTTTTTTTCGTATGATAGCTGTCGTGAACGAGCATATGTTCGATGTGGTTCAATCGAGGTGTGGTGTGGTTCAATTCGATTGAATTTTAGCAGACGAGTGGGCATGATTTTTCTCTGAAAATAAAATTTAACTAAATTTTATATTGTTAAGCATTTGCAACTATTAAAAATATTATTTATTTACAGAACTTAATAATAGTTACTTTTGCTTTCAACACTTTTTATAAGCAACTAATTATTAGCACTTTTGTGGCAACAACAAGGGATTGCTGCCATCTTGAATTACTTCTTCATTATTTTCTTATGTACAGGAAGATTTTAAATAAAAATATATTTTGGGAAGTATTATCTTTTTGTAAAACAATTTTAAATCTATAAAGCACTCATCATTTAGAAGCTACAATTGCAAAATTTGTTTTTGTTGTGCTTTTGCTGTCAAGTGACAGTTTTTCGATAACAATCGAAACAAATTTCGATTCGTGTTCGATCGAATGCAGTAATACCAAAAAATAATCGAACCGGAATTTTTTTCGATTCGACTGCTCGTTCGTTCACGGATGCTGTAATTAGGCCTCAGATTTTATTCAAATGTAATTTCTCTGTGAATCAAATCACCTAATTCCGCTTATGAAACTTCTACTTAAAGGATCTCTCTGATAGATGTTTTTTTTTATAGATATCAAACTTTTAAAAACAGAAATAATATGGTCTCAGGCATGGTCAACATTTTTCCAAATGTTTATATTGCCTTTCGATTGCTTGTAACAGTCCCGATAGCAAATTCTGAAGCTAAAAGGCAATTTTTAGTATTTAAAAGAATAAAAAATGTTCACCGATCTTCTATGTTACATAAACGTTTGTCGTCAATAACGCAACTTTGTATTGAAAATGAATTGTTGCAAACGATTACTTTGACGAGTTTATAGGACGTTTTGTCACAGATAAATCGAGAACAAAATTTTAAATAAAAATTCAAGAGTTATTGTTTCACTCACTTTAAGACATATTGGTGATTCCCTTTCAAAAGGCACACTTTTCTGATATCACTGTTTTTGAAACTTTTCAAATTTTTTTGGTGGGAAGTTCATCTGAAAAACATAAAAACTGCGTACTTTTTTTATTCCGAAATTTACCGTCACATTTTTCACAGTCGGCGTAACAACTTCCACCGTTTTAATATAATATCGCATTTTAGCATTCATTCTGAAGGTTTAAGCAAAGTTTTAAATTGCATCTCAAACGATTGCTATTCTTAATGATTTTTTTTAAAAAATGCCTACTTTGGGTTTCCTATTTATGTATACCGACAATTTTATTTTGATATAAAAAAGTTATTGTTCCTTATTTTATAAATGCAGTAACTCTTTGGTTTGAAGTAAATGCTTCAAATAGATCATCATAAACTGCAAAAGGTGAAAAAGTTGTTGCGCCGACTGTGAAAAATATGATGATAAATTTCGGGATAAGAAAAAAAAAACTTTTTTCCATAAAAGAACTACAAACAAATAACACCACCAAAGAGATCCATTGCAGGTACTTAAAATATGCTTGAGTATATTTTCTGTAAGAATTACAGTTAAGCCGATAGTTGTTTAAATACATGCATCTCCTTAATTTTTTTGTAATTTTTAATGTTTTTGACGGTGTATAACTTTAAAAAAAAAAAGATTTCGCAATAATAAAAAACGCAGAGTATGTGTTTTAATGTGAATCAACTAACCTACAAAGTTTCAAAAAAATCGAAAGCACTAAGATCAGATTTTGCTTAAAATTTTTCGAAATGATATGGAATCACCGATATGTAAATGCGTAAAAAATAATATTTTGATTATTAAAAGATCGAGCTAAATGCTCTGACCTTTAGTAGGCCCCGTGTCAATTTTAGCCCAAGGCCCCGCCATGTTTTAATCCGGCGCTGCCTAAACCTGAAAGGTAAGAATACATTAACTTTGTGCAAACGTTTGTAACGCATAGAAATAAGCGAATCCGGTATAGAAAAGTATGTATATTTTTGATCAGCGTCACCTCGTGAGTTGAGCTATTCATATCAGGCCGTCCGTCTGTCCGTCTGTGTGCTGCCCGTAAACACAGGATAAGAAGAAGGAGTTGAGATAATTAGACGAAACTCGGTACACATGGTTATATGAGTCCAAGGATCTACACTATTGAATATTTTGGAAGCAGTCCACGGACACGCCCACTTCCCATACAACCCAAAAATTGAAAACTCAATAAATTATCTTATGTTTAACCTACAGAGATAAAATTTGGTATGTATGTATTTTATACCAAAACTAAGATGTATTCAAGAATTGGACGTAAACCGTTCACAAGCACTCCACCTCCCATACAACCCACAAAAGCAAAAATACTATAAAGGCATTAATATGTGAGCTACAGGAATAAAACTTAAAATTTTTATAGATTTTCTTAAGTTAGTCATCAAAATTGAAATGCTTAAAAAAATAGGCTTCATCCGCTCACGGACTAGCCCATTTTCAATACTTTTATTGTATTCTGAAGGAGTGGGTTTTTTTTTGTTTTGACTGAACCAACGCTCAGGGGATGCCCCCTATAAATCCGAAAGCATTGTGTTAATACGGAAGAAGGGAAATAGTTTAGTGGGAGGTAGGGAAAGTAGAATAGTGTCGTTGAAGATTTGTTTTAAATTTGCACAAATCGAAATTGCCAGGGAAGACGCTCGCAGGAAGATTATTCTACAATTTTACTGAGCGATTAAAGAACGAATTGTCGGTAATGCTATGTTCTATTGGGCATCGAAGCAATGGTATAAGAATGGCCTTGGAGAGCTGCCCGAGTGGACCTAGAAAACACACGAGCTGGTGGCGGTAGGTCATGAATTTTCCTTGAACACTTTCCATGGCAGTACCTATACCGAAGGCTCAGGCAACCAGCATTGCATCGATGCCCAAGAGAGTTAAGAGAGGAAAGGAAGAAATGGTTTCATCCCTTATCGGATATACCGCACGACGTTGAATTCGATCCAGGAATTCCAAATATGATCTTGAAGCCCCTGCCCAAATGTGCGAATTGTACTCCATTTTTAGCCTTATATATTAGGTGTTTTAAAAAACAAAGGAACTTGTCCGCTTCTTTCGACACTTCGAATATATCGCACTCTAAATATAAAACAGTCACAACTCAAAATTTTTTTATATCGACTTTTTGATATAAATCGATTCACAAAACACATATCTCATTATCTATTTCATTATTTTCTTCATAAGCTGGAAGAATAAAGTTTGTGTGCTTAAATGAAAGTTGATTTTCTGCAGTTTCAACAAAATAAATTTATTTTTAGCTTCTCCTGATTTTTGAGTTGTGACTGTTTTATATTTAGTGTGCGATATGATCATTCCAACGAAGATCAAATTGGATTGATATGTCCAGAACGTAAAGAGCTACTGACTGCACAAGATCCACACCGTTCATATTAAGGGGAGCTAAGGGGCAATCTACTAGTTTGTGACATAACAGACAACACTGGGTCTTATTTGCATTAAACTCTACTTTTTTGGCAAGATCGGAAATTTTTATGAAGTCATTGAGGAGCGTGTCATTCATATTTTGCCTCTTTCTCTCAATCTCCAAAGAGCTTGGGCGTTTTTTGAAAAAATAAGATGACATATGCTGCTGTCGTCTGCAAACGAGTGGATTGGCTTATGAGTCAACGACAGAAGGTCGTTGATAAAAACCAAAAACAAAGAAGTGATAGAACTGCACCCTGCGGTACTCTTGCATCGATAGAGTGTTCTCTGGATGAAATTCCGTCTATAACGACACGTATAGATCTGTCCTTTAGAAAACACGTGATTCACCGAGCAAAGTTATTACCGACACCATATGCGATTAGTGTTCACACGAGCGCTTTATGCCACACTCGGTCAAACGCCCTAGAAACATCCAGAGCAACATCTTTGCTCTCACCAATTAAGTGATCGCATTGATTCCATTTTTCAGTGAGGTACGCCATCATGTCACCAGTAGAGCGTGCCCTGCGGAAACCATACTGACGATCACTAAGCAAATTGTTGTGCTCCAAATAATTCATAAGGTTGAAGTTTATTACGCTCTTCATAACTTTGGACAGCGTAGAGCATATCGCTATGGGTCAGTAGTTTGCAGGTACTGCCCTTTTTTGGTACTGGCTGGACATTCGCGGCCTTATTACGAAATAAAAATACCCAGTCCTGAAATAGATGTTGAATATGTTGAGCAAATGCTGAGCCAGAGTAAAAACACACACTTTAAGCACAAGCTGTGGCATGCCATCTTGACCAGAGACTTTATTTGTTTTGAGGTTTGCAAAGACCCTTTTAACTGCTCTCGTTCGAAAGTATATCTCCTGCATTGACTTACTTTCACTAAAGGCCTGATTGCTATCCGAGATTGTCAAATTTTATGCAAACACTCCAGCCAACAGGTTTGCTATATCAGCCGAGTATGAAGATTTGGTCACCTAAAAAAAGAACATGATTTCTTGTGCGAATTTCGTGAAGAAATCTTTCGCGAAATAAATCTGCATTACAACGATTCAGATTTAGTTCGAAAACGTATCAAATCGGACGAATACCACGTCTAATTCCCATACAAAATGACTTTTTCGAATCGTAAAAACCTCTTTAAATTGCACAAAAATTAATTAAAATTTCAAACTTTTTTTTCAAATTTAAAAATTTAAAAATTAATTTCAAATTTCAAACACTCAGTCTGAGTTTGAAAATTTGATGAATCGAATGAAAACAAAGCGTACCGGACAAAGTGAGGTAATTAAAAAATTTCTCGAATAATATCACAAAAATTTATAAAAAAAACAAGTAAAGAAAGTCTAAAGTCGGTCTAGGCCGACTATGAAATACCCTAAACCCACTTTTCAAAAAAAAAAAAAAAATAATTGTAAATGGGTGTGTCCGTGGGCGGATAAAGTCCATTTAAAGTCCAAACCATCTTTGTCTTGTCATAAAAAACATACGTGCCAAATTTTAGCTCTGTAGGTTAAACACATGCTTATTTATTGCGTTTTCAATTTTTGGGTTGTATGGGAGGTAGGCGTGTCCGTGATCGGATGACGTCCATTTTCCGAAGACATATTTGTGTTGGTATGAAACACATACATATCAAATTTTATTGTTGTCGGCTAATTATGAGCTGAGCTATGCAGTTTTCAATTTTCGCGTTGTATGGGAAGTAGGCGTGTCCGTGGGCGGACGATGTTCATTTTTCTAAACCATCTTTTTTTTGTTATAAAAAATATACGTGCCAAATTTTAGCTCTGTAGGTTAAACACATGCTTATTTATTGCGTTTTCAATTTTTGGGTTGTATGGGAGGTAGGCGTGTCCGTGATCGGATGACGTCCATTTTCCGAAGACATATTTGTGTTGGTATGAAACACATACATACCAAATTTTGTTGTTGTAGACTTATTATGAGCTGAGTTATGCAGTTTTAAATTTTTGCGTTGTATGGGAGGTAGGCGTGTGCGTGGGCGGATTCCAAAAATATTCAATAGTGCAGATCCTTGGGTACATGTGACCATGTGTACCAAGTTTCATCCAATTATCTCAACTCCTTCTTCTTATCCTGTATATACGGACAACACACAGACGGACGGACGGACGGACGGACATAGATAGCTCGACTCACGTGGTGACGCTGATCAAGAATATATATACTTTTCTATACCGGACTCGCTTCGTTCTATGCGTTACAAACGTTTGCACAAAGTTAATATACCCTGACCTTTCAGGTTTAGGGTATAATAATCTAATGACTTGAAACTTATCGATGCTCTAATTTTATAAAATAAACGGTGAAGTTAAAATTCTACAAAATCGAATAATAACTTCCCTACAATGTGAGGTTTTCAAAATATAAATGTTTCATAAATTTCTTCAAAATTAATGTTTTTTCTTCATGTCTCATACGTTAGTCTCGATATTAAAACGTACTCTCTGTTTGATGTATGGAAAAATTGGATAAATATTACGCTTGTCCTGCATACAATCTGGCGTCAAAGAATAATGAAACCTACATAATTTCAAATATACTTCAACACTGATGTGGCGGCATTTTAACTTTGGTCAAGTCGAAGATATCCCTCACTAGTTCAACATGAAAGTGTTCCGTTGATCCTCAAAAACATTTTTTTTCTCCTAAAAAATTGAGAAATTTATTGTTTATTTTTACAGTGCAATATAAAAATTTTTCACAATTTAGTGCTTTAATTTATTAATAGCATTAGCAAAGCTGCCGCAATTTTGTGTGTACGTATTACTTGCAGCCTCAGCAAGGACAATTATAGGTGAATATACCAGCTGTGTTGGTGCTTGTCGAGTGTGCGTGTGTGTGTGTGTGTGTGTGTGTAAGTTGGTGATGTCAGCTATCATGTTTTTCCTTCGTATACTTGCTCATTTTGCGGTGAAAAATTATGAATCTTTTAAAGCTTTTAACGTTCGCGCCAACCTTGTGCAGATACTGCTGCACTCCGACCAACAAATGGCGCACTACAGTCAATATCTTCTCAGCAAAAGTTGCTGGTGTCCTGAATTCGTTGCTCTACATTGTTAAGGTGACATTTTGGTGTCACTGGCATTGGCAGCGGCAGAAACTTCGGTAACAACAATATTAAAATAAAAGTAACAACTACACAGCCGGAAGAAACGGCAAACACGCCAATGGCACTGCATCCGCCGCAAAACGTTGTCCTTGTTAATGCATCGCACACGGTGCATTTACATTGAATTTTTAACGTTTGCGTTCATCGCGTCTTTAATTGTGACGCAAGGCAAGTGCGGGTGCAGACTCTGATACCGAAACGAACGAAGCATGGCATGGGCATCTGCTGCTACTGCTGCCGGTGGGAATAATGATAATGGTTTTGTTGTCGTTGTTGTCGCTGATGAAAGTTACGTTGATGCTGCAACTCTTGTCTTCTACGATGACGAAAAAAAGAAACAAAAAATGTACAACGTTGCAGCGTTATTTAAAATAATTCTTGCTTCTGCAGCATTTATTTTCAGGTCATTTAAAGCTCGGACCACTTTAAGCTGCGCATAATAGGAGTGAAGGAGTGTTGAAATCGCATTTTTCAAATGTTTTATTTTAATGTCCAAATTTTCTACTTCATTTGAGTCAGAATCAGTGTTGCCGTTTGGATCCAAATGGATCCGTTTGGATACTTTTTTTTTTTCAAAAATTGATGGACACTTATTATTTAGCCTTAGTGGAAATTTGGATACTTTTATTGAAAAATCAGTTTTATATGAAAATATAGTCATATGAAATCAAAAATGCCCTAAATTACCAAAAATTCAAAATCGAGTTTTTGATTGATTATGATGCACCGTATCCAAATATATTTTAATGCAAAATGTTACACTCCTACTACTAAAATCAACGATTTTATTAAAAAAATTAGCCTGAAAAATATGGTTTTGTTTTAAATTTAGAAAGTTTTTTGGTTCTTCTGAAGAATTTTTCAAATGATAGATAGGAATTTTTTGATTTTATATGAACCCTGCAAACATTTTCTGAGGCTCTCCAAAAAATGACTCTAAAAAGAGAGTCTTTAATATGACTGTGAAATGATTGTTCAAAAATAAGACTCATAAAACAGTCATTATTGTATCTGCTTTATGGGTACTCATAAAAGACACTCATAAAAGAGTCCTAAATATGACGGTGATGTTCATAAAAAAGACTCATAAAAGGATCATATATTGATTGATAAATGCGTAATCAGAAAGAAGACTCATAAAAGAGTCTTCTATGGGAGTGTTGTATGAGAGAATAGAATCGGATTATTTTAAAAACACCATATCTAATAAATAAATAAGAACTTAATCGAGAAAATTTATTTAAATTGTATAAAACTTTGTAACTGTCCGTTATGGACACATGCTATCCTGACGTCGCTTTTCGGAGAATTATTTGTGGCGATATATATGCATTGGAAGTGAACTACAGCAAAGACTCGTTTTGAAATGACTTCTTATATCTTATTCTATTAAACGAGCAATATTTGTATATATATTTGCAATTGCGTTCTCGAAAACGGCACTAACGATTTCGATGAAATTTACAATATAGATGAAGAGGGGGCTGAAAAATCGATCCAGCTAGGTCTCAACTCTGGGAAAAGCTGTTTTTCCGAGTTTGCACGCATTTAATAAATAAGTTAATTTTTCTGCCGAATATGCTATGTTAAGTTTGCTTATGTTGTTATAGCGATGATAGCTCAGAGTATAGAGCTTATGTCCAATAATTTCATGGTAGTGAGTTCGAATCCCACCGTACTCAATAAGATTTTTGTTTTTATTTTTTAAGCTTCACCAAACAGTGATTTGGTGAATTTGTTATATTTTTCATTTATTTTTTTTTTTATAGAAACGTTTTTAGTACAGTTTTGATGTACCAATTTTTGATATAATAAGAAATCTTGCAAATAAAGTAATTTACACTAAATCTTAAACAAATTTTAACAAGGAAAATATTTTCGTAAGAGTTTCCTATGCTAGAGTTTCCTACGTTTTGAAAGAAAAAATCTAATTTGCTCACATCTTAAAAAGTGCACTTTTTTTTGTAATTTTAAGAAACAAATTAAGTTTCCACCAAAATAAAATATAATGGCCAAATGTTATGCTTTTCGTAATTTCAATTTTTTCTGATATACATTTCACTTAATCGTTCATAACTTCTATACCGTTTGAGATATTGTTATAAAATCTGGAGCAAAAATGTTTTTCTTATTAGGTCAAATAATTATTTTGTATAAGCTTGAACAAAATTTTTAGTTCCTTCTTTTTTATTTGCAGTAAGTTTACAAAATTTAAAATCCCTTATAAAAATTCGAAATAAAGTAAGATCAAATTTACTCTAAGAATTTTTTAATCGGTCTTAAAACAAAACAGTTTTAACATTTTTCAATCGGCCGTCTGGGGAGGATGAAGTGACAAATTCACATTTTGTAAATATCTTAAGGTGTGAACAGACCACATAGCACAACAACTTTATGGTTAAAAATCTTACAGTAATTTTAAACAATACATTGAACTAATACATATGTTAATCCTTTTTTTTAGAATTGATACGATTAAAAATACTAGACATATTTTTAGTCAAAGCTGTACGTAAATTTAATTAATTGGGAACACAATTTGAATTATGGTAACTTAGGTTAAAAATTGAATACAAAATAACTAAAAGACTAATAAAAGCTGTATTTTGCTTACATTTTGTTTATGCTATCGCAAGCAACAGGATGTGACAAAAAATAAAAACATTGCACTATGCAATTGTTACATTAAATAATTAATATAATAAGATTATAATAATAAAAAATTAAAAAAAACTATGCTTATCAGCCAGGCCGAGGATCGAACCTTGCCTCTTTGATTCTTAACGTTATCATGACAACCGTTTATCCAACTGAGCCACGACTTTGCTAATAATCCAATAACAACCACTTGCTGTTTTAGATCAGGGGTGCGCAAACTAATACATTCAAAGTTTTGTGTTTGTATTGCAAAGCTTTTGTTTTTAAAGTTAACACTGAACGAAAAGCACGAGTTAGTTCATTGTTAGAATCACAACATATGTTCAGTCGCTGTTTGAACTTCATGGTTTAAAATTGCGGTTGCTTGCTACTGCGTTGACATATTCAATACTACAAGCTTCGTTTAAAAATTAAGTAAAATTCTACGAATTAATTCAATCCCTATTACTTAAATACAAAAAATTATTACACACAAACAAATACAATAAACAAACGCATATTCATTCGTATGAATGGTAGTTTGTCGATTTTAATAAAGCAACACAGGAGCAAGCGACCGCAACCTCACAGCATGAAGTTCGCACAGCGACTGATCGTGTGCTGCGATAGCACGAATGTGAATAAATCAGGGGTGCGCAAACTAATACATACAAGGTTTTGTGGTTGTATTGCAAAGCTTTTGTTTTTCAAGTTAACACTGAACGAAAAGCACGAGTTAGTTCATTAATACAATAACAACATATGTTCAGTCGCTGTTTGAACTTCATGCTGAAAGGTTGCGGTCGCTTGCTACTGCGTTGACATGTTCAATACTACAAGCTTCGCTTGAAAATTAAGTAAAATTCTACGAATTAATTAAATCCTTATTATTTAAAAACAAAAAAATTATTACAGACAAACAAATACAATAAACAAACGTATATTCATGCGTATGAATGGTAGTTTGTCGTTTTTAATAAGGCAACGCAGGAGCAAGCGACCGCAACCTTACAGCATGAAGTTCGCACAGCGACTGATCGTGTGCTGTGATAGGACAAATGTGAATAAATATTCAGTGTAACAGTGCGAGTCTCGACTGCAAAGCTTTTTTGACTGAAAGCTGTCGTATGCATGTGAAAGCTATCCGCCCATGGGCGGCCTTTTGCGCATGCCTGTTTTAGATCAGGGGTGCGCAAACTAATACATACAAAGTTTTGTGGTTGTATTGCAAAGCTTTTGTTTTTCAAGTTGACACTGAACGAAAAGCACGAGTTAGTTCATTGTTACAATCACAACATATGTTCAGTCGCTGTTTGAATTCCATGCTGAAAGGTTGCGGTCGCTTGCTACTGCGTTGACATATTAAATACTACAAGCTTCGTTTAAAAATTAAGTAAAATTCTACGAATTAATTAAATCCTTATTATTTAAAAACAAAAAATTATTACAGACAAACAAATACAATAAACAAACACATATTCATGCGTATGAATAGTAGTTTGTCGTTTTTAATAAGGCAACGCAGGAGCAAGCAACCGTAACCTTACAGCATGAAGTTCGCACAGCGACTGATCGTGTGCTGTGATAGCACGAATGTGAATAAATATTCAGTGTAACAGTGCGAGTCTCGACTGAAAAGCTTTTTTGACTGAAAGCTGTCGTATGCATGTGAAAGCTATCCGCCCATGGGCGGACTTTTGCGCATGCCTGTTTTAGATCAGGGTGCGCAAACTAATACATACAAAGTTTTGTGTTTGTATTGCAAAGCTTTTGTTTTTCAAGTTAACACTGAAAGAAAAGCACGAGTTCGTTCATTGTTACAATCACAGCATACGTTCAGTCGATGTGCGAACTTCATGCTGAAGGGTTGCGGTCGCTTGCAACTGCGTTAACATATTTAATACTACAATCTTCGTTTAAAAATTAAGTAAAATTCTACAAATTAATTAAATCCCTATTATATAAAACCAAAAAATTATTACAGACAAACAAATACAATAAACAAACGCATATTCATGCGTATGAATGGTAGTTTGTCGTTTTTAAGAAGGCAACGCAGGAGCAAGCGACCGCAACCTCACAGCATGAAGTTCGCACAGCGACTGATCGTGTGCTGTGATAACACGAAAGTGAATAAATATTCAGTGTAACAGTGCGAGT
Source organism: Tetanocera ferruginea (assembly GCA_958299015.1). Classification (NCBI taxonomy): domain Eukaryota; kingdom Metazoa; phylum Arthropoda; class Insecta; order Diptera; family Sciomyzidae; genus Tetanocera; species Tetanocera ferruginea. The sequence goes on from OY282640.1 coordinate 128,874,862, forward strand.
CTCGACTGCAAAGCTTTTTTGGCTGAAAGCTGTCGTATGCATGTGAAAGCTATCCGCCCATGGGCGGCCTTTTGCGCATGCCTGTTTTAGATGCAAAGATCATATTAAGTGAATAGAAAACGACATCTATTGGGTAGTAGCATACAACGAAAAATAATGCCAATAGTTTTTTTCATAAGTGTTAAATCTAATCGGAACACCCTCTTAACTTAGAACACCCTCTTAACGTGGAGCAGAGCACTAATGCTGCGAATCAGTTTGTTCAAAACCAGGCATGCGCAAAAGGCCGCCCATGGGCGGATAGCTTTCACATGCATACTACCAGTGTGGCCACGACCTGAAAAAAAAGAAGCTAAATTGGCCAAAAAAAGAAGTCAAAAAAAGCTAAAAATTTTGAAAAAAGAAGCTAAAAAAAATCCAGATTTTTCATACAACTTTAAGTTTTATTTTCGTTTTAACAAAACATTCATTTTTAATATAGGTACATCAGTATCATAGGTACTAATTTGTAAAAAGCAAAAAATCATATGGTATATATTTATGAAGCAAAATATTACCAGCCTTTTTAATTCAGAATGACTTACTTTTCTTTAACTAAACTAACTTTTCATTGCATTAACTTTCATTTCATCATTTAAATATAAATGAAAATAATATGTATATTGAATTGATGTATATTGACGTATATGTATATTGAGTCCTATTAAGAATAATTTGCTCATGGGAATTGTAAAAGGGAATTCTCATTTTTAAGACATCACATGTTATGTTTAAAGTTTAACTTAAAGCACTCATGAATAGTCACGGTTGATAAACAAATTTGTTTAAAATTTTCCAAAATTTCTTGAGCCTTAAAAATGGGAATCTCCTTTTTCCAATTCTCGGGAGAAATTTTAAATGAAATTGAAGGTTTGAAAAATTTATCACTTTCGTGCTAGGAACTTATATTTTTTTCAACATGGTTTATATCTCAGATATAATTATTCCCTCTTTATCAGATAAATCGGAGGAACTACAGCTTGCATAAGCACTACGTGAATCTAACAGACGTATGAGATCATCAGTTACCTCAAAGACATGACAACATTTTTGTAATCTTTTCAGTGAACATCGAATATTAAGCAACGAGTTAGGCATTTTAATTTTAAATCTATTTCTTTGCTTAGTTTTTAAAATTTTCATTGCACTAAAAATTCTTTCAACTTCAGCGTTACTAAGTGGTAAAACTAAGAAACTGAAAACCAAATTGACGAACTCAGAAAAAGGATTTTCAGGGAACTAGTTTTTAAAGTGCTTTACTTCTACCCAAAACTCAATTGTAGAGGACAGACTTGACCATTTACGTGTCAATAGTTTTCGCCATTGAAGCTCAATCGAGGTAACTTCGTATGCGGAATATTTGGACAAAATGAGATAATATATTTAGCTTTATAATGTTATGAGAATTTTCAATAGAAAAAAAATCGATCTAACATTTATCTACATGTGAAACGAGAGAGCTCTTAAGGGCCAGGCGTAGCTGCCAGATGCAAATTTTCATGACTTCACACTAAAAAATTTGTATAAAATTTTTACACCGATCGGTGTTCCAGGGAGTCCTACACCGTTCGGTGTTAAAAAAAAACACCGTGTCAAAATGCTAGAATTTTATATCCGAAAGGGGACATTTTTTCACACCGATCGGTGTTAATATCTAAATATACGAAAGATGTTTGTGTCAAACCCTGTCAGGTGTTTATTTAGAATACGCAAAATTATGATTTTTTCAACACCGAAAGATGTAATTTTTTACTATTCGGAAATATGTGTTTTTAGAATTTTAATTTATTCATTCAAAATGCTTAAAATAATGTTATACCAAATATAATGGCATTCATGCTCGAAATGTGGATTTTATTTAATTCTATTTAAACCGTTTATTTTATTTTATAACTTTAATGTCAATTTTGGCCAGAACTGATTTCACGAACATGACTTATAATTCTGGACTTTTATTTTCAGCCTTGTGAAATTTCAATTTTCAATTTGTTTGTCAATGCTTACGTGATTTCCATGTTGCTTTTCTTCTATGCCTTTCTTATTTTACACCGATCGGATAAGTTTGTCATATCACACCGGGTAACCGGTGTAAATAAACACCGTTCGGTGTAAAAAATGTAAATTTTCGCTCACCGGTGTAAATTTATTTTGGAAATTTTTTAGTTTGTACTTATTTTTGCCTTACAGTGTCTCATTTAATCGGCAAATTTTTAAATTGTAGATAAATCTAAAAAAGGCTGTTTTCAAAGTAAAAAAAGGCTAAAAAATCACGAAGCTAAATCGTAAATTTCGAGGCTAAACCGCAAATAAAAAGGCTAAATATAGCCTCGAAAAGGCTAAAATGGCCACACTGCATACTACAGCTTTCAGTCAAAAAAGCTTTGCAGTCGAGACTCGCACTGTTACACTGAATATTTATTCACATTCGTGCTTTCATAGCACACGATCAGTCGCTGTGCGATCTTCATGCTGTGAGGTTGCGGTCGATTGCTCTTGCGTTGCCTTATTAAAATCGACAAACTACCATTCATACGCATGAATATGCGTTTGTTTATTGTATTTCTTTGTCTGTAATAATTTTTTGTTTTTAAATAATCGGGATTTAATTAATTCGTAGAATTTTACTTAATTTTTAAACGAAGCTTGTAGTATTGAATATGTCAACGCAGTAACAAGCGACCACAACCTTTCAGCATGAAGTTTAAACAGCGACTGAAAGTATGTTGTGATTGTAACAGTGAACTAACTCGTGCTTTTCGTTCAATCCCAATCAGCCATTTAGAAATAGTGCTTGGATAAAGCTTACATGCAATACAAAAAGCAAGCCTTATCCAAGCACGCTTGAAAAACACTTGCCCAGGTAATAAATTTCCAAGTTCCTTTGTATAACTATTGTGTAAAACACAAAAAGCAAGTGATGCACAATAATACTTGGAAAGGCTTGCATTAAGTAAGTGTTTTGCAATCATACTTAGAAAACGCTGACAACAGTAATAGTTGTACAACTGTTCAAAGTTGTGATGCTCTCATGTATACATACATACATGTATTTTATTTTCATTTTGTTCGCTCAGCAGCCATAAGGCTTACGGCAAGCTGTTAGAATGTCCGACTCATATGCGGTGGGTCGCGCGTTCGATCCCTGGTGTAGCAAACACAAAAATTTTTCATATAAATATGTGCTTCAATTTAAATAAACGAAAATAAAAAATAAATAAAAATAAAAATGTTCCGGTTGGGAATTGAACCTTGGATGTCCAAATCACAACAATTCAAATAAACAAGTGGCTTACCAACTGAGCCACGGAATAAAAATTTTTCGCGAGTGCTAATTGATTTGTTGAATGTAGCACACTTGGAAAAAGCTTATTAAAACACTTATATCCAATTGTAAAAACAACACTTGGATTAAGCTTGAAGTAAGGAATATTATTCCAAGGGTTCACTTTCGTTTATCCTACAATTACATGTAAGCGTTCTACAATAGTAAATGAAAGCGTTATCCAAGCTTGAGGCTTACGTTTGTAAGCTTGTTTAAAGCTTATTCCAAGCTTGTTTGGCTGATTGGGATGTTAACTTGAAAAACAAAAGCTTTGCAATACAAACACAAAACTTTGTATGTATTAATTTCCGCACCTCTGTTCAAAACAAAACCAACACAAGCAAAAACAAAAACAAAGAAAGCAGCAGATACAACATGCAAGCAGCTAATGATTGATTTTCTTATATAAAAATCTAGATTATTCTTCTAAGCTTTTGCTATTTTGTGACTTTAATATAAAAGTAACAAAATCCAAAATTAGATTTTCGTTTAGCGCAGGATATATCTAATACTTTAGTATAAATATTATGTTTGAACGATGAATATTATAGGCTGTAGGTATAACCTTAAAAAAATTTGTTAAAACGACTGCATACAAACCGCGCTGTAAGACGTAATTCTACGTAAAAAAAAAACGAAAATACATTTTTTGAGATATGAACAGTTTACTTTTGTTTTTGAAAAAGTAGGCAACTCTAGCAAAGAAATTCCAAAAGTATTTTATTTTTTATTAAAAATCGCTTTTCAATTGCTTTCTAACGATACTTCATTTACAAAAATAGGGGTAACAAATGACAGAGGTATGATTTATTGAAAATGACTCCATTTTCAAGATTTTTACTTTGATCAAAAATTGCTATCTCCATAACTTTAGAAAAAATTGTGACATAAAAAAATAACTTGTATTCTTGTAAGTGCAAAAGGAGCATGAGGTTAATTTTGGGTAAAACAAAATTTACTTAGGCTTGGAATGGCCGGCATAAGTTCAGCATAAGTAAATTATCAAAATAATTAAACCAAATATAAAAAAAATATAAAACCAAAACAAAATGTTTCCAATTGTAATCTCTTGGCAATACATGGAATCCTTAATTAAAGTTTTTTGCAAGTTTTTTTTTTCTTTTTTTTATACTTTTTAAGTTATTACTTTTGTGATTTCTTCTGATTCCTTGAAATACTTCGGATCTGATAACTTCAAACTTACACCTTGAAGATGACACCAAATTTATTTGCGGAGTTAAAAGAATTTTAAAAGAATTTCTAAACTGCGAAAGTTAGAGAATTTTCAACGCAGAGCTGTACATCAGGGAGACCTATTTTTTGTTTCCAAGACTCATTGACCTCAGTTGATCCCTTATACTATAAGGCTTATAGTACTGACTCACAGGACAGAACAGAAATAGGAATTACACTATTTTCAATAAGAAAAAACTTTTCCATATACAATAATATCACAAAATATTTTCCACAAATGGTGAATTTAAAATAGTTTTAATGCCTCATCTTAAAAAACGCTGGAAAATGGGTGTTTTTATTTTAAACCAGCTATCTAAATTCATTGCCGGATTTTGATATATTTCTTTGACTTCACACAGCGCAGTTCCTTAAAAGTTATAATTTCTGGCAATAGGGTTTCAGCCGCTGGTGAAGAAAAACCAAAATAGATAACATCAGTCTATTTCATAAAGAATTTTTATGGAATACCCAGAATTCAAGTTTCTAGCATTAATAATATAGATGCTAGCGTTAAAAAGAGGCGATGCGAGCGTTTTTGCTATGTTTTTCCCAATGTTCCAGAGATAATAACACAAACTGGGCTTCCGGAAGTGACCTCATTATATCTAGAAGGCTCTGGCCATAACTTAACGAAAACATAACTAAGAGCCTTTTTCTTTTGTTAAAACGGGAAATCCGGATTCTGTTAGGCCAACGTTTGGTGCTGTAATACCAATCATATTGGCCAATATGGCCATGGTGCTGGTGCTGTAATACCAATCATATTGGCCATATTGGCCATATGACCAAACGTTTGTCAAAACCGGTAGAAACGGAAACAGTCTTCCACTTTCTGTGTGGAACAGCTAGTGAGCGTACAAAACCAAAATTTGGAGGAGCTAGTAAACATACCACTGTTAAACATATGGAAGGTCACTAAAGGCACAGGATGGTTTTGGTGAACAAGAATAAAAAGGAATAAGGTTTATTGGGTACCAAATCCTAAATGGGTTAAAAATAATCAAATAAATGATTCATAATGGACCAAAAGACCCATCCATCTTACCCATCTAGAGATCTTACTTCATCTAGCTGTGTAGAAATTTTTTTACAAAAGTTGTGTCCATGCGATGCTGAACACAAACAAATTCACTGCAGTGACTTTTTTTTAATTTTTTCTGCTTAAACTCATGCAGTTCTTGTCGAAAATAAACTCTTAGAAAGCCAAAGTGGGTCACAAGGTATTCTCTTTATGTGCCAATAATTACCAAAATTTTCTGTCGCCCCATCAGAAGTTTATCATTAAAATAATTACATACGTATTCACATCCGCGCTTTTTTTTCTTGTCCATGTTTTATGTGTCGCTTTCGTACACCGTTTCTTGCTGCCTATTTTACAAGTTTCTTAAAGTAAATCGATTTTTGTTTTGTAATGGACTTTTTATGTTTCCTTAACATCCATACTTAAGCATAACGTCCACAGTCTCATTTTCTCACTGTTTTTAAAGAAATATTTGCCACAAGTTGAACGGTTGCTGTCTTTAACCTCGTTGTCTTAACTAATGTATTGTTATGAGCTCTTATCAGCAGCTCATCTCTGAAGAATTGCATGAATAAAACAACAAGGTCTGTCTGCTTTGCAAACGCAATACCTGTAATAAATTTTGCTGAATTTATTAGTGCAAATATCGGTACGCGTTCATTTTAAAATTTAATATTTAATACATTTTGGCAGCTTAATCATAGGTTGTGACAGACACGACAGTCTTGTTGACGATATACATTAATAAATATAAAACTTGTTGGCACTGTAAAGTTAATTTCTGTTACACTTACAAAATGTATAACATTTTAAACACGCTGCAGTGCAAGCTTACAGCTTTTCCTTTGAAGAATTTTTTTTTTATGGATTTTTTTAAAATTATTGAAAGTAGATGTGTATGCAAGAAATTACTACATGTTTCATATTTTTGTAATTATGTAATTTCCTTCCTTTTTGCTTCGCTTTAAAGTCAAATTAGTGAAAAGAACATTTTTCAACGCTTTGTTTCTTTCATTGATCTCTGATAGTATTTGCATAACAAAGGTCTGTAAAAATCCTGCTCTCTTACCTTGCAAGCAATTATTTATATTATTTATATGCATCATCAGTTTTAAAAATACTGCATGCAATGCAAAGTAACAGTGGAAGTTATTGAAAAGAAATAAGTAATTGTTTACAATTGCTAGGACGAAGCAAAGTTTTCTTAATTTTATCTCACTTATTTAAGGAATTTATAAAATTCGATCAAAGATATACTGAAAACAAAACTAATTTCTTGTCCTATAAAGTAAAGGATTGATGGATTGATAACGCAATAAAATTCCAAAATCAAGCTTAAGTTTTTTAAAACTGTTTCGTATAATTAATTCGATGTTTCGTTAAACAGCTTGTTTTATACTTACACAAGTTTTTATAAATATTATAAACTTTAATAAGTTAAGTCTCTTATTAAAGTTAGGTTTGGATTAACATCAAACCGAATATAATTTTATGGAGTAAAAGAAAACGGTTTGCAATATAAAAAAGTTGAATAATTCTAAAAAAAAGGTTTCCGGATCCAATTTTTTGCGATCGGATTAACCTCAACGGAGCAGCTAAGTTCTTCTAAAGCTTCTTTTTGGCAAATAAAAAGAAAAAATTAAATAAACATGATAACATACGATACTTCATACTTCATTCAATCGCCAGCGAATCGCTTGGAAGATGGGACGATCGGGAGCAATTTTTAAAGTTATTCGGGTATAACTGAACGCAAGTATCTGAGGCTATAACAGCGATTCGCCGGGAGCATTTGCCAGTAAATCACCGAAAGGGGTCTAAAGCGAATCGCTGAGAAGAGTAGCAAACGAATCAGCGAGTGGGTTCTTAAGTGTTTCGCTGACAAGAGTGGCAAACGAATCGCTTTTGGAGGTCCGTTACACGTTTTTTTTTTAGTTTAAACTATCGGGCTTGACAGATGTTGTTCTGTCCCAATTCAATGAATTTTTTGAGGGGTCCGGTCCTCAATGATTCGTTAGAAAGCATCGTTGTTGAACGTTAGAAGTTGTTTTATAGCTTAAACTACCGAGCTTGCCAGTCGTTGTCCTACCCAAATGCAATACATTTTTACTAGTTAATTTTAACGATAATTCAGAGCCTGCTTTATATTCCAATGATGTATTTTTAAAATTTTAAAAAACTTCATCTACCAACGATCGCCGTAATGAGCGAAGAAAGATTTTGAAACTTTTTTTGAATTGCGCACTCATCCCTAGACAATCGAAAAGTTATTCATTTTAATGCATTAAATTTTGGCAAGGAAGTAGTACTATGTCCATTTCGAAAACCAGACTGGCAACTAAAGACTGTCCCAGAAATAACTGTCCGTTTGTTTTTAAATTATTAATAAAAAAGTGTTACCTCTAAAGTAACATATTTGGTACCTAAGTAAAGTATAAATATTGCAGATTACAACAAAAATACTCATTAGTAAAATAAAAGAGCTACTGAAAAGATGTTTTCTCAACAAGAAGAAAAGCGGAAAGCAATTTTTTGCAAATACTGTCGGAAGGACCATAAAACGATACAATCAGCTTACCCCTTTATCAAAAACGCCAGGCTCTGGGAGAAAAAGAGGTCCAGCGAACCAAGCGGTGACCCAGAACGTTAAGCGGCTGTTTACTCCGAATCCAGGCATTTCGGTTCGTGATATGGCAACAAAAGCGTGAACATCGAAGTCAAGTGTTCAACGGATTAAAAAATTTTACAACGTAAGGAGCTATAAAGTACAAAAAGGATGCCGAAGCCAGGAGGAGGGCTCGAAAACTGAAATTTGATTGAGAGATAAACGTTCTGCTAAGAGAATTTCAAGCAGTTCTCTGGACACGGATATTATACTGCGGTAAGTAAGGGTGGAGCATCCTCTAAATTTACCACCGAAAAACATACCAAATTTCCAAAGAAATACATGGTGAGGCAGGCCATTTGCAAATGTGGCCTTCGAAGTAAGGAATTTGTGACAGATCGCACAATCAACACCGAACCTTATATCAGAGAGTGTCTGGAGCGGCGTTTGCTGCCTTTTATACGTCAGCACTTATACATCAGTGCCATGTAAAGCTTCTTGAGAACATGAGCCGTTCGGAGTCGGCATAAAACATGTAGGTCCAGTTCTCGGTCAATTGTGTGCAAACATTTAATAACACACACAACACAATTGATCATAAGAAGCTCGGTCAAAGTCCTTTCAAGGGCTGAAATGGCCAATTTGTTTTTTTTTTTTTTTTACTTATACGTCAGTACCAAGATTCAGTACTATTTTGGCCTGGCCTAGCAACATGTCACTACGCCCAAAGAACGATGGATTGGTACCAAGCCAATAATGTCACTGTCGTACCAAGAGAAGCCAATACTCCGGATTGCCCCGCACTTCGTAAATGGCGTTGGACATACACTAAGGTCAACGAAAGTTCGGTAAAAACTCAATGGAGGACCTTAATCAAAAAGTGAATAATTTTTTTAGGTGTATTTTTTCCAGTGTAAATCAAATTTTTATTTATTTTGATATATTCACTTAATAATAAACTGAAAGAGTTTTTAAAAAAACATAATTGGTTTTTTTACAATAAAAAAAACAAAAGGGCAGTTATACCTGGGACAGTCTTTATAGACCAGATTATGTCGGTTTGAATGGTTAATAATTTATTCTTTAATGAGATTCTCCAATAACTTGGATAGTACAGGTAAGATGCTGATTGGGACGGAGGCAGTGCCGTAGCTAGGATTGAATTTCTACCGGTGCTTAGCCAAATTTTACCGGTGCCTACTTTTCAATACAAAAAAAATTAATAAAACATATAAGTTTTTAGGGGCAAGAAAAAATAATGTGCATTACAAATAAAATTTCCTGATTTTCTTTGATTTTGTGTTTTTACTATGTTTTTGCCGGTGCTCGCCAAAAATTTAGCGGTGCTCAGCACCCACCTGGCTACGGCACTGAACGGAGGTTGTCCATCGATCTCGATCTCGACCACGCTATATTTTCCATGCCAAAGGAAAATTAGATGTCAAGAAAATGCAATTAATAAAATGCAGTAGATATCTCTGTACGTGAATGGGAGGTTATATAGCGTTTTCAAAGAGCTTGGTACATGTAATAAGAAGTTCCGCTCCAGGATTTATTTTCACCACTGCTATGTCGCCTGTGCAGGCAAGCGCATGGAAAAATTATTTTTATAAATTTTAGCGGGATATTGAGTCTAATGAATAACACGTTAGCAATTACTTTTTCTTTGAATTTCTAAGGAATAACTTAAGTGTGGTATGAATAAAAACTTAAGCAATTTCTTTTTCCTTAAGCAATTCCTAATTTCCTGAGCAAAAGGAAATTTTATGAACTTTTCCTTAGTTTTGTAAGACATTGCTTAAAAGCGTATGAATAAACCAAGGAATTGCTTTTGCCAGTTAAAGAATTGCTTAGGATTTTTCAAAATGCTCTGCCCGTAGCTTGCATTTGTTGAAGTTAGTTGTAATTTGTCATTCACTGCATTCAGAAGTGAAAATGGCTCAGTTTCTTAATATAAGTAAAAACAACTTTAGTAATGTGCAAAAATAATGCAGTAATGACGATTTTCGGAAGTTGTATCGTTTACAAAGAACATAAATTTGATTCTTAAAAACAAAATTAAACAACACGTGCAAGCACCACATAACTGTTTTTGTGTGTATCTGGATATACAAACATGTTTTTAAAGGAAAAGGTACCATTTCCTTAAGCATAAACAGCAATAGCTTAAACTTTTATTCATACGAGAATGAACCAGTTATTTCTTGGCTAAGCTATTGCTAATTAAGCAGCACCTTAAGCTTATAAGGAATTGCTTGTAAGGAATTGCTTATTTTTTATTCATTAGGCTCATTATCCTAGCCCACTGCATTGGACTTGATTTTAATAAAGGCTCGATATAATTCCTCTGAGCTAATACTTCTAAATGAGAAAAGATTATTGCTATCATAAAGTAAGTGTTGATAAAAGTTTGGTATTTTAGTCAGATTTATGGATATCTACTGAAATAATAAATAAAAACAAATCATCAGTTCTTCATTCGTTTTGTGTGTTAAGACTCGAGAACTTTCATTTCAGTGATCACGAGTTGTGCATAAAAATAGTTCACTGAAATTGAGTTATACATAAAAATTGAGTTACGCATAACAATTTAATAATGAAATGACTAAACAGTGGCTTCAATGTCAATATAAAAGAGAGAATTTATATGCAAAAAATTCTGCTTGGTTAAAGTGGTCACAGTTATATGAACATAATTCAGATAACATAAGTAATAGTTTGTCTGAAAAATATATTTGTTTATCATTAATTTTTCTTAAAAATAAACGCTTCAGAAAAAACAAAAATAGGAAGACACCAAAAATCAAAGTAACAGAAATTTCAGCAGAAGTAGATTTCAATGCAAAAGGTGTTGTTAATACACGGAGCTGAGGTCATCAGGCACTTAGATATGCCAATAGGTAAGAAAATATCAGAAGTGTTTGAAATTAATACAAAATATATTTTGCAGGTGTCCTCTCTGAAGAAGCTTTGGAGACAACTCACAAAATTATTATACATGCTAGACTTTCTCACATTAGAAAAACTAGTCGTGAGCACACAAATGAAGATCCTATGCGATTTATGCTTCTATCATCTGATCCAGCAATCGTATCGAAAAGTAACTAAATATGACAAATTAAAAAAACAAAATCATAAATACATGTTTAAATATTTACTTAAAAGGGATAATGAACGGACAGAAGACAGACACTTCTGCAAATATGTTATCTTGTTCAGATGAAAGTTCTTCTGAAGAAAGTTTAAATTCAGAGTAAATATATTATTCAAATTATAAAGTTTTAGTTGTTATTTATATACATAGTATAGTTTACACGCGTACTGCTTGGCAATCCACCGCGGCAATACATAAATTAATTTGGACCTTCTCTCCGATTTTCATGATTTTGCACAGATTGTTAAAAACTATCTAAAGGACATGTGTAAAAAATTAAAATCATGCAAATATCTCTATTGGTTTTCTGTACAGAGCACCGCAAAGTTGAAGTATGTGAACAAGTGTCAAATCTGATAGTTTTCTATGCCATATTCAAAAGCTTGTTACTTATAAACTATACACCGAATGTGCCTTATAAGTCTTTTTCTCTTAAATTAGATTATGAGATTACTTTCAGCCCAATTATGAAACATTTTCACCCGGGAGTTGTAAATGGGAGTTTTCGTTTTTAAGATAAAGTTGAAATACTTTTTGAAAGTTTTTAATGCAATTTTGTTCATCAACCGCCAATATTGTAAGATAAAAACAATGAGATATCTTTATCTGCTATCTAAAAACCGGAAACTCCCATTTACAACACCCGCGAAAAAATGTTTCATGGTTGGGCTGATTATGAAATTAAAAAAAAAAAAATTAAAAAATTTTACAAGAAAAATTGTTTTAACAATAGATTTTGAGCCAAAAAAACAAAAACATTTATGATTTTCCGTTAGATTTTAAGTTGTTTGCGAAGCAGTGCTGAGAGTCTCAGCTAACAGATTAATAAAAAAAATCCTGCCCCAATCTGCCCGCCGCCGAAAAAATAATGAGTTGGAGTTGTTAATAAATTAAATAGAGTGAAACTGTAAGAGGGAGCATACAAATTGGTGGATTAAGTTCATATTTTCAGGAGCATATTCTACAATTATAATATTAATGTTTTGTGGAAATTGAGTTGATATATTTAAAATCATGGAAGTTACGCCACATTTTCTATTGAAGTTGTATATAAGACATGTTTGAAAAATGAGCGTCATCCATTCACGAACACGCCCACCTCCCATACAACTTCAAAATTTAAAACTCTATAAATAGGCTTTTCTGTAAGCTGCAGGTAAAAAATTTTACACGTTTATATTTTATATCAAAACTAAATCGCAGAAGAAAAGTAGGCGTCCTCCGCCAACGGACACACACACTTCCCATACAAACCTTTATAGTGAAAACTCTATAAATAGGCTAATATTTAAGCTACACAACTGAAATTCGGTATTTTTGTGTTTTATATTAAAACTGAGGTGTGTTAAAAAAATGGGCGTCATCAATCTACTAACACGCCCATCTCCCTAAGAGCCCATAATAGTGAAAACTCTATAAAAAGGTTAATATTTAAGTTACAAAACTGAAACCACCACGAACATGCCAACCTCCCATACAAAACCATAATTGAAAACTTTATAAAAAGGCTTATATTGAAGCTACAGAAAAACAATTTGATGTGTAATGTTAGGTTCCAAAGCCCTCTCTCGATCGACAAAACTAACACTCTACAAGACGCTCATCATACCTGTGATTCTCTATGGCGCTGAGGCATGGGCGGTATCGCAAACAGATGCAGCCGCTTTTGGGGTGTTCGAGAGGAAAGTTCTTCGCAAAACCTTTGGTCCTGTTCGAGTTGGCGACGACTATCGCATTCGAATTAACCACGAACTGCACGAGCTCTACAACGACATTGACATAGTCCAGCGTATAACAATTCAGCGACTACGTTGGCTGGTTCATGTCTTTCGTATGGTTGAAGAAGAAGCTCCAGCGAAAAAGGTGTTTGAGGCCAAAGCGGAGGGTCGACGACGAAGAGGAAGACCATGCCAAGAAAGAGATTGGAGACGGCTCCCGCGGAACAGAGACGCCTGGCGAGAGCTGATGAAGTCGGCCGTAACCCGTCGGCCGTAACCCGTCAACGTCTTTACAGCGTCAACGGGTTGTCATAGCCACCTAAGTAAGTAAAGTAAGTAATAAATTAATGAAAACCTTTTAAATCTCATACAAAAAGTGCTCCAATTTCAGATTTTTTTGCCCTTAAGAATCGGCCGTGGGTTATTTTAACTTCGGCCACGTCGACGATATACCTTACTAGTCTTTATTAATATTATTTATGTATTTTTCAAGTTGTATAGAAATAAGTTTTTAAAAGATTGTGTGTTTTTGTTCATATTAAAAGGATGATACATAGTTAAGTCTTCGAGAACAAACAAAGCATGGCTGCAGTATTCAAATAGCTGGACCAAAGTTTAAATTTACATATATTTTTTTTAACTATCCATTTATTTCAGAGTCCCACTTTGCCTTGTATATACATAGTTCATATTAACCTGACTTGATTATCAGCATCGTTTTGGGAACTACGTACAATTCGAAAATAAAATTAAATCTCGCTTTTAAATCGTTTTTATCGTTTTGATCACAGTGCATCATGTATTAAATAAATAATATAGATTGTAGTTTAAAAAACGTTAAATATTAGAATTAAAAAATTATGTGTGGAAATTTAATCGTCGACCGTAACCCGACCAGGGTTTTCATGGCCACCTGAGTAAGTAAGTAAGTGGTAATTTTTTCACTTCTTGAGCGTGACACATTTTTACAATAAAGATCACAAATTTAAAGACCTCCTTAAAGCAAAATTAGCAAAGGCACAAAATGGCTAAAGATTTAAAGTAAATAATTTTTCTAAAACTTACCCACTGTACGATATTATCTTGCTTGGCACTTTGCTGATTATGAATTTCTTAAGATCTGAATATAAGACATGGAATCAAATGAGTAGAAGGAGGAAAAATGCATTAAGAAAATTAGTGCTTGACAAACATACACAAATACTTTACGAGCTAACAATGCACAGCGCAATCTTGATGAAAAATATTTGCTAATAAGAGCTTAAAACTTGCTACGAGTGCAAAAAGTCAAAAATCAAGATTAACACATTGTTCGTTTATGTATGTATAAATGTTATAGTAATGAAGTCATAACAGCTTAATTGAAAAACAATAAATTTAATGTCCTTTCAACAAATACATTCTAAAATTCACGCGCCTACTTACACACTTTAAGTAGGATGAACTCCTGTTTAAATTAGCATATATTGCCATTTAAAAAGCCGTTCTTCAATCCTGCATACCTGCTGGCCGTGTTATAAATGGCTTGCGGCAGTCCTCACACAAGCTTAAATATCAACACTCACCCGTGCGTATGCCTGCGGACGTCACAATGCCAACATTTGTTGGCAAATGCGTGTCTGTTTGTGTGGTGGCAATGCGGTATCTTGATCTATATCAGAGTGCCAACGATTTATTTTCATCAGCGTAAAATTAATAACGATTACATGGCAAGCAATGCCAACGGTAAGAGATGCCTTGTGCAGAGAACTAATCACGAGGAGTCATAAATTCCGCAGTGGAAGCAACAGAAGAGAAACACAATTAAATTGAAAAAAAAAAAATAAAAACGGAAGAATAGCTCTTTGGATATGTGTGTTCCTTTTATTATTGTTGTGTGGCAACATTGCCTGGCGCCTCGTGGCTGCTAACGCGGATGTCCTGCTGCGTTCACGTCTTTACAGCGTAATCTGGATTTATTACAAAAACAAAACCAAAAACCATAACCAGAGCAGTAGCAACAACAACAAAGCAAATGAAGCTCATGATGTTGCTTATTATGATGCCGGCATTGATGAGGGAGGATATATGGTTGGTTGCTCTTCTGTGTGGTCCAACCTTTAATGTTGATCTATTTTCGACTAAAGCGCTAATTGAGCATGCTTGAAATCAAGGCTATTCATATACAGTTTCGCAAAAGGAACGAAATGAACTTTTACTTTTGATGAAATCAACTAATTAATAATTTCTCATAGTTGAAGAGGCGTATTTTCTAGATTTAAATTTGCCAAAAGCTATAAATATGCTCTTCTCAACAAATTCATCAACCGTTCCCACACTGGTCTTCAATTTAAGAAACTTAAATTTTAAAAAGTTCGTCTGATACTCATTCATCTTGAAAGCTGTCACATCTGATGATTATTTAGCATGTTTATATATTTACATTCGACTTAATATTTTTTAAAAATTGTGCGCTTGACTTACCACATTAAATTTAATTAAATAAAAACAAGATGTTATCGATACCAAACAATCAATAGTAACGCATAAATTAAGTGGCTTGAGTTAATGACTGTAGATCATCAGAAGTGGCGCGACACCTTTTGACAGCAGTTTATAAGTGCCATGCGTTGATGGGATGGGATGAAGAAGTGTTGGTTCGCAGCCGGTGCAGCAAAGTGTCAAACATATCCAATTTCTTTGACAGTTGACAGTTGATGAGCCACTTTGGTGGCCCCCCATTAATTGACGCATTCGTGTTTTCTTAATTTGTTTTGGTATTTATATTCAATCAGTTTTTAATTGTAAGAAAAAAAGTAAAGTTGAGCAATTATTAAGAGTGTGCTGAAGAACTCAGAAAGTGTGGTGGGAATACGAAAAAAGGAATGTTGACATGAATATGAATATGAATATGAATATGAATATGAATATGAATATGAATATGCATATGAATATGAATATGCATATGAATATGAATATGAATATGAATATGAATATGAATATGAATATAAATATGAATATGAATATGAATATGAATATGAATATGAATATGAATATAAATATGAATATGAATATGAATATGAATATGAATATGAATATGAATATGAATATGAATATGAATATGAATATGAATATGAATATGAATATGAATATGAATATGAATATGAATATGAATATGAATATGAATATGAATATGAATATGAATATGAATATGAATATGAATATGAATATGAATATGAATATGAATATGAATATGAATATGAATATGAATATGAATATGAATATGAATATGAATATGAATATGAATATGAATATGAATATGAATATGAATATGAATATGAATATGAATATGAATATGAATATGAATATGAATATGAATATGAATATGAATATGAATATGAATATGAATATGAATATGAATATGAATATGAATATGAATATGAATATGAATATGAATATGAATATGAATATGAATATGAATATGAATATGAATATGAATATGAATATGAATATGAATATGAATATGAATATGAATATGAATATGAATATGAATATGAATATGAATATGAATATGAATATGAATATGAATATGAATATGAATATGAATATGAATATGAATATGAATATGAATATGAATATGAATATGAATATGAATATGAATATGAATATGAATATGAATATGAATATGAATATGAATATGAATATGAATATGAATATGAATATGAATATGAATATGAATATGAATATGAATATGAATATGAATATGAATATGAATATGAATATGAATATGAATATGAATATGAATATGAATATGAATATGAATATGAATATGAATATGAATATGAATATAAATATAAATATGAATATGAATATGAATATGAATATGAATATGAATTTGAATATGAATATGAATATGAATATGAATATGAATATGAATATGAATATAAATATGCATGTGAATATGAATATGAATATGAATATGAATATGAATATGAATATGAATTTGAATATGAATATGAATATGAATATGAATATGAATATGAATATGAATATGAATATGAATATGAATATGAATATGAATATGAATATGAATATGAATATGAATATGAATATGAATATGAATATGAATATGAATATGAATATGAATATGAATATGAATATGAATATGAATATGAATATGAATATGAATATGAATATGAATATGAATATGAATATGAATATGAATATGAATATGAATATGAATATGAATATGAATATGAATATGAATATGCATAAAAAATGTGAATATAAATTTGCTTTTCGATGCTTATTTTGACTTTGAATTGTTGTCAATTTTTTATGTTTTATGTTATGTAACAACCCCTTATGGGAGACAAAAGGGGGCGATCTTCACATGGCAACGTGTCTGACTGCCTCAACTTGGCGAGGCCAGCATTATCCATGTCGAAATCGTCTCAAGTCGACTCAAAACCTCCGCGTGGTGTCTCCTGGAAACGTCAAAAACTATCGCCCGATAAACTTTGGCGGTCAATTTGAGCGGCGATGTCTCCTCTAGACAATAAACTTGAGGGGTCTCTTCAAGACCTTAAAAATGGAATGTGCGTAGGGTTTGGGTCCCAACCACATTATAACTTCCCAATGAAAACAAAATCAGCCTCGGATATGAACCCCCACTACGTTGACGACCACCGCAAACGAAAAACGGATAATGATTTACGGATATGCACCTGGAATGTCCGGACCCTTTATAGGGAAGGTGCCACTGTCCAACTGGCAGAAGCCCTCGAAAAAATTAAGGCTGACATCACCGCCATCCAGGAGATGCGATGGAAAGGACACGGCTGCTCTAAGAGAGCAGACTGCGATATCTACTACAGCTGCCATGCGGAGAAGCGCGAATTTGGATGCGGATTCGTCGTAAGTCGAAAACTACGCCATCTTGTTTCCCGGTTCACACCTGTGAACGAAAGGCTGGCGACAATCCGCATCAAGGCGAAATTCTTCGACATCAGCCTTATTTGCGCACATGCCCCGACGGAGGAAAAGGACGATGCTGTCAAGGACACCTTCTACGCGAGCCTAGAGGACGTGTATGATCGCTGCCCGGCCCACGACGTAAAAATAGTTCTCGGCGATTTTAATGCGAAGGTCGGAAAAGAAGGCATCTTTGGCTCCACTGTCGGTCAGTTCAGTCTCCACGAGACCACTTCGAATAACGGTCTAAGACTGATCGACTTCGCCGCGGCGCGAAACATGGTAGTTAGTAGCACCAGATTCCAACACCTCGATATCCAAAAGGCAACCTGGCTGTCCCCGGATCAAAAAACGCGAAACCAAATTGATCATGTTGTGATCGACGGAAGGCACGCTTCAAGTGTACTGGATGTGCGCACATTTCGGGGGGTCAATATTGACTCCGATCATTATCTTTTTGCAGCCAAGATCCGCATGCGATTGTGCAATGCGAAGAATGTACGCACAGGTGTGCAACGAAAGCTTGATGTCGATAAGCTGCTATCACAACGGACCGCTGAGGCCTACTCCGCTCAACTCTCGGTTAAGCTCAACCAACCTTACTCTTGCCTCGACGACGCTGGCGGACTTTGGGCGCATATATCCCACTCCATGCGCACTGCTGCTGAAGAAGTCATTGGTTTTCGGCGCCCGCAACCTCGAAACCAATGGTATGACCAGGAGTGTCGCGACGCGACAGCAGCAAAATACGCCGCATATAAAAAGACGCTGCAGTCAGCTGCAACGCGAGCCATGCACGAAAACTATCGCGATAAGAGGAAGGAAGAGAGATGCCTTTTCAGACGTAAAAAAAGAGAGCAGGAAAAGCGTGAGCGAGAAAAAATTGAGCTGTACCAGGGTAGGAAGGATGCTCGAAAATTCTACCAGCAGGTTAAGCGTCTAACCCAAGGTTTCAAGCCCGGAGCATCCACTTGTAGAGATGAGAATGGTGATCTGGTAACAGATACGCAGTGCGCATTGAGATTATAGAGACAGCATTTTTCCAATCTGCTTGCAGGCGACGATACCAACAATTCCGCCCTTGGAGAATGCAGTCTGACACCACCAATCGACGATGATGGAGTGGAAATTCCACCACCTAGCCATGACGAGGTTAAAGTTGCTATCCAGCGACTCAAAAACAACAAAGCCGCAGGTGCTGACGGCCTGGCTGCTGAATTGTTTAAAACCGGCGGCGGTGAATTGATAAGGTGCATACATCCACTCATAAGCAAATTAATGCTAGCGGAAAGCATGCCCGACGGTTGGAATCTCAGTGTGCTTTGTCATATACTTAAGAAAGGAGACCCGACAATCTGCGCCAACTAGCTAGGTATCAGTCTTATTTCCATACAAGGTTCTTTCGAGCGTATTGTGTGAAAGATTGAAGCCGCATACCAAAACACTGATTGGACCTTATCAGTGTGGCTTTCGTCCTAGCAAGTCCACCATAGACCAGATTTTTACACTACGCCAAATCCTGGAAAAAACCCACGAAAACCAAATCGACACCCATCATCTCTTTGTTGATTACAAAGCTGCGTTCGATAGCCCGATTCGGGATTGCCTGTACGCAACAATGTCTGAGTTCGGTATACCTGCAAAGTTGATTAGGCTCTGCAAGATGACGTTGAGCAATACATGCAGCTCCGTCAAGGTAGGAAATGACCTCTCCGAAACCTTTAATACCGAACGAGGTTTCAGACAAGGCGACCCGCTATCATGCGATCTCTTCAATTTCATCATGGAGGGGATCCTACGAAAGGCAGGTGTACATCGAAATGGCACCATTTTCTACAAAGGTGTCCAGCTCCTTGCGTATGCTGACGATATCGATATTATCGGCAGAACCAAGAGAGATGTAACCGCTGCTTTCGCCGCTATCGAAAAGGAATCAGCCAAAGTGGGTTTGACGGTGAACGAGGGCAAAACAAAGTATATGCTGTCTGCAAATAGGGAAGTGCGGCGTCTAGGCTCCCATGTTACAGCAGGCAAATATAACTTTGAAGTTGTCAAGGAGTTTACTTACCTTGGCACCGCCGTAAACAGCAACAACAATGTCAGCCTGGAGATAAAGCGAAGAACAACAATTGCTAATAGGTGCTACTACGGGCTAAGTAAGCAATTAGGTTCCAGAGCCCTCTCTCGATCGACAAAACTAACACTCTACAAGACGCTCATCATACCTGTGCTTCTCTATGGCGCTGAAGCATGGGTGGTATCGCAAGCAGATGCAGCCGCTCTTGGGGTGTTCGAGAGGAAAGTTCTTCGCAAAATCTTTGGTCCTGTTCGAGTTGGCGACGACTATCGCATTCGAATGAACCACGAACTGTACGAGCTCTACGACGACATTGACATAGTCCAGCGTATAACAATTCAGCGACTACGTTGGCTGGGTCATGTCTTTCGTATGGATGAAGAAGCTCCAGCGAAAAAGGTGTTTGAGGCGAAAGCCGAGGGTCGACGACGAAGAGGAAGGCCATGCCTCCGATGGATTGACCAGGCCGAGGAAGCCCTTACCGCGCTTGGTGAAAGAGATTGGAGACGGCGCGCGCGAAGCAGAGACGTCTGGCGAGACCTGATGAAGTCGGCCGTAACCCGTCAACGGGTTGTCATGGCCACCTAAGTAAGTAAGTTATGTAACAACTACCGTTTATGTTTTGTTGACGGAACAAAACTATCTACATATTATTTGCATTAATTTCGTTGAACAAACCTCAAGTGCACCTGCTGGGCCTAACGAGGCCCATCCGTTAAACGTATGGAAATGTATGTAATCTATTAAACAAAACATGTTCAAACACGATCGGTCACACGCATGTGTTTGTATGTGGAAGCATTTATTATTCAAGAATCAGTCCAACTATCACACAGGGGTATTTCATCGATTTAGGCGGCCAAAATTATTTTTTTGGGCAAACAGTTTCTAACCTTGTCCGTTTTTCAATATTCTTAACCCTGTACGACCATTGGGTCATATTGACCTACCCCAATTTTTATTTTTTACATGTGTGTGGGCGGTTGACGGCCATTTTTTGTACACATTATAGTGTTGATATAACATACTCACATACCAAGTTTAATCTTTATAGCTCATATATAAACGTCTCTTTAGAGTTTTCACTATAGCGAGTTGTATGGAAGGTGGGTGTGTTCGTTTGCAGATGATGCTTATTTCTTATGCACACCTTAGATTTGATATATAATGCTCCCATAACAAGTTTTATTCCTGTAGCTCAAATGAAAGCCTCTTTATAGAGTTTTCAATATTTGGGTTGCATGGGAGATGGACAAGTCCATGGGTGGATCACGCCCATTTTTTGTAGTAGTCTACAATTTTATATAAAATGCATACAGATATACATACAGACATCAAATTTTATTTCTATTTCTAGCTTAAATAGAACTCTCTATGTAGTGATTTTTATTTTGTTGTGGTATGGGAGGTAGACGTGTCCGAGGGCGGATACCAAAAATATTCAATAATATAGATCCTTGGGTCCATGTTAATATGTGTACCTTATTCAAGGTTAGATCATAAAAAGAATTTATTTTACAACTTTTTTTTTATTTATTTCATTTTTAAGACATACCTAGCCCCCATCCCCCTTTAAAAATTCCTTCTTACTTAGGTGGCCATGACAATCGGAGGCACGGTCTTTCTCTTCGTCATCGATTTTCACACAAATTTTGTTTCGGATATGCTTTCAAATTTTTTTGAAGTCTTTGCATCACCATAAAGATCATTTTAGTCATCATGTTACCACAGAGTAACTGGAATATTGAAAGAAATTTCACTAGATTGCAGCTGTTCTAAACATCTGTATTCTGGTAAAAACTTCATTTATTGCTTACTGATTATGTTGGAATTTGATTGTCAAAAATTAATTTTGCAGTTATGGTCGTAAGCCAAGAGCCAGGAGCGAGGAACGCATAAGCATTTCCATTCATTGGTTTTTGTTGTTAATTTTGCAATCGCAAGTTCATACAAATAGGCTCTAACAAAATGTATTTATATTTATATGATGATTTCTACTTGTTACCGTCGAACAATTTTAAGTAACGTTTCATTGTCATAATTTTTTGAAAACAGTTGTTAGTAAAGAAATTAACGATCTACAGAGAAATTTTATTCTTGTTTTCAATGTTGATGTTGTTAAACTGAGATGCTTCTCTCTTTTTTTTCATTGAGACTCTAACATGTTACGTTGATTAAATTTAAAGAATTTATTTTAATTGAAATGTTTTTTTGGCACAAGCTCCACGTGCAGCATAAATAAGTCAAACACATTGTCAACCTATGTCTGCAAAAAATGGTACATGAAGTGGTACAATGTGTGATACACATTTTTCTCTTATTTTGGTTTGGTTGTTTATTGTAAGAAATACCAAAAATGTCAAGAGGGCACTAGAATTGTAAGTCATAAAATTTAATGTTGGCAACATAACAAGACTTTAAGTGTTATGAAAATGTATGGAAAATTTTAATTAAGAAACGACTTGAAGTACAAAGTTAACTAGCTGAAAAGTAAGAAGAACAAGCTACATTTATGCACATAAAACATGAATATGTCAAAACCTTGGTATAAAATTATGTGTATGTTTATGTTTTAAGATGGTCATGTTTGTGTACACTCAAAAGGTTTATGATAAATGCAAGCAAAAATAGATGCTATGCCGTTTTCTTTTAATTTTCATGCTGCTAAGAAACCTTAAGAGTACTTACTCTTAAGTTGGCCCAGTTTGGAGGAACCCAAGAAGGTAATGACTAATTTAAGCTATTAAGACATAATCTCTAGTAAAAGATTGGGATTCCAATCAAGTTGGGATTGTTATGTAGATTCATGTGTTTCTTGCCTTAGCTCAAGAAAAACTTGGTTTTCTCAAATAAGGATTGAAAAATTTTAATATTTACACTTCGTTAGATTGTGTATGACGCCCATTTTTCTAACACATCTAAGTTTTGACATAGAATACACAAATAACAAATTTCAGTTTTTTATCTTTAATATTAGTTTCTTTATAGAGTTTTAAATTTTGGTGTGGTATGAGAGGTAGGCGTGGTTTAAAACTAAGGTCGAACTTGATCTTAGTTTTTTTTTAAAAAAAGCTTAAATATCGAATTTCATTACGATAGCTTGAAAATTACGGCTGTAATCGTGTCTAGCCGGCCAGACATACAGATAGACGGACATGGCAAAATCAACTCAGTTGGTAATGCTGATCAAGAATATATATACTTTTCTATACCTACCACGCCTCCTTTTGGGTGCTACACACGTTGTGACAAAATTAATATACCCCTTACGCAGTACGCGTGGGGGTATAAAAAGATTAATGTTGAGAGATAATACTAGGTATGGGAGTATGTTATACAAAAACTAAAGTGTGTTTTAAAATTGGGACGCCTACCAATTATACAACCCACTATAGTAAAGATTCTCATCTAGACTCTAAACTAGACCTCCAAGACCTTAAAATTGGAATGCACGTAGGGTGTGGGTTTCCCAACATTTTAACCGCCCATAGAAAAATTCAGCCTTGAATATGGTCCCCCATTATGTTGACGACCACCGCAAACGAAAACCGGACAATGATTTGCAGATATACAGCTGGAACGTACGGACCCTTTATAGGAAAGGTGCCCCTGTCAAATTGAAGGAAGTCATCGTAAAACTAAAGGCTAACATCACAGCGATCCAGGAGATGCGATGGAAGGGACAAGACATGCTCTAACAGAGCAGACTGTCTGCTAGTACAGCTGCCATGCTGAGAAGCGTAAATTTGGATGCGGATTTGTTGTAAGGCGGAAACTACGCCAAAGTATTATTCGGCTCACACCTAGGATCATAAGAAGCTCGGTCAAAGTCATTTCAAGGTCTGAAATGGCCCATTGTTTTGTTTTTTTTCACACCTATGAACGAAAGGCTACCCGCAATCTGCATCAAATTTCAAAATTCTTCAGCGTTAACCTAATTTGCAAGCACGCTCCGACGAAGGTAAAAGTCGATGCTGTCCTTGAAGACACTTTCTACGTGAACCTATAAGACGTAGATCAAAGCCCGGCCTACGACGTGAAAATAGTTCTCGGCGATATCAACGCGAAGGCCGGAAAATAAGGCATCTTTGGCTCCACTGGTCGGTCAGTTCAGTCTCCACGAGACGACTTCTAACAACGGTCTAAGACTGATCGACTTCGCCGCTGCGCAAAACATAGTAGTTAGCAGCAACAGATTCCAACACCTCGATATTCGTAAGGCATCCTGGCTGTTCTCGGATCAAAAAAACACGAAACACGGATGTGCGCACATTTCAGGGAGTCAATATTAACTCCGATCAATATCTTGTTGCAACCAAGATCCACATGTGATTGTGCAATGCGAAGAATATACGCACTGGTGTGATAGCTAGATGTCGATAAGCTGCAATCACAATGGACTGAACCAACCTTACTCTTACCTTGATGACGCTGGCGGACCTTGGGCGCATATATCCCACTCCATGCACACTGCTGCGGAGGAAGTCATTGGTTTTCGACTCCCGCAACCTCGTAACCAATGGTATGACCAGGAGTATCGCGTCGCGACAGCAATAAAATACGCCGCTTATAAAAATATGCTACAGTCAGCTACAACGCGAGCCATACGCGAACACTATCGCGAAAAGTGGAAGGAGGAAGAGATGCCTTTTCAGACGCAAAAAAAGCGAGAGCTTGAAAAAATTTAGGTGTACCAGGGCCAGAAGAGATGGAAATATCAGTCTTATTTCCATCGCATACAAAGTTCTTTCGAGCGTATTGTGTTAAAGATTGAAGTTTCATACCAAAACACTGATTGGACCTATTCAGTGTACCTTTCGTTTTGACAAGTCCACCGTAGACCAGATTTTTACAATACGCCAAATCCTGAAAAAATTCGACCTGGCTACGTCGATAGCCCGATTCGGGATTGCTTATACGCAATGAGTGAGTTTGGCATACCTGCAGAGCTGATAAGACTCTGCAGAATGACGTTGAACAATACATATAGCTCCGAGAAGGTAGGAAATTACCGCTACGAAACCTTTAATACTGAACGAGGTTTCAGACAAGGCAATCGCTTCATACGATCTCTTCAATTTCATCATGTAATGGTTTATATGAAAGGCAGGTTTCATCACATATTTCACGGCTTGTAATTTGCACTAGGTTTGCTTTTTGAGCAATATTCCGTTAGAAATCCTCATTGCCTGCTATTTTTTACACACAATATATATTATTTTTACACACAAATTTTGTTTCGGATATGTTTTTAAATGAACATGGTTGACAATTCTGAAAAAATTTTATGTGTTTTGTGATCTGATGACATACAACACTTTGATATTTCTGTTTATATTCGTCATTACTCGGTACACATCGTCTTCAAGACTGGCCTATTTAAAATACACTCTCTGTATCACCATTAAGACTATTTTAGCCTTCATCTTACCACAGCGTCGTTCGAACATTAAAAGAGATTTCCCCAGATAACGGCTCCTTTAGAACATTGGTTTTCTAGGAAAAAAAATTGTTCCATTACTTACTTATAATGTTGGAGTTTTATTTTCAAAAATTAATTTGCAGTATTGCTCTTGATTAAGGTGTACCATTTTTTACAACCAAGCTGGTTGAAAGGAAAGTCGAGAGCTGATGAGCTTTTTTGCAGTAGAAAGATATGTGCATTTTTAATTGATTTATAACAAAAAGTCGATTTTGGATTTTGGTAAATTTTGAGTTGTAACTGTTTTGTATTTAGTGTGCGCTATATTTATATATTAAAGGCGGTTTAGGGTATTCCATAGTCGGGCTAGAACGACTTGTGAGTTTCCTTACTTGTTTTTCAAGAATTTCTTATTCATTACTCATCGACATTTAGTTATCGAATTGTTATCGATTAGAAAGTCATAACTAATGTAGCCTTAAAATGTTGGAGCACCACTAGAATATTGTTTATCATGCAGCAGCTGCTGCCACTGCATTTAAGCGCCCACAATTTTTCCCGCAAAGCGCCATCAATCAATGCTTTAGCAAAACTGGCGGCGACTGGCAACGCCACTGCCGTTTATTTAGCCGTATCAATACAAGAACAACAATTTCCACAGCCGTTACCAATCAGGCTATTTTTTTTTTTTTGTTTTGTTTTTAGTATTTGCAGCGGCTTAAAATTTTACGCCAGCGTCATATTTCATTGCTAAAACGGAGGCAGTCCTTTTGTTTTATTTTCTATTTGCATGCCGTCATATACATAGGTATCTCTCGACACATACCTACATATACTTATTTTCATTTTGTTGAGTCAACCATTCTTCGTCTTGTTGTTTTTCAATTTTTCTAATCTTTTGTGCAAAGTTAGTTTTGATTATTCTGTGTAAATTTGTAACCATTTCTCTTCAACGCTTTTGTTAGTTTGAAGTTTTCTACCATTGTTTGTGTTTATTTGTGCTTCGTATTGTGGGCGTATGTATGTATGTATGTATGTATGTGAATGGACTTTGATGGATTTTATAAATTGCACCAGTCGTTTGTTCATATTTTATTGTTTGGCGCGAGCAATGGTAAAGTTGTGTGCAGCATTCAAAACACAAAATATAAATAAAAATGTTCAAGAACAAAGATTAGTTGTTTAACCCATTTTAGGGAATTAGTGCGAAAATGAACCAAACGCTTAAAAGAAATCTACAATTAGCTAAACAGAAATAAAGCTTCACTACAATATAATTTGATTTGTTAAAGGACATATTGTACCTAATTGCAAGCAATATTAATGTCCCAGCTAAATTTTTAATACAAACTTGCATGCGTTCTTAGGTACACTGCTTCCAGAAGGCATTCTAAAAATCCAAAATCCTCAGCCTTATCGAAAAGTGCTTTCAGGAGACATTTTCATAAACTTCTAAAAGACTATTTGAATACACTCAGAAAAATATCAACTGTAATATTAACAGTCGGCCACTGTTATTTCAAAACACTGTTCGATTAAATACTTTGCGTTTAAGTAAACTATTTTCTTTATTGAATGAACGTTTCAAAGTATTTTTGTGCTGTTAAATTCATCTGTTGAAATATTTTTGTGTTTTTGTTGAATTGTCTTTTTTTCCTAAGCAACACTTTTTAGATGTGTTTTGCTATATTCTTATTATCGTTGCCTACAGCTCAGTGGAAGTGCACTAGACTGTCATGCGGGGGGACGTGGGTTCGAACCCTAGCTGTGTAAGTATTAAAAACTATAATTTAATGATTGAAATAATAATAATTCTGTTTCCTTTAATAGTTTGGTCAAAAATAACCTTCAAAATAAAATGATTACAATCAAAAAAATAAAATTGCAAATTTCATTTTTTATTAAAAAAAAAATTATTTTAAATAAAAAAAAAATTTTTTGTTGTCCTTGCCGGATTTGAACCGTGGACACTCCAGTACTAGACGCACACGTTAGCACACTCGGCCATACGTGAACTTTCAAACCAGTGATCAAATTTCAATAAATAAGTTTTTATACGGGTTTCGTGTTCCATAGACCAACAGTCAACCGACAGTTGATTTGAAAGTTTCATTTGTTGGATGGTATTTAACAGTGAAATCTGTTATTTCAACCCATGATTTGTTTGATAAAACAACATTTTTTCCCTGAGTGTAGCTTCCAAGAATGCTTCCATGACATGGCTTGTCCAAGGCAATGGTTTAATATTTTCTAAGAAGCATTTTGTCTTTTGTCATCTGAATCATGGAATGCCTTCTTAAAGTTTTCCTGGAAAATACCTAGTAGAATCTCTTCATTGAAGGCCACAAAGAAAACTTCCATTGAAAAAATCTTAGAAGAACTTCAAGAGAAGACTAAGAAAAGTATTAAAGTAGAGTATGAAAATAGAAGGAATGAAACTCACGACTTTCCCTTCCATTTTACCGTCTTTGGAAGCACTTTTTTGTTGCTGAGATGATATGTCAGAACTAGCTTTATATATTTTTAAGTTTGTATTTTTTACAAAATCCTGACCTCAGTGCAAAAACGGTAAATGTATTATGTTCAGTTTATAACAAAACAATTGAAATTTGCTTTTATCTATTTAGATCCAATCCCTAGTAGCACAAACAGTATTTAAAGGTTCTTTTACAGACCTTTAAAAGATAATTACAAAAACATGGAATTGTATTTATATGTTCTTTATAGGAGCTTATAAGGCCAATTTGGCGTATGGGTTATAAAGACATGTTCCCCTCCATTACTTTCAAGACAAATGTCTTGTGTAGAGGTATTTCAAAAATAAATATAAAAAACTAATTTTGTAATTTTTTTTCTTTTATATGTTACAATTTATTTTAAATATGATTGTTATTATAAAGCCATTATTATTATCCTTTTAAAATGTTATTTGTACTTACCTATTATATCCGGATTCGAACCAACGTCGTAACGCTCCATAGTCATGCACGCTATCCACTAGGCTATATGTGACATGTACAACCCTACGTCGAAGACGAATCATATTTTTCTTTGGTTTGACTTGATAAAGTCTTTAAATATAGCGTTATAAAGTAATAAAATGAAGAAGAGTATGCCGTCGTTCAAAAAATCATTTGCAGTCAATCTCGAGAAAAAGATGAAATTGTTGAGAGGAAAAATATTGTCGTCAATAAAACTCAATCGTTTGAACAATATTGACATTATTGCTGCACTCGATAATGTAGTGCCTGCTTCACCCAAATTTGTGATGAAACCAAATGACCATGGAGTGACCCTAAACAATAACTCCGGCAACATGAATTATTCTGACCACTATTTTAATGTTGACAGTGAAGATTTAGATTATGATGATGATTTATGGAAAACCCTGAATTTTCAGTCAGTGATCTTTTAAGAGAAAATATCAGAAATTGGGCCTTACAAATCGTATCAGCCATTTGGCATTGAATCATTTATTGAAGATAATTGATGCGTGTTTTGGTGAAAACAGCAGCGTTCAAAAAATCTGCTACAAATCCTTGTTATCCTTGGATAACAATATATCAATAATTCTCAATAAACTTATTGACCTTTTTATCGCTTTTGACTTCTGCCATGATAGCACTCCATAATTCTCCCAAATAGCTCAAATTGTGCTCGAATTTTACTGCACATATTTATAAAATATATCTTACCTTTTCGTTTTCCTTACTGCCCGTATGCTTATTAACCACATCTCCTGATGACACGTTCACTTTGAATGAAAGCGCAGGATACATGCACGCAAAGAAAAAAAACGTTTATCGCCAGTTTGCTGCAAACGAACTTCGTTTATCGTGCTTAAAATTATTTTTTTGGGAACGTTTGAACAGTTGTCATAATAATAGTCAGCTGCGGGAAACGCGTTATTTAGTAGCAAGAAATAATTTTGGTTGGCAATTACCTAAGTTTTTTTTAAGTTGCGGTAACCGAACAATTTGTTTTGTTCAACTCAAAACTTCATTTGTAGAAAAAATATCCATTTCTTATGACACACACATTTCTAATCTAAAAAATTCATTCATCAAAAAATTATAAAAAAACATTATTTTCAAAAAAAAAAATATTTAGTGTTTTTGTTGGGAATTGAACCCAGTTCATTCGAGTTCCTAGACTCGAACGCCAGCATACTCGGCTAAACTTGAACTTCCAAAAAAATGATAAAGTTTCATTAAGTTCGATGTTTTTTCGTTTCAAGCAAGAATATTTTTCAGTTGATGTGCCGAATCGCAATCTTTATAATAATTTTATTATGCACAGTAAAAAGACACTAAAGAGACATGTCGCCATCTCTTTATAACCACTACAATCTGAGCTTTAAAAATGCATATTAAAGACATTTCTACGTCTCTCTTTATAATGATTTTGTATATGCTCTAGCAAGACATTATAAATTCAATATTTCGCTATAAAAGCCTAGATCCTTTTTATTTTTCTACCAGAGCTCATATAAAGACATTGTTGTTTTATAAGCTGGATTCTGAACTTATAACTTCCCCTTGTGTAACTAGGGATGTTCTTGTATATTCACGACAAGTATTCTCAATTATTTTCCCTGCTATTAGGATACGAAAATAGAAAAAAAAATAGTGTTACACTGAGAAAAAAACATACTTTGAAATTAAACAAAAAATTTTTAAATTGAAATTTAACATCTTTACGCTTCTTTAAAACAAAATATAAAACAAGTGTGTTTAATTTTCAACTATATTAAACAAAACTATTACTCAACGATGAAGTCCTTTATTTTCTTAATTTTCTCTTACTATTTCTTTGAAATAATAAATAAAATAGCTCCATTGAAATAGTGTGACAAATATCAGCCATAGAAATAAAATAAAAACTAATTAATTTTATCAATTGTTTAAAATATTTAAAATGCAAACTTCATCCAATGGAGTTAAAATTTGGTATTCGGAGAGTCGCGGAGTGTAGCTGTTTATGAATCTGATGCCAACGGAATCAAGTCGGAAAAGCTAAAAAAAATGGCATCGGAAAATTATGCCTCAAAATATTTGTTTTAAATTTTAAAAGTTTTGTTTCAAATTTGTTTTTAAAAATATTGTTTTAAGAACAAAAAATTTTGTTTTGAATGTAATTTTCCAAAACAGTTTTGTTTAAATTAAATAAATTTTTTAAGCTCTATTTAAAAAACAAATTGGTTTGATATGAACACAATTTTATTTAATTTAAACACTATGGTAAGACGGGGTACATTTGACACTGGAGCACATTTGACTTCGCCTTCTGTAGTGTGAACATAATCTTTTATCCAAAATGAAACAATTAGGGTATTCACTTCACTGCTGAAATTTCCAAAATCGAAAATTGACGAAAATTTCAGTGCAATTGTTGTTGCTTTGGTTTTCCGAAGTTTGCTTAAATTTAATCATCTATTGAGTTGATGAAAATTAATCGTCGTAAATTTGCAAAGAAAAGATCTGTTCAGTAGTCGTTAGTAGACCTGTTCGATTGATATGAGCCATTGTGAACATGCAAAATATGATAAGAAGAAGAACCTTTTGTCTGTTCTCATATAAATTCGTCAAATTGAGCATCATATTTAGTTTATTATGCAATAATTAAATTATTAATTTAGAACAATTAAGACGGCAAACAATATTTTTTTTAAAAAAAAGGTAGACACGATCAATTGTTTTGTTGGCGTTCGATAAAAGCTAGCAATGGCGACTTTCATGCTGACAGAAGCATAAACAAAATTTAAAATGGTCGCTCACTTCAACTCGTCGGAAATTTGCGATTTCGGAAATTTCAGCGTTGAAGTGAATACCCTAAATGTGAAAAGTTCCTCATTTAACTTAACGAAACGTCAAAAAATTTCAGAACTATATTCCAACTCGTAATAAAGTTGCACGTCATTTTCTATTTTTGCGATCGTTGTTGTAATTTCACGTAGATGTAAGCTCTCTCTTAGGGAAGGACATAACATTCGTGGCAAAGAAAACAGACCTTTTTTAAAAAATTCATAACTCAGTCAAAAACAACAATTTTTCCAAAAATTTTACTATTATTTTTTATTATTGTAGAGAATTGAACAAATTACATAAAACAAATTATAACTAGTAGGTATATCTTCGACTTGGCCGAAGTTAAAATACCTCCACGGCCGATTCTTAAAGAATCTTAAATTGGAGAGCTTTTTGTATGAGATTTTAGAAGATTTTGTTATTTTTATGTGTCTAAAATACAAACATATCAAATTGCTTTCCAGCAGCATACACGCAGAGAAAAAAAACGTTTATCGTCAGTTTGCTGCAAACGAACTTAGTTTGTCGTGTTTCAAATCATTTTTTGTAAACGTTTGAACAGTTGGCATAATAATGGTTAGTTGCGGGAAACACGTTATTTAGTTGCAAGAAATTAATTATTTTTGTCATAAGCGGCAGTGATTTTTAAATTGCAGCAACCGAAAAATTTGTTTTTTCCAACTGAAAATTTCGTTTGCAGGAAAAAAGTAATTTTTTACAAGCGAATAGTTCTCAACTGACAAAAAAGTTGCTTGATTTCGTTGATGAAAAGTGTTTAATATTTGCCATCAACGAAAAGGAAGTATTTTAAGATTGTGAACAAACAGACACACAACTGTGAAGCACATGCGCAGTCACACAACTGCTAGACAGCTCGCTTTCGTTGATGACAAATGTTAAATATTTGCCATAAACGAAAAAACAAGAATGTGTTACAGCTTAAGTAAATAAAAAATTCATTCTAGACAATATCTCACAATAGCTCAATGGAAGCATGCTAGACTGGCACGCGGGAGACGTGGGTTCGATTCTTGGCTGTGTAAGTATCAAAAATTTTAATTTAATTATTGAAATTCTAATTCTGTTTCATTAACTGCTTGGTCAAAAGGAACCGTCAAAATAAGTTTTACTTAAAAAAACATTGATTAAAAAAAAAAATATTTGGTGTTCCTGTTGGGGATTGAACCCAGGTCCATCGAGTTCCTAGACTCGACCGCCAGCACACTCGGCTAAACTTGAGCTTCTAAAACAATGATAACATTTCATTAAGTTCGATGTTTTTTCGTTGCAAGCAAGAATATTTTTAAGTTGATGACAACTGAATATTCGTTTGCGGTAAACGAAAAATTTCTTCGCGTGTATATATTTAGGCTCAAACAAGTTATGCGTAAGCATACAAAAGTTTCAGAGAGAAGTTAACGAAAAGTATATAAAAGTTCAAAAACACAAACATTGAACATTGTTCGAGTTTTCGAACAGTAAGTTTTGCTGTTTTCAACACAATTTTTTTCTATGACGAAGTATACGCAATGCAAAATGCAATGATGCAGTGTTATAGGAAATTTTTTTGGCTTTCAGAAAATTATTACATTACCCACCCCCTCCCCTCCATGGGTGCTACGGGGGCGTGTCGAAAAAAACCTTACATATAGACCAATTTTCTAAAAGGAAAATAAGACATATTAAAAACAAATATTTTTTCGAAAGTATATTATTTGTGAAGGAAAAGGTACAAAAAAGTGTTTTGATAAAGTAACAGATGCATACAGTACAAACAAAAAGTCTGGGAGCGTTGAAAGTTAGCTGTTCGAAAACTCGAACAATGGCCATAGCGCTCAACTCAACATCACAAGTTATGAGACTGCATTTTTTTTAGAGGCAAATGATGCAAAATTTGATGTAGCCAACAATATTGTCTATTGTCGATGGCAGAACAAACATGAGGTAACGTTGCTGTCAAATTTCATTGGAGTTTACCCGACTGTAATGACTACACGCAGGCAGAGACAACAAGAAGGGCAGCTTAGCCAAGTCATTACTGAGCAGCCACAATTAATCCGACACTACAATATTTTTATGGGTGACGTAGATCTCCACGCTTACGCTGTTTCCAACTACTACCGCGTTTTTATATACTCAAAGAAGTGGTTTTGGCCACATTGGCTAGGTTTTCTTGAATCTTCTGTTGTCAATGCGTGGAAAATACAAGTCTATGTAGACAAGCAACTTGGACGGCCACCCATTTCACAGCTTGTATTTCGTATACAATTGGGAACGAATTTGCTACTAACGTCTGATGAGTTTGAAGGCGAAGACGTTTCAAGTCCGTCTCGCGTAGAAAACACAACTGCGGAAA
The DNA here is from genome assembly GCA_958299015.1 of Tetanocera ferruginea. Taxonomy (NCBI): domain Eukaryota; kingdom Metazoa; phylum Arthropoda; class Insecta; order Diptera; family Sciomyzidae; genus Tetanocera; species Tetanocera ferruginea. Next base: position 128,908,572 of record OY282640.1, read on the forward strand.
AACTTTTGAACCACAACGGCCATGTCCTCGAGCCTCCGGACATCATGAAGCGGTTACGCAACCTCAAAACAAGGCCAGAAGGTGTAAAGTTTGCCACAAGCCTACATTAAGAATGTGCAATAAGTGTCAAGTGCACTTGCACCTTAAGACGTGCTTTGCCACCCACCACAAATGGTAATGTGAAGCTTAAAATTATCCAATACAATAAGATAAACTGAATACAGTTAAAAATACATGTGTAAAATATGCTATATATGCCGGTAAAAATAAAGAAATTTTGTTCCAGTCAATTTTTGGCTTCTTTTTAGTCATTATTTCTAATATTTATCCACTTTGTGTGTAAAAGCTAATATTCAAGAAATGGCCATTGTTCAACTTTTCGAACAGCTGATATCCGCGAAACTATAGGCGATAGCGAAATTTTGACGACGGATTTGAGTTTAAGGGGCCCTAATTACCTTGAAAAGTAATTTTTAATAAGAAATTCGAAAATTTTTGCAGCTCGGCACAAAATGGGTTAAAACGAAGTAAGCATGAAAAAAAATTTCAATATAAATCGATTTGAATGAAACGACAAATAAAAAATAATTTGTTTTTGTCGAAAAAGATTGCCAACTAAAATTATAAAAAAATATTTTTTTTAAGTTGGTAAATTCATTCATGCTTTATGATTGAATATAGCGGTCAATTTCAATACAAACCTTGCTTAACCCTCACTTTGGCACCAATCTTTTACTACGTAATTTGGCACATATTTACATTTGTAAATATTTTTTTTTGTCATCATTACAGATAAACAGAACCTAAAAATTTACATGATTTTTTTGGTGGAATATATGTATTAACATCTTCTAAGTCCAATTCCGGAAAAATTTACACACCGCTCTCAAGTGGTTTAGAAGTTATAGGGTTCGGAAGTTGGGAAAATGGGCCTGGAAAAGTCGTATTTTTTTTCAAACAATATCTAGCTTTATGGGTATCAAAAGAAAGGTTTTTCTATAACCATTTCAAAGAATTATTAACCATTGAAATCCATGCATTATTTCCTACGATATAGCGTTGTACATATTATGCACACTTTACGGTCCAGCTCTTTACTAAATAACCAAAATTTAAATATGAAGATCAAATTGAAAAAAAATTTATAGTGCCAATGAATAAACAAAAACCAATTTCAACAAAAAATGAACTTTTTTCATTGAATTAGTTCTTCCAGCTACAATATCAAAACATGACATATTGTTGTGCCAGCGAACCAAAAATTTCTGTTCATTAATATTTTCCCAATATAAGCTATCAAATACGAAATATGTATACATAAAAAAATGTGAGGAGTTTTTCCTTATTAATTCAAATTTTTCAATTTCAAATAATTATTAATTCAAAAAATGCGTTAGAACACCATAAAAGCCTTTCAAATACAAAATATTTACATATGTAAATATGTACCAAACTACGTTATCAAAATGAAAAATTTCCAAAAAGTATCAGAAATTTCTAAAATTCAAAACAACTTTTGAATTTTCAGAAAGAAAACCAAAAAATAGCCAGAGTCCAAGCCATATTCAAATCGCATAAAAAAGAAAGGAGTTATGGCAAATTTAAAATTGGGATATTTACATATGTAAATAGTGCCACAGTGAGGGTTAATAAATAAATCCTGTCTGGAACATAAATTTTTTACTAATTTTTAATAAAATTTCTATACATAAGTGTTTGAAATCAAAATTTAAATTATTTATTAAACAGGTTTCAACCCTTTTCTGCTTAGCAATATACGGCGTCGAGCGCTCACACTCGAGTTTTGAAAAGTAAACGAAAATTGAGAAACTGAACGAAAAATTGCTTACGCACAACTTGGGCGACGCAATATATTGCTGAGCAAGAATGTAACTTGGTTGAGCCTTAAGCCTTTTTATAAAGTTTTAAATTTTGGGGTTGTATGGGAGGTGGGCGTGTTAGTATGTGTATGATGCCCATTTTCTCAACACACCTCAGTTTTGACATAGAATACACAAATACCGAGTTTCAGTTTTGTAACTTTAATATAAGCCTCTTTATAGAGTTTTCAATTTTGGGTTGTATGGGAGGTGGGCGTGTAAGTGGGTGAATGACGCCCATTTTTCAAACACACCTCAGTTTTGACATAGAATACTCAAATACTGAGTTCCAGTTTTGTAGCTTTAATATTAGCCTCTTTATAGAGTTTTCAATTTTGGGTTGTATGGGAAGTAGGCGTGGTTTTCATCCGATTCAGCCCATTCTCGAACTTGATCTTAGTTTTTTAGAAAAAAGCTTAAATATCGAATTTCAGTATGATAGCTTCAAGACTACGGCTGCAATCGTGTCCACAGACAGACAGACAGACAGACGGACAGGCGGACAGACAGACGGACATGGCTAAATCAACTCAGGTGGTGATGCTGATCAAGAATATATATACTTTTCTTTACCTACCACGCCTCCTTTTGGGCGTTACACACGTCGCACATTGGGAAAAACATAGCAATAACGCTCGCATCGTCTCTTTTCAACGCTAGCATCTATATTATTAATGCTAGGAACTTGAATTCTTGGTATTTCATAAAGAATCTTTCACGAAATAGAGTGATGTAATCTATTTTGGTTTTTCTTCACCAGCGGCTGATACCCTACAGCCAGAAGTTATGACTTTTAAGGAACTGCGCTGTGTGAAGTCAAAGAAATATATTAAAATTCCGGCAATGAATTTGGATAGCTGGTTTAAAATAAAAACACCCATGTTCCAGCGTTTATTAAGCTGAGGCATTAAAACCCTTTTAAATGCATTATTTGTGAAACATAGGGGAAGAATGGCATGAAAGAGCCAGTTTTAAAAAAGTTACAAAATATATAAAAAATAATTAATAAAATTATAATTCTTGTATCAAAAGTATTTTCTCATTCATTTATGAACGTAATACCATGAAATATTTTCCAAAATCAACAATATTCTTGAACCTGTAGCCATTTATAAAAAACATGAAATTCGGCTCTTTCATAACACATGGGCATTGAAAGATCCAACCAAAGTTTTGAAAGAGCCATCTTCTTATTACAAGACTTAACTCGAAAAATAACGAATATTTTATTAAAATTATTAATTGTTATTATAAAAAGTATTGTTTTTACAAAAACAAATTAAGTAAATAAAAAAATTCAAAACAAAAAACAAAAAATAGTTAAAAAACTTAAAAATATTTTTAGCAAAAAAATTAAATCGCTTTGAAGAAAATCTATAATAATAAGACCTATTCCAAAAACAAAATAAGAGGTTTAAAACACTTAAAAACATTTTTGACAAAAATAATTTAAACTTCCTTTACTCTTCTTCATACCACCGCAACCCAGCTCTTTCAAAACATATTGTCCAAAGAAACATAACCTCAAAAATTAGTATGAAATCAAGATTTTTCCGGCAAAATAAATATGTTATTGGTAGGCCTAATATATCCATAAAATTATAGTACTAGGTCGTAGCAATCGCTTAGCAAGTACCTAAGCTGGCCACATAAATAGGTACGTTGAAGATACAAATTAGTTGGGTCGCTCGCTTTAAAAAATTTTTTCTTAAATCTGTAAAAAAAGAGATATTATATCTTTCGATTATCTTAAACGAAAGAATTAAAATTTTTTAATTTATTCTAGTTTTCTTCCATTTTTATGTTCCAAAGTCACGTGTGAGGGCATTAATATATATAAAACAAACATTACTATATATAAAACTCTAAAACGGCAAACAGTTTTGTTCAAGATTTTGTAAAAATATCTCAAACGGTATGAGATGAAGGTGAACGATAAAGTGAAATTTGTGTCAGAAAAAGAGATTGCGAAAAAACGTGCCATTTAGCCATCGTAATTCTTTGTAAGTGAAAAGTTTATTTTGTTTTTAAAATAACAAAAAAAAAAAAACTAAAAATCCACTTTTTGAGATAAAACCAAATTAAAGTTTTTCAGAAAGTTGGCAACTCTAGCATAAAAATTCCATAAATATTTAATTAGAAATCGCTTTTCTATAGTTTTCTAATGATAGGAATGTTATCATTTACAAAAGTAAGGCAACATAAGATGGAGATATGATTTATTAGAAATGACTTAATTTTTAAGATTGTTGCGTTTATAAAAAAATTGGTATCTCCATATTATTTTACAAAATTATTGCGATAAAAAAACAAATAACTGATATTCTTAACCTACTATGAGCATGTGATAAATTTTTGGAAAAAATTTGCCATATATTTTTTTGGTGCAATGAATATGATAATTCAAAACGATAATAATAATATTTAACAATTTCATAATTTCTCGTTTTCACATAAGTTGACAGACTAACACTTCTATAATTTTTTTCTTACTAAATCTAAAAAATAATTATTTAATTTATTTACTTTTGAACACCGAAAGCTTTAGAAATATGCTTAAAATAAATATTTAAGTGAACACTCAAATCCAAAGATGTTGTCTAAAAACAATTAAAGGCAATAAAAATCCAATTGAATTATTTCGGTTTTTTCACACAATAAAAAAAAACAGCGAACATTCGTTTTTAATTACTTATTCAAAATGAGCGTTTGAATTAAAAATTCACGAACTTTGTTCACGACCGGCACTTAATTATCTGAATGTTTCTTGCAGATTGATTTCCTTACTTTTCTTTCTTATTTCTTATTGTTTTCATTTCTCCACGGTAACGCAAAAACGAAAACATGTAGAACAGCAACAACGCAAACCGAACCGATGACGCACGCACAACAAAAAAAAAAAATCACTGACGCTGCTAGTAATTTTTTTCTGAACGGACATTCTATTTAAACCTTAATTTTTAATGAACGGTTGAAACGAACGTTCGTTGATTTTTGAAGTTGTGTGTAAAATTTCTTGAGAAAATACGCAACAGACAAATTTTCCGTGATAAAAAAATGCTTTTATATTTGCACAACGAAATCAACAGATTTTTTCTGTTTCATTGAGGCAGAAAAAGAAATTATCAAAACTATTTCGTTTTTTAAATAACGTTAAAAATTTATCAAATCAAATTTCGTTTCGTTGAAAAGTAAAAATTATCTATTATTTTCTCCTATGCCAAAGCTGGTATGACACTAGCTTTTTTCGAATTTTTAAGATCTTTAAAAAAGCAGCGGGTAATAGGGAAGAATATCCTTTTTAACAAAGGATAATTATAGCAGTCTGTTGAATTTAGCATTTTAGTGTTATTTTGAATTTTGTCAAAAATTATGAATTCTTTACATAAAATTGGAAAAATTTGTTAAAATATTAAAAGTCGAACTTTTTTGCAGTTCTTGTGTTAATTTGTGTTTATTTGGTTTTGTACATTCATTATAAATAAACAATAAAAAAAGGATATTGTGAAATGTCAGAATTTAATGTGCCTCTGTCAGATTTTAAGCTAAGAGCGGTTGAAAGAGTAAATATTTTTAAATATTTTAAAACAGTTTTCAGCCATTGAAAATGACTGTTCTGCATTTTTTTGGACTTGCAGCGTACTGCTCACACCAACTAAAAATTATATAGCTTCGTTTGGTGTGTTGCTCTTTTTGTATTTTTAAGATATTAAAAATGCGAAAAAGCAAATGCCATACCACCTTAAACAAAAATTTCTGCGGATCCAAACAAAACGAAATTTTTTGTAGAAATTAACATTGTTTTCAACGGTTGATTGGGACAAACACGAAAAAATTTGATATCGTTTTCTCCGAAACGAAATAAATATTTTGGTTATCGTTAAAATTAACGATAACGTGCATGCCTGCGTTAGATTGCAAACGAAATAAATCTGCTTTTAAATAACTTTAAGATTAATTTAAGAAATTTATTATTAAATATATTTAATGGATTGCTGATGATAATAGTAAATTTATTTTCAAATACTCTGCGACAATTACGCGCTCATTGTTCCTTGCCCACTTAAAATTGTTTAATGTTTTGTAGTTGTAACAGTAAAGAACAAAACTGGATTAACATGTGCAAGATTGCTTAGCAGCAAATTATAAGCAGCGCTGAGCTGCAATTTATGGAATTACAAATGTCTGTCAAACAAAAACAAATGTTGTTTATGAAAGAAAATAAGCCTAAAATAAGAATTAAAACTGCAAATTTATTTTATTTAACAGGGTTCTCCTACATATGCAAATATAAACAGATTTCATGTTTTGTGTTTTATTTTCTAACTATTTTCTTTCATAAATAAAATTCGTACTCTTATTTTTTTTTACTATTTTACGATAAATAGCTGTTGCAGCGAAAAACATTCGCCGCAAGATTTTTGCTGTCGTTTCATGTCGTTCGGTTTTTTCATTGACTGATACATACATACACAAGCATGTTAGAAGAAAACTATTTCAGCGAATAACAACAACAAAACTCACGGAAATATTATTTTCAATTAACTTTTAAACTAAATGGAATTTGAAAAACTTCCTAAGAAAACAACCTTCGTTAGAAAGCGTAGAACAGTACAGTAAAAGAAATTTTAAGATCGGTCAATCCGTTCGAGAGTTTAAGGTCTCTAAACAGCTTCAAACAACCTGTTCCATGGGAGCTTCGCTCGCTTCGCTCGCTCGCTCCAATAATAAAATTACTGTTAGTTTTAAAGGTGAAGACGTCACAAAACAAATAAAATGTTCTGAAAAACTTACTTAATGATGAAGAAATCCAAAATACGATATACCATCGTCGTTTATTATCAGTGAACTGTCACATGTTCGAGGGTGCCATATGGCGAGTATTGCTTCTTAAAAATTATAATTTAAGAAGCATTCGTATGAAAACTACCGCGTAAATCAAGATGGCTCTTTCAAAACTTGGCTCTTTCATGCCACTCTTCCCCTATTTTGTGATATTATTGCATACGGAAAAGTTTTTTTATATTGAAAATAGTTTGATTCCTATTTCTTTTATTGCTTGCAATGGTTATAAGAAGACTATATTTTGGTAGTTAAGTGGTCTTCGAGGCCATTTATTGAAATAATTTAATGTTTAAAGTATAAAAATTCAACTCGAATGAACTTAACTTATATAAAGTATGTGAGTCAATTGTGATACGTTTTGATGCATATTTTGTTGACATAATAGGTTTATTAATTCAGATCAGAAAAAAAACTTATAACAACAAAATATGAGTAATAAAATAAATAAAAATATTAATAAACTCGCAGGGTTTTAGTTACATGAAACATGGTATCTTTATTCAAATTTCAGTATTTGAATTTTTTTTGGCAATTTTATAAACCCAGTTTTATTTCAACATATTTTTTACTTCTAAAGGTAATTCCTTGACCTGATTTTGTTTTTTGTTGGAAGCGCGTAGCCAAGTAATTCTTGGATCAGACATTACCATGAATTTATGGAAAATGTCGTTTAGATTTTCCATGCGCAAGTTTCTTCTTGCAAAATGGCTTCGATAACTTTTGAAATCTTTAAAAAATTGTCAGATATTTCTAGTGAACAAAGCGAAAAAACTAAAAGTTTAATGATTTTGTACGGGCGATACATTTCTGAAATCAAAATGGTACGTTGAGATGATAGAAACTGTGGTTCTGTTGGTCAGTACCAAAAAGGGTCAACTGAGGTCAATGAGTCTCAGAAACACATCATTCTTTAAGATCGGACGATAAATAACGAAGTTATAAAGAAATATGTCGATGGGCGACCCCTACGTTCGGTCCAAAAAAAAAAAAACAAAAAATGTCGAAACTTTTTTCAATAATGCTTCAGATTAGCTGGTGTCCGGTGAAATTTATTTTTTCGATACGGTCTAATGTACAGCTTTGCGTTGAAAATTCTCTAACTCTCGCAGCTCTCTAGCTTTGCGTTGAAAATTCTCTTAATCTCTCAGCACTCCGCAAATAAATTCGGTGTTATCTTCAAGGTGAAAGTTTGAAGTTATCAGATCCGAAGTATTTCGAGGAATCAGGAGGAATCACAAAAGTTATCTATACTCTATACTATTATATAAAAGGAGACTCACGGATTTGCGGCGACGTGTTCTCAGTAACCGCTGAACCGATTTTAATAATTTTTTCACTATTCAATTGCTATGATAAGCGAAATTAAAATAGGGTACTACGTTTTTTACAAACGTAAAAAACGTTTCTTTAATTATTTAAGAATTCATGTCTTTTAATTCATGCTAATGCTGTACAAGCAGCACAACAAGCAGCAGAAAACCAATGCTTAAGCTCTGGCTGTGAGAGTAACTCAGCACGGCTGCCATGTTGTGTCGGGAGTTGCTCTCAGTTTGGTCTGTTGAGCAGTGTTGCCAACAATCTGACATCGTATTTGTTATGGTTTTCAGGCTTGAATTGTTTATACATATTTACAGTCAAAAAATCTTTTTCCTCTTATGCCTGATATATAACCAAATTATTATTTTGTTATTTATTGCAAATGTTATTCATCGACAATAACACAATCTCGACGGATTGAAAGCTTTATACAATAGTTCAGATTTAAAATTTGTTTTTATGGCAACACTAGCTACTTTATTTGCAATCAACTTCTTGCTCAGAGAGAAATATAAATATATTAAAATCTTACCATGAAATGGGGGATGAAATTTTTTATTGTTGTAGTTATTTCAGTATACAAATATTCCATTGCATATGCTCAAATGCTTCTCAGAGGATCTCAGTACGATCTGAAATGTCGCATTGATATGTCATTGTTTGTGTTCATCTGCGCAGAAATTATGTTCATGCATACAACCTTATAAAATAGATTTCCTTTAAACTTTTCAATAGGTTTATATTGGACGCATCAGAAAATAATTTTTGTTTTTTTTTTCAACGTCTTTTTTAAAATCAAATAGGTTGGTACTATGAAATGAAGTTGTAACAAAATGATGACCATAAATGTAGAGGAATACCAATATAACTTCTTTAATTTAGTTGGATTTTCGATTTTGTTCCAAACAGAAGCCTCAAAGTTTTTTATTTCGCGTGTTAATAAATGTTGCACATTAAAAGAGTTATTGTGATTGGAGCATATTTTTTATTTTTAACCGATTTCAAAAAGGAGGAGGGTCTCAAGTTGGTTGGTTTCTCTGTTTTTTTATAATAGCATTATAAATAATGCATTTGCATTGGTCTCCAGTAGTTTTAGTTGAACCTTAATATTATAATTCAACTTTTGAATGGTTTTCCATTATAAAGGGTGATTTTTTTGAGGTTATGATTTTCATGCATTAGTATTTGACAGATCACGTGGGATTTCAGACATGGTGTCAAAGAGAAAGATGCTCAGTATGCTTTGACATTTCATCATGAATAGACTTACTAACGAGCAACGCTTGCAAATCATTGAATTTTATTACCAAAATCAGTGTTCGTTTCGAAATGTGTTTCGCGCTTTACGTCCGATTTATGGTCTACATAATCGACCAAGTGAGCAAACAATTAATGCGATTGTGACCAAGTTTCGCACTCAGTTTACTTTATTGGACATTAAACCAACCACACGAATGCGTACAGTGCGTACAGAAGAGAATATTGCGTCTGTTTCTGAGAGTGTGCTGAAGACCGTGAAATGTCGATTCGTCGCCGTTCGCAGCAATTGGGTTTGTGTTATTCGACCACATGGAAGGTTTTACGCAAAGATCTTGGTGTAAAACCGTATAAAATACAGCTCGTGCAAGAACTGAAGCCGAACGATCTGCCACAACGTCGAATTTTCAGTGAATGGGCCCTAGAAAAGTTGGCAGAAAATCCGCTTTTTTATCGACAAATTTTGTTCAGCGATGAGGCTCATTTCTGGTTGAATGGCTACGTAAATAAGCAAAATTGCCGCATTTGGAGTGAAGAGCAACCAGAAGCCGTTCAAGAACTGGCCATGCATCCCGAAAAATGCACTGTTTGGTGTGGTTTGTACGCTGGTGGAATCATTGGACCGTATTTTTTCAAAGATGCTGTTGGACGCAACGTTACGGTGAATGGCGATCGCTATCGTTCGATGCTAACAAACTTTTTGTTGCCAAAAAATGGAAGAACTGAACTTGGTTGACATGTGGTTTCAACAAGATGGCGCTACATGCCACACAGCTCGCGATTCTATGGCCATTTTGAGGGAAAACTTCGGAGAACAATTAATCTCAAGAAATGGACCGGTAAGTTGGCCACCAAGATCATGCGATTTGACGCCTTTAGACTATTTTTTGTGGGGCTACGTCAAGTCTAAAGTCTACAGAAATAAGCTAGCAACTATTCCAGCTTTGGAAGACAACATTTCCGAAGAAATTCGGGCTATTCCGGCCGAAATGCTCGAAAAAGTTGCCCAAAATTGGACTTTCCGAATGGACCACCTAAGACGCAGCCGCGGTCAACATTTAAATGAAATTATCTTCAAAAAGTAAATGTCATGGACCAATCTAACGTTTCAAATAAAGAACCGATGAGATTTTGCAAATTTTATGCGTTTTTTTTAAAAAAAAAGTTATCAAGCTCTTAAAAAATCACCCTTTATTAGACAGCCTGGCATAAGCTACGCAGCGCATGTAAAACGCATCGAAAACGTATGTTTGATGCATATTTTAGTGTTTAAAGGATGCGTAAGTTAAGCATATTTTAAACAAGCTGTTAACATCTTCTTTGTATATTAAAATGATTGTATGTACAAGTAGACTTTAAAACCGCTAAACCAATTGTTATGAAATTTTCAGGGAAACTCTAGCAAAGTCTGCAGAGCGCTCCTGTGAAGTTTGGCATCGATATCGAATAGCTTTAGAATTACATGTTGTACAGCTCCAAAATTCTGTATTTGACCTCAATTTTCACGTGCTGTTTTACTGGTAAAATTTTAAAGCCGTTGCAGAAGGGGCGTGACACTTTTAAGGCATTCAAACTTTTCAGTATAATTTAAGAAACATAAGTCACAAATTTGTGAAACTCGGAAGGAATATAAGATTTAGTCGTGTCCATTCACTGGAAAAATTCAGCAAGCATTGGAAATTGGGTCGTGACACCATCAACATAGTTTAAATGTTTAATATCGAATAGCTGTGGTACTTAATGTTTCATAATATTTAAACTCAGTATAAATTTAATTTTTGGAAATGTCTTTCGACAAGAAATATAGCACGGGCATTGGAAAACGGGGTGTGAATCCGCCCATACAAGCCAAATTTTTAATAGCAAATAGCATTGGAAATAAAAATCGCTGATCAGTGAAATTCCGAATGGAGTTGCCATTTGGTAATGTCCTTCTAATAGAAAACTGGTCTGAGCTTTGGTCAAGTGGGTGCACCTTCCCCTACAAGCTACATTTTTGATCGAATAGGTTCTGAAGTCACAGATGAAGTACATGTGTTTGTCTAAGGCTGCGTGCATTTTCAACGCCGATTCAGACAGACAGGCAAGCTGAAATCTGTGTGAACAAATGAGATACAAATATCTATCTCTCTCGCTTTTTCACATACTCTGCGGACACAGGCAGGCAGTCTGAATCGGCGTTTACTATGCACGTGGCCTAAGGCGTAGCAACGCGCGCCGGGTATTGCTAGTAGCTTAATAAAAATAAAAAACAGAAAAAAAAAACTTGAAAAAAGCGTAAATTAAGGAATCCGTATATTGCCAAAAGATAACAATTGGAAAAAAAATTTTTTTTGTTAAAAGCACGTCTAAAGTGTATTTATTCTAAAGTGTACACAGTAGTGTAAACAACATTGTAGGAATAAAGAAAAAACGTTTTTAGAAGCTCAACTTTTGATGACCATAGATACCAATAATTGGGAACATATTACATGCAAAGTTTGTTTTTCACATGTTGGATATGTCCAGATTACAAAAAGTAGACAAACAAAATTAAACCCCGTTACTTTGGAATAACCCTGAATGCGAGGGTTTTGCCTATATTTTTCCCAATTTGCGTTGTGACAAAATTAATATTCGCCTTACGCAGTACGCGTGGGGGTATAAAAAACATTTATATTGAAAACTTCTTAGTCGTGGCTAAATCAAATTTAAATAATTCCATTTTCTTGAGCTTTCTTATTTCTTGTGTTTTCCAGTTTCTCTCGGATAACGCAAGTCAAACTTTACTTAGAAAGACTTGCAATAAATAAAAGACGATAACAAAACACAGGCATAGAATGTCATTATTGCAAAATATTATGGCAAGACAGAAAAATTAAGAGAAAAAACAAGTAGAAAGAGAAGCATATAAAATGTCGAAGCAGAGTATCGTCAAGTAACTTCAAAGCGACAACAGAAATATCTAGGAATGCAACGCGCCAACACTTAGCGACATTGTTTTCTTCAAGATGTATTTAAAGAAGGTGGCAGAAGTAGGTTGACGTCTATGAAGTCAACACCGGTGTAATGTCAAAATCGAAAAAATATAGTGATGCCATATTTTGAACAATAATCCCATCAAAAATCCGATGCTTTGTTACTTTGTCCTATTTTCGAATTGTAGCGAAAAAGACGCGTTTTGAGTGACTTTGTTTTTATGTTCTTGTGTAATATCAGTTCTGTTTCCGTACTCAATTCAAGTAATTTGAAGTTACTCGAAAGCGTTTCTTTACACATTTCTCCAGCCCAAGATAGAAGAAGAACAAGCCAAATGACACTTGTTGCTCTCGAACTTTACTTAAAAAATTTCTCCCAGCACGAATCTCGAGCTTCAAACATCCTATTGTCACATTGATAAAATCAAATTGTTGTGTTGTTTTGTGAATAAATTTATGCAATTGAATAGCGAATTAATAAAAATGGCTGAAACAACCAAAATAAACGCTTACGAAAGGGTTTTAATTACAACAACAAAGCAATTAAATTTGATTTTTTTTAAAAAGCAGTTGTTGTACTTGAAACTTACTTGAAACCGTTTCCGTACTCTTTGAAAAAATTTTCTCATTTTGGCAGATAATCAAATTACTCTCTATTACTCGAACTTTACTCGAACTCTACTTGAAATGCGTACGGAAACAGACCTATCTTGATGTGATTAATAAAAAAACTATTTTAAATCTATCGAAAAGCTATGCTTTCTGTCGTACTACCTGGAACAAAGAAAATATTAATTTTTTCAAAGTCCCCAAGGACAACTTTCGAAGAAGGAAGTGAACCGCATGTTGCAGGTTTGAGCTCCGGAAAACATGCCAGAACAATTAATTTACATCACTTAGCTTTAAAACTTAAAAACCATAAAATTTGACTGTTTATGATGTTTCGTAGGTTTAACCTTTTTTCCTATAGAAAACTCCCTTTCAAAGTGTTTCTCCCACAAAAAAGAAAAAAATATAAAGTGGCATCACTGCAACGATATTTGACAGCACTACGGTGTCGGTTTGAAAAACGTCAACCTACTTCTGCCACCTTCGTAAATACATCTTGGTTTTCTTATAATAGCAAGTCAAGCGCCATATTGCCGTATTCCACTCTTGGAATGTAGCAGTTGTATTTCCAAACATTTATTATTATAAATTGCAAAACTTAAATAAAAAGAAAATATTAAAAGAAATGGAAATAAAAGTTTGGTACAAAAAAGACTAGGAGACAATAAAAAATATTGAAATAAAACTGTTAACAAAACGTTTAAAATAAAGTTTTTGTTGTGCAAAACAAGGGAGAAGTTTAAAAAAGAAAAACTGAACGACAATAAAAACCATTAGATATTGTTATTGAAATCGCTGTGTCATTGGTTAAGCTGTTGAGTGAGCTAGCGAGCGAGCAGGAAATTTTGCTAGTAGCAGCTTAAAAGTTTAATAAGTTTGTTGTTGTGTTCTTTTTATTCGTTGGCCACTTGCAACAATGACATTTCAATTATTTCTTGAGCACACCCATCTCCGCTATTCTAACATTTTAGCTATTGTTCCCGACTTATGGCAGCTCAACAAAATGTCGTCTTGGCACTTCCAGTTGTCTGCACAAAATAAATTGTCAACATAGCAAATGTTGATGGTTGTATTTTAAATTGTTTTTCCTAGCAGTGTCACTTTTTTGCAACATTACTATCGTCAGTTAACACTTACCAATTCTATGCCGTTTCCCCCCCACCCGATAACTTTTAATGCTTTGTCTGCTCCATATAAATCCATTACGAAATAATGTTCGCCTGACAGCGTCATTACATTGCAATTTCTGGTGGTCAATGATGACATTAGCAGCTGCTGCAAGCAGCATTTACTATCTTACTGTTTGTTGTTGTCGTTGAACCCTATTAATGTTGTTGTAATAAGATTTATGTTGTTGTAGTACATGGTTGTTTGTGTTGTTGTTGTTGCTACTGAAGTTGTACTTACATATATGCACAGCATAGTTTGGCAGACTGACACCAACACTTGGAACGTTCTAACGGAAATGAACTGTTTTCGTAGTTTTAGTGTATTCAGAATGTTTGTCTTGTTACGATGATGTCTATGTTAACATAGGTACCTAGGTTTGACTACGTGTCTACATTCAATTTGTACTTCATTTGCCTTCAGATTGAAAGTATGTAGATTGAAATGTTTTTAATAATAATGTAACTTAAGTTTCTTCTTTGAAAAATTTTGAATGAATTTCTTCTTTCCATTCTTTTCTTCAATTTAATGATATGTAAAATGATCTTAAAATACTAACAACACATTCATCAAATAAGTCGTCTTATACTTTATGAAAGCTTATGTCTGCTATAAATTTAGCTTAAATCTTACTTAATGCTCCAGATATTGTGCTCCCGTTGACAGATACTCATGAAATACAGCAACTTCCTTCTATTGCTCTGTTCTAATAAGTTTCAACCCAAGTCCTAAAATGACATAAATTTCATATATTTTTCAATCGCTGTGTTTAATAGGAAACAATTCAATTCAATTTGGCTCTAACATTTTGCATGGTCTTTCCGAATCAGAACTCAGATTAACACTATCTGGCGCCATTTTGTTAATAAGGTCGCTTTAAGGTACTATTACAGTGTGAAGCTATTAACCCTGGAACGCTAATGTTAGTCGATTCGACTAACATCACTTACAAATTTGCAAACAGTGTTTTTCTCTGTTTACCGATCACTCTTAACTCTCTTGTAATCTCAGTCTTCGGTGTTTTCCTGTTGTTAAAGGTCGCATTGCTGCGGTAAGTATTATTATTTTGAAGATATACTCCTTGTGTTAGTCGAATCGACTAATGATTAGTGTTTATGTAACTTTTGAGAATTTATTTTAATTGTCTTGTTAAAAGTTTCAATTTGTTTGTTGTTCTTCTTTTATTTGTTTTTTTTTTATTTTTTTATTACAAAAGGAAAATATGAGTAACAGAAAGGATTGACTGATATTTTTATAACAAAATATCTGGAATCATTCGCAGAGAGTGATGAAGAAGATGTTGAACTCAGTGAAGAAGACAACGTTCTTGAAGACGAAGAGGTCGTTGACTCACACAACAAATCAAACTGAATTGGGTATAGATGTGTCCACAATCAATAGAAAACGAAAGATATGCGGTCTTTGTCCATACCAAAAACACCGGATGACAAAGTCAATATGTGCTAAGTGCGAAAAAAATATATGTGGGGAACATAAATTGAAGTTTGCAACAAATGTTTTAAGAATCAAAAACTCTAATTTATTATTGCATTTAATTTTTATTTCATCTATTTTTTATTGTTTTTAATGAATTTCTGTAATTTAATTTTTTGTTTGGTTATATTTTTTTTATTTTTTCCAGAGGCTTATCTGAAAAGATTTATCTTAAAAGTAGTTTTAATAAATGTATTTTTTTAATGAATTCTTTTCTAAAAACTTAAATTTTTTGTTTGTTTTATTTTCAAAATAAACCAAATATCAACCTTTATAAGGTATGTTCATAGTTCATACATAAATTTCGGAAAAATCGGTTATTTATATATATGTTAGTCGTTTCGACTAATGATTAGTGTTAACGTACAAAAAATAACGTTAGTGTTATAGGGTTAAAAACAACACTTTTTTCATTAATTTTTTTTACATAGTATTATACAATTATTTAATTCAAATTTATTTACATTATGAGCAGTTAAAGTTGAAGATATAAAAAAAAATGTTTTTTTTTGTTTTTGTATTTGTTGTTTATTTTCTAGAGAACGTTGAAGTTGGCGTGTTTAAAAAAAGGTTGTTAGTTGGTTTCTCGTCTCCAGCATTTCCAAGGCGTCGGAAAGTAAAAAATCAAAGTGCATTCTTCAGTAAAAGGTTGTAGTTGAGCACTCTACCTACGCAAATAAAAAAACAAAAACAACAAAAAAAATGGCATGAGTTGAAAAACAAATTTACAAAAAACCCCTCTTTTTGGCAGAAATTCTTAGCCGTAAAAAAACAAAATATAAAAGTTTCTCGGCTTTTTATAGGTAGAGTGCTTAACAGAGTCTATGAAAATTACAATGAACCAAGATTCATCGAAATCCATCAAGCAGAACTCGAGATATCTAAGAAACCAATTCGAAAAAACTTGATTCGAGAAAAACGCGATTAAATTTTCTTCTATGAACGATAATATATGAACAAATGCGTGACATACGAATATAATATACATTATATAATTATATATTATACGAATATAATATACACGCATTCTTAAGGCCTTAAGGAACCATATTCTAAAAAAAAACAAAAAATTATTTTTCATTTTTTACACACTGTAATAGTACCTTAAGGAAGGCAAATGCAAAGCGAGAGCCAATAACTTTGAGAATTTTTGAATTTCCCACCTCTTAACTGGAAGGCAACACTACTCCTGTCAACAAGATGTATTTGCATCAAAAATTGACTCCTATCAAATTTTGAACAAGCTACGTCATTAAGTTTGTGTTTGTCAGCCCTTCATAGCAGACGACCGCGTGAATTGTGTAGAAAATGGAAAAAAGTGAATTTTATGAATTTTTCTCATCAAGCATTATTTTTTGTAGGAAAAAACCATCACTCAGACCAAGGCTAAGCACCATCAATGTCAATAGTAAAAAGTAGTTACTTAATTTCGTTGCGGTCGTACAAGCACAAGAGATGCCGAACGTTCTGGACGCCCAGTTGAGGTAGCAACACCCTCAAAAAGGAGGAACAATCAATGGCGAATATCATGCCAACATATAGGAGCGCATTTGAAGTACGTCAATCAATTTACATTTCTTAAATCTCAGTATAGATTTCTTAGTATTGACCAACAAAATTACTGTAAACACAAAAAAATATATGACTTTAAGAACAACATTGTAAAAATACTTTCTCTGACTTTAGATCCTATGTTTTTGTAAAACAATTTTGATTTTAACAAGTAAAGAAAGTCTAAAGTCGGTCTAGGCCGACTATGAAATACCCTAAACCCACTTTTCAAAAACAAAAAATTTGTATTGTAAATTGGCGTCTCCAAGGGCGGATGAAGCCTATATTTTATATGCATTTAAATATTGATGAAAAATTTACACATACTAAGTTTTATTCCTGTAGCTCACAGTTAATGCCTTTATTGTGCTTTCACTATGGGAAGTGGGCGTGTTCATGGACGGATTACTTCCAATTTTTGAACACACCTTAGTTTTGGTATAAAATACATGCATACCAAATTGAATTTCTCTATGACAAACATAACCTTATTTATTGAGTTTAAAACTTTTTGGGTTGTAAGGGAAAAAGGCGTGTCCGTAAGGCGGATGAGATCCATTTTTCAAAACCATCTTTGTCTTGTCATAAAAAAACATACGTGCCAAATTTTAGCTCTGTAGGTTAAACAGAGGCTTATTTATTGCGTTTTCAATTTTTGGGTTGTATGGGAGGTGGGCGTGTCCGTTAGCGGATGACGTCCATTTTTCGAAGACATCTTTGTGTTTGTATAAAACACATACATATCAAATTTTATTGTTGTAGGCTTATTATGAGCTAAGTTATGCAGTTTTCAATTTTCGCGTTGTATGGGAGGTAGGCGTGTCCGTGAGCGGATGATGTCCATTTTTCAAAATCGTCTTTGTTTTATTATAAAAAATATATGTGCCAAATTTTAGCTCTGTAGGTTAAACAGAAGCTTATTTATTGCGTTTTCAATTTTTGGGTTGTATGGGACGTGGGCGTGTCCGTGAGCGGATGACACCCATTTTTCAAAAACATCTTTGTGTTGATACAAAACACCTACATACCAAATTTTATTCTTGTAGATTAATTATGAGCTGAGTTATGCAGTTTTCAATTTTTGCGTTGTATGGGAGGTAGGCGTGTCCGTGGGCGGATTCCAAAAATATTGAATAGTGCAGATCCTGGGGTTCATGTGACTATGTGTATCAAGTTTCATTCAATTATCTCAACTCCTTCTTCTTATCCTGTGTATACGGACAACACACAGACGGACGGACGGACGGACGGACAGACGGACTTGGATAGCTCGATTCACGTCAAGAATATATATGCTGATCAAGAATATATACACTTTTCTATACCGGACTCGCTTCGTTCTATGCGTTACAAACGTTTGCACAAAGTTAATATACCCTGACCTTTCAGGTTTAGGGTATAAAAAAGTAAAGAAAGTCTAAAGTCGGTCTAGGCCGACTATGAAATACCCTAAACCAACTTTTCAAAAACAAAAAATTTTTATTGTAAATGGGCGTCTCCAAGGGCGGATGAAGCCTATATTTTATATGCATTTAAATATTGATGAAAAATTTACACATACCAAGTTTTATTCCTGTAGCTCATAGTTAATGCCTTTATTGTGCTGTCGCTATGGGAAGTGTTCGTGTTCATGGACGGATTACTTCCAATTTTTGAACACACCTTAGTTTTGGTATAAAATACATGCATACCAAATTGAATTTCTCTATGACAAACATAACCTTATTTATTGCGTTTTCAATTTTTGGATTGTATGGGAGGTGGGCGTGTCCGTAAGCGGATGACGTCCATTTTTCAAACACATCTTTGTGTTAATATAAAACACATACATACCAAAATTTTTTTGTTGTAGGCTAATTATGAGCTGAGTTATGCAGTTTTAAATTTTCGCGTTGTACAGGAGGTAGGCGTGTCCGTGGGCGGATTCCAAAAATATTCAATAGTGCAGATCCTTGGATGCATGTGACCATGTGTACCAAGTTTCATCCAATTATCTCAACTTCTTCTTCTTATCCTGTGTATACGGACAACACACAGACGGACGGACGGACGGACGGACGGACGGACATGGATAGCTCGATTCACGTGGTGACGCTGATCAAGAATATATATACTTTTCTATACCGGACTCGCTTCGTTCTATGCGTTACAAACGTTTGCACAAAGTTAATATACCCTGACCTTAGGGTATAAATCTTAGGGTTAAGGGTATAAAAATATACAACTATCGTTTTTTGATCTTCTGAACTTTTCAAAAATTATTTATTTTTATTCCACTTTTTCCATTTGTTTTTAAAACAAATATTTCAGTCAAAGCGTAGTGTGCAATAAAAACGTTCCAAAAGTAAAATAAAATAAAAAAAATACTTGTGTTTATAATAATTTTTTTATTAAAAAATTATATATATTAAAATATTTTGTTTATTTTAATTTATGAAAAATATTGCTTAAATCCGACTAGAAAGTGACTAGAAAACGTGTTTAAAAGCGACTCAAAATTGACTTAAAAACAGACTTAGAAGGAAGGATTTCTAAAGTGACTAAAAAATAGACTTCAAAGCGATTCCAATTTGTTTAAAAAACGGCTCGAAATATGTTTAAAAACGACTCAAAAGTGGCTTCAAATTAAACTTAAAAGGGACACTAAAGTAACAAAAAAAGATCAAAATCAAAATAGTTTGAATCAAAATAGATTCAAAACTTATTTAAAACCTCAGTTAAAAGAGACTCTTTCTTCGGACACATGCGTAGGTCACCACTTTCTACCGACAAAAGAGTCTTTTTTGATCAGAAAAAGCGCTCAGTTTCGATTGTTTTAATCGCGCAGAAGAGTCACAATAGACTCGAATTTGTTCATGAATTTCATGAAATGCTAAGGGGGATGCTGTTGTTCTTCATAATCCTAGTGATCTCCGCAAGAGCAGACCGGTCATTTAGTAAATTGACAATTGAGGAGTTCGAAAAAAGTCTTAATTAAGACAGACATATTTTTATAAACAAACCAATTATGCAAAATTATGCTAAAATTTTGCATAATTTTATTAAATTTATTTATAATTTTATATTATATTTTGCATATTATGTAACATACTTTCAATTTCAAATTTGGACTTGTTTGGTTTTGAAAGTACGAAATAATTCAATATTTAGATTCCGCCATTCTGAATCTTATCATTAAAATGATTTCTGCATATTTTTTTTCAAATCGGAGGAAATCCGTCGAAGCAATT
The DNA here is from genome assembly GCA_958299015.1 of Tetanocera ferruginea. Lineage (NCBI taxonomy): Eukaryota > Metazoa > Arthropoda > Insecta > Diptera > Sciomyzidae > Tetanocera > Tetanocera ferruginea. The sequence goes on from OY282640.1 coordinate 128,928,879, forward strand.
TTGATTCTCCTGAAGGTCCTTTTTAGTAAAACAAAATGTTTTTTGCTTTTAACTTTTTATTTTTGCAGAACGCATACCCAAATACGCTAAAATGTTAAATTTATTACTCATACCAACTTTTTGAGTTTTTAAAATTTTAATGAAAACTACACAAATGAAAATTTGATTGGACTTATTTGCTTTTGATTGAAAATTTACAGTGAACACATCTGCGTTTGATTGAAAAGGAGATTTTTTTAATGCATTTTCTCTAGGATTATATAATTTTTATTAAAGAGGATTTAATGGATCGATGTATTTTAACATTAGCTTTACCATGGCATTTCTTACTAAAATTTTGGTTTTTTCTTTGACTTATCTGGATTTGAATGTAAACTTCTCAATTATTAAAAATTATTTAAGAAATAAGATAAGCCTATCCAGGTTGTCGAATTAAGCATTGATTGCATTTGAAAACAAACAGGCGCCTGAATTTAAGCAAATTAATAGAAACTTTTTCTAATGATAAAGCAAGACAAAAAGTATTGTAAAATAAAATTAAAACAATAATGTTTCTGCACTTCTTTTATTTTGAAGATGTTTTCTTTTAAATTTTTCTGGTATGGCCCTTTTTCAATTTTGCACACGGACTCTTGATCATCTAGTTACGCCACTGGCTCAACTCAACATTGCCTTTCACCTCCACAAATAGTTGCACTCAGTTGGGGGACACCCTGATATTAATAAGTAGTTTTCTTCAATAACACTAAATTATTTTTTTAAAAAAGAAATTGCTTCCTATAAAATTATATAAATGCACATCCACCATGAGCCAAAATTGACTATAAATATAATTGGTGATCACAAATTTCACTGTGCTAGTTTTTTTAAAAAATTTCGGCTATGGGGAATCGAATTTCGAAATTTAAAAAAAAGATACATTTTTTTTCTATAATAAACATTTTACAAGAGCTTTTAAAACGTTCCTTTGATATTTTAAAATGAACATATTAGAACAATTAGAAAACAAAAAAAAAACAAATTGACCATTTCAGCCCTTGAAAGGACTTTGATCGAGCTTCTTATGATCAATTGTGTTGTGTGTGTTATTAAATGTTTGCACACAATTGACAGAGAACTGGACCTACATGTTTTATGCCGACTCCGAACGGCTAAAGTTCATGTTCTCAAGAAGCTTTACATGGCATTATTTACTCTCTGAGGTCTGCCATTTGTGGTGACCGATCAGAAAAATTTTTTATTGAAAAAAACTTTTCGCCGCGGCTGGGGATCGAACCCGGGCTCCGAGCATGCTAAGCCACACACTTAACCTGCATGCCACGGTCACCACTTAAAAATGTACATTTTAACTTTAGGCTATAACATTAGAGTTTAAGTTTAAGGTGTATGCTATGGAACAAATTGTGATGCCAGGCTACTTTTCAAAAAATTCTTCACAGGTGTCAATATTTCAGTGTTATATCTTTGTAAATATAGGATTTAGAAGAAAAATAAACTCATACGCGCCTTCTACCTTACACAGAGGGAAAAACCTATGGACTCAGTACATAAATTTATGTACTCATCGCATAGTTTTCTGCACACAAAAATTTTACATTTTGCATGTATTGAGTACATGTTGAAATCTATATTGACTACATAATGCTTGTAAGCGGTTATGTAGTCAATAAAGAATTTTATGTACTCAACGCATGGATGTATGTGGTGAGTACATTCACACTGTACTCATCGCAAACTGTTACAAATAATTTTATGTAATGAGTAAAGATCTTATGTACGTATTACATAGATTATTGACTCAGTACATACATAATTTACTCATTACATATTTGGAGTACATAATTTTATGCAATGAGTACATACATTATTTACTCATTACATATTTTAAATGCATAATTTTGTGTAATGAGTACATACATTATTTACTCATTACATATTTTTAGTGCATACATTTATATAATGAGTACATACATAATTTACTCATTACATATGTTAAAAACATAATTTTATGCAATGAGTACATGCATAATGTCTGTGCGTAAATCACCCTCTCAACATATGCAATAAATAACTTAATAAAAAAATGACTAGATTTCACAAAATAATTGGCAATTACTTATAGAAACCCAGCCATTTATTTCTTATCCAATCATCGCTTTTGTTCTAGAGTACAGTGGATAAAATCACTCCCGCTCTGATTTTCTACATACTTTAGAGGTGTTGCTTATTTGAAAATCAAGAAACGAATGAAATAAAACAGCAAAATCGTGTGCCGATGTGCAAGAGATACGTGTACTGAGTCCATATGTTATGTACTGAATAAATGTGTCACTTCAATCGTATAAAGGGGACGTGTACTGAGTCTATATTTTATGTATTGAGTAAAGTTTTTGTTAAAAATTACATAACACGTTGATTGAGTACACGTTGCTTGTATCTATTGAAGTCTGCTATGTACTCAACACATAACATGATGTATTGAATACATTTTTTATTCATTTTAAAAAGTGAATAAATTGATATGTAGTCAGTACACGCTCCCTTTACTCAGTAAATACTGCTCTCGTTGCGTTCTCATACAAGTTGAAGTGCATAGATTTTACATAGCTGTCTCTGTACTGACTACATAACTTTTTCCCTTAGTGTATTGTTCTATAACGAGTATCATGTCCTGATTTAAAAAATTTTTATTTATTTTATCGAAAACATGTGCTAAGTTTGGAAACGTCCATTCGCGTATCTTGATGAGCGTACGATCATAAAAGGTGCACGAAGAACCGAACCCAAAAAAATTTCATTTATATCGTCCACGAGCCCGTACCTTCCTGTTGAAACTTTGAAATAAGATCTCAGTCTGTGTAACAAGAAAAGTAACTGTAAACTGTAATGAAATGCAAGAATTAAAACTCTGAAATATGGAGAAAATTTAGCTCCTAAGTCCATTCGTCCATTCCAATATATATTTAATAAAATTTCAAGTCTGTATCAGAAGACCACAAATAGTATGGTTATTATAATTATAAATATAAGCAATCAAAAAGATTTTTATCAATTAATTAAATTTTTTTGAAAAATATTCAATTTGTAATCAACTTAATTGTTCTATCATAAAAATTACTTACTTACTTAGATGGCGATTACAACCGTTGGTCGGTTTCGGCCTGGTCTAAGAATTTGCGCCAGCCTCTTTTGTCGTGCGCTTGCTGGCGCCAGTTGGAAATTCCAAGCGTCGTCAGGTTATCCAATGCCTGGTCTTTCCAACGGAGATGCGGTCTTCCTCGTCTGCGTTGGCCACCGCTGGAAACCGAATCCAATATTTTTTTCGCTGGGCTTCGTCGTTCATTCCCTCGACATGACCTAGCCAACGCAGCCGCTCTATTTTAATACGCTTGGCTATATTGATGTCGGCATATAGCTCATACAGCTCGTGGTTCCATCGTATTCGGTGCTCGCCATTGACGCAGACTACCCATAGATCTTGCAAAGGATTTTTCTCTCGAACGCTCCCAAAGTCCTTTCATCAGAGGTGCTCAACGTTCAGGTTTGTGATGCGTTTAGTAGGACGGGCATGATTATTGACTTATAGAGCGTCAGTTTTGTTCGTCGAGCGAGAGCTCTGCTTCTTAATTGCCTACTGTGCCGCCTACTGTGCCGCTGCGTCTCAGGTCAGCAGCTCGGATGACCTTCTCCAATATTAAAGAAGTCGCACGATAAGGAATCACCTTGTCTGAAACCTCGCTTGGTATCGAACGAAAGGGAAAGGTCCTTCCCGATTTTCACTGCGCTGCTGGTGTTGTTCATTGTCATCCTGCAAAGAAGTATTAGCTTCGTAGGAATACTAAATTCAGACATGATGGCATATAGGTGACTCCTTATTGGACTGTCGAAGGCGGTTTTGAAATCGACAAAAAGATGGTGTGTGTCGATTTGTTTTTCGAGGGTCTTTTCCAAGATTTGTCGGAGCGTGAAGATCTGGTCCATGGTAGACTTTCCAGGTCTGAAGGCACAATTATAAGGTCCTATCAGTTGGTTAACGATGGACTTCAGTCTTTCACACAATACGCTCGACAGGACCTTATATGCAATATTTAGAAGGCTTATCCCACGGTAGTTGGCACAAATGGTGGGATCGCCTTTCTTGTGGATTGGGCAGAGCACACTGAGGTTCCAATCATCTGGAATGCATTCTTTCGACCATATTCTGTATAGAGGTTTGTGAATGCATTTAAACAGAGCTTCGCCACCAGTCTTAAACAGCTCAGCCGGTAGGCCATCGGCTGCTTCGGCTTTGTTGTTTTTAAGCCGAGCTATAGCTGTTAAGACTTCGTTATAGTCGGGCAGCGGAACTTCAGCGCTGTCATCCATAATTGGGGTTTCCGGGATATCATCTCTACATACTGGCGGGATTGTTGTCAGCGTCGCCATTTAAAAGTCTAGAGATGTGCTCCCTCCATAACATCAGTGTACTCTGGATATCTGTCACTAGATTCCCATTCTCATCCTTGCAGGAAGAGGCTCCGGTTTTAAAACTATCGGCCAGGCGTCTTATTTTTTCGAAAAATTTTCTAGTCTCATTCCTGTCGCCATGCATCTTAATTTTCGCGCACTCACGCATTTCCGCCTCTCGTTTTTTTCGCCTGAAAATGCGTCTCTCTTCCCTCCTCTTCTCTCGGTATCGCTCCATAATAGCACGCGTTACAACCGACTGCAGGGTGGCTTTGTAGGCGGCGTCCTTCTCTGCGGTGGCGTCGCGACACTTCTGGTCGTGCCACTGGTTTCGGCGTGGGTTGCTGTAGCCTATCACCTCTTCGGCAGACGTACGCATAGAGTGGGATGTGTGCGTCCACTTTCCGCATATATCGTCGATCGGAGGAGTGCTTTCTTGAAGCAGGAGTAAGAGTCGAGTAGCGTAGGCTTCGGCCGTCCGTTTTGACTGCGCACAGACTCCGTTTTAGCTGCGCACAGACGTGTGCGGACCTTGGCTGCGACAAGATAATGATCCGAGTCTATGTTAGCACCACGGATCGTGCGTACGTCTAGTACACTGGAAGAGTGCCTTCCGTCAATCAAAACGTGATCAATTTGATTGCATGTTTTTTGATCAGGGGACAACCAGGTGGCCTTATGAATATTGAGATGCTTGAATCTAGTGCTACTAACGACCATGTTTCGTGCTGCGGTGAAGTCAATCAACCTCATTCCGTTATCGGATGTGTTGTCGTGGAGGCTGAACTTGCCGACTGTTGGACCAAATATGTTTTCCTTACCCACCTTGGCGTTGTTGAAGTCACCAAGCACGATTTTTAAGTCATGACGGAGGCAGAGCTTGTATGCGTCTTCAAGGCGCTCGTAAAAAATTTCTTTGGTCTCGTAATCTTTTTCTTCTGTCGGAGCGTGCGCACATATATGGCTTATGTTAAAAAATTTTGCCTTGAAGCGGATTATGGCAAGTCGTTCGTTCACAGGAGTGAATCGCAGGACATGATGCCGTATTCTCTTGCCAACTGCAAATCCGCATCCAAACTTTTCCACATGGCCGCTGTAGTATATATCACAGGATGCTTGCCGTAAGCAACCCTGTCGCTTCCATCGCATTTCTTGGATTGCAGTGATATCAGCAGTATATCTTTCCAAGATATCAATCAGTTGCAAAGTGGCACCATCCCAATTTAGGGTTCGGACATTCTAGGTGCATATCCGTAAATCATTATCAGTTTTTCGTTTGCGGTAGTCGTCATCAGATTTGGGGACCATTATTTTATTAATTCTTAAACTTTTCATTGAAATAGTTTTATTACATGGTGGGCTTCAAACCCAATGCACAACCTTTGCTTGATGGCCAAAGGGGAAGCCCGTCGCTCAGATTCGCCGCCAAAGTATATCGGGTGATAGTTTTTTGACGTTTCCAGGAGACACCACGCGGAGGTTTTAGTCGACTTGAAACAATTTCGACATGGATAATGCTGGCCTCGCCAAGTTGAGGCAGTCAGACACGTTGCCATGTGAAGATCGCCCCCTTATCTCCCTTATGTAATGCGATGCTAATCATAAAAATTGCTTATTTAAAATTACAATTTTAAATTTTTATCATTTTAATAAAAACGTATTTTATAATGTTTTTATTGAAGTTGTTTTAGTTTTAACAACAAATTAATGTGCAGATATCCATGTTTTGTTGCTGAAAAAATTTCTTTCTTATCTTTGAATGACATTTAAACTGCATTTGCTGTAGGTATATAAACATTTACATTTAAATGCCTTTTTCAAGCATAAGCGGTCAAAACAAAAAAAAGATTTGAAAGCATTTTTTTTATCGCAATTATTTAATTTAAAACTATAATTATATGAAAAAAAAAAATTTAGCAACATCAAAAATTTGTTTTACTTCTCGTTTTTATCTTTTGGCTATTCTGCGTGCCATGGAATTTTGTTGAAACAATAAAGATAACTTATTTATATAATTTAATATTGCATTAGACATATAATGCAAAATTGAAATTTATTTGTCAGACCTACTAGCCACCATCCACACTCAGCTAAAATTGAATTACTTCTACTGAATTTATTAGTTATGCAGCAAAATTACGCTTTTCGTATTTTTATTTCATTCATAGTATATTTTTTCGTATTATTAATGCATTCATTTTAAGTATAAAATTAATTAAAATAATTTTTTTTTTTTTTGAAACCATGTAAAAATGTCCAGTATTTTAGATGTTAATTAGTTTAAAATTTAGGAATTTTTCAGCAATGAATTATAATTAATTTGTTCTCAAATTGCTGCAACACAAATCCAAACAATTGCTGTTACGAATTAAATTTTATAAAATTAATTTCAGTTAATGTGCTGATTATAGCATTTGTTGTTGCTGTTTTTGAAGTGTTATTTAAAAAAAAATATAATCAAATGGCTTTTGAAAATATTACTAGAAAATTGTTTAAAATAGAAATTGAATTAAATGTTGTTCATTCGCCATGATGTGTGAGAATTATTATAAAGTTCAATGAATGTCAAAACGTTTGAATAGAGCTGAACAAATTAACACTAGTTTGCAACAATATAAATATTTATCTCAAATATCAGTGCAGTACCATTTCATTTAATAAAAGTACCATTTCATTTAATAATTATCTATAATATTTTATAATGGTTCAAAACAATAATAAATTTAACAACCTCACATTTGATATACGAGTTAAATAAATAATGAGCGAATTATAAGTTAACTGATATGATTTTTTATTTTGTTTTTAATTTGAGTTTTTTCATCTAACTTAATAAAATCAGTTCAAATGGAGGTTCAAATATGTGCAATCTTTTTACTGAACGTCTGTCATTAAGCAATTCTCCCGAAGCCTCCTGCGAAAATTTTTTAATTTAATATCCATGCTATGGTACTCCTATTGCTTGATCCGAATAACCAATTCTCGCTATACGGTTGCCTGTACCTTGTTAAAATCTTTTCCAAACATTCACCAACAAAATATTAAATATTCTTGAAAAAACAAAGAAGCAATCCTTTTTCTATATATTAAGAAAAATCGACTGGTTATTCCATCTAATGAAATACTAAATGGGTTACCAAGGATGCGGTTTTTAACCAGTATAGTTTTCGAGTTGTTCATGTGTGTAAATTATTTTGGGTTAATTTTCAGTACGTTTTTTTTTTTTTTCAGTAATTCTGGCTTTGTTTGCTCCCAACTTTACAGAAATATCTTTACATCACAATCTTGATCTCTATATCTAGACTCAATAAAAAAACTGGACAGGCCAAAATACTTGTAAGTGAATAGCGAATTATAAATATTTAGCAATTTTTTTTAAAAAATTCTTTACCAGTTTCTGCAATATTGTACATTGGCAACCCTGATAGCTGTAGTTGCCAGTTAACTCAAGCATTCATCCGCTGCGCTACTAAAAAAAGTACACACACTGTTTGCCAGAAAGACGTTCTGCAAAAGTAGCTGCAGCTGTCACACTGAACCTCAACCTGGTCCACCAATATCCTAGCCACTAACACCTGCAACATCACTGCAGCGAAGAAAAACTTTCTTAGAAAATGCTTGCTTGAACCCAGTTTCATTTCTGTGCTTTCATCTCTTCATCCTACTTGCTGTCCGCACACAATCGACATTTACTGTCGTTTGAGTGTTTTTAATACGTTGCGGTATTGTCAACAGCGCGTGAACTGCACATTTTCTAAATCCAGCAACGAGAATTCACCATTTCTGTTTTTTATTTATTTATTTTATTTTTGAATGACGACTCAGCAGGTCTGCTTCTTATTTTGCTCTAAATCTGGAACAAGATTAACCAAGATGAACAGAAGTTTCAGAAATTGACACATTGTTAATCTTAAGGTGTTGGCATACCACTGAACATGCACTTCTTTTCAACAACTCGTTGCGGAAAAAGTTGAGTTGAGAATGGTTTTTAGTATATTGCGGTTCGTGCTGCTCGAGGTGAAGTTGATAGTTTTGGAAAAAATTGCCAAAACACAAACATGAGAGCTTGTGTTCAAGAACAAGATTGAAAAAGCGGTTACAAGACTGTCCATAAGAAGAAAACTTTTTATTCTCAATTATTAAAAAGAAACTCTGGCACTTAATTTTTGCACCGTATCCCAACTTTATATAGTTAATTCATTAGTATTTTGAAAGAATTGGCAACTTTGTTTTCATTTTATAAAGTGGCATAGTTTCAATAGTTATTTGAAAAAAATGTTCAATTGAAATGCTTACCATTTGTTACAAATATTTGAAAGTTTAACTGGAACAAGTTCTAAATAAAGTAAAATGGTGTTTTTATTTAGAAAAAAGACTCATTTCAGCATTTTATAAAAATAAAGTAAGAAAACGATAGATTAAAATGAATGAAGGTTATACAAAATTATGATATGAAGAATTTGGTTGCATGACTTGTAAAAGGTGACGGATGAATGGATAGAAAAATGACAACGAGAAAAGATGATAGTGAAATAAGCAAAATCTGTTATTCAAATCTGTTCCAATGTGCTGGGCTTAATGACAAATCGTTTGCACGATAACTAAAAAAAAATTGTGTTTACTGTTTCGTATGCTGAACCCATATTTAATATTATTTACTTAAAAAAAACGCCTAAAAATAAATTTGATAAAATATACCTATCGCTCATTTGCTCGAATAACGAGTATAACTCAAAAAATTAGATTTTTAATATAATCATGCAAAATTATTTCATATATCATATTTCATATTGTGTAAAATGTTGAAGTTATTATCTTGAATACTCTCCGCTTAAGAAGAGAATATGTCTTTTCTGTACGGAGAGAAATTTAAGCTAAAAACAATCCTAAACCAATTAATTTTGGGATTGATTATGAGCTAAGCCATAATATTCTTGAAATCAAGCCATAACGTGATTGTTTGTACAAAAAATTAACACGCCCATTCGAGCATAATATATATTATTTTGGATAATTTATCCATAAATTAATATACCCACATGCGTGCAATATGAGCATTTTTGTGAATGTTTATTAAAACATTAATATGCTCACTTGAGCGCACAATTTATGTCAAAAAATGCTCTTGAAATGAGAGCAAAAGAGCGTAGTCATTTGAGTAAAGAACTGACACGGTTGCCTGAATATAATACTATTGGTAGTTTTTTGTAGTACTATTTGGTAAATATAAATTTAATACTTATAATATAAGTATTAAATAATTTAATACTAAAATTTTTGTTTAGTACTTTTATTGGTCCTTTTTTTATTCGGATGTCTTGATAAAATTAAGTCATTGAGTTTGATCTACCCCTATAGTTTTAGTTTTGATTGAAGGATTTCAGTACTATGCCCTAAAAAAGGTTTAATGAAATAAATATATATTAAGAAAATCAAGAAAGACAGACCAAATAAATATTTTCATATTCGAAACTTTCATTGCATAGGACAACGGTGATCGTAAAAACCACTTTTACTTCCAATTTTGACAATAATCAAAATTTTAACACATCTTGACTTAGTAAACACAATAAAACAGAAAACTGCACAAAACCCTGAAAAATACTTTTTTTTTTTCTCGAGCAGCACAAAGCCCTACTGCAAACGTCAAAATATTTTTGTTTGCATAAAATAAGGATGCGTCAAAAAATGTACGCAACCTTAAATAAATCAACCTTGATCAAAAGCATAATAATAATTATATTTTTACTATCCACACTAGACGTATCTGATCCAATTCGGGCAGGAAAATATAATTTTTGAATCTGCACTTTAATACACTTTTATACTAGCAGGGACAAAAACCAACTGAGAATTACGTCGTTCAGTTGATAATTTTTTTTGATTAGCAAAAACAACAACAAATAAATTAATTTATTTACAAACAAGCCCAAGATTACACTTATAAAGCACAAATTAACGTATTTATCAAAAAAAATTTTCAATCCCAATTTCTGGCATAAATTGCGAACGTGAATGGCATGTTTTGAGATGGTTTTAAGCTCTATTGAGCTTATTTCAGCTACGAACGCCTTGAGCTTGACTTTAGCTTTTATTATCATAAAAAAATAATATATTTATGATAAAAATAAAACAACCCAATAAACCACATAGCGTACTCGGTTTAGTTTCGAATAAGTAATGAAACCGAGAACTCGGATTAGATATCTCGTATTCGATTCGAATTCGAAACGAGTCCGCAATCTCGTAAAATAAAATAATTTTTTAATCTGCAACTAACCATCGCAACATTGATTTTTTTGTTTTTAAATTCGTGATCTCTTCAGAGTTTTTAAAAAATAGAGAAAAAAACACCAAAAGCAAAAAAAAACTGATAAATTTTTTTGCCTGAGCTAGAAGTCGAACCCACTTCCTCAAACGCTTGTTTTTATAATGAAATTACACAACTTCAAAACAACAACCGCGATAGGCTAGTGGATAACGTAGGAGACTGGCATCCGGGGAACGTGGGTACGAATCCTGAACATGTATATTTTTTCTTTTTTTTTTTATAAAAATAATAATCTTATAATCTTTAATCATCATAATCGCTTTGCGTTAGACACGAATATATTAAAAAAATTTAATTTAAAAAAAAATTGCCAAAATTATTCGAAAACGATTTGCTAATGTTGAAATTCTCGCTTCGGTAGTGATTCGATTATGATAAAAAATCTCGTTTCGAAAATGAAATGTGCATTTCTCCCGCCCTTGGGTTCATTAGCAAAACATTTTCGAACTTCGTTTTCGAAATAAATATCCGAGATCTCGTTTGGTTTATTGGGAAATTAGGAAAAGTTAAAATAATAAAATTTGCAATTTAATAATGTTTATAAATTAATTATCAAATTGTACCACGATTCATAGGAAAAGTAATTTAAAATTATTTTTTTATTTTGTAGTGATTTTGAAGTAGGTTGTTTTTTTTTTTGTTAAAAAGTTTTTATTTCTTTCTTTTTAGAGAATATGATAAATTTCAGAAAAAGTTTGTAAACGCAATTAATTAAGCTCATAATTCATAATTTTAAAAATGTTTTTTCTGTAGTTTCTTATTCTTTACTCTTTTGAATTTTTTAATACAGTTGCAAGAATTATTAAGGAAAATTTGAAATATTTCACTATTTCATGGTTTGTTGGTTATTTTCATATTCTGCCTCTTTACAATTTTTATTAAAGTATCACACCCTCTTTTTAATCCCGCCTATATACTAGCGTGATCATATTTTATCATAATTCAATCTTGCCCTGCGCCAAATTTCAGTTCCCAAGCATCAGAATTAACGGATATACAGTAGTTTCCTTAAAGTGACTCACGCTATTTATAAACTCTCCCACCTTTTTAATTACTCTACCCACCCACATACCAAATATTAGTACTTAAGTTTCAATATTAACTGAAATGCAGTGTTTTTATAATTGTGACACGCCTCTTTGTTGAATCTAATCTACTTTCTTGATTGTGTTTTGTTATAACTCTACCTATTCTTGTATTGATTTGAATACCCTAGTGTCAATATTGACTGAGATATAGTGATTTTTCTAATAGTGACACGCCTCGTTTTCGAATTTCGCCCACTTTGTCATAGTGATTTCAATAATTCTACCCATTCATACAATGAATTTTATCACCCTTGCGTCAATATTATAAATTTTTTCAAACACTGCCATACCCCTTAGTCGAATAACGCCAACTTGTTTTGTATGTATTTGTAATAATTGTGCCTACCTCTGAACTAAATATCGGTATTCTAGTGTCAAGATTATTCGAGACACAATGTGTTTCAAATATTGCCACACCCCTTTATCAAATAACGCCCATTTTATTGATATTAATTTTTTATACTTGTGCCTACCTTTGTGGTAAACTTTAGTATTCTAGTGTCAATATTACTCGAGATACTGTTTTTATAATATTGCCACACCCCTTATCGAATAACGCCCATTTTGTTTTTGCAAAAATTTGTATTAATCGTGCCTACCGCTGTAATAAATTTCTGTACCCTTGTATCAATATTATTCGAGATACAGTAATTTTCTTATATTGCCACACCCCTTTGTCGAACAACGCCCGTATTCTTGATAGTAATTTTTAATAACTGAGCCTACCTCTGTATTAAATTTCAATACTCTAGAGTTGATTTTATTCGAGAAAAAAGTTTTTCCAATATTGCCACACCCTTTTTTAGAATAACGCCTACTTTAGTGATCGTAACTTGTAATATGTGTGCCTGCCCTTGTAATTTTACTATGAATTTTATTACCCTTGTGTCAATATTTACTGAGATACAGGTTTTTTCTTATATCGATACGCCCCTTTGTCGAATACCGCCTACCTTTATAGACGGGCACCTCCGCGTTGATGGTCTCTATATGTTGACAAAAAATTACGGCAATCGGGCTAGTACTTTAGGAGTAACATACATTTTAAAAAAACTCGCCTTTAGCAACGTACACGTGGCAGAAGTGAAACCTTTTTAACAGTAAGAAATAAAGACATTTTAGTATGAAATAGAGAGAGAAAGTATTTGAAAAGAAATTCAATCAATATGAACTGGAATAATAATCTGTTGATTCAATATTTGCATCCAGGGACCGTACCGGCTATGGTTTTTGTCGAAAGTGTCACATATTAACTTTTATCTCTTAATTTTTATTTTTTCCGACAATAATTAAAGTTATTTTGTGCCTTATAGTTTTTTTTGGCAAAAATAACAGTTACTTTTGACTTGTTTTATCGGTAAAAAATAACAGTTATTTTCTGTCGTTTATTTTTTCGGTCAAAAATAGCAGGTAATTTATATTTGTTAAGTAATTTTTCCGACTAAAAAAATTTTGATACCATTATTTTCATCTCATTGGTGAGACATTTTACACATGGTGTCAACAGTACAATCTGTCAAGCGGCCTTTAAAATAACACAAATTGCTTGAAATTTTTGACAGAAAAAATTAAAGTCACATAATTACTGCTATTTTTGACCGATAAAATAAAAGTCAAAAGTAACCTTTATTTTTCCCTCGAAAAAATACAAAGCAAAAAATAACACTTAAATTTTAACTTTTACAGAATCAGTCTGAAATTTAAAAGGCACATAGTATTCGTGAGGTTGAGGAGATTTGCAACATAATGGTATATTTGAAAAAGTCTTTCAACAATTTTTTTCATTTGAAAATTGAAAATTAACAGTTATTTTTCGGTCCTTGTTTAAGTTGCTTTCGAATGTTTTCTCAAGATTGTCACTTTTTGAATGATAGATTGCATTTGCTTAGTACTCCTTGAAGGAGTCTTCGAAAGCAGAGGCAAATCTTGTTGATTATAACCTCCTGCTTCCTGATCATAATAATTGCTTTGTTGAGTGAGAGCCTCGTAAAGCAGCGAATGTTGATTGTTGAGTGCATCACCTTGGTTGGCTATAAAATTTTGTTGAGATGATGGCTGAGTTTTAAAATGCATTTTTACAAAGCATCAGTGTGTTTTTCTGGGGTTTGGTTCTTTGTAGATTCACCAAAATACACTGATGCATTTTGGAACTCAGCCGTTCTTGCAATCACCTTTCCTTCATCATTAGTTGCAGACCCAGCTGCGGCTGCATTCTTAAGAGCTCTCATTCGCTCTTTATATTCACGAACGCGTTCTGCTCTTGTTTTAGCTATTTTTCTTAGCTTTGAGAGGTTTTTGGTATGGCAAAAACTATTCTCGGCAATCTTAAATATTGCACCTTTAACACTTTTTGCTTTTAATATTATATTGAATTAACTGCTTTGCATGTTGTCAATCATCTGTCAAGTTTTTGATAACAACCAACGAACCAAATTAAACTTTAAACTCATTATGCGGCGAAAAGGCAGTAGAATTTTTTCCCAGAATGTTACGCGTTCAGTTTTAATTACATTTTGTTTGCCTGTTTATCATGTGCCTACGTCGCGTAAAGGTATAGATTTCGACTCTAGAGTAACGATGGTCTGGGTTCAATTCTCGCTAGCAGCTATCATTTTTTGAAAATTTTCATATGAACTGAAAACGATAGCCTAGCGTCACGAATAAGAGACCTTGAAATTGCACTCGCCGCCAAAGAAGTTTCACTTCAAAAACTCGCATAAAAATTCAGAACCCCTGTGTGTTGCCTGAAAGCAAATGTCAAACACTCAAAAGTTTACATCACGTGGTCTCATGCTTGTTTTCAAGCAAATCAAATATTTACTCAAGGTTACCAAATTATGTTTGTTAAAATTGAAGTTAAATAACAGCACAACAACAAAAAACAATAACGATTCTAACGTAAAATGTTACAAAAACATTACAAAAAAACAACACACAACAACAACATGTAAACAATATACGATGAAATAAAAACATATACGCCAAATATTGGAAAAATTCTATACAGATAAAACCTTTTCGATAATTCACGAAGTGTGCAACCAACAACCAACAGTCACCTTACATTATCATCACCTGCAGCTCCAGTCGTAACACTCTCGAATATGAAAACAATTGTTTGTAAATACAAAATTTCTTATTTTTCTTTGGTTTTTCGTTGCTTTGAGAGAGGGCGCGTAAATTCTTTCCAAATTCAAACACGACAGCAGCTCCGCACACAAAAAAACATACATTTGCACGCACAAACTGTGACTGGAAAAACCGCTGGCTAAACAAAATTGGCAACTCTGGTTGCCAGCGTTGTTTCATTGAATGCCCTGCCGCCACACAAAATTGACGAGAGACTCTTGCGTACTGTTGATATTCATATTTAATTGGTATACGTGAAATTAAATCTTTGTTTACGACCTGCCTTGACTCTGGTGACTTTGTCAGCGAGTGCGTTGATTTTTCCATTTTCATGTGTTTTCTTCTTTTTCTCGAATGCTTTCACTGCTTTTGTTTCTCAACTTTTTCTGACTTTTGCCAGTTTTTACTACTGTTGTTGTAGCATGAAAATTGCACGAATCCTTCATTGACATTTCTCTGTATATTTAGTAAATAATCAAAGGCGTCTGTTGGGTGCAAGTGACGAGTAAGTGAGGAATATCTATAGCAGTTGGTTGTACCAGGTTTCAATAAAATTTTCTTCACATTTAAATGTCTTAAAATTTTAAATTTTATTTGTTTTGAAATTACGTTTTATACTCTTCTTAATTTTGTGTTACTTGTTGTCGACTTTTTTTATGATAAAAGAAGTTGAAGAGGTTTTTATGATTCTCTGTTGGCAGTAAATTATGATTAATATGACTTGCAGCTTTTTTACATTCTTGAGTAGAAAATAAATGAACGAAAATTTAAAAATGCAAGAAATGTTCGAAAAGTTATTATAACGTAAAAACAGAAAACAAATAATTATCATTAAAGTAACAAATAATTTAAAATAATAATGTTGGTTTCTATTTCTATAAAAAGGCAAATTCTTCTATAAGTTTAATTTAATACTAAGTTTTTTATATAAATTCGAATTGCAGCCGAAGCCAATTGGTTCAGACGTCGAGATTTTTTGCTTATATATTTGCCCATGTTTTCTACGAACATTCAGGATGAGAGATCCTTTTCAAAATAGAAGTGTTTGAAAATCGAAAATGAGGTTTTAGAATGTTTGGATCTCGATGAAATCACCGAAGAGTTTGTTTTATCGAAATGCCACAAAGCGAACGTGTAACTGCCTCGATAATAAGAAAAAACTTTTTTGTTAGACCTTTAAACTTACGCATTAAATTAATGAATAAATCAATTGTACTTGGGTGCAGAACAAAATAGTTATGGTTATGGTTATGGTTTTGGTTATGGTTATGGTTATGGTTATGGTTATGGTTATGGTTATGGTTATGGTTATGGTTATGGTTATGGTTATGGTTATGGTTATGGTTATGGTTATGGTTATGGTTATGGTTATGGTTATGGTTATGGTTATGGTTATGGTTATGGTTATAGTTATGGTTATGGTTATAGTTATGGTTATGGTTATGGTTATGGTTATGGTTATGGTTATGGTTATGGTTATGGTTATGGTTATGGTTGTGGTTATGGTTATGGTTATGGTTATGGTTATGGTTATGGTTATGGTTATGGTTATGGTTATGGTTATCGTTATGGTTATAGTTATGGTTACGGTTATGGTTATGGTTATGGTTATGGTTATGGTTATGGTTATGGTTATGGTTATGGTTATGGTTATAGTTATGGTTATGGTTATGGTTATGGTTATAGTTATGGTTATGGTTATGGTTATGGTTATGGTTATGGTTATGGTTATGGTTATGGTTATGGTTATGGTTATGGTTATGGTTATGGTTATGGTTATGGTTATGGTTATGGTTATGGTTATGGTTATGGTTATGGTTATGGTTATGGTTATGGTTATGGTTATGGTTATGGTTATGGTTATGGTTATGGTTATGGTTATGGTTATGGTTATGGTTATGGTTATGGTTATGGTTATGGTTATGGTTATGGTTATGGTTATGGTTATGGTTATGGTTATGGTTATGGTTATGGTTATGGTTATGGTTATGGTTATGGTTATGGTTATGGTTATGGTTATGGTTATGGTTATGGTTATGGTTATGGTTATGGTTATGGTTATGGTTATGGTTATGGTTATGGTTATGGTTATGGTTATGGTTATGGTTATGGTTATGGTTATGGTTATGGTTATGGTTATGGTTATGGTTATGGTTATGGTTATGGTTATGGTTATGGTTATGGTTATGATTATGGTTATGGTTATGGTTATGGTTATGGTTATGGTTATGGTTATGGTTATGGTTATGGTTATGGTTATGGTTATGGTTATGGTTATGGTTATGGTTATGGTTATGGTTATGGTTATGGTTATGGTTATGGTTATGGTTATGGTTATGGTTATGGTTATGGTTATGGTTATGGTTATGGTTATGGTTATGGTTATGGTTATGGTTATGGTTATGGTTATGGTTATGGTTATGGTTATGGTTATGGTTATGGTTATGGTTATGGTTATGGTAATGGTTATGGTTATGGTTATGGTTATGGTTATGGTTATGGTTATGGTTATGGTTATGGTTATGGTTATGGTTATGGTTATGGTTATGGCTATGGTTATGGATAGCCTGATTAGCCAATAATTTTTCATTTGGAAAACTCTAAAAAAACTCTGAAAATACATAACAATAAGTTGAAGATGTCTTAGTTCTCAGAAAACATTAAGGGCAAATAAGTAAACACAGCTGTCTTTTCTCTGGCATTGTCTATTGCTTTTTCTCTCGAAGTCAATGAATACACGTTAGTGACGTTCCTGGATATATATATTGCCTTAAACCATGCCCTGCCGAGTGTTATCACCCAGGCTTTAATGCAGCTGGGCAATGAGGTGTCCCTGTTGACGTTTATTTTTTTATTGCTTACCAGCAGAGCAGTAAGATTCGTCACAGTAGAGGCACTGCGCAAGATGTGCTCCGCTCTGAACTTTAATGAGTCGTGATAATCAACCAACTGTTTCGAAGCAAAGAGAGGGGGGATGCCATAATTTTAGGCCATAAACTGACGATGTCATCATCATAAAACAGAAAACTTTTCCCAAATACTCTGCAACCTTATGCAGACCAATCTTTCAGACCACTTTCAAGCTGAAATGACACCCGCTCGCTCAACGATATCCCGGCAAAGACGGAACTAGTTTTCTTCACAAGTACATATAACAAGCACCGGGCTAACAAAGCCCATGGATTTCAAAATCCATGGATTTCAAAATCCATAGTGCAATAAAGCTTGCAAACTTTAATTATATAAAAAAATTGTATCGTTAAATATTACTGAATACATCAAATTCTATCCAGGTAAGTCTAACATCCTGCCATAAAATCAAATATGTCAGTAAATTTGCATAAAATTTTTAAAGTCTAATGCTTAAAAATATGTATTTATTAATGTCGTCATGCGTTGCATTTAGAGTTATGCTAAGCTGTTAGATGTGAATTTATAAATTACTTGAAATCGTTGTCAGAAAATTTCTGCAATATATCTAAATCCAGCAAAACAATAGCAGAAACCTACAACTACAATATCCAAAACAATAACAACTATAACTAAATCATAACGTGCTCCCTTGCTTAATATTGTAATTCCTGAATGCCTTAATTTGCACACTTTATGGCATTCAGGAGTGAGTATTTATTATATGTGTGTATTGAGTAAGTATGTTGGTGTTTAAATGCCTTTTTTTTGAGTAATAAAGCATTTTAAACTGTCAGATGCTTCGTTCCACTTTTTGCAGTATTTTATACCTATTTTATCTCGACCCACCGCTGTATTTAAACCCGTCACTTACACACACATATATATAACATAAAGTTGACGGCATGAAGTTGGAGTGCACAGTCAGAGGGACTCATTGGGGACAGCGCTGTATTTATTTTGAATTATTTATGTTAGTGCTTACATTTTTGCTCCGTAGTGTTTTCGTGCTTGTACTAGAGATTTTTACTTCATTTAATCCATTCCTTTTGTTTTTATTGTTATTGTAAAAGTGCAGCTGTGAAGTGTGTTAATAATTTATACTTGTGTCTAAATATTAAGCTAAAAAAAAATCGGAAAAACTTTATATAGGTACACTATAAGCTGCATAAATATTAAGTTCTGTTCGTTAGGCGGATATGCCGGTGAAGGATTTTAAGTTGCAATAAAATTTTGACATTTACATTGTGTTAATATATTTAAAAAATTAAAACTCTCAAGGCGTTTTCTCTATCTCGTTGGTTAAGAACAACAGTTAATTCACCATTACCACTGTAACTCATTATATTTCTGCTAATAATAAGTATAGGTGGCTTTAGTAGCACCTATAATTCTATTCCTAAAAATACACATGGCGATGTAATATTTTTCAGATTACTCCGGATAATATTGCATTGCAAATTCTGCAGCAGATCGCCATACAGGATAAGCAGATGAATCGCCATTAAACTCGGGCAGAGACTCGACGAGATCGAGACTAGCAATGTCCACTTCAGAACTTGTGATTGAAACTGGTTCATAGGCTTCAACCGTAGGAATTTCAAGGTGGTGGACTACCATTGCCAAGTACAGTTTTATTAATCGAATTTAGTTAATTTTTTCTAATAGTCTTCTACTTAACATCATTGATTATATCTGTTTAGAAGTTGATGGATGATCCTTCGTATCTGGATTTGTTTTTGTTGATTCATGGATTAGTAGCTGTTGCTTAGATCGTTCTGGATCTGTTTATAAGTTAGTAGATTATTTTTTGAAGGTATCTGGATTTTTTTTTGTGGATTCGAACACTATTAGCTTTGTGATATTTTCAGTGCTGGTGTTCCTTCTCATGCGAAAATTAATATTTTCTTTTGAAATTCCTTTTTGAAAATTTACAAGTTATTTTAGAAAATTGCCCACCAGGAAACCCGATACGGGGGTATTAATCCCTTTTTCACTTCCTTTTGGCAGTGGAAAAGTGATGAGCCAAGAATCGTGGTAGCTTCTTTTGACAATGATGAGAGATTGGGATTTTTTTTGTACCCACTAGAAAAAGCGATCATACCATAATAGCTTCTTGGCACATACTTTTGGATTCGGAGCTCATGACCTTTCGTTTCCAAACGTCATATATTTTTTTTGTATGAAACTGCTACCAAGGGGGAATTAATCCCTTTTTCACTTCCTTGTGGCAGTGAAGAAGTGATTAACCAAGAATCATAGTAACTTTTTTAGACAATTGACGTGAGATATGAATTTTTTGTTGTTGTCATGTTTTGTGACCTTCTTTAATGCATATATTTCTTCGATAGATTAATGAAAACTACAAATTAAAGTATATAGGTACTAAGTGCCTTTTTTAATACCTTAGGCAGAAGGAAAAGATGAATCCTTTAGGAGAGGTGTTCGCCTAACTTCTGACTGGGGAAGTAAGAGAGATGCCTTCCCAGACGTAAAAAAGAGAGCACGACAAGCGTGAGCGTGAAAAAATTAAGATGTACTAGGTCACCAAGGATGCGAGATAATTCTACCAGCAGGTTAAGCGTCTAATCCAAGGTTTCAGTCAAGGAGCATCCACTTGTAGAGATGAGAATGGTGATCTGGTTACAGATACGCAGTGCGCATTAAGATTATGGAGAAAGCAATTTTCCAATCTGCTTGCAGGTGACGATACTTACAATTCTGCC
The DNA here is from genome assembly GCA_958299015.1 of Tetanocera ferruginea. Classification (NCBI taxonomy): domain Eukaryota; kingdom Metazoa; phylum Arthropoda; class Insecta; order Diptera; family Sciomyzidae; genus Tetanocera; species Tetanocera ferruginea. Next base: position 128,949,509 of record OY282640.1, read on the forward strand.
CTTGGAGAATGTAATCCGACAACACCCATCGACGATGATGGAGTGGAAATTCAACCACCTAGCCATGACGAGGTTAAAGTTGCTGTCCAGCGACTCAAAAACAACAAAGCCACAGGAGCTGACGGACTGGCTGCTGAATTGTATTAAACAGGCGGCGGTGAATTGTTTAGGTTCATGCATGAACTCATCAGCAAAATATGGCTGCCGGAAAACATGCCCTACGATTGGAATCTCAGTGTGCTTTGTTCTATACTTAAGAAAGTAAACCCGATAATCCGACAGATTTAAAAATAGGTGTAATTGATGAAATCTTCCAATCGGATAAAAATACACCCGCAACAAAGGATTTATTGAAGATTAAATTAAGCGGTTTAACAAGGGAATGGCAACATTTTTTAAAAATAAATTCGGAAACCCCATCAATATCGGACTCAAGATTACGAATACCATCCAAAACGTCGAAGATCAGTTAAATTTAAGCTAAATTTGAGTACAACTAAAGTTTAGTTGGAGAAAATGGGTCTTAAGGTTTGATTTGACTCGACTTTTAAATGCCGCTGCAGACACTCTCTGATGTAAATTTCTGTGTTGATTGTTCAATCTGTTACAAATTCCTAAATTCGAAGGCCATATTTGCAAATGATCTGCCACACCATGTATTTTTTTGGAAATTTGGTATGTTTTACGATGGTAAATTAAGAGGATACTCCACCCCTTCTAACCGTAGTATAATATCCGTGTCCCGGTAATTGCTTGAAATCCGCTTTGCAGTACGTTTCATCGTCCATGATCACGCAATCAAATTTGGGCAGAGGTAATCACGATACAGTTTTCGAGCCCTCCTCTTGGCTTCGGCGTCTTTTTCTTCTGACCTATCAGGTACTCATTGTACTTTATAGCTCGTTAGGTTGTAAAATTTTGTAATCCGTTGATCACTTGACTTCGATGTTCCCGCTTTTGATGCTATATCACGAACCGAAGTGCCTGGATTCTGAGTAAACAGCCGCTTAACGTTATGGGCCACCGCTTGGTTCGATGGACCACTTTTTTTACCTGAGCTTGGCGTTTTTGATAAAGGGGTAAGCTGTTTGCATCGTTTTATGGTCTTTCCGACAGTTTTCACGCACACGCCAACTTCCTTAGCAATCTTTTTGTACGTGCTGTTTGGATTTTCCAGATATTTGCAAATAATTGCTTTCCCCTTTTTTTCTTGTTGAGACGACATCTCTTCAGTAGCTCTTTTATTTTTCTAATGAGTATTTTTTTTTAATTTGCGATATTTATACTTTATTCTTTAATCAATTAATTTAAGTATTTAATTAAAAAAAAATCCAGAAAGCGAATGCGTATCCAAATGCGAATACCAAATTTGTGCGGATGCTCCGCTGATGTGGATCTCCACTAATTTTCTGTTTGGCCATATACAGCCGTTGACAACTAATTAGAAACGATATTTTTATTATAAGACATCTACCATATTGACTTGCTAATTTCAGCAACTACACGAATATATCTTAAAAACAAAAAAATTGGTTGAAAAGTTTTTAATGGTACAGTTGGTTTAAAAGAAACTCTTATTCTAAAACCTTAAATATATCTCGACAACTTATTAGAAACGCTTGCAAAATACATTAAATTCAGGTAAAAAAACAGTAGTAAAATATGTGCAAATTTAACAAAATTGATGCTAAGGTATACAATTTTGTTAGAAAAACGTTTTGCTTTAAAACTACAAAAAATCGTATTTGCATTAAGGATAAGGTCTTTTACCAAATAGCGCACTTCCTTGAATCTTGCTAAAAAATAATCCAAAGTTGTTATGTTTAGTGTGCTTACAGCATTTTTCAAATCAAATCAATGAATTCTCGATAGGATTTACATCAGGACTTGACGATGGCCAGTCAAAAACAGTCATAGCAATTTAATCAAAAAATAACAATTCTTAAAATATATACGTATTCTTCGTTGGTCATTGTGCCAGAAACACAGTGAATAAGACCAATGCCATTCCAAGAAAATTTTCCCCCCCAACAAAGATCGATCCACTGCCATGCTTAGCAACGTAGAAGTGGACTTCAGATCAAGTTCATTGCCTTTTGGGCCTCGGACACTCTTTCTACCATCAGTATCAATGCGATTGAAATTTGGTTTAACACTCCACTTAACAAGTATTTGCACTGGTTTACCGTACAAGATACATGATCTTTGGCAAACTCAATACGGTGTTTTCTTTGCGAGCCTTTCACCATGGGATTCTTGCGTGCAAGTCTTCCATGAAGGCCAGCTTCCACTAAAAGTCGTGCAACGGTTCATTTTGATACACTGACCCCAATTTCATCCACTATTTCACGCTGGATGACTGCTGTGCTCTTCCTTGGATCAGGTTGTAATAGTCGGACAATCTTTTGATCAATATGTACTGAAGTTTTGCGCGGTATTTTTTGGAGTGGTACATTTTCCGTGTTTTTATATTGTCGAAGATGAGCAATAGCATTGAAAACTATCGTTTTTAAGCATTTGAATGATCCGAATGATGGATGGACCATGGCTTTTTCCATTTTATGAAATTTTACTCATATAGTTTTTTGTTGAAATTATGTGTAAACAGTTCAAAATAATAAAATCTTATCGAAATAGTCAGAAACTATGCATACAAAGTTTGAAAACTTTAATGTTGACAAATCTTTTCTAAGGAGTCAATGGAATAAATTATATTCTCCTACTAAAACTGATTTTGCTGCAATAAATTACTTGTGGACAAGTCAGTTTAACTGTTCTTGTAAAAAGATAGAAGAAAGTTGAGAAATAAAAAAATAAAACAGACCGTCATTTGCCAAACGCACGTCTAGTGCGGTAAAGTGTAGCAAGTATAGTATCGTTTCTAATTAGTTGTCAACGTGTATATTTAACTTTTTTTTGCCTTTCCGAACACTTCCATTATAAACGATTTTGTGCTTCCAATTTTCAAACTTGTAGTGGACAATTTTGCAACGGAGCATCATAATTTTTCCTTTCGAATAAATTTTTAAGTATTAGAAGATGTAGTGCTCACATATGTTTTCTCCATTTTCATCTTCCGTAGAACAATTGTCATACTTTTTGTCATTCATTGTCCTCCCTAGCCGAATTTTGGTCTGGTAAAACTAATACGGCATAACAGTTTAGAAACAAATACCTCTTCTATACCTCTTCTACAACGATACCGATAAATCAGTTTCAAATATTTCGGTTCCGACTCCCGTTCCGGTAACTTGACCTCCGTAACATCCCTAATTGCATGTTCTACAACAAGAATCAATTCATCTTATGTAAAGCATCACGATCAAAGGTTAAAATTGTACTTTATTTATTTACTATGATATATCTAGAGTGAAGTATTAAGTAGCAAATGTGAAACATTAAGTATGAAGAATCGAGTTTGGAGAATTGTAATGCAGTTTTATTAACAAAATAAAAAATAGTTTTGAAACATGAAAAACAAATTGAAAACTTATTAAATATTCAAATGAATCTAATTGTAGCGTTGATATTTGTTATTTTTTCTTGCTAGAGCAGACCATGATAGTAGTTTAAGAAGTTAACTAGAATTGATGTTCGTTACCATGGAAATGTGATAACAGCCCGCGAGCGAGAAATCAACAATACACGTGGTTGTCGGTTTTCTAGTTTGTTGCTATGTTAATATTGCTGTTGTTGTTGATTTTTCTGTAACTGCAGCATGCAGCTAGATTCTGCCACCAAAAAACAAACCATAGCTGCAACAGAAAAAATAATGCCACAACTAGCCATACGGTATGAGTAGCATGCAACAATATAACAGCATGACTCCTTTTATGGCAAAATTGCACACATTTTGTTTGTTTGTTTTCAAGAAGAAAAAATTAACAATAATACAAAGTGTTCTTATATGCTGCTCTTATTTTGCTGTTGTATTTTTACGCACCCACTGAGGATTGTGCTGCGTTGTTATTATTGCTGAAAAGCTGACATGCACTGAGCGAAAATAAATAACAACAGAAATTATTGCACCTAAGTTGTTGTTTCCTTCTTGTTTTTTTTTTCATCTTTCTTGCAAATTATGCGAGTATCATAGCAACAGGCAACATAAAGATATTTTATTGTTGAACGGTAGAATCAACAACAGAACGCAGCAAAGAAAATACAAGAAAAATATATAAATTCTGTCAAAACAACACTTAAGTTAAGTTAAGTTAACAAAAAGTGCCAGTTAACTAGTACAATTTTAAAAGTTTTTATAATTTAAGCTATTTTCTTTAAAAATTATTTTACACCACTTGATGATGAGAGAAAATCTATAAATCAGCATTAAGAAAAAATAAAAACAAAAATTCAAATAAAATAAATGTTTCTGCACCATCACTTTTTGTGCCACATATCTTTACAACATTTGCTTAAAGAACAATTAATCTTAATTAATTACGTCCAATTTATTTTTTATGTTTTTTTCTTATACTTTTTGCATGTAAGGCAATTAATTCGCCATCAAAATCAGTGTCAATTTCAGCCAAATATTTAAATTAGCGTGACCAGGAAAGCAACAAATACGACAACAGAATAAAAGCGATGACATATGTTGGCATCAACAATACCAACAACATCAACAACAACATCATGAACAAGCTGCTATTTAGCCGCAGTCATCAACCATTCAACCAGAAAACATGCCGAAAATTTAATGAAGAATAATTAACTCAGCAATATTTCAGTGAATTGACAAGCAGCAACAACATAAACAACAACAACCAGGCAACAACAACATACTGCATGCAGCTTACATATTATGCATGATAGCCGCAGCAATGGATTGATTTATATGAATGAGTACGTTTAACGTACAAACTCAAAATATACCAAACGTACCAAATATATCGTTCTGTGTAAATATGCTCAATTAAAATGGTACAATTATGAATTTACAATTTAAACGCTAGCCGCAAATATCTGGAGGTCATCAACAGCAATGATGCTGATTCTGTTACATATGATATTTTATTGCAGCCTTGCAGCGCAATCATTTCGCCCATTTGTTGACGTCATCATTGCCTGGTTGTTGTCTGTCTGACTCTAAATCATTATTCGTGTTCCTTTTTTGACACACTCTGCGTCAGCAAAAGCTCTATTCTATTCTAATCAATTGGGAGTGCGCAATTTGTAATGTTAAGGGACATTGGCTGCTGAAGCAGAAGTGCTGGTTTTGGCTCTCACAACTGTGAAATGTATAAACGGCGATTTGATTTGATTTCATTGGAAATTGAATAGAATATTTTTGTCATAAATTTGTTGCAATGTAATAAATCACGATTAGCAACGAACTGCTGGTGCGTTTTACTGCAAAATTAATTGATGCAACTGCAACACAAGCTCAGCGTTATGTAATGCCTTGATTTGTTGTAATGTGGTCATGGTTACAGTTGGAATTAGGAAATATGAAGACATCCTCTGATAAATAAGTTATATAAATGGAACATGCTTAATGATTTTGAGTGAACTCTCGAGTTAAACTTTTTACTTTATATGACAGATTGTCAATTATTTTAATTTCTCTCTATCCAAGATAGCCTAATGAAATGGAAGAAAAATTTCTCTTTAGTTTTTATACAAAAATTATATCTTTAACTAAATCTTATGTAAACTTTGATGCTTTTTTAGTGAGTTTGGCCGGTTAGCTCGTCTCCACAGCAGGCGCGAATACAAGGGGGGTAAAGGGGCTAATTACCCCCAAGAACTTTTAAATACTTTACTTTTTAATACTTTATTTGGAGAAAATAATTGGCGATGCGAGAAGAGTAGGACCATTTTGCTTGTAGAATAACTAGACCTGTAATCATCTGCAATAAACAAAATTTAATTATATGTAAAGCAAACACTTAAGTCGAAGTAGTGTAACTTCACCTTTTTTTAAAAACGAGCCTGAAAATAAAGTTACAGCTCGTTATGTTCTGGAATTTACAGCCATTTTTTAAACAATCAACTTTAAATACGCGTTATTTTCTTACAAATAAAAATGAAAAAAAAAAAACAAGTAAAGAAAGTCTAAAGTCGGTCTAGGCCGACTATGAAATACCCTAAACCCACTTTTCAAAAACAAAAAATTTTTATTGTAAATGGGCGTCTCCAAGGGCGGATGAAGCCTATATTTTATATGCATTTAAATGTTGATGAAAAATTTACACATACCAAGTTTTATTCCTGTAGCTCACAGTTAATGCCTTTATTGTGCTTTCGCTATGGGAGATGGGTGGATTCATGGACGGATTACTTCCAATTTTTGAACACACCTTAGTTTTGGTATAAAATACATGCATACCAAATTCAATTCCTCTATGACAAACATAACCTTATTTATTGAGTTTAAAACTTTTTGGGTTGTATGGGAGGTAGGCGTGTCCGTAGGCGGATTACGTCCATTTTTCAAAACCATCTTTGTCTTCTCATAAAAAACATACGTGCTAAATTTTAGCTCTGTAGGTTAAACAGAGGCTTATTTATTGCGTTTTCAATTTTTGGGTTGTATGAGAGGTGGGCGTGTCCGTTAGCGGATGACGTCCATTTTTCGAAGACATCTTTGTGTTGGTATAAAACACATACAAATCAAATTTTATTGTAGTTGGCTAATTATGAGCTGAGTTATGCAGTTTTCAATTTTCGCGTTGTATGGGAGGTAGGCGTGTCCGTGGGCGGATGATGTCCACTTTTCAAAACTATCTTTGTTTTGTTACAAAAAACATATGTGCCAAATTTTAGCTCTGTAGGTAAAACAGAGGCTTATTTATTGCGTTTTCAATTTTTGGGTTGTATGGGAGGTGGGCGTGTTTGTAAGCGGATGACGTCCATTTTTCAAAGACATCTTTGTGTTGATATAAAACACATACATACCAAATTTTATTGTTGTAGGCTAATTATGAGCTGAGTTATGCAGTTTCCAATTTTTGCGTTGTATGGGAGGTAGGCGTGTCCGTGGGCGGATTCCAAAAATATTCAATAGTGCAGATCCTTGGGTGCATGTGACAATGTGTACCAAGTTTCATCCAATTATCTCAACTCCTTCTTCTTATCATGTGTATACGGACAACACACAGACGGACGGACGGACGGACGGACATGGATAGCTCGACTCACGTGGTGACGCTGATCAAGAATAAATATACTTTTCTATACCGGACTCGCTTCGTTCTATGCGTTACAAACGTTTGCACAAAGTTAATATACCCTGACCTTTCAGGTTTAGGGTATAAAAAAACATGAAGAACATAATAATTATATTTTTGCAAAATATTAAAGATTAGTTTAAAAATGCCCTTTATATGAAATCATTGAGCAAGCAACAGTGATTTTGATTTGCAATGATCTTAATTTGCAATTAAGATTTTGGCAGTGTCGAACAGAGTTGCCACTTAAAATATTTGATTCTTCTAAATTTTTACTGAAAACCTGTCTGCTAAACTTTTTTGCAACCTATGTGCCAACAAATTTTAGCATAAAAAAACAATACGTGAATTGTTACTTTTAGTTTTCACTTTATACATTTTCAAAAAAAAAAAGTTCAAACAATGTAAAATCCAATAGTCTGTTTTTACTTAAATTATTTCATCATTAGTTAAAATATTATTCAGAAATATTTCAGCTATGGTCCTTATGAAAATACATATTTTAAACATCTGTAATACTTTTTGTCATATTTGATATTTATATAACAGGGTTGTTTTGAAGTGAATTCATGTTAGGTTAAAGTTGCTAAAATTGTATCAACTGCGCAAATAATTTGTTGCATACATTTATTTTTGTTTGAGTTAATTCTAAATTGTTTGGAATTCTGAAATTGTTCAAGCCTACCTTAACTTCATCTTAATATAAATAGGCGTAGTGAAAACAGTTAAGAACCATTTTCTCAAGTGTTTTTCAACCGATTTTGATAATTCTTATTTTAAATGAATGAGAGTGCGGAGAAAAAGTGCACCGACTATTTTATACAACTATAAATAAGCAAACAAAAATTGGTCGATTTTCGGCCCCAAGCGGTACTAGTAATTATAATTGCAACAAGCCAACCAAATTACCACAACCAACTTTCATGAAATAAAACTGCCACGTTTAGTCCACTTTTAGTAAGGAACTATTAAAATTCAATTATTTCATGAACTTTAAATTTGACAGTGAGCGAAGCTAAGGTTATTGATATCAACACCGTTTTTACTCTTTTTAATATTGACATTTTTGCACTAATTTCTAAAAAGAGTACCTCTTACTTTTGAGTCGGTGTCCGGCTTAATGTGAAGTCTGAAGAAAAAAATATGACTAATTTAGTCGATTAATTTATGATCAACCAGAATCAATTTGAAATATACATTTGGGGTTTCCACTCATTTCATTAGACGTGTGATAGCTTTTGAACTGACTCACTTTGATTGAATGCCATTTTGATAGGTACTACAATAATTTTTGGGGGGTTAAAACCCCGAACACCCCTCTTTGGTTGCGCTAATGCCATAGTATCAACTACATTAGAACCATACCAGCCAGCATGCGCTGTACTGCGAAAATAAAATCAAGCAGCCGTTGCTCCGTGTACTGCTTAGGCCGCGTTCATAGTGGAAGCTGAAGCTGGCTAAGCTTTTTCAAGCGATATCATGACGCTTTTTCTTGCTGTTTCTGTTCATAGTGCGCGCTTTTTTTCGAGCTTTTAGATACTTTTTCTTGCTGTTGCTGTTCATAGTGCGCGCTTTTTTTCGCGCTTTTAGATACTTTTTCTTGCTGTTGCTGTTCATAGTGCGCGCTTTTTGCATGCGCTTGGCTTATGTTTTGTTTTAATTATTTCTTGTAATTTGGAAAGTTAATGCATATTTTGAAGTTCATCGCAAAAATATTCAAAGAATAGATAAAGAACAACGAAGATAACGGCGAAATAGCTCAAAAGCAACAAGTGCAGAAAAAAGTTGGAAACCTATCCTCCACAAAGCAACAAATAAAATATTTTGTCTATATTTTACGCACAAAATAAAGATCAATAACATAAGATCATAACAACAAAACATGCATTCAAAGGAAATTGAAAACGTGCAACTCACACACATAGCAAGAAATGATACAAGAATGAAGTAAGCATCTGAAGAAGAAAAAGCGTCGAAAATTAGCGATGCCCACAAAAAATTACCAACAACAAAACGAATTAAACAACAACACGTATTGAGACAAAGTCGAAATAGCGCACGATTTCATATATTGCGCATCGCATATGTTGAATTTACTAACAACAAAAGGACATACAAACAACAACATGCAATGCTAGCAGCGCCTGCGATCATGTTGACATTGTTAAAAAGACAAAAACAACAACACGTATCAACCGATAATGCGAAAATAAAACTAAAGCGCTGGGCATTGCTGCCAAAAAGTACAAAAACAAAATCAGTGCGGCAAAACATAAACAAGAAATAAAAAAAACAGCCAAGAAAAGTGTTAAAAAGTATGAAAATAACCTACATCACAAAGCGTACGTTCGAAATGAAACAAAAAAACCCAAAACTGTGTACACAAACGAGATGGAAGAAAAAGTGCCAAAAAGTATGTTAAAATAAGCTGAAACCCAAAGCATAAGTACGACATGAAACAAAAAATCAACACCGTGTGCCAAAGTGAGATAGAAGAAAAAAGTATCAAAAAGCTTCAAAACTGGCGTAACCTTGAATTTAAGCTGGCACTATGAACACTTCGCGCTTTTTCCATATGATTGTACACAAAGCGTTTTCAGCAGCTGTAAAAAGTTTCAGCTTCAGCTTCCACTATGAACGCGGCCTTAGACTGCGCTCAGAGTAATCACCAATTCAGACAGGCAGGCAGACAGAGTGTGTGAAGCATTTTAGGCTGACTACATAGTTATTAAGACAGGCACGCTGAAATCAGTGTAAAGAAGCCAGATTTCAGCCTGTCTCTCTAAATCGGCGAGTTTGGTGACCGTTGCATGCAGGTTAAGTGTGTGGCTTAGCATGCTCGCGGCCCGAGTTCGATCCCCAGTCGCGGCGGAAAGTTTTTTCAATAAAAAATTTTTCTGATCGGTCATCACCTCTCTGCAGACAATGGCAAGCCTCAGAGCGTAAATAATGACATGGAGTTGGCATAAAACATGTAGGTACAGTTCTCGGTCAATTGTGTGCAAACATTTAATAACACACACAACAAAATTGTTATTAAGAAGCTCGGTCAAAGTCCTTTTCAAGGGCTGTAATGGCCAATTTTTGTTTTTTTTCCACAACAAGTAAACAATTCCGTGTCGGTTTATAGTGTTCATTATAATGGCAAGGAGAGGACGAACTGACAAAGGTCGTCGAAGTCAGTTTATCAAAAAGCTTTGCTTTAAATGTTAATTGTATTAATTTATTTTTTTGATAAGAGGCATTGCATTTATTTAAATTAAAAACTAGTTTCATCTTATAACCAAGCAAAATTCAACCGTACACGATGCGGCCAATATTATCGACCTCAACAACTTCATAAGCAAATCGCAAATTTTTATATATTTTTTTTTCTGCACAAATTATTAAGTTCTACATCATTTAGGCAAAAATAAAATTTTCCTAAACTTGCACAGAGTCATCTATTGAAAAAATGGATACATTGAATATTTAGTTTAAGAAAAACAACGTTTGCCGGGTCTTCTAGTGTTTCAATAAAATAATTCTGACAATTTTAAAATTATCGTAAAAACTCCAATTTCGCGCTTAATATTGCGGTAATCAAGTATACTACCAATGAAAATCTACTCATAAGATTCAAAATTTGACATAAATAAGAAGGTAACTTCTAAATAAAATTTGTAAATAATTATGCATAATTATTTTTTAGATTTCCAAATATTTTAAGTTTTTCCCACTTTTGTTACCTCTCTGAACGTACTCACAAGCAGTCCTTTATTTTTGGGAGTTCCCTTTTGTACGAAAAAAAAAACAAATTTAGGATTATTTGAATTTTTGATTTGATGCAAATTTTAACTTAAAAACTAAAGAATTTATTTGAAATTGCATTGAATATTGCTTAAAAGAATATCGGTTATAAAAAGCCATGATCAGTTCCTACAAAAAAAAGTTAATGGAAAAGTGGATAAAAGAAGTCCCTTACATATCGTGAATTGGAAAAATTGAAATAGGAAGAAACAATTGTTCTAGGCTAGCAAAGAAATTTTTTATTGTGGAAGTAGTGAATTGAGTTATCTATATTCAACTCTTCAACTTCAACGACTTCAACTCCTCCCAGACCAATGGACTGATTTTATCGATTCAGATGTCATTAAATCAGGTTTAGGCTATAGATATGCAAACCACTTTTAAAAGTTGTGATTTCGCTTCAAGGGGTACCCAACCTTTTAAAACAGAAATAAAATTTTTGTACAAAAATCCGCTATTTAATCAATTTGAAATTTAGTTTGAGAAGAGTTTATAAATTGGTCGAATTTGAATTTTTTCAAATCTATAAATTTTTAACCAAACTTATCTTTTATGCATTCCTCAAATGTCAATTGTCCGAAAAATGCAGTTCCAAAATCAAAAATTCCACTTTCCGAGCAAACAACTCAGTCAAATTTCAACGGTTTTCAAAATTTTTTTTGTTTTTTTAAATGTTTGCTTAATTATCTTTGAAAAATGTTGGCAGTTACGCTAATTATCCTGCCAAATGTATTTTTAATGAATTTTCTTAAAATTGACTTTAGTTGTTTAGCGTGTATTTTTATCAAACGCCAAGGCAGAGAAAAAAACTGTCTGAAATTTAAAGTTCTATATTTGGAAGCGAATATCTCTGCCACTTTTTAAAAAATTTCATTTATTTTTTTTTTTGTATTTAATTGCAATAAATTGACTTCAAAATAATAACAAATTTTTTACCGTTACTTTATTATTTATATTTTAATCATTGCCTTTAAAAAGAGTCCAATAAAATGAATGTTTTCTCAAAAAATGTATTAAAAATTGTTTTTGTTGTAAAAATAAAAAAATTTTAAATTTGCATTTTTGATTTTCTTTCATTGTATATAGTTTATTAAAGACGAATTTGTTTTTGTTTGACAGAAAAATTAATAAATACTATGTGTCATCGAAAAAACAAGGCGAAAGAACAAGGTAAATGTTTTTCTTATATTTTTTAAATCTTCAGCAAGCTTCAAAAACAATATATTTTAAAAAAATTTCATTATAGCTTCAACCAATTAAAAGTTATAGCCACGAATCTGTTTTAATCATCCTGCTATCTATATAATTAATAGGCTAAGGTGTTTTTTGTGACTTCAACTCCTCCCAGACCAATGGACCGATTTTATCGATTCAGATGTCATTAAATCAGGTTTAGGCTGTATATGTGCAAACCACTTTTAAAAATTGTGATTTCGCTTCAGGGGGTTCCCAACCTTTTAAAACAGAAATAAAATTTTTGTACAAAAATCCGCCATTTAATCAATTTGAAATTTAGTTTGAGAAGAGCTTATGAGCTGGTTGAATTTTAATTTTTTTCAAAACTACAAATTTTTAACCAAAATTACCTTTTATACATTCCTCAAATGTCAATTGTCCGAAAAATGCAGTTCCAAAATCAAAAATTCCACTTTCCGAGCAAACAAGTCAGTCAAATTTTAACAGTTTTAAAAAAAAAAATTTTTTTTTTGGGTTTTTTGGTGTTTTTTCATCTAAATGTGTTATAAATCGATGTTGTAGGTGTTCTGTTTGTACTTTTTATTAATTTCTGAAATATATCTTAGTATTATTTCTTAAATCTATTTTTTACTGCGTTTTTTTTTTAACATTAGTTATGTTTTATAGCTGGAAGAGTTAAGCTGCGATGTTTTTGAATAGTAATAATGTTTGTCTCAGTAGTAATATTAGTGTAATGTATTCCGTCTTCGTATTTTGACAGTTACATTAAAAAATTAAGTGTCAGATCATACGTTTCAAGTCAAACTATTCAGATAATGATATTTTATATCATTATTGAGACTGAATATATCGTTATTGAGTATAATAACTTCTTTAATAGAATATCATATATTATTAAAAGTCTATAATGTTTTTAACACTTAATTTTTATTGGATTGCTCGAATCGGGCAACAAGTTTACTAGTAATTCATTAATCATTTAAAATTTTGTAAATATTTTTAGAAAAAGGTACATTTTCTCAGAAAGTGGTATTTTTTCCCAAAAAGTCAGTTCGGCTCTCTGGCAACACTGATATTGTAGTCCTGGAAGACAACATTACAACTGTTATTGGTGAGATACCGGCCAAAATCCTGGAAAAAGTATGCCAAAATTGCTCCTTACGAATGGACCACCCCAAGCGTAGCCGCAGGCAACATTTATATTATATAATCCACATTTAATATATAATCATTATAATATATAAAAAGTAAGTGGCAAGCATTAATTTATCGCTCCAATAACCAAACGTTTAATAAATCACCCTTTAAATAAATTAAAAAAAAACATCATATCCAAAACATTAACTTTTTAACTCTTTGTTCTTAATACAAGCAACTTATTTGAACGCTATTTTAATAATTCAAACTAATAATTCAAACAACTTAATTAATGCCAAAAGAGTAGTTAAAAAATCCACACAGAAAACCAGCGTCGTTTACAACTTCCTGCCGCTAAACCGCAATATGGCGTCGTAACATGTCGTCTATAATTTCGTCAACATCCGGTTGTTTTTGTTTTATTTTTGTTGTTCGTTTGCTTTTAAAATGTCTTAAATTATTTAATTTATTTGTATTGCTAAAGTTATCCTGTAGTTCTATAACTTTTTGTTGGCTGTTGTTAGAAAGTAATGTTTTCCATAACCTGTTTTGCAAAAATATTTACTAAATAAAGTTATTAAAGTTGCTGCTGGATATTGTTACAGGTAGAGAAACACAACTACTGCTGGCATTGCGTGTTTTGTACGCTTAAATAAAATTTTAACTGAAACACGAAATTTTTAGAGTTGGTAGCATTATTTTTAGAATTTTTTTTTTAAATTGTGTAATAGTTGCTATTTTGTTGTTTTTGATTATGTTTTCTTAATTTCTTAATGGCTTAATTTTTTTTTATAGTTGAAGTTTTTTTCAGTGGCACTCGTCTCTGACGTGCATTTCCCAGTAAACCAAAGAAGCTTTTTTGAAAATTCATTTGTGAAACCTTTACAGGTAGAAAAGTAGGTTGTCAGTTTTCAGAAATAAATAAATTTAAAATTAAATAATTAAACATTAATCATTCACCGGACTGAGAATATATCTAAAAAAAAATTTATTGGAGCTAGCGAGCGAAGCGAGTTTATTTATTTTTTATAGCGAATTTATTTTTTCGCTGTTTATTTATTGCGTGAAAAAATTGCCTTTAAGTGCTTTTTAAACAACATTTTTGGATTCGGCGGTTCACTTAATTCATTTAAATCCTTATATTTAGCATCTTTCACCAGCTGAAAAGTAAATAAATTAAATAATTATTTTTTTGATTTAATTAAAAAAATTATAGCAGTGTTAGTCTGTCAACTTATGTGAAAACGTGAAATTATAAAATTGTTAAATATTAGTATTTTCGTTTTGAATTATCATATTCATTGCAGTTTTTTGCCAAAAATTTATCACATGCTCTTAGATTTACTTAAAATTTTGTCCATAGATTCCTTTTGTTCTTATAAAAATATATATTCTTTTTTTAACGCCATTTTTTAAAAATTTATGGAGTTACCAATTTTTTATAAAAGTAACAATCTTAAAAATAAAGTCATTTCTAACTAGTGTCCGACCGAATGTGAATTTTTGCCGAAGCCGAAGCCGATTCTTCGGCTAAATGTAAATAATCGGCCGAAGGCCGAAGCCGAAGCCGAATAACAAACAATTGTTTTAAAGTCAAAAAAATAATAAAAATTTATTCTTTGCTTTTGTTATATATTCATTTAAATGTAAATGTAAGAGTTTTTCTACGAAATTCGGATGTTTCTGTAATTGATGTATTGACGTCAGGATAACGTAGAAAAAAAATGTTATCAATTTTCGACCCAGTCGAGAAAAGCTATTAACTGATGCTAACTGGGTCATTCCGCCGAGATTGATCACAAAATAGCAAATTCGGTCGGTCAACAATTTTAAAAAATTTTTTTTTACGATAAATCTCGTTATGTTGCGGTACCTTAGAATTGCTTCAAAAAAAATTTTTTTGTTGTATTTACAAAATGGCGACAATGTTTTTCATGCAACCACGAGCGATTTTCGTATTTTGTAGAGTTTGCGGTAATGATCATATCTCAGCTCATGTTAAACAAACAGTAATAAATGAATAAACATAATATGAATTATACCTTAGGCTATTATCATGCATATCAGAAAACTTAATTGGGATGTTACATAATTTAAAAAAAAAACGTTAAAGTTTGCGAAAATAATCGTAATTTTTGGTAACTTTGAAAAAAAATTTTAATATAAAGAAGTTAGTGCCAAGTCATTTTTTTTGGTATTAGGTACGTCTTAGTGAGAACTTAAAATATAAATTTTTAAAAGTGACTAGATCATAAACTTTTTAGGTTACATCGCTTTGAAAAATAAGAAATATCAAATTTGCCCCAAATTTGGGGTCAAGTATCTCCAATGGGCACGGGTGAAAATATTTGAAATTAATGTTAAATAAACTACGCAATAGGAGGATTCTGGTGATATAAAAATTAAAGTGATTTTTATGGTTCATTTAAAAGATATAGCATTTTAAAATTTGTGTATTTTATTACATGAGGTATGAGTTTTAAGGTGGGTCACCCCATATGGGGAAAAAAGTTTGCATTTACCACCCCTTATGTGAAAGTTTATGTTGAGAGGATTTCAGAACAATACAAATTTTTTTTGTTAAGTTCGTTTTCGCTTTTGGCCTTCGGTTCATCTTCGTTTGGGTTCGTTTTGCATACCAAATTTCTTTACATTCGGGCCAGTCGTTAAGGCGTTATTGAGCCACACATATTTTATTACTTTAAGCGCCCTCTATCGAAAGTTTTTATAACTTCTAAAAGTCTATCTTGTATTACTAGGTCAGAAGAATCTTCGTACAATTTTATCAAAATCGCCAGTCGACCGTTTAGCCAAATTATTACCTAAAAAAATAATCTAATGAGGAAAGCAGCAACTAAAGGAAAAGGCACACAACCTCACACACAAGCGAACAAAATATTTTCAATACTAAAAACAAACTATCTGCTATTCATAAAAAATGCGCTTCGTGAAAATTAACACAAACTTAACAAAGCTACCGTCTAATCGCGATGTTATTGAGTATCTTCTGCATGAAGGTACCGAAAGTGTCGCCAACCATAGAAAACTTTCATATTATAAACTTTCGATAGAGGGCGCTAAAAGTAATAAAATATATATGGCTCAATAACGCCTGAACGACTGGACCGAATGTAAAGAAATTTGGTATGAAAAACGAACCAATTCATAAGAAATGATTTATCATTTGAATAAAATTTTCAACGAGTGAACACCAACTCATGAAAGAGCAGAAAAGGTGATAAAAACAAAACAAACAATGGAAAATGTTCCACATGTGGAATTATGAACGAAGTTCACTGAATAATTCAAAAAAATTCTAAAAACTTATAAAAAAACCGTTTAGCAAAGCAAAAACATTCGGCAAAAATAATCGGCTATCTCGGCCGAAGCCGAAGACGATGCCGAAGGTCCAAATATCGGCCGATTATGCCGATTACCGAAGCCGAAGCCGAATACTCGGTCGGACACTATTTTTAACAAATCATATCTCCGTCATATGCTACCTTATTTTTGTAAATGAAGTACCAATCATTAGAAAGCTATAGAAAAGCGATTTAGAAAAAAATAAATATTTTTGGAATTTTTATGCTAGAGTTGCCAACTTTTTGAAAAAAACATTAATTTGGTTATATCTCAAAAAGTGAATTTTTGTTTTTTTTTTAATATAAAAAACAAAATAAATTTTTCACCAACAAAGAACTACAATGGCCAAATGACACGTTTTTTCGCAATCTTTTTTTTCTGACACACATTTCACTTTATCGTTCATAACTTCTATACAAAAGATATTATATAACTATATACAAGAGATATTTATACAAAATCTTGAACAGAACTGTTTGCCTTTTTAGAGTTAATATTTGGCTTATATATAGTAATGACCTCACACTTGACTTTGGCTCATAAAACTGGAAAAAATTAAAAAATTTGAATTTTTTCGTTAATATAACCTGAAGAGATATCTTTTTTTATAGTTTTAAAAAACATTTTTTAAAGCGAGCGAACAAACGAATTTGTACACTGAGATAAAAATCATACTTTAAAATCAAGCAAAAAATTTTAAAATAGAAATTTAACGCCTTTGAGTTTCTACAAAACAAAATTTGAAACAAGGGTGTTTAATTTTCAACTAACTACCTTTAAACTGCTTTCTTTTATTAATTTTCTCTTATTATTTCTTTGAAAAAATAAACAAAAATTTTAATATAATGACAATTTTTGAATTTTTAGAATTGGTTTGACAAATATCGGACATACGATAAAATAAAAACTAATTAATAAAATATTAAAATATTTCAAATGCGAACTTCATCGAATGGAGTTAACATGTGTTATTCGGAGGTCCCGGGGGTAGTAGTCTATGAATGATGCTAAAAACTGGAAAAAGCTAAAAAATGGTAAAAAGCAATATGTTTTGAAATATGTGTTTTAAATTTTAAAATTTTTGTCTTTAATTTTAAAATTTTTGTTTTAAATTTGTTTTTCATAGCATAAACATTGTTTTAAAAACAAAAACTTTTATTCTGAAGTTAATTTAAAAACAGTTGTGTTTAATTTTAATGAATTTGTTTCAAGCTCTATTTCAAAATTCGTTAGATATGAAAACAATTTAATTTAATTTTAACACATTTTTCCCTCTGTGTATCCTCATTTTTCCCTCAGTGTATCCGATCGTACCTATTTATGTGGCCAGCTTAGGCATTTGCTAAGCGATTGCTACGACCTAGTTTTTTATCATTAGTGAATTCACAACGGTAGCTTTTTTGTTCATTAAAGAAGATGAAAATGCTTCACGTAA
Source organism: Tetanocera ferruginea (assembly GCA_958299015.1). Lineage (NCBI taxonomy): Eukaryota > Metazoa > Arthropoda > Insecta > Diptera > Sciomyzidae > Tetanocera > Tetanocera ferruginea. The sequence continues at coordinate 128,967,599 of OY282640.1, forward strand.
ATACTTGTTAGTTTTATTAGGATTATTTAAATTTTTTGTTTTTATTACTAATTGTTCACTTCGCTTGTGGTTCATTAAGGGCGATTTTGACAGTTGCAACAAATCTGCGATAGTTTTTGTTTAATTTTTGTTTTTTTAAGCCTTGCATGTGTGCGTGTCGCTCTGAATTATAACTGTATTTTGCAATTTTACATTTAGTTGTTGTGGTTTTGCTGTTAAATTTCCCTTTGAATGTGATGTATAGCATACAAATTCCTATGGCGTCCACAAAAATCAAAGTTTGGTAAGCATTTTACAATGAGTTTTTTTATGGGAGGACGCCAAAAATGCATAATTTTGGCTTTTAAGACCAATGTTAGTTGAAATATTTACTTAAAAAACACAAAAAAAAAAACAAATTGGCCATTTCAGCCCTTGAAAGGACTTTGACCGAGCTTCTTATGATCAATTGTGTTGTGGTGTGTTATTAAATGTTTGCACACAATTGACAGAGAACTGGACCTACATGTCTTATGCCGACTTCGAACGGCTTAACTTCATGTTCTCAAGAAGCTTTTTATGGCATTATTTACTCTCTGAGGTTTGCCATTGTCTGCAGAGAGGTGGTGATCGATCAGAAAAAATTTTTAGGTACGCCCTAAGGTGATGTCTCAGCGGTGCTCTGAGAACGATATCGACTGCCACTGTGCAGACCATATTTTTTTTTGTGTAGACTACCACTCGACTTGGTTGCTAATCAAAAACTGCAAAAACGGTGCACAGTGGAAGGGAAGTGAGGTTTTATAGTATACACTTCTAAAACAATGAGCCAAAGTTAAATGAACCAAGACCTAGCCTGTCTTCAATAACGTTCGCAAGCCAAATTTTATTTTTTGTAAAAGTTTTGCTGTTTTTTATGCATTGAGAAACTGTGAAAGTATGTTTGTGAAGTATGTTTGTGAAAACTGTGAAAAGCCAAGTAATTGAATCAAAACGTATTTCAAAAGACTGAAAAGTAAAATTGAAAACATAAATTCCAGTCGTGTACACTTTCTTCTGATACTCACAGTAAACATTATATAAGCGATTCTGTAACCTCTGAGCTTGTGGAAAGTAAAATATTCCGCAGAAGTTCATTCGTCAAATGTCGCATTAAAAATTTATAGCAATAAAAACAGCATAAAATATACAAACAATAACACAAACTGAAGTGTTTTAAATTAGTTTGATTTGTTCAGTCAAGTGCTTCCTGCTAACATGGTGTCCACTTTCGTTCCCTCCACATTCTACAGCTGCTAACTAAGCTAAATTTCTGCTGCTAGTGCTCCACGTGGTCGGTCGGTATTTTATTTTTAATGCAGTGTATTTTTTGTTCAACTTTTAGCTTTGAGCACCCTAAAATACTGCTTTAAATAATATTTATTTTAACTTGTTGGAAAGTTATTCTTTATTCTGGCCACAAAAATAATAAACTAAATGAACAAAATTTACATTCATTTTATAAATCAACTTAACATTAGGGGATATAAGAAAAAAGAATTCAATTTGCCATTTGAGTTCATGAAAGTACTTTGGCCGAGCTTCCAATGACCAATTGCGTTGTGCGTGTTATTCGTATAAAATGTGTGAACACAAATTATCGATAAAAGCGCTCACAAGTTTTAAGACGACTCTGAACGAATGCAAACATAATTACTCTCTGATCATTTTGTTAGGGTCTGAAAGGGCCAAGACCCAAACATAATAACTTATATCAATTATAAAAGTTTTGTAACAGATATTATTTAAACTGGGAAACTCCCGATTTGTAAAATTAGCAAGGAGCAATTCACGTACGATAGCGCGTTCAGCCACGGTCAGTTTTACCAAAGCAGTTCTTTTTTTAAATTCTTCAAGATTCTTTGTTAATTAAAGTAATGATTTCATTCCAAAGAACTTTATTGTGATAGATATATTTCTAACTTTACTTTTGCAACTTATTATCTGACTTATGTCATTTAAATACCGTTTACTCAAGAGTTCCTCCATCTCTTGCTGTTTGAACGATCCCCTTCCTTGCAACAGCGAATACCATTACAAAATCAAGTGTTTAGACAACAAAAATCACAAGCATTTTTAGAAGCCAGAACAGCAACAGATAAACTGCTGTAGCAATGCGATCATTTACTTGTTTAATCGTCTCATTGAACAAGTCATCGCACGCAGTGGGTGGCGTAAAGCAAACTCTCCACTTGTTGCATTTCATGCAGTTTCAATATGAACGCATGTTTGATTTATTCTGTGCTTTTTCCCCACTCGATAATTTAGCATGGAAAACATTCTTTGACAGCGGGGTCTCAACAAGTGTGGCTTGACTTGGCAACTAGTCGAGTCTAAGTCGATCTAAGTCATATACAAAGCAGCACATGCGTGTGGCCGCAAAACTCCAACTTCTGCACTTAATACTAAAACAACAACAGGACAATAGCACCCTTCACTGTCTTTCAGCGAAGGCCCTACTCATAATTCATGCCACAAATATGGTGCTCATGCACTGCTTTAGTTGATGATGTTCTAGTGTTCTAGCTGTCAGTCTGCTGTTTAGTCTAGCGTGCATTTCTGAAACCCACTTTTGCAATCGGTTACGTCCAGAGGGCATGAATCACAAAGCAGATTTATGTGTTTTGTTAATTTTTGTCAGTTACGTGATGAGTCGACAAACATTGACAGCAAATGCAGCAACATGCATCGACGCAGTCATCAGGAATTACAAAAGCAATAATGAAAACAAAAACAAAAACCTCTTTGTTGTTGCTGCTGTTGTTAATCATACTGTTGTCGCTTTTGTTGCCTGAAATGCTCAAATCAGAGAAATGTCAAGCTTGCAGAGGTTTTGATACCTCTGGCCGTAAATTTGGTGTTGCCAAGAGAAACTGTCAAAGTAACCGCAACTTTATAGGTAGAAATGTTTTAAATGTCGTTGCTAAAAACTACAAATGAACAAAACAAGCTACATTAAATTGTTCCAACAAAGTACTTGCATAATAATTTTTGACTTTGGGCATAAATAAAAACTAAAGTCGAAATGGACTTTTCACTTTAAGATTCAAAATACTTATATGTTTAGAGTAATAAATTAAATGGACTGTAACCTTTTACCTTCTGCTCAAAGATATAAGACTGTAATAACAGATGGGCGTAACAGATGTAATAATAGATGGCGTTACTAGAATTAAATTCACAAGATCTGCAATATGTAAAATTAAAAAAAAACCGATGCCATTTGAAGAAAAAATAACAAAGCTGTTTCTTAAGGCAATACACCGAATATGACTACGAATTGCTTACCAATCCACAATATTCTCCAGTTCTGGTCCCAGTGACTTTTGTTTTTGTTTGCAGATCTCAAAAAAATGTTCGCTGGAAAAAAATGCAGCTCTAATGACGAAGTTATTACTAATTTTGAAACTATCTTAGGGAGCTCTTATGCCGCGTTCATAGTGAACGCCGGTTCAGACAGACAGGCTCAAATCTGTGCGAACAAGCCAGACACAAAGAGCTGTCTATCCCGCTAACTCACACACTATGTCTGCCTATCTGTCTGAATCGGCGTGCATTATGAACGCGGCCTTAGGGAGTACCAATCTACCTGTAATATTCTACCGATAGCTGCGCAATGACGAACAATGTCACTGGCAGCGTTCCACAGGGGTCAGTTCCTTCTAGAGTTCCTTCTGTGGCATGTCATATCTGATGGTGTTCTAAGGCTTGAGGTACCTACAGGTGACAAGATTGTCGGATTTTCGTATGATTTAGGGGTTGTGGGAACGGGAAATCTATAAGAAATGTATGCCCTAAGAAGTGTTGATATTAGCTCAATCTAAGACTGGCTAAAGTCAGCTGGGCTTAGTTAAGCTGAGCTCGAGACGGAGGAGGTGCTTATTAGTAACCGTAAAACTCCAAAATAGCACTTACAAACGTATGCGGGATAGAGGTTCACTCAAAACCATTCATTAAGTAACTCGACGTGCTGAACGACTCTTGGCTCTGTTTTAAAGAGCACCTAGAGTGTGCCCACCGAAAAAGAGCCAGTTCTTGCCTTGCGTGAATCTTAACATTATGTGTTCGATTTTGATGAACGCATAAATGGTCTGGGCCGCAGCGATTAAGGTTCAGTCCTACCGATAAGGAGTAGAGTCGGTGTATAGATTAAATACTTACTTAGGTGGCCATGACAACCCGTGGTCGGGTTACGGCCGACTTCATCAGCTCTCGCCAGGCGTCTCTACTTCGCGCACGCCATCTTCGATCTCTTTCATCAAGCGCGGTAAGGTCTTCCTCGGCCTCGTCAATACATCTTCCTCTTCGTCATGGACCCTCGGCTTGCAACTCAAACACCTTTTTCGCTGGAGCTTTTTCTTCAACCATACGAAAGACATGACCCAGCCAACGTAGTTGCTAGATTGTTATACGCAGGACTAAGTCAATGTCGACGTAGAGCTCGTACAGTTCGTGGTTCATTCCAATGCGATAGTCGTCGCCAACTCGCACAAGACCAAAGATTTCACGAAAAAATTTCCTCTCGAACACCCCAAGAGCGGCTGCATCTGTTTGCGATACCACCCATGCCTCAGCGCCATAGAGAAGCACAGGTATGATGAGCGTCTTGTAGAGTGTTAGTTTTGTCGTTCGAGAGAGGGCTCTGGAACCTAACTGCTTACTTAGCCCTGATACCTATAAGCTATTGTTATTCTTCGCTTTATCTCCAGGCCGACATTGTTGTTGCTGCTAACGGCGGTACCAAGGTATGAAAACTCCTTGACAACTTCAATGCCATATTTTTCTGCTGTAAAATGGGAGCCTAGACGCCGCGTTTCCCTATTTGCAGACAGCATATACTTTGTTTTGCCCTCGTTCATCGTCAAACCCATTTGACTGATTATTTTTCGATAGCGGCGAAAGCAGCAGTTACATCTGTCTTGGTTCAGCCGATAATACCGATATCATCAGTTTGCGCAAGGAGCTGGACACCTTTGTAAAAAACGGTACCAATTCGATGTACACCTGCCTTTCGTAGGATCCTCTCCATGATGAAATTGAAGATATCGCATGATAGCGGGTCGCCTTGTCTGAAACCTCGTTCGGTATTAAAGGTTTCGGAGAGGTCATTTCCTACCTTCACGGAGCTGCATGTATTGCTCAACGTAATCCTGCAGAGCCTTATCAACTTTGCAGGTATACCGAACTCAGACATTGTTGCGTACAGGCAATCCCGAATCGGGCTATCGAACACAGCATTCTAATCAACAAAGAGATGGTGGCTGTCAATTTGATTTTTGTGGGTTTTCTTCAGGATTTGGAGTAGTTTAAAAATCTGGTCTATGGTGGACTTGCCAGGACCAAAGCCATACTGTTAAGGTCCAATCAGTGTTTTGGTATGTGGCTTCAATCTTTCTCACAATACGCTCGAAAGAACTTGTATGCAATGGAAATAAGACTGATACCTCGACAGTTGGCGCAGATTGACAGATCTGCTTTCTTAAGTATAGGACAAAGCACACTGAGATTCCAATCGTCGGGCATGTTTTCCGCTAGCCATATTTTGCTGATGAGTTTATGTATGCACCTTATCAATTCACCGCCGCCGGTTTTAAGCAATTCAGCAGCCAGGCCGTCAGCTCCTGGTTAGCAACTTTAACCTTGTCATGGCTAGGCGGTGGATTTACCACTCCATCATTGTCGATTGGTGGTGTTAGACTGCATTCTACAAAGGCGGAATTGTTGGTATCGTTGCCTGCAAGTAGATTGGAAAGGTGTAATTTCAATGCGCACTGCGTATCTGTAACCAGATCACTATTCTCATCTCTACAAGTGGATGCTCCGGGCTTGAAACCTTGGGTTAGACGCTTAACCTGATAGTTGAATTTTCAAGCATCTTTCTTGCCCTCGTACACTTTAATTTTTTTTTTTGCTCACGCTTTTCTTGCTTCCCTTTTTTATGTCTGAAAAGGCATCTCTCTTCCTTCCTCTTATCACGATAGTTTTCGTGCATGGCTCGCAATGCAGCTGACTGCAGTGTCTTTTTATATGCAGCGTATTTTACTATTGTCGCGGCGCGACACCCCTGGTCATACCACTGGTTGCGAGGTTGCGGGCGCCGAAAACCAATGACTTCTTCAGCAGCAGTGCGCTTGGAGTGGGGTATATGTGCCCAAAGTTCGACATTTTAAATATTTAAAAAAAAAAACATACTGGCTGCTCCTTAGTAAATTCTTCTTAACATGTGCAAATTACAGCATTGTAAGTCATTAAATGTAGGAACGACAGCAAATAATAAGCCATGCGCGCGTTTTGCTTCATTATTTCCCAACGTGCATCGTCGAGGCAAGAGTAAGGTAGGTTGAGCTTAACCGAGAGTTGAACGGAGTAGGCCTCGGCGGTCCGTTGTGATAGCAGCTTATCGACATTAAGCTTTCGTTGCTCACCTGTGCGTGCATTGCACTATCGCAGGCGGATCTTGGCTGCAACAAGATAATGGTAGGAGTCAATATTGACTCCGTGAAATGTGCGCACATCCAGTACACTTAAAACGTGCCTTCTGACGATCACAACATGATCAATTTGGTTTCGCTTTTTTGGATCCGGGGGCAACCAGATTGCCTTTTGGATATCGAGGTGTTCGAATCTGGTGCTAATTACTAGTCTCGTGGAGACTGAACTGACTGACAGTGGAGCCAAAGATGCCTTCTTTTCCGACCTTCGCGTTAAAATCGCCGAGAGTTAATTTCACGTCATGGGCTGGGTAGCGATCATACACGTACTCTAGGCTCGCGTAGAAGGTGTCCTTGACAGCATCGTCATTTTCTTCCGTCGGGCATGTGCGCAAATTAGGCTTCTGTGGAAGAATTACGCCTTGATGCGGATTGTCGCCAGCCTTTCGTTCACAGGTGTGAACCAGGAAACAATGAACAGTGAAATGAATTGCATTCAACTTCGCGCTTCTCCACATGGCAGCTGTAGTATATATTTCAGTCTGCTCTATTAGCGCAGCCTTGTCCTTTCCATCTTGGTGATGGCGGTGATGTCAGCCTTTATTTTTTCGAGGGCTACCACCAGTTAATCAGCGGTACCTTCCCTATAAATGATCCGGACATTCCAGATGCATATCCGTAAATCATTGTCCGTTTTTCGTTTGCGATGATTGTCAACGTAGTAGGGGCTTATATCCGAAGATGTTTTCGATTTCATTGGGAAACTAGCAATGACGTTGGACCCAAAGACGTTGGACCCAAACCCAATGCACATTCCATTTTTAAGGTCTTGTAGGGAACCCTCAAGTTTATAGTCTAGAGAAAACATCGCCGCTCAAATTAGCCGACAACTAAACAGGTGTTTGTTTGCCATTTCTAGGAGACATCACTTGGCGGTTTTGAGTCGACTTAAGACGATTTCGACATAGATAATGCTGGCCATTTATAGATTAGGCGCTCTTAATGTGTGTTGCGCCTTCAGAACAGTGTCTGAGGATGCAACTATTGTGTTCGCTAGCTCGATCCCCACTAAACGAGCTGGCGATCCTGGTTTGGTTTACGAGGCCAAACCAGGTGCTAATAGCGAAAGCGCATCCTCTCGTAAAAAACTGGCTAGAGAGAGAAGTATGACACAATGGCAGTCACGCATAGGATAGATCATTTAAGTTACGCTGGTCCCATCACCTTATTCTAAACCTGTTCAAGTGGTGTGGTAGAAGTCACGATTCAGTGAACTTCTACTTCACCCAAATTCTCCGCGGGCACGGTTTTTTTAGAGCATGCTTACATAAATTCAAGCATGCAAGTGACCCCTATTGCGCATGTGGCTCTCGTAGTACAGTAGAAGAGATTGCACACGTCCTCTCTAAGTGCTTTAGGTTCAATAACGAGGGAACTGACGCTTCGGTCTGCCTCGGCGAAGTGGTGACACCCAATTACGTGGTGAACCTCATGTTGAGAAGTGAAACCGACTGGCCAGCCGTAAGCTCTTTGTCAAAACGCATAATCGCCGAACTTCAACGAGTCGAGCGTTTGCAAAATATTACACGAATATCTCATGAATTTAAGGGTTCTTCCTGACACAAAGTCACCATCAAGCTGTCGAGGAAATATAAACTCCCAACTGGACAGACAGACAAAATTAATCCCTCACTTTTCATCTTAGTGCTGTTCCCCATAACGTGATGTAAAGCCTTACGGCGGTTCCACGGGATTCATATTTGGTCGAAGATTTAATGCGATTTAATGGTTTAATGCGTACAAATCGTACGCTCCGAATGCACGGCGCAGGCTTTTGAAGGTTCCCCCTTTGTAAATAAAATAAATAAAATATATAAAGCATCGTTCACTTAAAATCTCTACACATAAAAGCAATTCCAGTATCTAAAAGCAAAAACGTTAGGAAAAAAGACTAAAATAACTTTAAAATTATGTTATATGTTTTTAATTTCTTTATTATTTATAAAATTTCGTAATTTTCTTTTGACTCCTGACATTAACTTTTGTAAATCGCTTCTCTGCACCGTTGCCGCAAATTAATTCCACTTAAGTAGCATCTGTTGGGGGTTTTTTGCTGCTCTACCATTTTTTTTAAGCTTGGCTTTCACAATCGCCCAAAATTTTTTGGATTGGACGAAGCTGTGGACAATTCGGTGGATTGCGGTTTTTAGGTTTAATTGGGCCAAAACACAGATGGTGATCCATGGTCTCTAATACATGGCAGCAAATGTTTCTCCAAACATTCTTTAATATATAAATTTGTGGTCATTGTTTCATATGTAACGAAAACACGACAACGAAACACGACTCTTCAAACTGCAACTGCATATAGCTTGACAAATCATAAATTTTTTTGCAAATTTGTCAACTTTGTCATATTTGTATTTTTCGGCCAAGCTGTTTTGCTGCATAAAACTTTCATACTTTTTTGAGCGATCTGCATCTGAGAGTCCCGGACTATTCTCAATAGACTTAAGAACCTTTTTTTGCAAAAAAAAGTTACGCCGAGGTTTTCTTTTTAACACTTGTTTAATTCTTTCTACAGTCTTTCGCTCCTTGTGTCGTTTTAAAACACTGCACACAGTTGTTTTTGGTGATTTCAATTTTTTTTTTGCAATTTTTGATCACTACCACGTGGGAACCATGATCTCTTTGACTAAGGCGTCCAAACTTCGAACACATAACGGTATATATATTTCGAGTCCATACAAGTTTGAATAGTTTAAATCGATGGAGCATAACGAGTGTGGCGGTTGCAGAGGTGCGTACAGATTTTAAGTGAACGATGCTTTATATACCGTTAGGTCAAGGAGGATAAAACAAGCTTAGAAACTCAAAAGTCGGTCAAGAAGACATAGAAAAACTTCTTATTTTTTTCAAAATTCACTTCTTTATAGAATTATAATGTTGGTTGTATGTAGAATTTGTAGGCGGATGACGCCTATTTTCTGTTGAAATCTTATTTTTGATATCACAAATATTAATAAAAGCTTTTGAATTTAATATTATACCTAAGCTATCAATCTTTTGGTACACACGAAGACATTGCTTGAAAACAATTTAATATTCTGGTTGCTTACGAGCAGGTTTCAACTCGGCTCTTGGGTTGCTCGCGACTTGGTTTGTACTACGAAGGCATGGATAACGTGGGTTATATTCCTTTGAATTTTCACAATTTTTCTATGTGATCTTAAAAATGGATGTACCTAATACTATTTTTAGAAAAAATTTGCATCGTAAATTTCGAAAAGGGCACAACTTTTAAATTTAAAAATGGTTAGGAGATACTTAAAACCCATTAGTGTCAAGTAGCAATTAAGAATAAATATTTATATAAAAGGTACATTTTCATACATTTTTGGTGACTTTTGTATGCCAGAGTTACAAAAATGTGTATGTCATATTAATGATTAAAAGAGTCTCTCTGCAGTGGAAGGAAAAATGCGAACTCTCTTGAACGCATATAAAAGTGTTCAGAATAATGCGGAGCAGATGGGTGCGACCTATGCATTCCCATTATTTTTCGAAACTCTTCTGCCTCCTGCCAACGAATGTTTTTTTCTTGAGAATCAAAATTTCTTAAACTTAAATCGAACATTAAATTTGAAAAAAAAAACAAAACAAATTGGCCATTTCACCCCTTGAAAGGATTTTGACCGAGCTTCTTATGATCAATTGTGTTGTGTGTGTTATTAAATGCTTACACACAATTGGCCGAGAACTGGACCTACATGTTTTATGCCGACTCCGAACGGCTAAAGTTCATGTTCTCAAGAAGCTTTATATGGCATTACTCTCTGAGGCTTGCCATTGTCTGCAGAGAGGTGGTGATGATCAGAAAAATTTGTTTATAAAAAAAAAACTTTCCGCTGTGACTGGGGATTGAACTCGGGGTCCGAGCATGCTAAGCCGCTTAACCTGCATGCCACGTCACCACTTAGTAATACACCATTGGGTGTTTATAGTTCGTTTGAAAATCTAAGAAATTTTTACATTCAACAAGTTTAACATGTTGAATATTTGGAAAAGCAGTTTTTGCAAAAATGTCGAGATTAACATCTTTAACATTAATAAAAAGAAGAAGACTTCTTAATAAAAGCATCGTATATTAAGAAATAATGTTCACATGAGCGTCAAGATTCACCATGTGTTGCAGATATTAAAATTGAAAGTTTTTAAGCAAAACATTCAAACAAACATTAATTAAAATATTTCAACACCGCTAGAAAACCATCTGTTACAAAATTACAAGAAAATATAATGAAAAGAAAAATAATTAATTCATACTGCAGCTTCTTTTATTTTAACTTTTTATGTTTAAATTATATTATCTTTGTGAATGTAATTTTTTTTTTTTTTCTAACCTTCATATTACATTAATCACACTTGAGTAAGCCATGCCGCAGGTGACTGCCAGGTGTCAACGAGACAACTTTTAGTTAAGGCGCATTACGTACCTTTTTTTTTTCAGGGCCAAGTAAAAAGAAAAGTTTTCTCTTTATTAATTAACATATTTTTTGTTCATAAATATTCATGCTTCTCAATGTTTAAATATTTTTATTTTTTACTTTACATTTGTATCAACATTACTTGACTCTTATTTCCATCTGAGCAAGCAATATTATTTAAAGAAATTAGACCGAGCGTGTGCACATAAAAAATGATTGTATAATTAATGTTGCTCATACGCCAGAATGCACAGCAGATTTGTTTTTCTTTTAATAAAAAAATGCATAAAATAAATTGTAAAAAATAAAGAATTGCTTCTGAAAATAATTTTAAAGGAATTTACTCGAAACTTTCTACTTTTGTAGTTTTTAACTATAAAATGGGTTTATTTCATTTCTAGCTTAGCTGGCGCTTAAGTCAGAATTGGCAGTATTTTTGTTTGATGTAAAAATATATCGTCCATGATGTAACTAGAGTATAAGTTTCACCAAAATACATCAAACGAAACTATTGCAACTTGACGAACTGCGTTTTAATTTTGTCACGACGTATGTAACGCCCATAAGGAAGAGTGGTAGGTATAGAAAAGTATATATATTATTGTTCAGCATCACCACCTGAGTTGATTAAGCCATGTCCGTCTGTCTGTCCATGTGCCTGTCTGTGAACACGATTACAGCCGCAGTTCTGCTATCGTAATGAAATTCGATTTTTTTTCTTCTACAAAACTTAGATCAAGTTCAGGAATGGGCTAAATCAGATGAAAACTAGCCTTCCCCCCATGCAACCCCTATAAGGAAAACTACATAAAGAGGCTAATATTCAAACGACAAATCTTAAATTCGGTATTTGTGTTTTATATGTAAATACTGAGGTGTGTTAGAAAAATGAGTGTCATCCCCTTGCTAACACACCCTACTCCCATACAAATCTAAAATTGAAAACTATCTAGACAAGCTTTTGTCAAAGCTACAAAACAAAATGAGATATTTGTTCATTTTGTATCAAAATTAAAGCGAGTACAAAAAAAAAGGCGTCTTCCATTCACGAACACGGCCACCTCACATAAAACCCCAAAATTTATAACTTTTATAGAGTTTAAGAAGAAAGAGAAGAGTCTTCTCTTTAAGCTACAGGAAAAAAAATTTGGTACGTTTTTATTTTAAGTCAAAACTAAATTGTGGAAGAAAAGCGGGCGTTATCCGCCTACGAACACACTCGCTACCCATACAAGCCATAAAAGTGAAAACTCTATAAATAGGCTATATTTAAGCTGCGGAACTGAAATTGGGTATTTGTGTAATTTATATCAAAACTGAGGCATGTTAAAACAAGTAAAGAAAGTCTAAAGTCGGTCTAGGCCGACTATGAAGTACCCTAAACCCACTTTTCAAAAATAAAAAAATTTGTTTGTAAATGAAGCCTTTATTTTATATGCATTTAAATGTTGATGAAAAATTTACACATACTTAATTGTATTCTTGTAGCTCACAGTTAATGCCTTTATTGTGCTTTCGCTATGGGAGGTGGGCGTGTTCATGGACGGATTACTCCCAATTTTTGAACAAACCTTAGTTTTGGTATAAAATACATACATACCAAATTTAATTTCTCTATGAAAAACACAACCTTATTTATTGAGTTTTAAACTTTTTGGGTTGTATGGGAGGTTCAAAACCATCTTTGTCTTGTCATAAGAAACTTATGTGCCAAATTTAAGCTCTGTAGGTTAAACAGAGGCTTATGTATTGTGTTTTAAATTTTTGGGTTGTATGGGAGGTGGGCGTGTTCATAGACGGATTACTTCCAATTTTTGAACAAACCTTAGTTTTGGTATAAAATACATACATACCAAATTTAATTTCTCTATGAAAAACACAACCTTATTTATTGAGTTTTAAACTTTTTGGGTTGTATGGGAGGTGGGCGTGTCCGTGAGCGGTTGAAGTCCATTTTTCGAAGACAGCTTTGTGTTTGTATAAAACACATACATATCAAATTTAATTGTTGTAGGCTTATTATGAGCTGAGTTATGCAGTTTTAAATTTTCGCGTTGTATGGGAGGTAGACTTGTCCGTGGGCGAATTCCAAAAATATTCAATAGTGCAGATACTTGGGTGCATGTGACCATGTGTACCAACTTTCATTCAATTATCTCTTCTTCTTCTTCTTATCCTGTGTTTACGGACAACACACAGACGGACAGACGGACGGACATGAATAGCTCGACTCACGAGGTGACGCTGATCAAGAATATATATACTTTTCTATACCGGACTCGCTTCGTTCTATGCGTTACAAACGTTTGCACAAAGTTAATATACCCTCACCTTTCAGGTTTAGGGTATAAAAATTGGCGTCAACCACTCACGAACACGCTCACCTTAAATATAACCCCGAATTTAAAACTTTATAAAGAGGTTTGTCTCTACTTTGCTGGAAAATAATTTGATATAATGTATTTAAGACGTCATCAAAATAGTATAATTTTTAAAATCAAATCAAAAAGAGCTACAATTTAAGATTTTGTACCATTACGAATCGGCCGAGAGGTTATTTAGACTTCGGATAAGTCGAAGATCCGAAGTTTAAAATTCATTAAAAACAATAACGGTACAAAAAACACAATTTAAGCTAGCATCAATTAAAAAAAGCATCTCACAGCTTAAATAATACAATAAAAAACATGATATAGATTTTATAATGTTTAAGAAATGTTTTAGGTTATAAAGGGTGGTTAAATTTTAAGGGCCGATGTTGGTTTTGAATTAAACACAAATTATCTAAGAAATTATTGTCATTTCTTTTTATTATGATAATATTGGTATGGTTCAATTATGTTTGAAACAAAATATTGGCCAAGTGTCCGCCGCGACCGATCCGATGGTCCAAATTTTCTATGACGCTGAGGCATAATTAAGGTTCTATGCCGTTAATGTGCCGAATTATCTCATCCTTTAGGTCTTGAATTGTTGCTGGCTTATCGACGTACACCTTTTCTTTCAAATAACCCCAAAGAAAGAAGACCAACAGTGTCAAATCACATGATCATGGCGGCCAATTGACATCACCACCACGTGACGTAACAAGGCCATTGAATTTGTCGTGCAAAAGAGCCATTGTTTCGTCAGCTTCACATATTGTCCACATCCATATCTATCAATTCGGGCCATAAAAAGTTAATTATCATCTCACGATAGAGAACAAAATTCACAGTAACTGCCTGACCGGTCTCATTTTGGAAAAAATACGGCTCGATGATCCCGCTAGCCCATAAACCGCACCAAACAGTCACTCTTTGTGGGTGCATTGGTTTTTCGATAATCACTCTTGGATTTTCATTCGACCAAATGCCGCAATTATGCTTATTGACGAATCCACTGAAATGAAAATGTGCATCATCACTGAAGATGATTTTCTTCAAAAATTGGTCATCCACTGTTGCCATTTCTTACCACTGTTCTGACCATTGGCGACGCTTGAAATGATCAATGGCTTTAGTTCTTGAATCAATTGCACCTTGTAAGCGTGTTAATGCAAGTCTTTAAGCATAATGTTCATCAACGACGAGCGTGAGAAATTAAATTGTTGGGCACGACGACGAGTTGAGGAGGACGGCTCTTCAGCCACACCATCGCGAACAGCAGTAATATTTTCTGCAGTATGAGCTGTACGAGCATGCACGGGCATTTTCACATCTCCTACAGACCCGGTTTGCTCAAACCTTTGCACAATTATTCCGATTGTATGCACATTTGGAAGATTAAACTGACCGAAAAAATCACGAAGTGCTCAATGTGCATTTTGATTTGAACGCCCATTTTCATAATAAGCCTGAATAATTTTAACGCTTTGCTCGATTGTGCATGGTTCAAATTGAGAAATGTCAAATGAAATGCAGAAAATCTTGACGTTTAGGTGTGGTTCACATTCAACATCGGCCCTTAAAATTTAACCACCCTTTAGTTAATTAATTCTCTGTAGGATATCCTTAATTCCCAATTACATCTTGTAGCCTCCTTAGAATTGGTACCTCCAACTTTTTGGAATAATTAAAATCAATTTTTTACCTCTCCTCTTCTAAAGCCTAACTAAGTCCGATTATTTTCGAATTTCATATATCCGAATTTCTCTTTCTAGTACCCACCACAGGTTTCCATAACGTTCAAATCTGGTGATTGCGCCGGAGTTTGAATCAAATACAGACATTTCTACATGAGCCAACTGTATACAACTGAAGTTCTCATCCTTGAATTTATGCTCTTTAGCAAACTTCAATTTGGCAGCACGGTTTTTGACATTTCTAAATGGATCATTGCTATGCGTCAATGAAAATCAGCTTCTCTTTGTATTCTGCGAAAGGATTCAGGGTGGTACTTTTTCCTTAGACAGTATCACCATCATTTGTTAGTACACGGTTAAAAATCTTGGAGTAAATTTTAAACTTTTTTGGATTGCATATAGGACACGCCCAAAAATAGATTACTTTTTAATCCAATGAAAAGTTTTAAATTTTCCAATCCAAAAAGGATTTATTTTTAATCCGCAAAAAGTTTAAAATTTTTTATTCCAAAAAGGAATAATTTTTAATCCACAGAAAGTTTAAAATGTTATAATCCAAAAAGGATTAGATTTTAGCCCAAAAAAACTTTAAAATATTGTAATCCGAAAAGGATTATTTTTTAATCCACAAAGGTTTAACATTTTCTAAACTGTATTAGGCGGTATGTGACAGTGCAACGACTGCGCTGGAATACTAATGCTCCTATAATTTTGGAGAAAAACATTGCTGGTCATAACAGATTTTAGATTCAACGTCTGCATTAAATTACACATTTTTAAGTGGAAATTCATTCAATTCATTCATTAATTATAATCTTCATAAGGAGGAAGGTTTAAAATGTCAGTTCCAGTTAAGCCCTTTAGAGCAAATTGGACAAAACGTTTTTGGATTCTTTCAATACGATCAACATGCACATTGTAGCTTGGTGACCAAACTTGACTTGCGTACTCCAAGTGAGGCCGCACTATTGCATAATACAACGTGGTGGTTGTAATCATGCTGTTGAATTTTTTGGCCCAGCGTTTTATAAAGCCAAGCATTGAAGAGGCTTTTTTACAAATATTATCAATATGAATATTGAACGACACCTTAGAATCCATGCATATACCAAGGTCTTTAACAACATGTACACGACTTAAAGCAGTATCTTTTATTTTGTAATCAAATATTAATTCGTTCCTTTTTCGCGAAAAGGTCATAGTTTGGCATATATCTGGATTTAGAAACATTATTTTCAGAACACCAAACTTCAAAGGATTTCAAATCGGTCTGGAGTAGGTCGGAATTATCTTTAGCATTTATTGTTCTGTATATTTTCATGTCATATACATAAATTAGCAAATGAGAATGTTTAATAATGTGGGTAACATCATTAATTGCTAAAATAAACAGACGTGGACCTAGGTGACTACCTTGAGGAACACCTGATTTCGCAACAAATGCAGACGACAAAACCCCTCGAAATCTAAATTGATAAGATCGTTTTATCAAATACGATTGAATCCAGCTAACAAAATATTGAGGAAATCCCATTGATTTAAGTTTAAATAGAATCAAATTGTGAGGTAATTTATCAAATGCTTTACTTAAGTCAGTATAAATGCAGTCGACCTGTTTACCTAATTCAATGTTTTTTAAGCAAAAAGATGTAAAATCGAAAAGATTAGACACAGTGGATCTACCATAAACAGCACCATGCTGACGAGTTGTTATGAAATCTCCGCAGTGAATTTTTACCCGATCATACACGATACGCTCAAAAAGTTTTGGAATCGATGAAAGCTTACCCCTGCAACCCTTTTTATAAATTGGACTTTGCACGAATTTTTCCAAAAAATTGGGAAATAACTTTCTTTGATTGATTTATTGAAAAGCAAAGAAAGTGGTTGACCAGCATTTAAGTCCTCATCGATCGATCCAATGTACTTTAAAATATCCTCAGACGTAATAGGATATAGGTTCCAATGAAACTGTGGGTCCAGAATTCGAATACTCAAAATAATCTTCATTAGGATTAAAAGAATCAGAACAAAATGATTCTTTGAAAAGATTGGCGAATAAGCCACAAATAATAACGGGATCGTCACTAAGTCCATCAATGGTTTTGAATGAAGAGAGAAATCCATCAGATTTCTTCTTTGTGTTTATGAATCTCCAAAATTTCTTTGGATCAGACAATCTTCTCAGCTTAATATTATCTAAACATTCATTATATAATTCAGCTGAGATATTTTCAAATTCCAGAAAGAAACGTTTGTTTCTAGGTCATTTGAGTCTAAGCTACAGACATATTTCTTCCAAGCTCTATTCCTGTTGTTGCGAAGAGTTTTAAAATCCTTTGTATACCAGGGATACGCAGAATTTTTCGCATTTTGAGGCTGTATGGTATGGATTTAGAAAACATAGCAAAGAGCTTCATATACAAAAAACTAATGGAATCATCAAGATTATTTACATTTATTTAATCCAAAATATCGTTAATCTTGGTATGAAGTAAATGCTTTTTTAATCAATGCAGCTTTTTTTAAATTGAATTCATAAACTTTATCTACTGAGCTCGAGTTTACTATTTTTTCTCTGTCAGATTTGTATCAGATGCTTAATGATGGATGGTATTCATCAACAGTGATAAGAGCATGGTAGACCCTCTTAACAATGACATTGTTACTGTCTGTAGTTAAGTCCAAGTCAAGAAGTCGATTAAGACTATTGCAAATACAACACACTTGTTGTAAATATGTCAAAACAAATATATGTTCTTGGCGGGTCTTCGAATTAGATGCACTTAAATATGTATCATCGTCAGAAGAATGTCATTTTAAGTCAGGCAGATTAAAAGCACCCAACAATAAAATGTCGTCATTAACGTCAAGTAAATTTATAATGTATTCTAGGCAATCCGCAAGGTTTGCATAGACGTCAGCACTGCTACTTGGAGGAATGTGCGCGTTAACAACATATACTTTGGAATAACAATGTATAACCCTTAACGCATATAAGTTTGATATTGGAAGAGCAGGGGATATCAATAAAGGAACTTACAAAAGAGTTCCTAACAGCTAATAAGATACCACCACCGACAGCAGAAGTATTGTCAGTGTGCCTGTCCTTACTAAAAACTTATTATCTACTATTGAAACTATTATCAAATAATTCCAAGTCAGTAATAATACCGTTCAGGCACGTATCAGTTAATGCAATAATATCCTCAGAAAAATTCTGAGATGACAAATATATGTCACACGTTTAAGGACGTAATCCCCTTAAATTTTGATACTAAAGGGATAGCCTATTTAGTTTTATAGAGTCTGACGAACAGTAATTTGATCTGAAGAAGCTATGTAGGTCAAAGTCCTTACGAGGGCTGAACTAGCCAATTTTTGTTGTTGTTGCTTGTTTGTTGATGTTGTTTTTTTAAATTTGCCCTATGCAATTTAAGTACTCAAGAAATTTGTTCCACATTTTAGTTTCACATTTGCATAGTCCTAGAATATTGCTATACAATTACATAAAGTGGTACATGCGCACTTAAAAATTAGTTTTAAATTATTAAAATACCTACTTAACTTGTAATGGCACCAAATTCTATTCCGATTAGACAAAAAATTATTGCTTGACTTATTTCTGTTGAATAACAAAGCTCTTTGCGGCTAACTAAGGTTTTGTCGCAAAGCAACACTCAAATCTGAAAAATCTAAATAATATTATATAACCACGACTTTCTTCAGATGTAACTTAAAACTGTTAATATTATAATAAGGCATATTACGCCAATTGCGTAATCAACGAATTGTGTTAAAGAAAAATCCTAAATTACAGCAAAGTCCATGAACAGGCAGTGCCATAAGTTAGATCTTAACTGATTTCAACTAAGTTCTTTGATTTACCATTTAAATAAACGTCGACGTCCCTTGAGTGTCGTTCGTTCGTTCTATCTTATTATTGTTATTGTTATTATTATAATTATTATTATAATTTAATACGCAGCAATTGAAATGCCCAAAAACACCGTTGAGAGCAATATGAACTGCACACCGCGCGTTTTTCTTACTCTCTAAAAAGATTCTAGCAAGTAACCTTGTCTAGTGCAATGCTTGCTATCACTTATGTCCATGACATCATTTTTAAAGCGTTTATTCTTCGGTCCGTTACTGTCCACCAAGAATTGTCTTGCCTGCAAATTATATTTAAAGCTCACGGTCAGATAGACAACCAACCAAACAGCCAGCTGGGCTATGTCTGGCATGCTATTCCTTGGAGTCTGCTTTATTTATGCACAGCATTATTACAATGAAAATTTTTAGAATTATATAAAAAAATTTTTCAAAAATTTGCATAAGGAAAACGTTATTTTTCTGTTATCTGCTATGTTAAAAACCAAAAGCTATCAAAATTTGGAAAGTATGTTTAAATGTATGTTTCGACCTATGTATACTGTTGGCTGTGGGTTTGCATGGTAACTAATTGTTGTTGTCGTTGTTTTTGTTGTTGTTTTTGTTGTTGTTTTTATAAGTGTATTCAAATATTTATGTTGTAGTTGTAATTGATGCGTTAATTTACATTTTTATTAAATTTTCGCCAGCGTCTAGGCCACATTGGCGTAGTTGTCTTCTTCAGTCCCAGAGCTGCAATATATTAGTATTAAAAGCAACGAGCAGATGGTGGGTGGTAAATTTTAATATAAGCCAGTTTTGCTGTTCTACCAAACATTATCACGTGACCAGCTGCGGTGGCCGTTTGTGGCCTACATTTGTTTATGTAAATTTTGTGGTCTCTATTTGTGGTTTCTTAAGTATTTCTTCCGCTATTGCGAGCTATATGTATGTTAGTGTTTGTCAGTTTGTTTGACAAACTAATATCTTTAAGCATTCAAAAACATAATATTTATATAATGCTTTGCCAATTGGCTTGCTTGCAAAGCGTCACTAATTGATTGAATGAAGTGTGTTTTATTAGCTTGGCTCGTTGGGGAATTATTTTTAACAAAAGAAAATACTTAAACAAGACATGAAATCAATTATTTTAAAATATTTTGTATCTTTGCTGTGGTTTTCTGCAAAAGTAAAAATTCTTTTCTGATAGCACAAATCTTTAAACATTTTTGTTGCAAAGTAAGCAAATATTTAAAAAAAAATAACTCGTATTTGTGCCTTGATTACTTTAAATTATTTTAACGTAAACTTTTAATTTCCACTCAATTATATTAAAGAAATTTAATGGTTCTATTAAGGAAAATGCCTTTTTTCATTCATATAACTTAATTATGCAACTACAACCATTATCCTTTCACAATTCTTTAAATGCTTGGAGAATTTTTTTCATTTGTTAAAGTACCTTATTTAAGTTTTTTTTCATGCAAGTATCAAAGGGAAATTTACGAAAAAGAGTACAGTTTAATTAAAATTAAAGTGTTCGATGGTCAATTTATGTCAATATTAAATTAATTATACAATGTCCTGAAATTACATTTTTTTATAGACCTTTTTTAACTTAAACATGAAAACCGCACTTAATTGTCAGCGGATAAACGTTCCAGACATGAGTTATACATTTTGTTTCAATTTCTTCGAATGTAGTAGTCTTATATATTGACACATATCTCGCTTTAAAAAGGCTGATTTTTTTTACTGAATCAACGTCAGGGAATGCCCCCTATACAGGCGTCAGCATTGTGTTAGTTCCGAAGAAGGGTAATAGATAATTTGGGGAAGGGGTGGTAAAATAGGGAAGTCTCGGTGAAGATTTGTTTTAAATTTACAAAGTACGAAACTTCCGGGGAAGACACCAGCAGGAAGATTATTCCACATTTTTACTGAGTGACTGAAGAACGAATGTCGTCGGAGTCGGCACATTTAATAACACACACACACAACACAATTGATCATAAGAAGCTCGGTCAAAGTCCTTTCAAGGGCTGAAATGGCCAATTTGTTTTTTGTTTTGTTTTTTATAAATCAGTGTGTACCAAATTCAACAATCTATATGAACTTTATTAAGGGAGTATTTTAGCCTTGGGGTACAAATTTTGGGTGATTTTTAAAATGCAATAAAAAACAAAACCAATAGTTCTACCAACAATTTTTTTATAAAATATGTATTGACGTTTAAAATACCTATTATAAAACTAGTTAGGTATATCTTCGATTTCGCCAAAACTAAAATACCCAATTTTTGTATGAGATATTTAAAGTTTTTATTTTTTTAATGACGTCTTAAATACATTCATGTAGGGAGACAAGGGGGCGACCTTCACATGGCAACATGTCTGATTGCCTCAACTTGGCGAGGCCAGCATTATCTATGTGGAAATTTTCTCAAGTCGACTCAAAACCTCCAAGTGGTGTCTTCTGAAAACACCAAACGGGTGTTAGCGTTTAGTTGACGGCTAATTTGAGCTGCGATATTTTCTCTAGACAACAAACTTGAGGGGTCTCTACAAGACCTTAAAAATGGAATGTGCGTAAGGTTTGGGTCCCAAACACATTATAACTTCCAATGAAAACTAAACCAGCCTCGGAAATGAACCCCCACTACGTTGACGACCACCGCAAACGAAAAACGGACAATGATTTACGGATATGCACCTGTAATGTCCGGACCCTTTATAGGAAAGGTGCCACTGTCCAACTGACGGAAGCCCTGGAAAAAATAAAGGCTGACATGACCACCATCCAGGATATGCGATGGAAAGGACAAGGCTGCTCTAAGAAAGCAGACTGTGAAATCTACTACAGCTGCCATGCGGAGAAGCGCGAATTCGGATGCGGATTCGTCGTTGGTCGGAAATTATGCCATCTTGTTTCCCGTATCACACCGGTGAACGAAAGGCTGGCAACAAACCGCATCAAGACAAAATTTTTCTACATAAGCCTAATTTGTGCACATGCCCCGACAGAGGATAAGAACGATGCTGTCAAGCGAGCTCAGAAGACGTGTATGATCGCTGCCCGGAACATGACGTAAAAATAGCTCTCGACGTTCAACGCGAAGGTCGGAAAAGAAGGCATCTTTAGCTCCACTGTCGGTCAGTTCAGTCTCCACGAGACCACTTCAAACAACGGTCTAAGACTGATCCACTTCGCCGCGGTGCGAAACATGGTAGTTAGTAGCACCAGATTCGAACACATCGATATCCAAAAGGCAACCTGGCTGTTATCAGATCAAAAAACGCGAAATCAAATTGATCATGTTTTAATCGACGGAAGGCAAGCTTCAAGTGCACTGGATGTGCGCACATTTCGGGGGGTCAATATTGACTCCGACCATTATCTTGTTGCAGCCAAGTTCCGCATGCGATTGTGCAATTCGAAGAATACACGCGAAAGTATGCAACGAAAGAATGATGTCGAAAAGCTGCTATCACAACGGATCGCCGAGGCCTACTCCGCTCAACTCTGGGTTAAGCTCAACCAACCTTTCTCTTGTCTTGATGACGACAAGTTGAACTGTTGAAGAAGTCATTGGTTTTTGGCGCCCGCAACCTCACATCCAATGGTATAACCAGGAGTGTCACGACGAAAAGACGCTGCAGTTAGCTACAGCGCGAGCCATGCACGAAAACTATTGCGATTAGAGGAATAAAGAGAGATGCCTTTTCAGACGCAAAAAAAAGAGAGCAAGAAAAGCGTGAGCAAGAAAAACTTGAGGTGTACCAGGGCAAGAAGGATGCGAGAAAATTCTGCCAGCAGGTTAAGCGTCTAACCCAAGGTTTCATCCACTTGTAGAGATGTAAATGGTGATCTGGTTACAGATACGCTGTGCGCGTTGAAATTATGGAGACAGCATTTTTCCAATCTGCTTGCAGGCGACGATACCAACAATTCCGCCCTTGGATAATGCAGTCTGACACCACCAATCGACGATGATTGAAATTCTACCACCTAGCCATGACGAGGTTAAAGTCGCTATTCAGCGACTCAAAAATAACAAAGCCGCAGGTGCTGACGGCCTAGCTGCTGAATTGCTTAAAACCGGCGGCGGTGAATTGATAAAGTGCATGC
Source organism: Tetanocera ferruginea (assembly GCA_958299015.1). NCBI lineage: Eukaryota > Metazoa > Arthropoda > Insecta > Diptera > Sciomyzidae > Tetanocera > Tetanocera ferruginea. The sequence goes on from OY282640.1 coordinate 128,990,599, forward strand.
ATCAACTCATCAGCAAAATATGGCTAGCGGAAAACATGCCCGACGATTCAAATCTTAGTCAATATGCGCTAACCACCGAAGTATCAGTCTTATTTCCATCGCTTACAAGGTTTTTTTCGACCGTATTGTGTGAAAGATTGAAGCCGCATACCAAAGCAATGATTGGACTTTATCAGTGTGACTTTCGTCCTGGCAAGTCCACCATAGACCAGATTTTTACACTACGCCAAATCCTGGAGAAAAACCACGAAAACAAAATCGACCCCCATCATCTATTTGTTAATTACGAAGCTGCGTTCGATAGCCCGATTCGGGATTGTCTGTACGCAACAATGTCTAATTTCGGTATACTTGCAGATAATAAGGCTATACAGGGTGACGTTGAGCAATACATGCATCACCGTCAAGGTAGGAAATGACCTCTCCAAAACCTTTAATACCGAACGAGGTTTCAGACAAGACAACCCGCTATCTTGCGATCTCTTCAATTTCATCATGAAGGGAGTTCTACGAAAGACAGGTGTACATTGAAATTGCACCATATTCCACAAAGGTATCCAGCTCCTTCCGTACGCTGATAATATCGATATTATCGGCTGAACCAAGAGAGATGTAGCTGCAGCTTTTGCCGCTATCGAAAAGTAATCAGCCAAAGTGTTTCCGATGGTGAACGAGGGCAAAACAAATTATTTGCTCTCTGCAAATAGGGAAGCGCGGCTCCAAGGCTCTCATGTTACAGCAGGCAAATATAACTTTGAAGTTGTCAAGGACTTTACATACCTTGGTACCGCCGTAAATAGCAAGAACAATGTCAGCCTGGAGATAAAGCGAAGAATAACAATAGCTTATAGGTGCTACTACGGGCTAAGTAAGCAATTAGGTTCCAGAACCATCTCTCGATCGACAAAACTAAAACTCTACAAGATGCTCATCATACCTGTGCTGCTCTAGGGTGCTGAGGCATGGGTGGTATCGCAAACAGATGCAGCCGCTCTTGGGGTACTCGAAAGGAAAACTCTGCGCAAAATCGTTGGTCCTGTTTGAGTTGGCGACGACTATGGCATTCGAATAATACAAACTGTACGAGCTTTATGACGACATTGACTTAGTCCAGCGTATAACAATTCAGCGACTACGTTGGCTGGGTCATGTCTTTCGTATGGATGAAAAAACTCCAGCGAAAAAGGTGTTTGAGGCGAAAGCCGAGGGTCAACGACGAAGAGGAAGACCATGTCTCCGATGGCTTGACCAGGCCGAGGAAGCCCCTACCGCACTTGGTGAAAGTGATTGGAAACGGCGCTCACGAAGCTGAGACGCCTGGCGAGAACTGATGAAGTCGGCCGTAACCCGACCACGGGTTGTCACGGGTTGTCATGGTCTTATTACACTTTTTGCTCAATTTATTAAAGCTTAACTCTGAATAATGCATCATAGTTACGTTGATCTCAAGAAAATTCTTAATATTTTACTTTTTTGCTATGTTTTATTATAAGAACTGCAATTATTTAATCCAATGTCTTCTTTGATAGGTTAACATGATATAATGAAAGAGATTAAACGAAGTATTGTAATACATAAAGAACTTCAATAGTTATACCGCGAGTTTTTTTAAGTTTTGTGAGCTAAAGTCTGATCAGTCAATCAGAATTGTGAAAATATTAAAAGGATTGGATAACGCAACATTGTAACCTTACATATATTTAATATATAACGTGTTTTTTGGAAACTTATTACAAAACCAACATTCGTCTCTACCATTTACCATAAGTATAACTTCACATAGATTTACCATAATTATAACGAAATATCTAAGCTTCTAACAAAAGCCAAAGTTTTAAAATTGACAACGGGGGTAATATGTAGAAGTTAAAAACTTCTAATGTTATGAATGCCAAATAAAATGTTTGCTCATATTATAGAGAGTAAACAACAGTTGCAACAACATTCAAGCAACAAAAATAACTATTAAATAAATATGAAAAAATACACCAATGTCTACTATAAAAATGTGCTTTTCCAAAGCCTGACAACATAAAAGTCAATCGATAAATAGTTTTTATATTGCATTGCGTACTGAACTGCATGCCAAATCAGGCTATGTTGCCAGATCGACATTGTTATAAGATTTTTTTTTTGCATTTATTTCTATACCAACGCAATATAGCGCAAAAATCAGAACACAAACGTTAGAGAAACGTGCTAAAAAAATAGCTCGCATTCGAAACGTGACAACAATTTTTAATACAAACAAATTGCCATAAAATACAATACAAAATAACACATACAAAAACACACATATAGTCCAAATCAAAAACTGCAACAACTGAAGAAAAATGCAGCAAAATAAGTACTACAAAAAAGTAGTGTAAATCGGCAAATGCGAAAATCATGTTCAGCGTTTTTTTTTTTTAATTTTTTGTTTTGTTGGTTTAAGCTACTTTCTATTTGTTGACTGCTAGCTTTTATGAATGAGCCTAATAAAAGCGAGGTATTGATTAAATTTAATCAAAGCTTTTTACATTGCATTGCTTTGAATTGATTTGCTATGAAAACACGCTGGCGCACCCACTCTTTAACAGTTCAAAGCAACTCTTTATTTTGCATTGCCACGTTATCTAGCGGCGCGATGTAATTGCCAATTCATTCAATCAACGTCATCAGGAGCTCAACGCTATAAAATTAAAAAAAAACAAAAAAAAAACAAAAAACTATCCATCCCTTTGGCACAATTTGAGTCAAGTTGCACTGCTGCTGCCATTGCGTTATTGGCTAAAAGTGGCCACTTAGTGTTGCCACTTTATCATCATGTTTGAATAGCTGCTATTTTGTTGAAACCACAGTGTGTTCGATTAACTGGCTGGCATCACCGCAAGAACTTCTTCATAACTATTGCGTTTATCTTAAATCGCACTATACCAAACAGAGATGGCCAACCCAAAGTTATGTGGCAATATTTTATGTATTCTGGTCAGAGAACTGCAATGAGTATCCGACAGAAATCGGATACTCAAATCATACCCGAAATACTCGAGTTTCTTGCTGTTATCTGCCCTATCCATACTCAATCAAATATGTAAACTACTTAGACTCATTCGCTCATTAGCATATTTTCGGGTATGAGTTCATACTTATATCCGAGAGCGGCGTGATCCGAATCACTTTGATTTGTTTTCAATGAGTGTGTTGAGTTAGTGTATAGGAAGGAAGCTCGATCCGTGTGTATTTTGAGTGTATCCTGAGTACTGCTCTTTCTCTGCCAACGTCTCTATTTTGTTTGGATTTGATTTTTGCGTATGTTTTTTCATAATGCACTGCAGGCAATATCAGCTGAAATTTTTCTATTATGTTTTTGTAGGAATTTCGTTGTTGGTATTTTCTGTTACTCTAGGAAGAAAAGAAAGCAACAACAATGTTTGTGAGTTTTGTTTTTTTCTTTCTGTTACGCGTTCGTTCGTGTAAGCTGGATACATAAAGCAAACAAAATAAAAAAAACAAAAAAGAACACGTGCTTCTGTTACACACAAAAAACCGGTTTACTTCTCACTGCTGCGCTCATCTGCGCTCTGCTTCACATCAGTGGCAGAATGAACCGAGTGATTCGGGTGTTTTTGTCGATTATGAGTTCTTGGGTAAGTATGATGAGTATCAGCAAGACGAAAACAACCATAAGTATTTATGAACCGAAAAACCCGATCTTTGCCCGATCCGACTTGTGATTGAGTATACTCATATTTATTTGAGCCGCCGCATTGCAGCCAGTGTTGCCAGTCTAGCCTTTTTGAGGCTAGATCTAGCCTTTTTTTTTGTTGTCTAGCCTCGAAAATTACCATCTAGCCTCTAGCCTTTTTTTTAGCCCTTTTTTGTTTTTTTCTAGCCTTTTCTAGCCTTTTTTAATATATTGCTTAAAGATGCATTACTACATCCAATTTTTCTGACGTTGCAATTTTGAAAGTGTAAATCTTCTATTGCTCTTTTTATTCTTTTAAAGTGGTTAAACCCAAATATTTTCTGTTATAGAGAAAGAAAACTTCAGTTACTCTACAGAAGAAATAACTACACTGAGAAAAAAACATACTTTAAAATTAAACAAAAATTTTTACAATATAAATTTAACGCCTTTGCGTTTCTACAAAACAAAATTTTAAACAATTGTGTTTAAATTTCAACTATACACTCCTTTCAATTTTTTTTCATTCATTATTTCCTTGAAACTTTCTTTGACATTTTTTGAAGTTTGAATTTTCATTGGTTTGAAAAATATCGAACATAAAATAAAATAAAAACTAATTCAGTTTTTCAATATTGAAATATTGAAAATGCAAACTTCATTGAAAGGAGTTGAGATTCGGTATTCGGAGAGTCCCAAGGGTCGCTGATTACGAATCTGTCATCAAAAACTCGGAAAAAATTAAAAAATGGCATCGAAAAAATTATGCTTTAAAACATTTGTTTTAAAATTAAAAATTTTTGTTTTAAATTTGTTTTCTTATTTAAAAACATTGTTTTAAAAACAAAAACCCTTGTTTTAAATTTAACTTTAAGAACAGTTGTGTTTTATTTAAATGAATTTGTTTCAAGCTCTATTTCAAAAACAAATTCGTTTAAAATGAACACAATTTCATTTAATTTTAACACATATTTCCCTCAGTGTATAATTGAAATATAATGGCAAAAAATTGTAAATCACAAGTAGAATAGGAATCTAGCTGGGCAGAAGCTAGAGATTCATTGAATGAAGATCCGTTCCAAGAGCTATCAGATTTGATTTTTAGTTTTATTATTTTAGCATTAAGCAACGCTGAGGTAGAAAGAATTCTTAGTACAACGAAATTTAAAAAAAAAACTAGAAAAGAAACCATATTCAACTGTTCTTAAAAGAAAACGAGTAAAGAAAGTCTAGTCCGACTATGAAGTACCCTAGACCTCCTATTATATTTAAATAAACTATATATTAAAATACTAAAACAAATAGAAGTAACTTCCTATTTTTGTTTAAAATCCCTGTATTTATAGAACTATATAGGTTTTACTAATGAAGGTTGTATGGGAGGAAGGCGCGTTCGTAGGTGGATTACGCCTTTTTTTGTGAGCACACCTTAGTTTTATATACTATGATCTCATACCAAGTTTTATCTCTGTAGGCCAAATATAAACGTTTTATAGTGTTTTCCATATTGTGGGTTGCATGGGAGATGAGCGTGTTCATGGGCGGATGTCGCTTATTTTGTGAACACATCTTAGTTTTGATACAACAATCTCAATACCAAGTTTTATATTTTTGGCTCATATAAACCTCTTTATAGCGTTTTTACGATAGTGGGTTGTATGGGAGGTGGGCGTGTTTAAGGGCGTATGACGACTATTTTACATCTAAGTAGACATCTAAGTTTTAATATAAAATACATATCTGATAAGTTTAATCCCTGTAGTTCAAATAAAAGGGTCTTTATAATAGTGTTTTCAATGTTGGAGTTGTATGGGAGGTGGGCATGTTCATGGGTAGAGCACGCCAATTTTTTGTGTACGTCTACGTTTTGATACAAAATAAATACATTTAAATTTTATTTCGGTAGCTTAATTACAACCATCTATACAGCGATTTTTATTTGTTAGTTGTATGGGAAGTAAGCGTGTCCGTGGGCGGATTCTAAAAATATTCAATAGTGCAGATGCTTGGGTTCATGTGAACATGTGTACCAATCTCATCTCCTTCTTAACCTATATTAACAGATAACACATAGACAGACGGACGGACGGACATGGTTAGCTCGACTCAAGAGGTGACACTGATCAGGAATATATACTTTTCTATACCGGACTCGCTTATTTCTATGCGTTACAAACATTTGCACAAAGTCAATATACCCTGACCTTACATGTTTAGGGTATAATAGCGTTAACAAATCTAGCCTTTTTTTTAGCTTTTTTTTTAAAGCCATCTAGCCTTTTCTAGCCATTTTTTAAAGGCCATCTAGCTTCTTTTCTCAAAACTTTCTGGCAACACTGATTGCAGCTTCGTGAAAGTGAGTATGAATAGGGTTGCGTGCGGTTAGGGTTGAGTAGGTTTTTGGACTCATTTTTTTCGGATCTACTCAGAGTCTCAAAAAAGCTACCCGTTGCAGTTCTCTGATTCTGGTGTACACTTATAGACATTAAAATTTAAGGTAGCAGAAAAAAGATAATAGGGCAGTATACGATTTTATTTGCACTAGATTGTAAAATTATACAATTGCAAACATTTGCTATAAATTGTGAACAGCTTGTTTTGAATAAATCTGCAACACTTGTTGCAAAACTAAAAACAGCTAATTTGCAAAATAAATAAAAACAAACCAATTTGAATTTTTTCTTTTTTTTCCATTTTGAGGCAATCAATTTTGATTGCAAAAAAAAAAATAATTTCTTCGATATGTGTAGTATTAATAAGCTGCATGTTTTCGGTCTTGCATATTTGTAACAACGTAACAAGTGATAACGTGTGTATTTTGTTTGTGAAGTGCAAAAATATATGCAATAAGGTTTTGCAAATGCACTCATGCAAAACCATTTGCACAAGATCGTGAACTCTCCTAATATATTATAGTGAAGATGTAACAAAATTTATTAAGAATTGTTTAGTATTTATAATTATGTTGACTTTAACAGCTCTATTCTGGCATCATCGTCACAATCAGTTGATACCAAAGATAACAAGATAGGAAACTTCTGTGGGGAATCCGAAATCACCAAAAAGTAAACACACGTATGAGAAAAATTTGTTCACCTCGAAAGTGAGGTGAATATACCAGTTACTAATTTTAAACTTAACCCTTCATCCACATTTTATAGTGATTGACTTCATAAAGACAACAAAAATCTGTAAACTGCACTAAATATTGTCAAATATTGTAAAAATATTTACTGATGTAGTGTAACTTCATGTTAAATTAAATTCTATACGTGAGAAACCATATTGTTTTCTTTCGAAAAGTACAAAATGATTAGATGAAGTGTAAAGGTTAATAATGTCAGCTGTTGAATTTATGAATGAAATAAATTCTTTCCATTCTGTTGTCAATTGTAGTGTTGCCAATTTATCTTTTTTCGGGCTATAGCTTTTATCATAAAAAAACAACATAACTGCGACAACATGTGCAAGAAATAATAGTTAATGACAGTGAAGGTTTTGGTTGGTTTTGTTTTTGGGTATGTACATAATATATAAAAAAATAATAATTAGACCAGCATTACTAGGAAATTTGTGGTGTATTTTTAAAATTCATATATGGGAAACTTCATATTCTATACTTCATAACTTCAAATTCATATTCATATTGGCAACTATGACTAAACGCGAAATCATTTGTATAGATATTAATTTGATCAAAAATTCATGCGAAAAATATTTTGCAAAAAATATATATATATTTTTTTTATATGTATCAGAGACCGGCAAGCGATAGCATTTTTGCTACTTGCAGTCTATTCATATCAAATACAGTGCAAGTACCAACGCATATTGCAAACACTGCGATTGTTTTGTCGATCATACTTGCGACATTGAAGTCAATTGTGTATGAGCATGATGTAATACCGAGTACTGCTTGTTTGAGTTGGTACTTCGACAACCAGCGCAGGTTCGTCTCAACTTCTGGTATGCATTGGTAAGAATGATCGTTCGCAAAGCAACGAAATATAGGCATGGCATCGCAACTACTGAGTAAAAAAACCAGCGCTTTGCTTTTCTCTGAATACAAATTATTTGCAGTTACTTTGCAGTGCATAAACTGATTAGACGCATGAGAAAGTTTTAGTTTTTATAGAGAAGGTGAGTAGTTTTTATAATATTCTATTGAAGTAATGTAAGTTTATAGAAAGTTTAGTAGTTTTGCACTATATAAAAAATAAATAGAAATAAAATAAATAGAAACAATTATGTTCTTCGATAGATTTTGCAAAATGTCGAATAATTTGACTTTTGTTGCCCAGCAAATTGACAATGGTATTTATACCTTGTCACAACGACGTAAGGGGAGAAGTTTCATTTGGAATATGCTCGCAGAAATCTTAAAAGAAGATGAAACCGTCTTAGAAGGATTTGTATACTGCCGCACATGTCGTAAATTGCTTAAATGCAACGGTAACCACACCTCTAATCTTAATAAGCATAAGTGTTGTCAAGCCCTCAATCAACCACAGACTTTAAAAACTGTTACAGAAGAGGACAAAAAGAACGCTATTGACGCATGCACAGAATGGGTTGTCGAAGACTGCCGTCCATTTTCGGTTATCAATGGTTCGGGATTCATAAAACTTGTGCAGTTTTTTATCAAGATCGGTGCAACCTATGGAGCAAACGTTGACGTTAATGACATGCTACCTGATCCAAAAACAGTTTCGCGTAAGGTACAGAAGTTAGCAGACGAAAAAAAGAACGAATTTAGAAGCAAAATCGTCGATGTCGTTAAAAGTGGTGGTGCATCTGCGACAATAGATATGTGGACTGACAATTACGTAAAAAGAAACTTCTTACGCGTAACCTTGCATTATCAACAAGATTTTAAGCTCTTTGATATTATTTTGGGTATGAAATCTATGGATTTTCAGAGGTCAACTGGTGACAATATTTTGAAGAAATTGAAAAGTTTATTCGGTGAGTTTGGTGTACAAAATATAGATGCAATAAAGTTCATAACAGATAGAGGCAAAAATATCGTTAAGGCTTTGGAACACAGTGAACGTTTAAACTGTAGCAGTCACTTACTGGCGAACGTTTTGGATAAGTCGTTTGACGAAACAGAAGAGCTCACAGAAATACTAGAATCGTGCAAAAAAGTTGTAAAATATTTTAAAAAAGCTAACTTGCAGCACAAGTTACCGACATTTTTGAAGAAGCTATGTCCTACTCGATGGAATTCTAACTATACGATGCTTAAGTCTATCGTAGACAATTGGTTTCATATCAATGAAGTCCTAAATGACAATGAAATTAGCCAACGACTATTGCACATAAATATTTCAACTCTAAAAATTCTAGTTGAGCTCTGCGGGAACTTTGAAATAGTTTTTAAGAAAATGCAACTTTGCAGTTCTCCCTCTTTATGCTACGTTTTCCCTTCAGTCGATAAAATAAAAGATTTGTGCAGTCCTAATAATGTAGACATACGTCCTATTGCAGTTTTGAAAGCTATAATTACACAAAACATTGATGATATTTGGGTAAAAAATTTAAGTTTGTGGCATAAAACTGCTTTGTTTTTATATCCACCTGCTGCAAGGATTACACATAATGACCTCAGTGATATTAAAGATTTTTGCCTTTCTCATATTTGCAATTTAGAAAATGCTTCGCCACCTTCTACAGCGCAGCCAGCATTATTTTTGCAGTCATTAGATACTACCTCGTCATCGATAAATAGCATCTCAACAACCTCTCCTCAAGGTTCACCTATGTCAGTCGCACAAATTTCATTCACTCCTAGTGATATTCCATCAAATTTTGCAGCTATAGCTCCTGTACATTCTCTACCTTTTCCACAGCAAAATATTCAGTTTTTTTTTCCAAAATTATTATTGCAATCATCACGTTCAATACCAGAAACTCCAAGAGAAGAAGTAGAAAGATATACTAATGAAATAGTTAATATTACAGAAGATTTTAATGAAATTGAGTGGTGGAGGATTAATGCCAACAAATATCCGCGCTTATCAAATTTTGCTTTAAAAATTCACTCAATTCCTGCAAGCAGTGCAGCGGCCGAGCGAGCATTTTCGTTAGCAGGTAATATTATCACAGAGAAGCGAAATAGACTTGGACCTAAGACTGTGGACAGTTTGCTATTTTTGCATTCATATTTCAAAAATGCCAAGAAGTAATTATATATATATTAAATATGTAAGCTGTGCAAAATATGTATTTTTTAATGTAATCAAATATGAAATATTTGAGAAATTTATTAGTTTTTGTAGTATCATTTTTTCGTGTATTTTCTTGAATTAATTATTTATGAATCCTTATTTTATCTTCATTTAATTATAGTTATTTGAATATATATATTAATTTCTGAGTTGTAAACAAAACATAACGTGTGCATTAACCTTAATAAAATAAAAAAGAATGAATTTTGAAGTATATGTAGACCATAAGTTGTAAAACGAAAATCAATGGTAAGTACTATTTACTTGTTTTGTATAAAAAAATTATTTTGAGAAAAATAATAAAAAAAAAATAGAAAGGAATTATCTTCAACTTGTCTAGAGCCAGCCGACAGGTTTTCTTCTGCAAAAAAAGGTGTTGTTTTCTTATTATTTGGGTTGTTTGCGTCCCTGTTCGATAGGAATTAAAAATATATAAAATTTCTCTAGTTGTAGGCCCAAGTGCCCACTCCCCCTGTACCCCCTATGGACGCCCTTGTCTTCATCCGACAGTATACTTTGCGACAGCCTAGATAATTCGAACAGTCCTTGACAAAATTAGTTTCGCTTTCAACACTGTAAACCACAAACAATTGTGTAAAGATGCAGTGTTTGCGCTGATTTCATTATTCGTGAGCTTATCATTCGTATCACTGCTTAGCCGAAGTTGAAATCAACATGCAATGCCACAGGAATCAATAACTGAAAGGAATGCATACTTATAACCATTGCCGCTCGTGGGTTGTTGCTTATACTTTACTTATTCTACACAAATATTCATGTGTTCCACTGAAATCAAAGCACACATCGCACAGTGTTTTACATTTTTAGGATCGAGTAGTGCAACATCATTGATGTTGTAAGTTAATTTGATGGCGTAGAATGCGTTGCTTGGTATGAATGAGATTGAGTCATACAAAAACTAAGTATGAACTGAAAGTACTAGAAATTGCAATACATCGCTGCCAATCTCTGATATGTATTGAAAAATTGAAATCATTTGTATAGGTATGAATTTGATCAAAAATTCAAGCATTAATTTGATCAAAAATCAATACATTAATTAAAAACATATTTTTTTAATTTTAGTGTAAAAAATATGTGATGGTTATTATACCCATTAAGTTCTTATATATAATTCCCACATTATTCGCACTCGCACTGATTTCTCACACGAAACAGGCTATAGTACAACAAATAAGGTAGCTGCAGCGCTGGTTGTGCTTTCTTTTCGTTACTGCGGATATTGTCAAAATCAATTGTGTGGCGAATGTATGGCTTGCAGTAAATTTCTTTAAATTATTAATTTTTTTTTTAATTTAAGAAACAAGACATATTTTACTTCATTTACAATTTGAAAATTCTTGCTTGCTCACGTCTTTCTCATAGCTTTGAGATTTTATATGAGTTGTCAACTTCGTTTTGACATTTGTGCCAGTACACTTTTATCTAGCGAGTTTACCTTTAGTTTTTGTATCATGGTTCAGGCAATGTGAACGAATGAGTTGAATTGAAAAGCTTTTTTGTTTAAAGTGTTAAATTAAGTCTATCCGAACGTACAATAATACTAACTTGGGAAGAACAGAATATTGTCCATAAGCATTTTTAAAGACAAAGTTTTAATTGAATTAATCAAAATAATTAGAGTTCTCAGCCTTATTGCTTTGCGTATTTTTCGTGGTTAGACATGCCAACTGTTCTATCTACTATATCTTCTTAATTTCTATGTTTAGTTCTTATGTTAACTGCATTTTAATGACTACATTCTTAAAATTTTAAGAAAATACATGACTAATGTAGTTTTTTAAACATTAGAGACAAAACAAATGCCAATAAAGCCAAGAAAACACCAAAAAAATATTTATTCCACCCAAGCAAATTTTTAAGAAAAACATGAGTAGTTGACAACTCTGATGGCATGAAATATAACAGGACTTGCACAAATCGGTTGTGGTGAATATAAAAACACATTGACAAATACAACAAGTGCCAAAAATTACAAATTTTGTTTGGCGATAAAGAGTCAAATAAGAAAATGCATGCAATTATTTGAATGCAGAATATATTCCTGTAACTCAACTTAAAGATAAACATATTAAAACACATAATCCATACTGTATTTAACTTGCGTACAAACGATGTTCTAGCTTAAAAATGCAGGGGAAGAAGAAGAACGCTCCTTTTTTAAATTTCACCTCAAGTAGCGGGGGTTTGTGTAAAATAGCGGGGGTTTGTGTAAAAGCAAAATTTTTAAAAATGTTGACAAATACAACAACTGAAGAAATTGGCAAACTTTGCACGCTTGTATAAACAAAAATAAAAGGAATTAAGAAATAGTTTAGGTTGCAAACAGCTTATTACAACTTAACTTAAATATTTATATCATAATAAATTGGGTATGGGCATTATTTAAAGGGGGTGCAAAGTGATTTCTTGGGCAGTTTGCGGCCGATGAAGAACAAGAGTGAATTTCAGGGTTGCTTTTTTTGGCACACTAATACATACAAACCTCTTTTGAGGTTATGTTTTTCAAGTTTCCCATCTTGTTATCTTTGGTTGATACTGAAAAATTGTGATAATTTTGATCCGTCTCTATTGATTCATATTCCGTGTGTACTCTCACAAGGAAACAGCTTTAAAAATTCACCCCATCATGGTGAAAAGTTTTTTCATTCTAACGTTAATTTTTTGACACATGAATTTCATTTAAATAAAATCAAAAAATGACTAATTGTAGAAAACTTTTTATTTATCAATGCAGTAAGTATTACTATAACATAATTCCGTAAAATGTGAGTGCGGAACGCTTGGTTTTTTGAAAACTTTCAGAGCATATTTTTAGGCATTTTCTGTTTTGTGATTTATTGAAACTTAAAAACTTTATATTTTTTTTCATGTTGAAAGTTTCATTTTTACAAAAAATTATTAAACATATTTCGTCGTACCTACTATGGTTTCCGTTTTTACTTTGAGGCATTTTATGAGTCTTTGGAACTAAAAATTATTATGTGAATAATTTAAAATCGAATAAGTGGAAACGGGCCCGTCATTTTTGACGGGAAAGAACTAGTTACTATAACATAATTCCGTAAAATGTGAGTGCGGAACGCTTGATTTTTTTGAAAAATTTCATAACATATTTTTAGACATTTTTTGTTTTGTGATTGATTGAAACTTCAAATATTTTTTATATATTTTTTTTTTCATTTTGAAAGCTTCAGTTTAACTAATATTGAAACTTATTTCATCGTTCCTACTTAGGTTTCCGTTTTTATTTTAAGGTATTTTTTAAATATTTAGAACTACAATTTTTAGTTTTGCACAATTTAAATTCGAATATGTGACCATCGCTGATTTCTTATTCATATTAAAGAATATCAATAGTTCATGCTTGTCCTTTATTAAAACCGGGCCCGTCATTTTTGACGGGAAATAACTAGTTTTAAACATATTTTTTTATATAATAGTCAAATATATTGAATAGGAGAGCACCAAAGTTTGAAAGAACGACACAGGAACAACTGCAGTACTATGTCAATTACTGCAAAGCGCACCCTGGAAAGCTGCAAAGCTGGAAAGACCAGCTCTTTGGCACCAAGAGCTCTTCAAGATTGTTGGAGCAAATTGGCAGAAGATTTAAATGCCATGAGAGGTCCGACTAGATCTGTGGCTAAATGGAAAAAAGTTTGTACATGATATTTGTTTCTGCATTTAAATTTCTTGTATATGAAATCATTTTTTATTTTTTAGTGCCTTTCACATTGGAAGAATCAGTTACGAAGCCGTGCTCGTAAGGCAAAAGCAGCATTAAAGGTCACTGATGGAGGACCCTTTACTCCAGACGTTGGCGAGTTCGAGCAGCAAGCGTTTGGTACTTCGGCAATAGATGGCTTGCAAGGCATTCCAGTGCTAAGTGTATGAATTTTCGGGATGAATTTTCATGTGTTTATTTTAAGAATTCTACTGATGCAGGGCTGGAACAAGCTGAAATTTTAGATGTGATTGTTGAATTTTTACCTAACATGATCTCGTAATCTTCATCATTTGTTGATCCACAATCAGCCACAAATGAAACAGATGTAGAAGTAGAAGAAATATTAGAAGAAAATTCACCAGTCACATCTGTGCTACAGACTTTAAACTCAACATCTTCAACAAGAATTAAAAACAAAGAGCCAGATGCTATATTCTCTGCAATGATGGCCAGTATTAAGTCAAGAAACGAGCGAGAAGAACGTGCAATTGCAGTCCAAAATCAAACAACAGCAGTATTAAAAGAACTGAGTCACAGTCTGATATCAATTAATAATGTTCTTTTAAAACTTAATGAAAAACTTGATAAACCTTAATATGTTTAGTTTATAAATATGTATTTATGTTATATACAAGGTAAGTCGGGTAGAGAGGTCAATATACTTTAATACAAGAAAAAACTCGTATGGGAGGGGTGTAGCAAACGTCTCCCAAGGGAGCTAAGAGGGAAAAAAATGGATGTCATTACATTTTAATCTATAACTACCACATCTCTACAACAATTACCAAACACAATAGCTTTTTATAAACAAAATTAAACTTCTTTGAAGTAATCACCACAACGTTTTTCCATAAATCACAATTTACAAAGTTACAAGCACCTTTTAGAGAAAATTGCATTGAAAATTTAATGTTTTTTAAAAAACAATTAATTTTCGACTTAAGATGCTCGTTACTTTGTTAGTTGTGTCAGATGGAAAAATTTTTTGATGATAACTTGAAAGAAATGTAATTTTATTTTTAAAAAGTTATCATGCTTGGTAATTGTTGTAGAGTCATATTAGCTATGAATTAAAACGTAATGACACCTATTTTTTTCCCCTCCACCTACACGATTGTTTGTTGTATTGATGCAAAGAATCACCATAAAATATAATCATCAAAATTGACCAAAACAAACATAAATTATATTTAAGTTTATATATGTACATAGTATTTCATTAAACGAAGTTTTGAAAGTAAATATACGTCAGTACATACAAGGATGAATGTAAATTCTTGACTCCGTATTTATATCGTTTTAACACTTGTTTGATTTTAGTTATACTATAAATATAAACATAAAATATATAAATGCTTTTTATTATTTATAAATTTTAATTGGTTTGTAAAGTTACAAAAAAATGTTAAGATATTCATATGTATATGCCAAATATATTTTAATTTACATATTAGTACTAGGTGTTTCAAATAATTTGGCATTTGGCATCAAGGATGCTCATCTTTTTTTCGAATATATTGCGCAGACAAAAAAAAAACAAACATAAAATTGTTAAAATTTATAAATATTTCTCTTACCAATTAATGTGATTATAATTTCATTACATATCGTAACCTTATGCGTTCACCTTCTCTTAAGTGCCCAGCGTTTCTAGTGTCAGATTCATTATCAATGGTTTCCGAATTAAAATCATTTTCATCAATTATTTCGTCATCAATTAACTCATTAACTCCGTGATCTACAAGTATATTGTGCAATATTGAACACGCATTAATAATGTTCGCTGCATTCTTGTGTCTATAGTAGAGAACTCGATGCTTAGAGAGACACCGAAACCTGGATTTTAAAACTCCAAATGTGTTCCGAGCTTTACAATGCATTTTGTTATATTTTATTTCCTTTGAATTTGACGGCTCAGTAAAGGGAGTCAAAAGCCACGGTTCCAGATGATATCCCTGATCACCCAATAGCCATGTGTTTTGTCGATTGTTGAAGCTACGCATAGTCGTGACGCAGAGTCGTTACAGGACCCGGGAAATTGTGCATTGATTGCAAGGAATTTTTGCCGATGATCACATACCTAGAGGAAACAAATAATGCATGGAACTAAAAAATATTATAACTGTAGCTTACAGCTTCCACGTTAATACTATAGTATCCTTTCCGATTCATGTAAAGGCTAAGTGGATTTGCAGTGTCATTTGCAGGTGGTGCAACTATCCCAATGTGGGTGCAATCAATAGCTCCAATTGTTCCCTTGACTCCAAAGCAATTGTGGAAACTGTTGAATAAACACTTTTACATCTGAAACTGATTTTGTTATTAAGCTTCTACTCACCCTCAGTTTATATTCACTTGCTCTTCAATCGTCACTGGAAAATAAATTTCGGTACCTTTTCGTTTTATTATGAGCTGTGAGACGTGCTGAATTGAACGCGAAACGGATGATTTGCTCATGGATGCTATGAAATTGTTGCCGACGCATTTTTGGTAAGAGCCATTAGCATAAAAGTAGAGCGTTGCCAAGAATCGTAAGGCGAATGGTATTGACGACCTTTGATCATCATGTGGCTGCAGTTCCTGAATTAAACTCCAACATATGACGTCGCCAATCGAAACGAATTTAAAAAGTTACTTTCTGGCTGATTAAAAGGATCGTTACTATCTCGCAGATGCTTAAAGAATCGTCTTCTCTCAACACTCAGAAAAAAGTGTCTCGGAATATGATAAAAAAGGCATCATATTTAAAGAAAAATGGTATAGACTTTGCTCCAGAGAATGCTATTCTCTAATTGCGATACTAAAAATTCTCTAAAAATGATAAAAAGCTTCCTTGAAATAGAAAAATATATCGTTTTTAGAAAAAATACTTTTCATTTTTGAGAAAATATTTGTTTTTATTGAAGAAAATACTTCTCATAGTGAATTTTTTTTCAAAATATAAGAAAAGTTTTTCATTTTCAATAAAATTTCTCTATAAATGAGAAATTTTTTGTGCGAGAAATAAACTTATCATTATTAGAGACATTGAAATATTTCCATTTCCTAGAAGTAAAGAAATATTTCTTCGAAAAAGTGAAAATTTATTCTAATTGAAGAAAATTTTATATGAAAAAGAGAAAATTGCTTTATCAAAAATAGAGAAATTTTTTACCGGAGCAGGGTATGTGTTTTTTTCTCAGTGAAGATGTTCCTTTTTTTTAATAATTCTGCTTCATACATTAGTAAATATTCCTCCTCCATTTCAATAAAAATTTATTTGTTTTTTAATTTAATTTCAACGCTTTTTTTATTATTATTCACTTGTGACCTGCCAAACTCTTCGTCACTATTATTTTCTCAATTGATACAAAAAGAGATTGGATGAAATTTGGTGAGAGCATGCGCCTGGGTCTGTAGATGCTTTATATTTAAAGTTTGACCCGGTAGGTGGCGCTGTTGTGGCGTTGTTGTGGGAGTGTTTAAAGGGCTATTTGGTATTACAGCTCAGAAACGAATTGAGAAATCGTCATGATTCTTTCGCAACACCATTACTTTATATGCATAAAAAATAACAAAATTACAAAATTAATAAAAATAAACAAACAAGAAATCTTAAATTTTTATGATTGATAGGCTTGAATTTTTCGATCGTATAAACCGTTTTTAAATTTTAATGATAGAAACCTTGAACAAACCCTCCATTTATGAAAGAAAATATGAACATAGTATTAGCTCCGGCTGTGACACATGTGCCTTTAAAAATGGTTGCCCATGACTGCTAGTCCTTTGATCTCGTTTTCAAATATCGCTCGTTTTCGTATTTCCTACATTTTACAAACTCCATTGAGAGTGTGATATTGTTTGTTTCACCTGAAGAACCTGCAGAACACATTTTTGTATAACTTCCTACAATAACCACTCCAACTACCCAGCCTGCTTTATACCACTCACAACAATAAAGTAATAATATTCAATTTCAATTTCATTCAGCCTTCCTGCCCGCTTTCACATGGTCTCTTCGGGGAAATTATAATAAAAACCATGAAAATCAATGTATTGAAAAGAACAACGGATATAAGCAAGCCATAAATGTGGAACGCAGGACGTTGATTTGATTGGAAGGACGTTTCAAAAACGAATAGATAGACAGTCGAACAAACGTACGGACTGACAAACACAATGGCATAGAATTGACAGAAGCGCGCCTCAGCTAATAGAGACGCATAAGCATGATGCACTAAAAGCTATTATTATGTATTTGAGCAGGAATACAATAACAACAACAACAACAACTGCCAATAATGATTGTTATCAATATTAAAGCCATTTCGAAGCACACAGCAGTACAATCGACCTGCATAAACAGGCAGGTCAATAAAAATCAAAAGGGTTCTGGCTTGAAGTGAAGTGCTGCAGTACTACCGGTCAATGGTAGGCGGTAAAGCGTCATGGATATTATGTTGATTTTTTTATTATTATTGTTGTTGTTGTTGTTGTTGTTGTTGTTGTTGTTGTTGTTGTTGTTGTTGTTTTGGATGTTGACTCTTGCTATTGTTCTATTGTTCAATTTTGTTGTTTGCGCTTCCGGTTTATCTGTAGTATATATTTATTTTACTTTTTATCTTACTTCCTTAAATAGCAAATCGGCATTAATAATATTTGTAGTCGTAGCAATAATGTTGGTATTTTTATTGTTGCTATCATTGTGCTGATATATAGCCAATGAAATATTGATGGAGTTGAGTAGCAACAGTACGGAAGTTGTTGTTAGACATAAAAAGGATATTAAAGGAATTTATTGATTTCGAATGCTATATTTTTAATTTTTATTGCGTTTACTTGACTACGAGTTTATGTTTAAATGAGGAATACGAAAGGCAGCTGAAAATAAATTAAATTAATTATTTAATTTCTAGGCAACCAACTGTTTTATCTTAAGTATTTATGCATCAAATTTTTTGTAAAAATTCAAACCTTACATTAATTCATTGTATAAGCGTACAAAAATCTAATCTTGAAAACTCACTTAAACTCATACTTTTCAATCTAAGCCGGATTCATTCAGTTTCATTTCCTGTGTATCTTAATAAATGCTTTGTGTTTGCACTAAAGTTACATATCTTTCTTAAAGCACAGTTTGCCCTCGATCTATCAGCAAAAACTTCATCAGCATCATCATCATTACCTTCATGTTCTAAAAGCCGAGCTAAGTGTCAAGAATAATGCAAAAAACGGAATCACACACAATCCTCTTATGAATCACTATTAATACATGTTGCACCAACAAACAAAGAAAGTAACTTCTAGAAGAACCAACATAAAAAACATCGCCTATGAAAGAAAAATGAAGCCACAAAGTCGCTCTAACAATTGTAATTGATTGAAGTGCAGCTCAGCTAATGAACTCGTTGTGATGCGATTAAAATGCAGCTTGTGACCAAACAGTAGCAAAAAGAACAGTAAAAAAGAAACTGATACCAATCAAGTGTGCCATCGTTGATCCTGTATGTTAGGCGAAGTTGAATAGGCATTATGTAGGAGTTGTTCTTATGTTAAATAGGAAGTATAATATGTGGCTTAGATCTGTTCTTAAAAGTATGGTTTAACACAAATTTCAAGATTTTGCAAAAAATAACTTTAAATAAAAAAAGAAAAATTTAAAAAAAAAAAAACTCGCGTGTAGCAACGTACACGTGGCAGAAGTAAAACTTCTTTAACAGTAAGAAATAAGAGAGATTTTAGTGTGAAATAGAGAGAGAAAGTATCTGAAAAGAAATTCAATCAATACGAAATGAAATAATAATCTCTTGATTCAATATTTGCATCCAGGGACCGTACCGAATATGGTTTTTGTCGAAAGTGTCACATATTAACTTTTATCTCTTAATTTTTATTTTTTCCGACAAAAATAACAGTTTTTTGTGCCTTATAGTTTTTTTGGGCAAAAATAACAGTTATTTTCTGCCGTTTATTTTTCGGTCAAAAATATCAGGTAATTTATATTTGTTCAAGTCACTTTACCGATAAAAAAATTTTGATATTATTATTTTTATCTCATCGGTGAGACATTTTACACATGGTGTCAACAGTTCAATCTGTCAAGCGGCCTTTAAGAAAACACAAATTGCTTGATATTTTTGACCGAAAAAATTAAATTCACAAAATAACTGCTATTTTGACCGATAAAATAAAAGTCAAAAGTAACCTTTATTTTTCCTAAAAATATACTAGGCAAGAAATTAACTTTTAAAGAATCAGTTTCAAATTTAAAAGCGACTTAATATTTGTGAGGCTGAGGATATTTGTAACATAATGGTATATTTGAAAAAGACTTTCAACAAGTTTTTTCATTTAAAAATTGTAAAATTACAGTTATTTTCGGTTCTTGTTTAAGTTCAGTTGGTGTAAGTTGCTTTCGAATGTCTTCTCAACATTGTTACTTTTTGAATGCTGGATTGCATTTGCATAGTACTCTTTGAAGGAGCCTCCGAAAGCAGAGGCAAATCTTGTTCATTATTACCTCCTGCTTCCTGATCATAATAATTGCTATGTTGATAGAGGGCCTCATAAAGCAGCGAACGTTGATTGTTGAGTGCATCAACTTGGTTGGCTTTAAAATGTTGTTGAGATGCATCAGTGTGTTTTTTGGGGATTGGTTCTTTGTAGATTCACCAAAATACACTGATGTTTCGTAAAAATGCATTTTGAAACTCAGCCGTTGTTGCAATCACCTTACCTTCATCATTAGTTGCAGACCCAGCTGCGGCTGTATTCTTAAGAGTTCTAATTCGCTCTCTATATTCACGAACGCGTTCTGCTCCTGTTTTAGCTATTTTTCTATTTTTTTTCCTTGCATACTTGTAGGATGAAAATTAATGTTACGGTTATGTTAATAATGTAATGTTAATGTTAATCTAATGTTAATGTTAATTATGTTATTTTCAGTATGTTACGCGTTCAGTTTTAATTACATTTTGTTTGGCCATTTATCATGTGCCTACGTGGCGTAAAGATATAGATTCCGGCTCAAAAGCAACGATGTTCGGGGTTCAATTCTCGGCAGCGGAAGTATTTTTTTTTTAATTTTCATATGAATTGAAAACGTTAGCCAAGCGTCACGAAAAATAACCTTGAAATTTCACTCGCCGCCAAAGAAGTTTCACTTCAAAATACAATGATCTATTAAAAAACTACTGGCGCGAAAACTTTACTGGGAACACAGGCGGTTTTAAGGGGGTCACATTTCAATTCTGCTGTTGTTTTATATAAGCCGGTTTTGTATATTAATTGTTTGTTGGTATCGCCATCCATATTAAAATATTTTTTAAACTAAATTACTACATATACATACAGGTGTTGACAACTAATTAGAAACGATATCATACTTGCTGCACTTTACCGCACTGGACGTGCGTTTAGTAATGTAACGGTCTATTTTATTTTTTTTTATTTCTTAATTTTCTTTTACCTTTTTACAAGAACAATTAAACTGACTTTTCCAAGTAATTTATTGCAGCAAAATCAGTTTTAAAGGAGAACATAATTTATTCCATTGACAATTAATTAGAAACGATTTGTTAACATTAAAGTTTTTAAACTTTTTATGCATAATTTCTGAATATTTCGATAAGATTTTATTATTTTGAGCTGTTTATACATAATTTCAACAAAAAACTGTTAAAGTAAAATTTCATAAAATGTAAAAAGGCAAAAGATGCACGCCAGGTACCCGAAGGCAATTATTGAATTGAAGAGAGGTGGGCTATCATACGGATCTATTAAAATGCTTAAAAACGATGGTTTTCAATGCTTTTGCTCATCTTCGACAGTACAAAACCATGGAAAATGTACCACTCCAAAAAATACCGCGCAAAACTTCAGCACATATTGATCAAAAGATTGTTTGACCATCAAAACCTGATCCAAGGAAGACCACAGCAGCCATCCAGCGTGAAATAGTGGATGAAATTGGGGTCAGTGTATCAAAATGAACCGTTGCACGACTTTTAGTGGAAGCTATCCTTCATGGAAGACTTGCACGCAAGAATCCCAATGGTGAAAGGCTCGTACAGAAAACAACGTATTGAATTTGCCAAAGATCATGTGTCTTGTCCGGTTAAGCAGTGCAAATACTTGTTGTGTGGAGTGTTAAAACAAAGATCAATATCATTGATACTGATGGCAGAAGGACTGTAGAACGACCAAAAGGTAATGAACTTGATCTAAAGTACACTTCTTCGGTTGTTAACCATGGCGGTGGATCAATCTTTGTTTGGGGGAAATTTTTTTGGAATGTCATTGGTCTAATTCACTGTGTTTCTGGGCACAATGAACAACGAGAATACGTTTATATTTTAAGAATTGTTATGCTGCTTTGGTATGTAGACAATATCCCAGTGATTTGGTCATTCCAGTAGGATAATGACCCCAAGCATACGGCAAAGCTGACCAACAAATTTTTTGTTAAATTGCTTTGACATTTCTTCACTGGTCATCGCCAAGTCGTGATGTAAATCCCATCGAGCATTCAATAAACGATTTGAAAAATGCCGTAAGCATACTAAACATAACAAATTTGGATGATTTTTTAACAAGAGTCAAGGAAGCTTGGGGCGGTATTTGGTAAAACGATGTCAATACCTTATCCTTAATGCAAAGACGATGTGTTGTAGTTTTAAAGCAAAACGTTTTTCCAAGAAAATATTATACCTTAAGCATCACTTTGGTTAAGTTTTCACATATTTTACTACTTGTTTTTACCTAAATATAATAAGGGTATTCATGCAAAGAGGCAGGAATATAAATTGGCAATTAGTTATTTTTATCAGGCAGTTTGCATGAGCATCCTTTAAAAGTCGATTGAGCATTTGCATCAATATATCAGCTGTTTGCAAGTTCAGTGTTTGCTTTCTGCAAATGAAGTATATAAATATTTTTTAATTCCTTCAATTCACAAAATTTCCATTCTTACCTCTTCCATTTTATTTAATTAGATTTAAAATTTTGACTATATCTTCTCCTGCTTCTAATATTTTCTTTTGCTTTAATAAAATAAATCAGCTGATTGATGTTATAAGTTTGCCTGCTCGTTTCCTCAGCTAAATCGTTGAGCAAAGATATCTGGTTTGTGCAAAAGCTTCTTCATACAAAGTTTGACAGTTCATTTATAAGGAGAATAAACTTATACGGTTTATACCGTTTATAAGGGTTTTGCCCAGTTGCATGAATACCCTTAATGTATTTTGCAAGCGTTGCTAATTAGTTGTCATATATATTTTTAAGGTTTTAGAATAAAAGTTTCTTTTAAACCAACTGTACGATTAAAAACTTTTCAACTAGTTTTTTGTTTTTAAGATATATTCGTGTTGTTGCAGAAATTAGTAAGTCAATATGGATAATTGAAAAGTTAAAGAAGAAATCGGAAGATGTCTTATAATAAAATAATCGTTTCTAATTAGCTGTATGTAGTATTTAGAAATGGATGACAATTTTTTTAAAATTTTTTTTTTACCTAAATTAAAAAACCAGTTCAAAATAAAGTCACTCAATCAATGTAGAAAATTTTCATAACATAAACAAAAATTAAATTATTGACTTAAAATTTTCGATAATACTAGCGAACAATTTGGGGAAAAGATTTTGTGCGGCGGAAATGGCGTTGTTAGTTTGATTAAGTGTTGATTCTAGATAATAGACATTATAACGACATTTAAAAGTTGGTTCGAATTATGTTTTTAGAGTGATTTTGCTATATTTTTGACATTTGAAAAATATGTGTCCGGTAATGATTCCATAACTTCCAAAGTGTGTATTCTTATTACATATTCTAAACATATGCAGAAAAAATACATTTTAGACTTTAATTATCACTTATTTCCGATGACTTGTGGAAATTTTCTGGACACTTCATTTGTAAAAGTATATAAAAAATATCATTTATTTTACATTTTCTCATTTTAAAGTACGCAAATATTTACAATTGATGTATATTTATGTTTTGTTTTTTAACTAATATAAAAGATAATCATTTTCCAAAAATTTTAACTGTAGATCATGTTTGCAGCAGGTTGAATACTTCATAAATTGCAGTTTTATCGAAAATACTCAAAACTACCGGCACAAAAGTTGACAATTTTGCAATAAAAATAAATACTTTGGATACTTTGGAAATTCGAACCAACTTGGATATTTCTTTATGATTTTTATACCTTGACCCTGAAAGGTCAGGGTATATAAACTTTGTGCAAACGTTTGTAACGCATAGAACGAAGTGAGACCGGTATAGAAAAGTATATATATTCTTGATCAGCGTCACCACGTGAGTCGAGCTATTCATGTCCGTCCGTCCGTCTGTGTGTTGTTCGTATACACAGGATACGAAGAAGGAGTAGAGATAATTCAATAAAACTTGGTACACATAGTCACATTGATCCAAGGATCTGCCTTATTGAATATTTTTGGAATTCGCCCACTGACACGCCTACCTTCCATACAACGCAAAAATTGAAAACTGCATAAATAAGCTTATAATTAACCTACAACAATAAAATTTGGTGTGTACGCGTTTTGTATCAACAGAATGATGTTTTTGAAAAATGGATGTTATCCGCTCACGGACACTCTCACCTCCCATACATTCTAAAAATTGAAAACGCAATAAATAAGCCTCTGTTTAACCTACAGAGATAAAATTTGGCAAGTATGTTTTTTATAGCAAAACAAAGACGGTTTTGAAAAATGAACATTATGCGCCTACGGACATGGCTACCTCCCATACAACGCAAAAATTTAAAAATGAATTAATAAGCTCATAATTAACCTACAACAATAAAATTTGGTGTGTAGGTGTTTCATATCACCACAAAGATGTTTTTGAAACATATGTGCCATCCGCTCACGGAGACGGCCACCTCCCATACATTCTTATAATTGAAAATGCAATAAATAAGCCTCTATTTAACCTACAGAGATAAAATTTGGCACGTATGTTTTTTGTGACAAAAGAAAGATGTTTTTGAAAAATGGACTGTATCAACCCACGGACACGCCTACCTCCCATACAACCCATAACGTTTAAAACTCAATAAATAAGGTAATTTTTGTCATAGAGAGATCAAATTTGGTATGTATGTATTTTTTACCATAACTAAGGTGTGGTCAAAAATTGGGAGTAATCCGTCAATGAACACGACCACCTCCCATATCGAAAACACAATAAAGGCATAAAAGAATAAAACTTGGTATGTGTAAATTTTTCATCAATATTAAAATGCATTTAAAATATGGGCTCCATCCGCCCACGGACACGCCTAGACCGGCCTAGACCGACTTTAGACTTTCTTTACTTGTTATTATCTAGAAACAATACTTAAGGCGTTAGACCACTGTAGAGAACTGAAAAATATGCATACTTTGAATTTTTTTCAGAAATACTGCGCAATATATCAAGATTCCAAAAATGGGCGCTACATTCGTACGCCTTGGAGGAGCAAAAAAATTAAGAAAACTCAAACACATTTTTTTTTCAAGTTTTCGATAGCATTTGATTAGCACTTTATTAAGAAAAAAAGTTAGGTTCTATGTTTTAGATTTTATGTTTCCAAAATATTAGCAATAAACAATGCATCGCGAACGCGACAAAATATAGAAATCGTTTTCGACTGCATCTTGAAACGCAACATAATATTTTAAAGCGGTGAATTGTTAATTAAAAAAGATTAATGTGGTTTTCAAGAAAAAGTTGTCATTTTGATATATTTCCATTCGTTTATTGTTTATTGAGCTTAAGCCTGTTAGCGAACGCGACATCTATCACGCGACATATTTTTCCATCACGTTTGTAATAAGAATTAGTTAAAGTAATTTCAGTTAAAATTTGCATTCTCTACCAAAAACATCGTATATATTATTTGTGAGTTTAATATTGGTAATATAAATAAAAAAAAAATTAAAAATACCATGAGGCTAGTGAGAAAAATTATGATATATTATTGTAACCCCACCTGTATTACGTTTGTGGTTATTTACTTTATGACGACGTTCTTTACGCCCATAAGGAGGCGTGGCAGATACAGAGAAGTGCAAACATTATCCTACAGTATCACAATCTAAGTTCATTTAACCATGACTATCCCTGTTTTTGTATGTCCCCCTGTCTGTTGACATGATTACAGCCGTTATTATTAAGTTATCGTAATGAAATTTGATATTTGAGCTTATATCGTTAAAAAAAAGATCTTGTTCGAAAATAACCCAAATAAGATGAAAACCACCTATACCTCTCATACAAATTGGCTTTCTCAAAATGTAAAATTTTTTAAAAATCTATTCAAAAATCAATCCAATGACTTGTGAATTATCTCATGAGCTTTAATTTGAACTATTAACACTCGTATTAAAAATTCAGTAAAATCGAATGAAACCTTACCATATGATCGCAAACGCTACACACTTTGCCGATCAATATTAAATGTTTAGTATAATTTTTACCTTTAGTAACTTTAAATACTTAATTTATAGTGAGATGACTAAATTTGATTTAAGTTACAATTTTCAGATACTTGCTTAGAGCGATCACGAAGTTCTGATAACAAATGATGATTAAGATACAAGACGCGATATTCGAATAGCAATTAAAGCAATATACAAAATGTTCCGTTAATCGAGCTTTGCTTGGTATCTTTTTATTTTTCATTAGGGGTATTCACACTGCCTTGGGTTGTTGGGTAGATTGCCAAATGCCATACATTTTGTTTTTGTAAAAGTGCCATTCTACCCAAGTACCCATCTTCCAATCTACTCTAGCTGACCCCCCGACTTGTTTGGGTATATTGATTGAGTACATTTTTCATGGGTTACCATCTTTTCCAAAAGTAGGCAATTATTGAATTGACAAAAAACTAAAACAAAGTAAACAAATTATAAATGAATAAAATAGACAAATGTGTTAAAATGTGTTATTTTAAAATTTTTGAGATAAAATGATTAAATGCCGCAAAGTTCACTTTAAAAACTAGTCATATAAAAAAATACTTTTTTACGGCCGTACAATAGCCTAAATTTTTAGTATACATCTATAATATCGGCTATAGAAGTACGTAGGATATTTTTGGTATATTGATTTTTGGCCAAATGAAGCACTTCTAAAAATTGGAAAGTGCTAAAAATTGGATTTAAAAAAAAGTGGAAAGTGAAAAATTTGCCAAAAAATCATCAGATTGTTGTCAATAACAAATAAAATATTCAATTTAAAAAAAAAATATTACTTAGGTACTTCCAAAAACAATATATTTCTTAAGATATTTCTTAAGATTTCAAGTTTAAAGTGAATCGGTTGAAAATTGTTGGAGTTATGCTTTCGTCAAACTTGAAAAAATGCAGTTTTGTGATAAACGGGAATATATTCATGCAAGGCTCAAGTGCCGACCAGGGGGTCATATACTAAAATTCAAAAATCAAGTACAAGAAATTTTTCCCGGCCATCATCATTTTTGATATTTTGATAAAAGACCATTTAAAAAAAAATTTATTGATTTTTCGAAAGTTCTAGAATGACCTAACGCCTTAATCAAACTAGCAATGTCATTTATGTCGCGCAAAAATGCTATTTAGGTGGGTTATTAGAACGTAAGACGATGGTAAAAACTAAGTAATACGAAAGGACATTGAAAATTAGAAAAATTCAAGTACTACGAATTTATATGGTTATGCCTCAAACATCACATTCCGTTCAACACTAAATGGCTCTTTAGTTTTAATTTTAAATTATTTAGATCTTTAAATATCTTATTTAAGTTCCACTATTGAAAAAATCAATCTGAATAACATCGGAAGAATTCATTGAAAAATAAATGTGTTTTTTTCGTTTACTTGTTCGTGCTCCAAAATAGAAAAAAGAAGCTGAACCATAAAGTTCAGCTGGCAAATGACATATTGAACTGACATTGATAGACGGTTAAATTATTTTCTATAGAAATATAAAAATGGCGACAAAGAACAGTGAATTTATTTCAGCTATGAAATGAAGTGGAATTGCATTTAATTGCGTTCAGAAATTGTAAGGAAATTAATTTTATTTATGAATTTATCAAAAAATTGGATAAAGTAGATTAAGAGAGGTGCGGAAATAGAATTAAGAAATAATGAATGGTAGTTGGTAGTTTGAAAAGTATGATATGGTGTTTGCGTAAATTTAAAGGCAAGGTTCTTAACGCAACTATGCAGTTATAAAATGACATTCCAATTAAAGACCAAAAAAGTGAAGTGGATATAATAGTGGTAGTAAATGTTCTAAGATTTAAAATACAAAATTTTATCAATAGAAGTCAAAGGATACAAAAAAATTGTATATAGCATTGAACAAACAGAAATCAGAACATATTTGAGAAAGCATTTTGAGGGAAAAGTGGTCGTACATTCTTCATAACATTCTTTGTGGTTGGATGAATGTGGAAGGTATTAATAGTTGGAGTTCTTTTTAAATAGAATTGAAATAATATAGTAGGATATACAATTTTTTATTATTATAAGCTATTAAAATAACAAACGATTATATCAGTTATAATAGAAATCTGAAGATAATCAGTAATATTTTATTTAAATATAAGCGGATGTAACCCGGTGTTACTCGGGTTTGTGCCTTGAGCACAGAAAAAGGACGATTTTCAAAACTGCTCTCCTTTTATCATTTTTTAAATTATCAATTAAATTTTTTAAATGAACTTTATTTGCCCCTCTTTCCGTCGAAAGTGTTTAGTCAAATTTACGTAAAACTGTACCTGCCAGTCATGAAAAAAAAATTACATCTTCAAAGTCTCGGATCTGACGTCTGGTTTCTGAGGAAAATGGTCACCCACACTCAGAAAAAAACTCATATCATTCTCCGCTGTAAAATTTCTCTATTTTCGATAATAGCAATTTTCTCTTTTTCAAATAAAATTGTCTTCAATTAGAATACATTTTCACATATTCGAAGAAATATTTCTTCACTTGTAGGAAATGAAAATATTTCAATGTCTCTTATAATCTTCTAATATATAAAATCAAATGTTTATCCCTCTGTCCGTCTGTCTGTCTGTCTGTTCCGTATAGGCTCGCGCACCGTTTATCCGATTGAGCTGAAATTTGGACAACGAGTACGTTTGATAGAGAGCAAGAACATAGGGGGTGTAAAAAAGTGGGCGGAAGTATGTGGGCGTGGCACTCTATAATAACTTCTAAACGCCTGGACCAATTTCAATTAAATTTCATATGAAGGTTAGACTGCACCCAAGATAAAACATAGGCTTTAAAAAATTCCAAAGACTTTCCGCAAGAGGGCGCTTTAAGTAGTGCGCTTTAAAGATTCAATTTTTCCTAAATGCCTGAACCGATTTCAATGAAATTTGGTATGAACCAAAATTTTCCGAATTTTGCTGTTTCGAATTTCATTACGATGGCTATAATCGTGTCGACAGACTGACAAAAGAACTGACAGACAGACAGACTGACAGATACACAGACATGCCTAAATCAACTCACGTGGTTATGCTGATCAATAATTTATATACCTTTCTATACCTACCTGTGGGTTGCAGTCCGCTTCGGGCGGCATTATTTTAGGGGCGGCACTGAATCTTAATCTAGCATTTTACAAAACAAATATGTGTGAAATAACAATTTTAAAATCAAGGAAAAGAAATTAAAATTAATGAAAGTTTTTTAATGAAATTCCTTAATTGAGAACCTAGTTCAAAAAGTGTTTCTGAAGAAAATGAATAATTTTTTTACTAAATAAAAAAAATAATTTTGAGTGATCGAAATTTTTAATTAAACAACAATTTTTTTTTTGTTATGTTGAAAAGGTGATATCCGTCAAGTGGCTGCCGCTAGTGTTGATACAGATTTGTGCCCGTTTTATTGCATTTTCCATGACTTTCCGAAAAATTTCGGGTGATAACTGTACGCATTTCTGTAAAATATTTTCCTCAAGGTTTGCGATTGTCTGAGGCTTGTTGACATAAAACCGCGACTTCAAGTAGCCCCAAAGAAAGAAGTCTAGGATGGTTAAATCGGTTGATTTAACCGGCCATGCTAAATCACCAGAACGGGAGATAACGCGATCGGGAAACGCTTCCTTCACAATATCAATTGTGGCTCGTTGTGTGTGTGCAGTTGCACCATCCTGTTGAAATCAAATGTTAACCAAGCACTGCTTATCCCATCTCGGCAGTAAGATGTCGTTTATCATGTCATTGAAGCATACGCCAGTAACAGTGAGTGTGTTGCCGATGATATCCTTAAAAATATACGGCCAAATCACTCCTCCCGCGTAAACTTCATCACACAGTAACTTTAAGTGGATGTACTGGTTCAATCATACGCGGATTTTTAATGCCCCAGAAACGAAGCTTTTGTTAGTTGAAGAAACCGCTGCAAATGTTGCAAATGATGTTGAACTTACGGAAGATTTGTAGGTTTGTAAAGCTAAAACTAGATAAAACAAGTAACGAAAGTCTAAAGTTGGTCTAGGTCGACTATAAAATCCCCTTAACCTACTTTTCCAAAAAAAAATAATATTATTGAAAATGGGTGTGTCCGTGGGCGGATGAAGCCTATATTTTATATGCATTTAAATGTTGATGAAAAACTTACACATACGCAGTTTTCCTGTAGCTCACAGTTAATGCCTTTAATGTGCTTTCGCTATGGGAGGTGGGCATGTTCATAGACGGATAACTCCCAATTTTTAAACACACCTTAGTTTTGTTATAAAATACATACATAACAAATTTGATCTCTCTATGACAAACATAACCTTATTTATTGAGTTTTAAACTTTTTGAGTTGTATGGGAGGTAGGCGTGTCCGTTGGTGGATGACTTTTTTTTTTAAAACTATCTTTGGTTTATTATAAAAAACATACCTGCCGAATTTTATCTCTGTTGGTTAACCAGAGGCTTATTTATTGCGTTTTCAATTTTTGGATTGTATGAGAGGTGGGCGTGTTCGTGAGTGGATGACATCCATTTTTCAAAGACATCTTTTTGTTCACTAAGGGAAAAAGTTATGTAGTCAGTACATAGACAGCTATGTAAAATCTATGCACTGCAACTTGTATGAGAATGCAACGAGAGCAGTATTTACTGAGTAAAGGGAGCGTGTACTGACTACATATCAATTTATTCACTTTTTAAAATGAATAAAAAATGTATTCAATACATCATGTTATGTGTTGAATACATAGCAGACTTCAATAGATACAAGCAACGTGTACTCAATCAACGTGTTATGTAATTTTTTACAAAAACTTTACTCAATACATAAAATATAGACTCAGTACACGTCCCCCTTATATAATTGAAGTGACACATTTATTCAGTACATAACATATGGACTCAGTACACGTATCTGTTGCACATCGGCACACGATTTTGCTATTTTATGTCATTCGTTTCTTGATTTTCAAATAAGCAACACCTCTTAAGTATGTAGAAAATCAGAACGGGAATGAGTTTGTCCACTGTACTCTAGAACAAAAAGCGATGATTGGATAAGAATTAAATGGCTGGGTTTCTATAAGTAATTGCCACTTATTTCTTGAAATCTAGTCATTTCTTTATTAAGTTATTTATTGCATGTGTTGCGAGGGTGATTTACGCACAGACATAATGCATGTACTCATTGCATAAAATTATGTTTTTAACATATGTAATGAGTAAATTATGTATGTACTCATTACATAAAATTATGCATTTAAAATATGTAATGAGTAAATAATGTATGTACTCATTGCATAAAATTATAATTATGTACTCCAAATATGTAATGAGTAAATTATGTATGTACTGAGTCAATAATTTATGTAATACGTACATAAGATCTTTACTCATTACATAAAATTATTTGTAACAGTTTGCGATGAGTACAGTGAGCATGTACTCACCACATACATCCATGAATTCACGACACATATTTATGCGTTGAGTACATACAATTTTTTATTGACTACATAACCGCTTGAAAGCATTATGTAGTCAATAAAGATTTCAACATGTACTCAATACATGAAAAATGTAAAATTTTTGTGTGCAGAAAACTATGCGATGAGTACATAAATTTATGTATTGAGTCCATAGGTTTTTCCCTCTGTGTTAATATAAAACACATACACACCAAATTTTATTGTTGTAGGTAAATTACTAGCTTATATATCGAGTTTTCAATTCTTGCATTGTATCGGAAGTAGGCGTGTCCGTGAGCGGATGATGTCCATTTTTCAAAACCATCTTTATTTTGTCAGAAAAAAAATACATGCCAAATTTTATCTCTGTAAGTTGAACAGAGTCTCATTTATTGTGTTTTCAATTTTTCGGTTGTATGGGAGGTGGCGTGTCCGTGAGCGCATGACACCCATTTTTCGAAAACATCTTTGTGTTGATACAAAACACATACATACTTAATTTTATTGTTGTACGCTAAATATGAGCTGAGTTATGCAGTTTTAAATTTTTGCGTTGTATGGGAGGTAGGCGTGTCAGTGAGCGGTTTCCAAAAATATTCAATAGTGCAGATCCTTGAATGCATGTGACCATGTGTACCAAGTTTCATCCAATTATCTCAACTCCTTCTTCTTATCCTGTGTTTACGGACAACACACAGACGGACGGACGGACGCACGGACTCCACTTACGAGGTGACGCTGATGAAGAATATATATACTTTTCTATATCGGACTCGCTTCGTTCTATGCGTAACAAACGTTTGCACAAAGTTAATATACCCTGACCTTTCAGGTTACGCATAGAACGAAGCGAGTCCGGTATAGAAAAGTATATATATTCTTGATCAACGTCACTTTTTGAGTCGAACTATTCATGCCCGTCCGTCCGTCCGTTCGTCTGTGTGTTGTCCGTAAACACAGGATAAGAAGAAGGAGTTGAGATAATTGGATGAAACTTGGTACACATGGTCACATGCATTCAAGGATCTGCACTATTGAATATTTTTGGAATCCGCTCACGGACACGTCTACCTCCCATACAACCCAAAAAGTTTAAAACTCAATAAATAAGGTTATGTTTGTCATAGAGATATTAAATTTGGTATGAATGTATTTAATACCAAAACTAAGGTATGTTCAAAAATTGGGAGTAATCCGTCCATGAACACGCCCACCTCCCATATCGAAAACACAATAAAGGCATAAACTGTGAGCTACAGGAATAAAACTTAATATGTGTACCTACATTTTTCATCAACATTTAAATGAATATAAATATGAATATAAAAAAAATTTTTTGTTCTTGAAAAGTGGGTTTAGGGTATTTCATAGTCGGCCTAGACCGACTTTAGACTTTTTTTACTTGTTTTCTCTTAATTTTGTGTTCATTTCTCACAAAATTTTCATAAAAAGATTTAAATGTTTTCTGACCAACCGATGAAGCTTTAATTCTATAAAACTCTTCATTTAACTTCAGAAAAAGTACAATTCATACCAGCAAGCAACCAAAGCAAAACAAACTTACACTAAGCAAAATATTTTCAAGCTTAAATATTTCTAAGAACTTAATTTATGTTTTCATGTTTTAGCTCTCTACCGAGTTGAACTCTACAAATTTGCCAATTTTTAATGCACCATAAATTTCTGTGATGCCAAATCCTTATATATACACAAGAAAGCCACAAATTCAAAATGCATTCAGGAAACTCGGATTACTACTATTTATGCACTACGCTTAACACCCACAAACAATTCCAACTAGATACTGACTTTATACACTGTCCAAAAGTTGTCGTATTGTGTTGAAAAGTTTCACTTTAAAGCAAATGGCCAATGATTCTTTGGCCAATGAATGACATACCGGCTTTTCTTTTATGCTTTTCACACCCTTTAAGATTTAATGGAGCTGTTAAAGTGCAGATTGAAAAGTTTCTGATATTTCATCAACTTAACTAACTTTTTAGCATTGTGTTCACAACTATCTAAAGATGCTGCACTTGTAGCTCTGCAAAAATTTACAACTTAAGGTGGGCAGTAAAATAT
Organism: Tetanocera ferruginea; assembly: GCA_958299015.1. Classification (NCBI taxonomy): domain Eukaryota; kingdom Metazoa; phylum Arthropoda; class Insecta; order Diptera; family Sciomyzidae; genus Tetanocera; species Tetanocera ferruginea. The sequence continues at coordinate 129,024,252 of OY282640.1, forward strand.
ATAAATGCATCTTAAGTTGAGTTCAGAGAATCCTGATAAAATAAACAACCCCATATAAAGGTACCCTTTATGTGAAATTGCTTTTAGTGAATACAAAAAAGTAATTGGAAAAATGTGCAAATGAAATGAATGCATTTCATATGAAAGCGAGGAAGACGGGAAGCTATTCCGATCTTTACAAGTCTTTGCCCATAAAAGATGCGGTAACGTAAACAACAACTGTACTCATATATTTTAGTGACCAACACACAGTTTTGTGTATAAATACACTCAAATTGATTGAAATAAGGAGTTGTAGAATAAAAGAATATTAATTTTAATAAATTTTTCAATCAATTTTAGTTATAATTATAACTGAGGGAAAACTCAAGAACCATTTCATATTTAAAAAAAAAAAACATTGAAAATCGTTAACAACCATCTTATATAACTGGAAAACTATTTAGGGTGATTAAATTTTCAAACGTAACATATTGTAGGGAGCATAAATGAGTACAAGTTTCTCAACTCTCAGTATTTCTTAGAGCAAACAAGCAAGACTATGAAATACCTAAAAGCTTTCCTTTTAAAAATACAATAATAGTATTGAAAATGGGGGTGTTCGTGGGCGGATGAAGCCCATATCTCATATGCATTTAAAGTTTGTTGGAAAATTTGCACATACCAAGTTTTATTCCTGTAGCTCACATGTTAATGCCTTTATGGCTTTTTCTTCATTGTGGGTTGTATGGGAAGTTGGAATGTTCGTGGACGGATTACGCCCAATTTTTGAGCCCATTGTTGTTTTGGTATAAAACACATACAAACCAAATTGTAACTCTATAAGACAAACATAAGCTTATTTATATTTTTCCAGTTTTGGGTAGTATGGGAAGTGGGCGTGTCCGTGGACTGACGACGTCCATTTTTCAAACACATCTTCCTTTTGTTATAAAAACCCTTCGTACCAAATTTTATCTCTGAAGTTTAAACATAAGCTTATTTATTGAGTTGTCAATTTTTGGGTAGTATGGTAGGTGGGCGTGTCCGTGTCCGGGTGACAACCATTTTTCGGAGACATCTATATTTTGATGTAAAATACATATGATCCAAATTTTATCTCTGATAGTTAAACATGAGCTGATTTATTGAGTTTTTAATTTTTTTGTTGTATGGGAGGTGGGCGTGTCCGTAGGCCGATGACACCGATTTTTCGAAAACATCTTTATTTTGATATAAAATACTTACGTTCCAAATTAAACCTCTGTAGGTTACACATGAGCTTATTTATTGAGTTTTATATTTTTGGGTTGTATAGGAGGTGGGCGTGTCCGTAAGCGGATGACACCGATTTTTCGAAAACATCTTTATTTTGATATAAAATACTTACGTTCCAAATTAAACCTCTGTAGGTTACACATGAGCTTATTTATTGAGTTTTATATTTTTGGGTTGTATAGGAGGTGGGCGTGTCCGTAAGCGGATGACACCCATTTTTTGAAAACATCTTTTTTTTGATATAAAATACATACAAACTAAATTTTATCTCTGTACGTTAAATATAAGCGTTGTTATTGACTTTTTAATTTTTGGTTGTATGGGAGGTGGGCGTGTCCGTGATGGAACGATTTCGAAGACTTCTTTGTTTTGATATAAAGTACATACATACCAATTTTTATTGTTGTCGCAAATTTTTGCGTTGTATGGGAGGTAGGCGTGCAATTTCTTGGGTCTATGTGACCATGTGTACCGAGTTTCATTCAATTATCTCAACTCCTTCTTCTTATCCTGTGTACAAGGACAACACACAAATAGACAGACAAACGAACGGATGGACGAACGGACGGTCATGGAGAGCTCGACTCACGAGCTGACCCTAATCAAGAATACATATAATTTTCTATACCGGACTCGCTTCGTTCTATGCGTCACAAACTTAATATACCGTAACCTTTCAGGTTTAGATTATAAAAATATGCCACAAATATGCAAAATATACGCAACATGTACAACAAATATGCATAATATGCAAACGAATTTCATCAAAAAATTAAATTCCAATCAATAAATATTAAAGTGCGAACAATGCAGAAGAATTTATCATATACTAGTTGGTACCCGGCGCGTTGCTGTCGTCCTTGTCCAATGCCTGCTCCAATTCGCCAATAGAAATCCATCAAAAAATAGTAACTCCACTCTGAGCTGCAATATTCTGAGCTTCAAAGCTATTAAATATAAAAAAATTTTCTTTTATGGGCAGAGCCACACTTCTTGTCTTATACCCGTTCTAGTTTTCGAGTATTTCCAAGTGGTAGGATATCATCAAATAGTAGCTCCAAGCCAAGTTTCTTTGATCTGTGACTAGTTTTTCCAAAGCGATTCGTTTTAAAAAAATGTACCTTATATGGGCGGAGCTACAACCCTTGTACAATGCTCGTTCTAGTTTTCCGGTAGCAGGACACCACATAGTAACTCCATTCTGAGATAAAATATTCTGTGCCTTTTATTTCCATAACTATCCTATATCGAAAATTTAAATTGTATGAGCGGATACACTCCCCGTTGAAAGACTCGAGAAACCTGGTCAATAAGTAACTTCATACTGAGTTTCATTGTTATACGACATTTAAAAGAAAACTTGTGTTCTTGAAAAAGTGACCTTCGCGGGTAGGAGGATGAGAAATACTTTGCGATCTATTCGCATGCCTACCAAATGTACCTACAAAAAAATCACATTATAATCGGTCCAGCCAAATCATGTTCCACTTTCCCTTGCTTTCCCTTTCCAACGCTTTACCATTTATTGTTGTGTTGTTCTTATCGCAATACCGACTTAAAATCAGAGCAAAGCTTTTGTTATTGTTATTAATGTTGAATCTATAAAGCTAGCAAAAGAGCTGATAAAAAATCCCCAACTATATCGAACTGTGGTGATCGTGGCGTGCGTTAAGTGTGTGGCTTAGCACGCTCGGAGCCCGAGTTCGATCCCCAGTCGCGGCGAAAAGTTTTTTCAATAAAAAAATTTTTCTGATCGGTCACCACATCTCTGCAGATAATGGCAAACCTCAGAGAGTAAATAATGCCATGTAAAGCTTCTTGAGAACATGAGCCGTTCGGAGTCGGCATAAAACATGTAGATCTAGTTCTCGGTTAATTGTGTGCAATCATTTAATCACACAACACAATTGATCTTAAGAAGCTCGGTCAACGTCCTTTCAAGGACTGAAATGGCCAATTTGTTTTTTTTTGTTTTTTTTTTTGTATATCGAACTTCGAAAGAGTTGCCGAAATAATAACATCCTTGGAAACGAAGGGTCTGCCAGCAGCAAAGTCAATGATTTTATTTAAGAAAGCTGAAAATAAAGTTCATAACATAATTGGTGATTTTTTTTGGAATGGATTTTTAAAGGAAATTGGAAGCAATTTTTAAGGAAATTGGAAGCTATTTTGAGAATATATCCAGATTTCAATTTAATTGCAGACATATGGAGGTTCAAAACCAGAACAGGATGGTTTAAGGTGGGACATAACATTCGCGGCAGAGAAAAGACACAATTTTTTCAAAATTCATGACTCTGTCAAAAGAAACATTTTCCAAAATGTTTTTTGAAGTGAAACTTCTTTGGCGGCGAGTGAAATTTCAAGGTCATTTTTCGTGACGCTAGGCTAACGTTTTCAATTCATATGAAAATTAAAAAAAATTATTGCCGCTGCCGAGAATTGAACCCCGTACATTGTTGCTTGTGAGACGGAATCTATACGATTACGCCACGTAGGCACATGATAAATAACCAAACAAAATGTAATTAAAGCTGAACGCGTAACATACTGAAAATAACATAATTAACATTAACATTAGATTAACATTAACATTACATTATTAACTTAACAGTAACATTAATTTTCATCCTACAAGTATGCACGGAAAAAAAATAGAAAAATAGCTAAAACAGGAGCAGAACGCGTTCGTGAATATAGAGAGCGAATTAGAGCTCTTAAGAATACAGCCGCAGCTGGGTCTGCAACTAATGATGAAGGTAAGGTGATTGCAACAACGGCTGAGTTTCAAAATGCATTTTTACAAAACATCAGTGTATTTTGGTGAATCTACAAAGAACCAATCCCCAAAAAACACACTGATGCATCTCAACAAAATTTTAAAGCCAACCAAGTTGATGCACTCAACAATCAACGTTCGCTGCTTTATGAGGCCCTCTATCAACATAGCAATTATTATGATCAGGAAGCAGGAGGTAATAATGAACAAGATTTGCCTCTGCTTTCGGAGGCTCCTTCAAAGAGTACTATGCAAATGCAATCCAGCATTCAAAAAGTAACAATGTTGAGAAGACATTCGAAAGCAACTAAAACACCAACTGTACTAAAACAAGTACCGAAAACAACTGTTATTTTACAATTTTCAAATGAAAAAAATTGTCGAAAGACTTTTTCAAATATACCATTATGTTACAAATGTCCTCAGCCTCACGAATATTAAGTCGCTTTTAAATTTGAAACTCATTCTTTAAAAGTTAATTTCTTGCCTAGGATATTTCGAGGAAAAATAAAGGTTACTTTTGTCTTTTATTTTATCGGTCAAAAATAGCAGTTATTTTGTGACTTTAATTTTTTCGGTCAAAAATATCAAGCAATTTGTGTTTTCTTAAAGGCCGCTTGACAGATTGAACTGTTGACACCATGTGTAAAATGTCTCACCGATGAGATGAAAATAATAATATCAAAATTTTTTATCGGTAAAATGACTTGAACAAATATAAATTACCTGATATTTTTGACCGAAAAATAAACGGCAGAAAATAACTGTTATTTTTGCCCAAAAAAATTATAAGGCACAAAAAACTGTTATTTTTGTCGAAAAAAATAAAAATTAAGATATAAAAGTTAATATGTGACACTTTCGACAAAAACCATATTCGGTACGGTCCCTGGATGAAAATATTGAATCAACAAATTATTATTCCATTTCATATTGATTGAATTTCTTTTCAGATACTTTCTCTCTCTATTTCACACTAAAATCTTTCTTATTTCTTACTGTTAAAGAAGTTTCACTTCTGCCACGTGTACGTTGCTACACGCAAGTTTTTTATTATTGTAGAGAATTAAACAAATTACAAGAAAAAATTAAAAAAAAAATATATTTTTCACTCCAACATGGTTTTATAGAGCTCCAAACTGGCGGCAGAGAAAAAAACGGTGCCTCGTGGTTGCTTTTTTGTCTTAGAATTTTCGGTGATGTTTGCAAGTGTGTTTTTTCGAAAAAAATATTGACTTTAAAAATCGAATAAAATTATATATATATATATATATATATATATATATATAATCGCTTTGCTTATAGCACTCAGTCTAACATCAGCCTTAAAAAGTATAAACTAAAAATAAACAATTAAAATGCTACAATTTTATAAGTCAAAAATAAAATTTACTTTTCTGGTTTCTGAGATGGAACGTATAGAGTAAATATTTTTATATTATTCTCCTTTCGTTTTGATGACTTCATGACATCTCCGCTCCATAGATTCAACCACATTGAAAGAAGAAACCGCCGGTATAACGGAATACCACTTTTTTATATACCCCAATTTTACGCTTAAGAGCTCCCCACATTTTCCCGTTTGAATTACAATCTGGGTACTACGATTGCCATTCTGTTTCACTCATTTAATTTCTACGAAATTCATTTTTTGAACGCTTTGAGGAAAGGTCTGAATCATAATTCTCATCTAAACGGAATTTAATGCTTTGCCTATGACTGCATCTCTGTTTCAAGCATTTTGACATGGTCAACAGCACACATGGTATCTTTAATCAAATTCTTGTATCTTTTACTAACAAGAAATGAAGAGAAGGAGCCTCTGATCATGAAATTTCCTCCGCACATGCTAAACGGTCTTTGTGGCATACTTAAGATCGAATACTATAATTTGTTGTCGTCCAACACACGTTGCCATATATTTGAACATATTCATCTTTCTTTGATCTAACCATAAAACATTTTCAAAATTTTCTATAAATACATGTTTGATGAAATTGAACCCATTATTATTTACTTCTTCTTTTAAAAGATACCTAATTATGCGGTTTGCTGCCGGTTCTTTTAAATAATTTTTGAGTTGTAGGATCTGAAGCGAAAATGGGTTCTAATTTTATTTTTGTATCAACGGCTTGTCCAAAGAATTTTTAGTTTTGCTATTTTTGACCCTTTCTTCTTGTTTAGCGACTGAATATATTAGGCTTAACACCTTTAAATTCAATAAGTTACCCTTATTCTTGCATTGATTTTTTCTTTTTTCTGATATTTTCATAACTTATTTTCAGAACTGGTGTAAAGAAAACCATGTCACAAAATATTTAATTGTTGTGTAAAAATCTAAAAAACAAAATTTTTTTAAGGTTGTCAGCCTTGAAATTGTCAAATTTGTACTAACTTTGTTCAGACATATCAGTTTCATAATATTTTTGCTACACTTAGAAAAAAACACATATCTTTCTTCGATAAAAAATTTCTCTATTTTCGATAAAAGCAATTTTTCTTTTTGCAATAAAATTTTCTTCAATTAGAATAAATTTTCACATATTCGAAGAAATATTTCTTCACTTGTTGAAATATTTCAATGTCTCTTATAATGACAAGTATTTTTCTCGCACAAAAAAATTCTCATTTATGGAGAAAAATTTATTGAAAATGAAAAAATGTTCCTGTATATTGATAAAAAATTCACTATGAGAAGTATTTTCTTCAATAAAAACAAAAATTTTCTCAAAAATAAAAAGTATTTTTCTCTAAAAACGACATATTTTTATGTATTTCTCTTTTTCATAGAAGCTTTTTATCATTTTTATGGATTTTTAGGATCACATTTAGAGAAAAGAATTTTCTGGAGCAAAGTCTATACCATTTTTCTCTAAATATGATGCCTTTTTTATCATGTTCCAAGAAACTTTTTTTTGAGTGTTATTAAAACTTTTTGGAAGAAAGAATGAAAGTATTCACTTTTATCTCAGTGGTACTTTTCAGGCCTTGTCACATATCATTAAATATGGGTGTCACTTATTTAATTTTTTTTTTCCTACAAAAATAAAAAATATGTTTTTAGAAAAACTACGTGAAAATTCTAGTCAATTCTTGGGCACTGTTGACGATGGTCCTCTGGGACTTTACAGCAATCCACACTGATCCTTTGGCGCTTACCCCGATTCCAAATTTTGCTTTTAGTGAATAAATGCATTATAGCCCGTTTCAAAAGAGAAGAACATTTTTTAGTTTCATTTTTCGATGGGCAGTGAGAAATTACTTTTAAAGCTAGAAAATTTTTTAGAGTGTAATTTCTTGCTCTTTTTGTACTGTTCGCTAAACTTTATGCTTTTTTTGAGTGTTTTTTTTTAGTATTTGTCTATATATTTAAATGTGCAAACATTCAGAACAAATGATCGCACAAGTAGGGTGTTGCACCGACGGCCTGCAGCAGAGATAATGAGATGGGAAACTTCGACAAATTTCGGCAAGAAAGAGATAGCCTTCTGTCAAAATGGCAACAATACCAACATAAACTCTACAAATGTGTTAGTGCAATTTTTGACATACTCCCCAGTTACCTTAATTAAATACATAATTCAACAGTTTCCATAAATTTAAGCAGTCTGGTGAAAACTCAGTGGCCACGTCCAGCGCTCTCAAAAAGTTATATTTTCTGAATAGTTTGCTATTTGAAACGTCAAAATAGTTGTCAAATTAACAAAATGTAAAACAGTTTATTGAATAAATTGGTAGCTTAACCAGGAAATTGTAATTTTTGTCTCTTTTAAGTTTATTTATTCAGTATTAATTTTAAAAATATGCTCTCAAAACTACAAGAACATGCGCATTCATTGTTATTTGTCAAAATTTATGTTGCACGACATTGCATTTTAACAACTTGCCAATATTTTTGATGTTTGACTTATCAACTCAGTCATAGAAAAAAAGCGCTAATTAGGTTTTCTACTGGAACAGTTGTATCGCTTGAAAGCGCTCACTGCTTTAATCTGAAACCCACCTTGGCATGAAAGCCAACAGCAGAGTTGCATAAAAACGTAGTTTTGTACTATTTAGAGTAGGTATTATTCACTACGAATTAATAAGTACGAAATTATAGTAGAATTGTACTAGTACTATTTTATTCGGAATTAATTTTATACAGGCCGGTTTTTGTTACAGAACGTCTCCACTAGGAATAGAATCAAGGTACAAAATAACTTTTTATTATTTTGGCCCCCTTTAAGAATTTTGCAGTTTTAGGTTCTCTTCTCAAACAAATTCTGACCTTTTAAATTTAATAATGTTTTTTTCACAAAAATGTTGATCTCAAAAGTAAGATAAATTGCAGTTCTTTCTTTAAATTGACGATTTTAAAATTCTACCCTTAAATGCTGTCAACTGAAGGAACTGAAAAGTGACATTTTAAGAGAAGAACTTAGTTATAAGCTTATAAATTGTGTTGAATAACTTTTTACCATTCACCAATTATTTTTTAACAAGTTTTAAGTCGGTGAATAAGATATTGCTTTGCGCAAATTAGGAAAGCGATTGAAATATTGAATAGAGATCATTGTATAACTCTTGGTAAACAGGGCGAAAGTGTAAAACCACAAATTTTAAAAGTTAATGAATTTCTTCTTTAGAATGAAAAATACTTTTATTTGGAAGATAACAAATATTTATCTGTAAATTCAGAAGCTAAAATGAATACGTTTTTGTTATAAAATCGAAACATAAAATAAGCAATATGTTTCACTTAAAGATTTCATTAGATAAAAAACTAGATTTGAAACATTTTCATATTGTTTTGTTGGTAAATATATTTACTTCCTTCATTTATCTTTCTTCTCTCAAAGCTGTTTCTACTAAAAAGAGAAAAATATTCCAAATATTCAAACTAGAAGGGCACGATTAACTTAAAGCAAAAGTATGAGGCTTTGCATTTTGGTGCCACTCTGGTTAAAGTAAATAATTTGTTGGTAAAATTAATTAACAATAAAGGCAAGTTTCTCTATTTAAACTTGTTGTTTAATATTGAATATTCGTTAAAAAATTATAAAAAATCACAGATTTGTATAAGCTTTTTTCGAACTTTGATGAATTTTATCTCCTAAACCAAAAAAAATCCTTTTATTTTGCCACCATTAGGCTTAGCGAGTCCAAATACATATAATCTAACTATTCCAACTCAAAAAAAAAAATAAGAAGACGTGGGCCCTAAAGTAGAATTATGACAAAATTTGGTTTTTTTGTGTTTTATCTACTTAGAACAGGGCAAAGTTTTTGGATTAAATAAAAATTGTAATATATTCTGCACTCTTTGCATAGAGGGTGCAGAAAAATGGAATATATTCTTGATTTCTTTTATCGGGAAAAGAAAATACCATTGTTCTACCGCAAACAGCATTTAAGTTCGCAGCAACTTTGATATAATAGTACATTTTTATTTTTTTTGCAATGCAACCCTATTAATAGAATCTGACAATAATACTTGACAACTATGAGGTGAATCATGTATACAATACATGAGACTAACAAAAGTACCCAAAAAATTGAAGAAGAAGCATGAATTTGGAGGGAAACATGAAAAAAAAACATCATTAAAAAGAAGTTTCCCATCTCATTATCTCTGGCCTGCAGCAACCTGCATCTTGAGAGAGAATTCAAATTACATAAAAAATAAATTATTTTCTCAAGAAAAAATTGTGAAGTGAAATTTTGGCTAACAAATTATTTTTTGACGCCCCCTTTTTTTTCAATTTTGATTGGTTGATTTTGAAAAATAAAATTCAGTACTTCCGCAGCGCAGTTGCGATGAACAACACAATTCAGGAATATACATTAATTTTTTAATTTATTTTTCTGCTCAGAGAATATTAAATTTTTTTTTTTTAATGTCGACCAATCAGAATGAAGAACGCTCTCAAAATTATTTTCTTCTTCTCAAACATGCGCGAAAATGTTCTTCTCTTTTGAAACAGGCTATACATACCCAAGGTTGATTTATTTAAGGTTGCGTACATTTTTTGACGCATCCTTATTTTATGTAAACAAAAATATTTTGACGTTTGCAGAGTAGGGTTTTGTGCTGCTCGAGAAAAAAAAAGTATTTTTCAGGGTTTTGTGCAGTTTTCTGTTTTATTGTGTACACTAAGTCAAGATGTGTTAAAATTTTGATTTTTGTCAAAATTGGAAGTAAAAGTGGTTTTTACGATCACCGTTGTCCAATGCAATGAAAGTTTCGAATATGAAAATATTTATTTGGTCTGTTTTTCTTGATTTTCTTAATATATATTTATTTCATTAAACCTTTTTTAGGGCATAGTACTGAAATCCTTCAATCAAAACTAAAATTATGGGCATAGATCACACTCAATGACTTAATTTTATCAGGACATCCGAATAAAAAAGGACCAATAAAAGCACTAAACAAAAATTTTAGTATTCTATTTAGCAAATAGTACTACAAAAAACTACCAATAGTATTATATTCAGGCAACCGTGTCAGTTCTTTACTCAAATGACTACGCTCTTATTTCAAAATAAGGGTGCCGAAATGAGAAAACGTCAAAAATGTATGCAACCTTATATAAATAAGCCTTGATACATACCTATTCTTGAATTGAGCAGCGCATCTATTAATCTTGATTTGGAAATATTCAAAATATCTCCCTATCTTTCTCTAAATATTCTTTCTGATTTTTATTGGTTTCGTTAAATTTTTGTAATGACTGTAATAATTTAAAGGACTTTATAAGATACACTTTTTTGACCGAACAAAGTAGGAGCATTTTGAACAAAAAATTTTAGCATTTCTTGTGATAATTACTTAGAGTCTTAGCTAGATTTTCAAGTGCTGTCTTTTTTTAAATATGTAGTTGATACTGGTTTGGATACTTTCTACAGTACAAATTTTCATCTATGTTGAGAACTACCTCCCTATTTTGTGCTTAAGGTTGAAACTACGTGGACTTTTTTCTCAACCTGTGTTTATTTTGTGTAGCCATGTCGTGATGTATAGGATGAGGTCCCACTTAAGAATGGGAAGGAATGGAGTAGCAGTATCGCAAGCTACACCTCTAATATTAATTTTTAAACTTTTCCTGATAGCTCTTAGCTTTTATTTTATAAATAAGACATTTCTACATTAAATGCGATTAAATTATCATCACAGTCAGTTGGCTTCGTTGCGAAGTTATTTAAAAATAAAATTAAATGGTCTTACGCACAATTGTTTGATCACAATTGGCAACCGCAGTTCATTGACTAGCACGCCACACACTTAGCACACACAGTCACGTCCACCACATTTAAATATTCACGGCCGTTCAAGAAAACCTTACCAAAATTGGTCATAAGTGCGTCTTTGAACTTTTATAAAGTCGATATTAATGTCAATATTAATATATTTGTGAAAATTCATTTCTATGACAGTCACTTCTACATGAAGGCTAGACCTCTCAGGGATTTCTTCAATTTCTGATGTAACAGTATGACTAAATTCATAGAAATTTTCTCTACATTTGAATTATTTTGCATCAATACTTACCCCAATACTCACCTAAATTTAATTTTTCACAGATGTTGTGTCTGGCTGATTTAATTTTTTCGCCCATATCTTTTATGATCTTACTTCCCGACAAAGCTTATATTATTCCAAATTATTTTTTCTTTCTCATTCATAATTTATCTTTTCAGATTTCCGTTTTATGACGGTTATCATTTAATCGAAATTTTGATGATTTATTTATTTTTATTTTTCTCACAATCAAATTTGCAGCTGTTCTTTCACAAAACATGATAAAATTTACGAATTCAACGAAATCCACCAACTTTTAATATTACTCCCAAATCAAGCTTTGTTTTTTTTTTGTTTAGTTCTCTAAGCAATGTAAGGCATGAATTTTATTGAATTTACCCGTTGCTGAACCACTTTGGGTCAATAAATGAACTAGTAAAGTAGCCGTCTATACAGTAGTAATTGGTTACTCTCAATGCTGGCGGGTATGAACAATTTTGCAGGATGTCTAATACTAGCTGTATATTTACTGTTAACAGCTTAAAACTAGATACGAACACAAAACTGTAAAGGTCGTAAATTTGTAATAGCAAATGTGAACGCATGCATGTTACACGAACTTGCAAATTTTGTATTAAAAAAAACTATTTAACCTCTGGCAGATTTCGGTAAAAATCTAAATATATTAACCACTTTATCAGCTAGCAAAAACTTCAATCAGTTCAATAAATAAACTGCAGCAATTCAGTTTATGTACCAGCATCAACAACAATTTGACAATAAAATTACTATAATTTGACCACAAAACGATCGTAAAGTTGTTAATTTATTATCGAATGGCAGAAATAATAACCGGAATCTTCGCGCGATTATCGGATTATTTATTAGTTCTATAAAATCTCTAACTACAAGTAGCGCTGCATTGGTCACTGATGGAACCTTTGGTTGCAAGAAGATGCCAGATATAATATTGCAGCAGCTACCCAATAGGAAAGACTTTAAAAAGACAATTTATTCTAAAAATTGTTTTTTGCATACATCATGAAATTATATCCAGTATCATGGACCAAAAATAACGAAGCTTTTTAAATAAAAAGCAAGCAGCCAGTGTTTCTTTCAAAAACTATTTTAATTCCGCATGAATAAGCAATTTTTTTTTTTTGTTCAAACATTTGTTTTAAAAGCTTAAAGGATAAAGTATTTTTTAGATGTTTTCAACGCGCTAATCGGATTTTCACTAAAATCAGGGCTCAAATTGTCTGTTCTTTGAAGTATAACTCGTTACTTATAAAATCTTTATTTGGTACTAAGTGATCGAATTAGACTTAACGTTATTCAATACTTGTTCAATATTAACGAATAAACAACCGTAAATAGCGAAACGTTATTGCCATTTAAACGATTGCCTTTTTGTACAAGGAATAGACAATTTGACTCCAGGTTTTTCGGAACTTACGAGCATAATTTGGTCGATATTCTTTGAGTCACCATTTAGAAAGACATATGTTCAGACTAGGGATGTTACGGAGGTGAGTTTATCGGAACCGGAGTCGAAACCGGAGTTTTTATATTTAATTTATTGGAGCCGGAGTCGAAACCGGAGTCGGAATCGGAGCCGAAGTCGGAGTCCAAGAAAGATGTATTAGTTAACTGTTAAGGTTATTCTTTATAAAAGAATAATTAATATAGTACAGTATTCACTATCTTTAATCGGCACTGAAAATTTTATGTAAATATTTAATATAATATATACAATATTAATATATCTAGTTCTAAGTTTTGTTCAAGCCAAACGAATTGACTCTTAAAGTAACAAAAGCTTGGAGCTTTCTCCCCTTCCAACCGATTTCTTAGAGGACCATATATGAGACCGACACTACTAAAAAGTTAGTTTGCAAATTTCAAAATTTTTAATTTACTCTCCACAAGAGAGTTTATAAGCAATTTAAATTATTTAACGTAGAACTGCGCTAAAATCGTATACGCTGGTAAATTTCGATCTTCGTTATAACTCCGATTTAAAACTGTCGGAGCCGAAGTCGAAGTCGGAGGTGTAAAATCAATCGGAAGTTCCGACCTTTTGGAACCGAAGTCGAAGCTCCGTTACATCCCTAGTTCAGCCTTTGCACAGCCCTGTAAAGGCTGTGTAAACATCTACACACAGCTTTTGTACACATCCCTACACAGCCTTGTGTAAAAAAAAAAAACTTTACTTGTGTAATGTACAAAAATCAGAAGTTTTGGCAATTGTTTTGGTCATTTGGATGACAAATATTTTATATTTTCGTTTTTTTTCGTGAATTATCCGTACATTTTTTTAAAAACTTTTAAACTTTCCATAAAAAATAAAATGATGTAATGAAATGTAAAAATTTAAAAATTTTTTCAAAAGCAGAAAAATTTGACTAGTGTTATTTGTGTCCGTTGTATTCTTACACAAATAATTATAAATTTAAAACCGATTTGATCTGGTCGGAAATAGGATTAGTAGTGGGCGGTTATCGGCAGTCAGGATTTGTTATCCTATATTAAAAGGAATAAACGAGAAAAGAGCTCAGTTCTTGGAAATATAGAGGTAGGTTAACGTTATCACAATAATTTCTTTTTTTTTGTAGTTTGAAAACATAATAAGTTCTACTGTTAAATATTTTACAAAGTTTAAGAATGTGTCTACTTAAGATATAATGTTAATTATATTGCAATATATCAATATAAATTCTATATTTCAGATATTCCGAAGCACCACTTTGGTAATATTGGACTGGCAGTGGCGGCGCTAGGCGTCGACGGCCTCGCTAAATCGTTTCGCCTATCATCCTGGCTTAGGTAGCCGAACCCAAACAGCTCAGGAAAAAAGCTAAGCAGAGGATAATGACTTTTATTATTTTCGAACACATGCGTGATGGAAGTGAGAAGTACTTTAATGGCTGTGAATCGGCAGTCTAGCAACACTATGAAATAAAAGTGTCGAATTGAGCGTTTTTACACACACTGCCCGACACAATATCTGTACTGGGTGAAATCGTTTATATTATCATTTATTATTTATTAACTTGTATCATTCATGGGTTCACACCAGCGTCGGGCAACAATTAAATGGTGTAAACTTTACACAGATCTTAAATTATATGTGCGTTTACACGTATATAACACATACAAACATAATGTGTGTGTATGTGCTCTTCATTATGATCGTCCGATACCGATATCGTGTTGGGTAGTGTAAAACCACTAAATATCGCTCACGAGACCAGGAGAAAAACAAGTAAAGAAAATCTGAAGTCGGTCTAGGCCGACTATGAAATACCCTAAACCCACTTTTCAAAAACAGAAAAAATTTTATTGTAAATGGGCGTGTCCATGGGCGGATGAAGCCTATATCTTATATGCATTTAAATGTTGATGAAAAATTTACACATACCAAGTTTTATTCCTGTAGCTCACAGTTAATGCCTTTATAGTGCTTTCGCTATGGAAGATGGGCGTGTTCATGGACGGAGTACTTCCAATTTTTGAACACACCTTAGTTTTGGTATAAAATACATACATACCAAATTTAATTTCTCTATGACAAACATAACCTTATTTATTGAGTTTTAAACTTTTTGGGTTGTATGAGAGATAGGCGTGTTCGTAAGCGGATGACACCCATTTTTCAAAACCATCTTTGTCTTGTCATAAAAAACATACGTACCAAATCTTAGCTCTGTAGGTTAAACACAGGCTTATTTATTGCGTTTTCAATTTTTGGGTTGTATGGGAGGTGGGCGGGTCCGTGAGCGGATGACGTCCATTTTCTGAAGACATCTTTGTGTTGGTATAAAACACATACGTACCAAAGTTTATTGTTGTAGGCTTATTATGAGCTGAGTTATGCAATTTTAAAGTTTTGCGTTGTATGGGAGGTAGGCGTGTCCGTGAGCGGATTCCAACATATTCTATAGTGCAGATCCTTGGCTTTACCATGTGTACCAAGTTTCATGTAATTATCTCAACTCCTTCTTCTTATCCTGTGTATACGGACAACACACAGACGGATAGACGGACGGACGGACGGACGGACATGAATAGCTCGACTCACGTGCTGACGCTGATCAAGAATATATATACTTTTCTATACCGGACTCGCTTCATTCTATGCGTTACAAACGTTTGCACAAAGTTAATATACCCTGACCTTTCAGGTTTAGGGTATAATAAAAACGAACTTCAAAAATAAAATTTTGTGTCTTAAAAATACTTTTTTTTAAATATAATATTTTGTTTTCTTATAGATTTTCCTTTTCTCATCGAAATATTCTGCCCTGTGAAGATGCAAAATTTTTTCCATTTTGACCTGAACCCACAGAATTCTGACCTGTTTTTTAGCTGAGGAAAGATAGCAATATGTTTTCGAGTTGGAACTCTGTTTGATAAACTTCATAAGAATTCAAGATAAAAAAGTTTAAAAACTTCATATTCAAAATTTTTTCCCTCTAGAAAAAAATTTTAAAAGATTTTTGACATTTTCCGTAGGAGTGCTCAATCTTTTCTGAACTGTCAATGGTAACGTTAACTATTTTCCACATTTGTTATTTATTTTGTTTATTCAGTTGGTAGCATTTGAGATCAGAATTTTTAGAACCGTCGAAGTAGAGAGGACAGAAATTTTGCATTTTTTCTACTTTTAAGGTCAAAATTTTCGAGAAATGAACACGATTCAATTTCAGAGGTCAACATTTTATTGGAGAAAAGTACGTAAAAAATGCAAAAAATCAAATAGGGCAGAAAAAATTTGCTATTATTACAAAGAAAACGCTATTAGAAATAAAATGTTTCTTAAAAGCAATTTTATAAAAAAAATTGTGTTCTAAAAAAAATTTTGGAAATAAATATATTAGTTTTAAAAGAAAAATTGACTGAGTTCAAATACCTATGTTTCGTCCCGTCGTTTCAAAAGTGATGATAAAAAAAAAAGAGAAAAAAAATTGTTCTCCCTTGCTGAGAAAACTGATAACGGCTAGTCTCAGCTATACTATAAAGTTATACTATTTTAATGTCTATGTGTGTAATTATTTTTTGTCATCATTTGATTGTCAACAATAAAACTGATTTAATCGCATATTATTTTTTAATTTGGCTCACTTAATTTAACGGTTTCTTTTTGACTGCGAAGTAAAAGAGGCCTCACCAACTTGATGTCGCCATCGTTCACATGTGGTCTAGCGCCGCCTCTTCGGACTGGAAACTTTTTTAGAAATAATAGGAAATTAATAGGAAATCAAGACTTCAGTTAAGAATTCCTGAAATATATAAAGAAAAAAGTTTTTATGATGTAGTACTGTAATGAAATTTGTATCATTGTTATTATAGTTATGGAAGAAACTGCTACTTTTGTTAAAAGAATAAGTTGTACATTTTAAATATAAAATTGTGAAGACAAAAATTGGCCTTATTTTGTATGGAAATAGAACTGCCAGGCAAAAAAAACCTCAAATAAGGAGTGCATTCGTAAAAATGATTCCATTCATTTCAATATAGAAGGGGACATCCATCTTTAAATTTTTTTTGTCACTCTTATTCTGAAAGTTGCATTCAAGCAAGTCTTAAATCCAAGTACGTTCTGACCGTCTCCCAGCGGTTTTCATTTGAAAAATTTAAGTTTACGTAAAAAATCACCGGATTTTGACGAAACTTTTTATGAAGACTAAGGTGTAAATTATAGCTCTAGAAACCCCATACTTATAAGAAGGAATACTATAAGAGTATGGTATTTTGCTAGTGCAACTGTGTTCAGATTAAAGACTTAATTTTTGTGTATGTTTCATCTATATCGCTTTAAATCAGACTTGTTTTTCTATTCGGTTTCAGCACTTCTTGTACAAAAACCAGAACAAGTCATTTGATCATAAAAAATTGAAGTCGGTTGAAGGTTTTTGCCGGCACGTAATGATTTTTGAAAAGTACTTATATATTATTTTTACAAAATATTTTAATTATTCACATGTTCGGTAAATTGTGTTGCACATAAAAAATAAAACTGACATTTTTAAAAATCGAACGCTTCTTTATAACAACTAACTTATCTCTAACTTATCTGATATCAATTAAAAAAATAGCGGAGTTATAGCGATTCTTGTAAAACAAACATTTTTCTGAAAACTGAAAACTATTGCTTTAAAAAAATTCCCAATTCTAATAGCCTTTATTTCCACAACTTCAGGGCTTCTGAGGCTTTTAGCTTACTCCCTAGTTATTGAAAGGTATTTCACGTCGATAAAAAAGTACGGTAAAAACCGATAAATTTTGACAAAAAATTAATTTTTTCAAATCAAAACCCGTGGCTAACGGTCAGGCTGATTTGAAATCATTTCGGAAGTCAGACCTTATTGAATACATAAATATGTATCGCTGAAATAAAAATTATTTTTGGTATTATTATAAGGAATCCATAATTTTTAAGTAGAATTAGTATAATAATAATAATATCAACTATTATATCAACTAGAATCCTTAAAAATCTCTACCAGGCAACATATCAACACTTCCCGGCCGATGACAGATTGAAGAAACAGCAGCAACTGCTGTTAACTTTAAAGCAGTGCACACAGCTGATTCCAGTAGAAGCTTACCTGTGCTAGGTAAGAAGATTTTATTGCTACTGCCTTCAAACCAATTTAATGGCTACGCTATCGCTTTGCTATGCTTCGCTCCGATCATCGATCGTTTCAAAGTAATTCTTATGTGCTAAATGTATGTGCGGTTAACGTATAAAACTGCAATGATTTCGAATAGTTTATAAGCTGTTGTATTGCTTGCGGTGCTTTTTTAACATAATGTTTCTCAAGTAGAATTCAACATAATATGTTGGCATTTAGTGCCTAGTTGGTGGTGTGATTGTTGTTGCTGATCTCAGTGGTTAAACTTGCGCTGCTGGAGAGCTTATTAGGTGGTCACAACTTTATTCCGAACCTCGGTGAGGACTATTGCAATAATATTTTAAATTTTATCGGCGCTTAAATCGACATTAAAAGTGTGGACTGGATAAATAGAAGCGAAGATATAGGAGAATAAGAAATAAAACGAAAAGAGGCTATTGCCGTCATATTGCTTTAAGTGTGAAACCATGTTGCACGCCTCCTGCTATGGCATGTTAAGCGGATTAGCTTAGTAGACGAATTAGGCATCAGTGCAAGCGAGTAGACGTTTTAAACTATTAAAGAATGTGTAATAAAGTCAAAAAGTTATTCAGGAGACACAAGTGAAATTAGAGGAAATCATTTTTTTTCTGAATTGAATTATAACACAAACACAAATTTTATAATAGTCGTATAAAATATTAAAGGTAAAAGCAATACCTAACATCGACTAACAAACAAGATACAGTAAGTAGTGGAGTTCCTGGGCTTGGTGTCACCCGGGGCGGATACTCATGGTGTCACCCCTATATATAAGAAATTTTTAAATGCAGTAAGAAACCAATTCGATGTGATTTAGTGTTTTTATTATTATCTTTATATTTTTCGAAAAAAAGGTTAAATAAAGAAAACTTATTAAGGGCGGAGTAAAATTTTGAACATCTCAAGAATATTGTACTGAATTTTGAGGAAAATCGGCTTCAACTCAGCTATACCAGTGAACAACACTTTAAATCGATTTTCTTAAACATGTAATTTTTAAAGTCGGTGACCACGATTCGGAGAAAACTACTGAACCGATCGTTTTAAAAATGTTTCCACATATTGTACATTCTCACTCTCAAATGACGTTTAAATTGTTCAATTAGTATCTATCTTACAATAAAAAATAGGTCGATTTTATTGTAAAAAACATCAACAGTTCATCGCGTTCACCGCAAAAACCAATTTTTTTCAGGCACTAGCAGAGAACTGCAATAAATCTGTTATAATAATAATTTTTATATTTTTGTACCAAACTTTTTTTAAATAATCTTCAAATGTTGTATAACTAATTTTCACAATAAATCTGTAATAATATTATGTCATAAAAAATTCTTGAAAGTATGCTTTCTTTTATCGAACAAACATTATCCCGACCATTAAACATTAATGGCGCTGCACATCTCATACAAAATTGGTACAAAATAGAAGAAGTGCTCCGATGATTATGAAATTTTGTATGCTTGCACGGTTAAAAATTTTGGACTAGTTTTTAATCCAAACTTTGGTTTAAAGGAATTTTTAATCCTAAAAGTACTATTTTTTATTCCATATTTTAGTTAAATTTTTTTTAATCCGAAAAAGTTTGAGTTTAAGACTATTTTTGAATTACAATAGCTGAATTACAATGCAGCAGTCGCAGTGGCAGCAGCTGTGTCAGTGGCAGCGGCAGTGATCAGCTGTTTCATATTTTACTGCCTGCAAATTACAATTTAGCAATGGCAGCGTCAGCATCAAATGCAGTGAATGTGGAATTTTTCTTAGTAGTTTAATTATTTGCATGTTGGCAGTGAATTTAGAAATAGGGCTAACCTCGGCAGTACTGCTTACTGCCACTGCTGCTATGTTAGTTTCACCATTGAACAACAGTATTCTTGAAATATCAGCTGATCAATGCCACTGCCACTGACGCTGCCAGTGCCGCATTGTAATTCAGGTATAAGGTTGAAAAGTACTAATACTACGAAATTTAAGCTAACTATAATTCTGAATGTTGTTAAAGCATGCGAAATTTATTTTTAATTAAATTAAGTTTATCAAGAGCAATTTTGTGTAAAATAAGAACTTGCTGTGTTTGATTAAAATTTTATGTCTATCATCAATAAATTTCATAATATAGTTGAAAAATCATAGAAATAAGACTTTGCGGGCATGTTAATTTTAACTATTGATAATACCGAAAATCTCACCCATACAGTTTTGTTGCAAGTTTAATATACTGAGAATTCTGAACAGAAATTTTAGCTTAATCATCAATCTTTCAATTGATAAGAGCAAAAATTCATAAAAATGGTACTTTGTCAGCCTGTAACATTGTTGTTTGTAATGATACGAAAAATTTGTAAAAACTTTTATGTCAGCCGTCAGACAAACTACAAAATTGCTATTCAACTTTTTTTCTATCTGCAATAGTTTAGTTGGAAAATGCAAAAAACCTTGAAATTTATAAATTTTCAGTTTCATAGATCTGTAGAAACTTCAATATCGACGATGAAAATTTGGCTAGATAAATTTTTTTGTCCAAAATTTAGTACTGAATACAGGCGCGGATACAAGGGGGGGGTAAAGGGGGTAATTACCCCCCCCAAGAACTTTCAAATACTTTTTTTTCATACTTTATTTGAAGAAAATAATTATGCCCACAGCTTAAGGGTACTTTTATGTATACATAAGCGATTCTGAAGGCGTGTTTTGAAAGAATACTAAAAAACAAATGGTCAGAGACATTGTTAAACTCTAGTTTTTTTATTGATTTCAACAATTATTAAAGTATATAAAAAAAATTTTGTTTATTTTTTGTGACGTCATTTGCGTGTAGATGACGTTTTTATGAAACGATGCGAGAAGAGTATGACCATTTTGCTTGTAACCTTGTAACCTTTGCTTGTATGACAAACCAAAATATAATTATATGTAAAGCAAACACCTACGTCAAGGTAGTAACTTCGCTATTTTTTTATATGAGCTTGAAAATAAAGTAACAGATCGTTATGTTCTCAAATTTACAGCCAGTTTTTAAACAATCAACTTTAAAGACGCGTTATTTTCTTACAAATAAAAAACTTGAAGTCACTACCTCAGCGTAAGTTTTTGCTTTATAATAATTATATTTTTGCAAAATATTAACAATTAGTTTAAAAATGCCCTGTTTATGAAATAATTGAGCAAGTTACAAGTAATAATTGAGCAATAATTGAGTTGCCACTTAAAATATTTTATTCTTCTAAATTTTTACTGAAAACCTGCCAAACTTTTTTGCAACCTATGTGCCAACGAATTTTACCATAAATAGACGGTGCACATAACCGTCCGTCTGAGACCACCATAAAGACCGTAATTACCAAATTTCGGTCTACATTCACTCTTTTGGATTCCAAGCCACCGATAAGAATGAGAAGAGTGCGCACAGAAGAAAATATTGCTGTCGTTGAGGCCAGTGTCGAAGAAAACTTTAATTTATCGATTTGTCTCTGAAAATGAGGAAGGACGACGCGTTACCGTGAATAGAAATCGATACAGAACCATGATCAATGAATTTTTGTTGCCTAATCTTCAAGATATGGATGTTGAAATACGCCCTCAAAGACTTTTGGGTCGCAAAGTGTACCTCCAGAATGCCCTTTGTGCAAAATAGTCGTGGAGGCCATATGCCCGAAATTATATAAAAATAAAATAAAACTGCCACTTTTAGTCCATTTTTAGTAAGGAACTAATTCAAATTCAATTATTTCTTGAACTTAAAATTTGGCAGTGTAAATAGGAGAGCGACACTAATGTTAATGATATTAACGGCGTTTTTACTCTTTGTAATAATGACATTTTTCCACTAATTTCTATAACGTTTGCTATCTTTGCCACGCTTCCTATCAGTGTAGAAACAGCTGAGCGAAGTTTTTCTATACTGCGACGATTAAAAATAGGTTCCGTTCGAATTGAGAACGATTCAATGGACTCGCATTATTGCATATACTTAGAGACATTTAAATAAATATTAACGAAGTTATTGATAATTTTGCGATGATTTTGTCATATGATTTTGTCAGTTACAAAATTAAGCTTTATGAAAGGTGCAGAGATCTCGATAAACAATACCGAATGAATTTTGGCTGCTGATTTCAAATATAGACTCCATTTTTCTCCATCAGCTCGAGTTTTTGAGTTTTAGGCAAAAACATGATAATCAGTTTTTTTTCTGATAATATTGCTATATCTATTATATTGATCTACCGATTTGTTTTACTATGACTGATTTCAACGAAGAAATACTAGACCTTTCAATTTTTGCACATTCAATAACAATATATTCGACAGTTTCGAAGATATCGACGTTCAAAGACGAAAAAATTTCACAATTTTACGTGGGCTGCTCTTGTTAGATTTAGAGTTTTTATTTACTTTTCGCTGAGAAATTATTTCAGAAAAAGGGAGAAATAAATAAATACGGAAATGTTCGTGTATGTGTCTGGGAAAAATGGTTCTTAAACAATTCAATAATTTCAATTCAAAAAAGTACAATTTATCTATTTGTAAAAAGGCAAAATTTTCTCAAATCGAAAATGTGTGTCTTTGATAATTTACCCCCCCCAAGATTTTTTCCAGATCCGCCCCTGACTGAATATGATCCATTCATTCATTTTATCAAGAAAAAATTTCTTCATACCTTGCAGGACAAAATAATGTTTCAAACCCTAGTTCCCGTGTTATTTAAATGGAAAAACTAAAAGTTCCGTGGGAGACCTCTTAAAATTAAAATTAAGAGTTCTGTCTCTAACAGAATTTTTGTTTGGACATATTCTTTGATATTTTTGGGGGAGAGCGAAAAAAAAAAAAATATCGTCATTTTTTGGCACACCTTAATATATATACTTATGATATCGTCAAAGAGATCAATGCTAAAAATTAACACAAAGTTTTTCGCAATTTTCTTTTGATATATGTAACTAATTGTTATGTAATTGATTTTATTCAATACCGCATATCATGTTGTTACTATCACAACCTTCATTTCTCCAAGGAATTGTTTCATTTGAATAAAATCGATAACATTATAATTGGTAAATCGATGTCGTGTACGTCACGCTTAAAAGATATATATTGTCATCACTAGAGTAAGAGTGAAGGTGGAATTTTTTCAAATCACTACTAAACAGACAAAGTGTTAACAATTGTAAAACTACTGAATCTCCAGACTTTTTAATTTTTAATGTATTTAAAATTAACAGTTAATTGTTTGTCGCGTACGTCACACAGTTAATGGAAGTTTTTGCGTAAGGACAATATGGAAAAACAACAAAAGTTGCAGAATAAAGTGCTATCAATTCTAAATGAATTTTAAACGCAGATTTTAAAAATGGTATTCGTTTTTCATCATCAGTTCGAATTAAGGAGTTATAGGCAAAAATCTGAAAATTTGTCCTATTTTCAATAATTGCACTATATCTTTTAAATGCGGGGACGGATTTCGATCGTATTTAATTTTTTTATAATTAAAATATAAGTTATTTCAATTTGTGAACCCAAAGTTGAATTATCTTTTTTAGTTTGCGAAATATGTCCCTTCAAAGCTGAAAAATATTAAAATTTTAACATATTTTGAGACTGTAACTTTTTATCATCTCTTAAATTTTCAAAATTGTTTTTTAAATGGTGGAAAACTCTTTTTAAAAATTTTGTAGAAAACTTTTTATCAAAAATATATATTTTTTATCTCAATCTTTAGTAGTTTTAGAGATATTTTGAAAAATGTATCAATGTACCAAATAGCTACCCTTGAAACAATATAAACCAACTTACAGAGTTTTTCTAATAGTGACACGCCCCTTTGTGAGTCCCACCAACTTTCTTAATCGTGATTTGTAATAATTCTAACCACACCTTCACCGAATTTCAGCACCCTAGTATGAATTTTAATTTAAAAAAGTACTTTTGTTCAAGTGCCACGCCCTATGGACAATCCTTCCCACTTTTTCGTCGAACATTGTACTGAATCTTCCTACCCCTGTTTCATTTCAATTTCAGTACCCTAGTGTCAATATTAACCGAGATACAGAGTTTTTTTAATAGTGACAGGCCAATGAGATATCCGCATGGATGCCTATGCAAACCATCACAGATATATAAACTTTCACATTCTGCAGTGCATTGGAGACGAAATTCACACACAAAGATACAACATGGATGCTGAAACACCAATATTAAAAGTAAAAAACACCAATAAAATAGTTAAAATTCGTACGTGTCGCTTACGTCACACAGTATGTCGTGTACGTCACGCTTGCTTTTTATACATTTTCACATTTTTCTTAAGTTTATTTCCAAATTTGACTTTGTATAGTTATCTTCAAAATGCATATTTTTATTATTATATCCATATTTTGTTTTTGTATTTCCGGTATAGCTGAATTTTTGTGATTAATCGTTATTACATTAAAACTGGTTGATTCATTGTCAGGTACGTCACTCAACATTTGATGGTTTTTTTTCTTTTAACCATCAAGAGAAATTTGCTTAAACTTATTTCTAAAAGTGTAAGAGGTCTAAAATTATTAAAATAATGCAAAATAATAATGAATAATTACTTAAATTTTTAGCAAGCTCCTATGAAACATAGCAAAAGTCGTACAAATGTCGTAAACGTCACGATGGAATGCCCCTGCACTGAAAACAGTAGAAATTGATAAGAACTTAGGGGTACCTCCCTTGGACCTATCTTAAATTTTTATACGATATTGTATGGGAGGTACATACAAGAGTAGCCCGATCCTATCGACACTTAGTGAGAATGCTAGACAAAAAGAGTAATAGATGTGAATTGACAATGATAGAAATTGGTAAGACCTTAAGGATACCACTCTTGCACCTATATTATTTGTTTTTTAAAAATACAATTTTAGACACATTTTATAATAGAAAAATAAAAGTGGTAACTTTTTTTTATCACTCATATCACTACTGACGTTCATCACTAACACTTCTTCGTGAGATTCACTACAAAATTTAGGAATATTGGAATTTGAATCCTTAGGAATTTGAACTTTGCTAAATTATTTTTCTTTGCAAAAATTATCATTTTTCACAAAAAGTCACTTAATTAAACCTTAAGTGACTTTTAACTTTTAACAAAAATAACTTTCTTGTTTATGAAAAAGTGCAGATCATATTTTGGAAATAAAAAGTTAATACTTCAAATCAAATTACGAAAAAGTTTCGCTAAAATCAAAGAATTTTTTTTTGTAATTCACTTTTGAAATTTGATAAATTTTTAATATTTTTCCATGCAAAATTTACATTTTTTCGTAAAAAATCACTTTTTAAATTTGCAAATCTTTCTTGTTTATTAAAAAATGCAAATAATATTTTGAAAATCAAAAATAAATACTTAAAATAAAATTACAGAAAAGTTTAGCTAAAATCCAATCATCTTCTTTTTTTTTTTGTTATAGCTTAATAACTAGTGTCCGACCGATTATTCGGCTTCGGCTTCGGTAATCGGCATAATCGGCCAATATTTTGACCTTCGGCTTCGGCTTCTGCTTCGGCCGAAATAGCCGATTATTTTTGCCGAATGGTTTTGCTTTGCTAAACAATTTTTTTTTGTAAGTTTTTAGAGTTTTTTTTAATTATTCAGGAACTCCATTAAATATTCCACATTTGAAACATTTTCATTGGTTGTTTTGTGTTTCTCTCCTTTTCTGTTCTTTCATGAGTTGGTGTTCACTCTTTGAAAATCTTATTCAAATGGTAAATGCAGCGAGTCCGACTGTAAAGTTTTTGATTTTGTTATGGACTGAAATATAAAAGCTGAGTTAACCCTAGAAATTTTCAGCCAGATTTCAGTTAGTATTACATTTCTGAAGCTTTTCTCCACTGGATCGAAAATACATTCAATTTTTTTTCAACTTTATCCTGACGTCTGTATATCAATAACAGAAAAATCCGAATTTTGCAGAAAAACCTTGCGTTTTACTCGAATTTAATGATTTCAGTAAGTTTTTTTGTACTGAAATGAATATCATTTCCATGGTAACTCACGCGACATGCGTTCGTCATTAAGCTTCGTTTTCTCAGAAGTTTACGTTATCAATGAAAAAATTCTATTGTACATGTATCATAGTACATTAGAAAAAATAGTAATGGTATGATTTACCAAGATTGTCGTTCCTGTAACTAACTAAGAAAAGCAGTGGTAAATATGGAAGTAACTCACGAGATAAAAACAGAAGTGTGTTTTACAAGCAAGTTTAGATTGTAAAATTCAGCGAATTTTCCCAACGGAAAAACAGTGAAGTTTGCCAATTTAAAAATATGTAGAGTTTCCAAAAAATCTTTGCCGTAACTCACGCGACATAACCCATGCGACAAAATATCCGTTAAGAAAATGTGTAATTAAGAACACCAACTAAGGCTTTTAAAAATAGTTTTACATTATTAAACTAGCTGGTACCCGGCGCGTTGCTGCCGTCCTAGTCCAATGCCTGTTCCAGTTTGCCAATATAAGGCCATCAACAAATAAAAACTCCACTCCAATATAAAAAATTATCTTTTATGGGTGGAGCCACACTCCTTGTCTTATACCCGTTCTCGTTTTTTAATATTTCCCAGTAGTAAGATATCACCAAATATTAACTCCAAATCGAGTTTCTTTGATTTGTGATACCTTGTACAATACTCGTTATAGCATTTCAGTAGCAGGCCACCACCAGATAGTAACTTCATTCTGAGAAAAATGTTCTGTTCCTTTACTTCCATAGCTATTCTGCATTGAAAATTTGAATTGTATGGGCGGATCCTTGCCCCGTTTTCCAAAACCCGTGTCAGTTTTATAAATAAAAAACCTGGCCAATAAATTACTTCATATCGACTTTCATTGTTATAAATGTAGTTTCAAATCTATTCAAAAAATCAAAAAATTTAATTGTATAAGCGGTGCCATGCCTCCCTTTTCATAGATCGCCCAATTTTGCTAGTCGAAAGGCACTACTTTGTTTCATTGATGTGGGACACATGGGTCGAAAGTTAAATTAATTTTTGTGTTTTTGAAAAAGTACCACGCCCTCGGAGATAGGAGAGTGAAAAATACTTTACGACCTATTCTCCTACCTACCAAATGCACAATCAAAATTTCGTTCAAATCGATCTAGCGGTTTTGGAGGAGTTCAAACACTAATACCGTGACAAGAGATTTTTATATATTAGAAGATATAATAAAATATGTATTCTATTACAACAAATAAATTCTGATTTCAAGGAGTTAAAAAGAAATGAAAAAAAAACATAAAATTAAAGGTGAAACGTCTATACTTTAATTGTATACATCTTCGATGAATACGTTTTAACGTCTTTAATACAAGTTTATCGACAAATGAAAAGAATTGATAACTTTTTATATCCACAATATTGCGAGTATTCGACCATTATACAATAGTATTTTACTAGATTAAAAAATTGGACTTAGAAATACATTAAATTTTTCAGCTGTGGTTGACATTTTCGTGGAAATGCCCATATAACAAAAGCAAAGAATAAATTTTATAATTTTTTTACTTGAAAACATTTCTCATTTCTTATTCGGCATCGGCTTCGGCCTTCGGCCGATTATTTCCATTTTGCCGAAGAATCGGCTTCGGCTTCGGCTTCGGCAAAAAATCACATTCGGTCGGACACTATTAATAACAAAACAACAACTTTTTTCCTATTTTTGTACCATTTTGATGCATTGTGCACTGTCTTAAAAACTAGATTTTCTTAATTTAAGAACAGCAAAATTTGAAATAACTTCATCGAAATCAATATAACTTGCAAGCTCGTTTTCAATGGATAAAAAAGCAAGATCGGAAACTCTTGCCTCTCCCTTGGAAGACCTTAAATAAGTTTTAATTAATTTTAGCTTCATTGTTTTTTAGCCTCAAATTTAAACTTGCAAGCAGAATTTTAAATTTTAAAACAGCAAATAACACTGTGCGACAATTTAAGGGTCTAATGGAATAACCTCAAATATCGCAATGGTTAATAATAGTGCATGGTCTATATATTATGCCCTCATACTCAGTTTTATCGGATTAGGTCAAATAAGAGAGAAATTCAAGGTCAAATTTCACCTTTAAGTCACAAATTTTTTCTTATAACTCTAAAACTAAATTCAAGTCCTGTGTAGTAACTGGATCTATATATTTGCAATGGATGGTTCTTTACATTTTGAGACCATTTTTTGCTCAAAGAGTTACGTAAGGGGGTTAATTATTTATTCGAAAACAGGGCTTTTTTTAATAACAAACAAGACTTTCAATAGTTCAGTTACTTTGTATTTGTCTTCAAAAACAATCCGATTTCACTGAATTTTTGCACATACCTTAAGTAAAATAAAATAACCCACCTCTGAAAAGATCACAACAATTACATGAGCGCATTCAAAGAAATTCGGATTCCAAGATTACCAAAGATGTTAATTTCGTTAATGTAAGCCCTAGATTAAAATCATTCAGATGAAAATTATAGATCCAACAATTTTCTTCAAAACTGTCCTTAACATTTTTACCGAAAGAGTTACCGTTTTAAAGATATGCGCGTAAATACGTGGTCACAACTTATATGAAAAATTCGAACTTGAGAAGGAACAGAAATACAAATAATTTTTATTTTAACCGTTTAAATTTTTGATATATAATTTTCATATAATTGTAATTACATATTTACGCGCATATCTTTAAAACAGTTACTCTTTCGGTAAAAATGTTAAGGACTGTTTTGAAGAAAATTGTTGGATCTATAATTTTCATCTGAATGATTTAACTCTAGGGATTACATTAACGAAGTTACCATCTTTGGTAATCTTTGAATCCGAATATTTTTGGATGCGCTCATGTAATTGTTGTGATCTTTTCAGAGGTGGGTTATTTTATTTTACTTAAGGTATGTGCAAAAATTCAGCTAAATCGGATTGTTTTTGAAGACAAATACAAAGTAACTGAACTATTGAAAGTCTTGTTTTTTATTAAAAAAGCCCTGTTTTCGAATAAATAATTAACCCCCTTACGTAACTCTTTGAGCAAAAAATGGTCTCAAAATGTAAAGAACCATCCATTGCAAATATATAGATCCAGTTACTACACAGGACTTGAATTTAGTTTTAGAGTTATAAGAAAAAATTTGTGACTTAAAGGTGAAATTTGACCTTGAATTTCTCTCTTATTTGACCTAATCCGATAAAACTGAGTATGAGGGCATAATATATAGACCATGCACTACTAGAAACCATTGAGATATTTGAAGTTATTTTTTCGTGTTGCACTGTGTAATAAATGAGACAAACAGTTTTTAACGTAAAGTAATTTTTAAATTTTTCTGATTGTTTGAGAAATAAATACAAAATGGTGTCACCCTTAAAATGGTGGTACCCGGGGCGGACCTTAGCAAACGGCCGGAAAGGTGTTGGCCCCTATTTTTCATCGAATATTTGAAAAATGAATCCCATTTACCAACAGCAACTATTATCGCAAACAAATGAATCGATTTAAAAATGATATCGTTAAAAAGTACCCATTTATCGAAGAAAAAAAATAATCTTTTTGCAAAGCAATTCACAAACTCACAAATCGATCGAAACCATGGCCACATTATGCGAGTTGTGCTTCGAACTGCTTTTTCATCTTCCAAATTATCCAAATTTGTTCCCCAGCGAATATTATCTGTTCTCAAAATTACAAAAATGGCTCCAGGGAAGGAGCTTTGAGACGAATGAACAGGTCTATTTGGAAACTGAAACGTATTTCGGAGATCTTGAAAAATCTTACTATTCAAAGGGCATCGCAATGTCACAAAATCGTTGGAATAAGTGCACCGAGCTGAAAGGGGACTATGTGGAAGAATAAACAATAATTTTGACAGCAATTGTGTGCTTTTTTTTTAAGACCAGCAGCATCTTGAACGCCTTAACCCTATCACCGCCGCGAGTGTCATATGGCACTTCAAAATGCAACAAGTTTGAAAAAAATTCTCTAATTTCTTCGCACCCTCACACACATTTTTGTCACGATTATATGGCACTCGTGTACTGGGGGATTGGAAGTCGGTGGTGGTAAAATGTGATGATGGAGTTTTCTTTCTGGGAAGTCTAGCAGCAGACCCTGAAATTTTCACCCCGAAATTCTCAGTCGATCGCGCGGCGCCGATAGGGTTTATAATATTTCACCGTTTTGTATGCCTTGTTTTTTGCCCTATGTTGTAATCTATGTTAATACTAAACTAATTGCAACAAAATACCAAACATTCATTCATATATTTACAAATTTTTGAAAAGTGTTGCCACAAAATCATTCGTTTCGTCAGCTTACAAAGTAAGTCGTGACTCATTTCATTTTAAGTGAAGTAGAGATGATTGGAATGATTAATATTAATAATAATCTAGACGGCAACAGACTACGATTCAATTGAACAACCGAAGCCTTTGCTAACCGAATCTTACTCCTGCTTCAAAAAAATGACTCTTCCGATATATTCGCACGACTGCCGAAAAAGTAATAGGCTTCCACCGCCTTATCCGAAACCAGTGACATGACCAGCAGTGGAATTCTTAATCTTATTCTCAACTTGCGATCGGAATTACAATCTAATCAATTTGCGAATTTTTTCGGTTGTAAAACCGAAAACGGTATTCACTAACTTGTACTTTGCGACGAAGTTCGGTGGCCTACAAATTTGTTTGGTTGACTTTTCAAACAACAAAATATTCGTTGCAAATTTCCAACAAACTTCCGATAGTTTCAAGAGCAAAATGGGAAAAAGTGTTGCGACACCGAATATCGGCCGAAATGTGTTACAGAATTTCACTACAGGAGTGTCGCAACAAAAGGCAACCACCTACAAAGCCACCGTGAATTCCACCACCCCAGACAATAAGAATATTGAGATGTATGGCGACAGAAACGAGGCTTAAAAATTTTTTTAAAAAATAAGACGTCTGGCTGATGATGAATTAAATAACCACGCTAACACCAATCCTGTCAATAGAGATGATATCCCGGAACCCTATTGTGAATAATAGCGTTGAAGTTTCGCTGTCCGTCTATAACGAGGTAGCTATTTAAGAATGGAGGCGAAGCTCTGTTTAAATGCATTCACAATGTACCATGCAGAATATGGTCAGAAGAATTCATTACACATGATGGGAACCTCAGTGTGCTATGGCAAACCCACAAGTTAGACAATCCCATCATTTACACCAACTACCTTGGGATAAGCCTTTCTAATATAACATGTTAGGTCATGTCGAGCGAATTCTGTAAAAGACTGAAGTCTATCGTCAACCAATGGATGGGACCTTATCAGTGTGGCTTCAGACTTACACAACCGCCTTCGCCAGTACCATAAGAAGTCACTTATATTTCACCATGTCTGAATGTGGTAGTCCTGCCAAACTAATACACCTCTTTATGCGGCTTTGAGCCTCTGAACTCTTCACTTCATTCTATACCAAACGAGGTTTCAGACATAATGATTTCTTATCGTGCGATTTCTTTAATCAAGTAATGGAGAATATTATCCGAGCTGCTGATCAGAGAAGTTGTGGTACCATATTCTATAGGAGTGTTATGCTACTGACGTATGCGGATAATATTGATATCAGTGGATATAACACTCGCGAAGAAAATGATATGTCTTCCAAACAGGAAGCTTTACAGCATTGGCGTTTTAACAAAAAAACTTTGCACTGAGACTGGGAATCGCTGTAATGCAGTTCTAAACCGCGAAAAGTTTCTTCATGAAACTTGCATAAGAGAACAAGAGAGTGAAGAACCAGACATCAGCGTCGATTCCGACTCCCTTAAAAGATGACCAAATTTTTAATGACTCGGCTAATAAGGCGAACCTGTTGGTCCCGACTAGCAATCACGACTAGCAATCAGTCACTGCCCTTCATAGAAGGTAAACCTACTGTAATGTAGGAGATATACTTTCGAATGACAGTAATTAAAGGGGTCCTCGCAAACCTTTACATAAACAAAGGCACTGGTCCTGATGGCATACCACCAATTGTGCTTAAAGTGTGTGCTTCTATTCTGGCTCGGCCTCTGCGTAACCCCTTCAACATCTCATACAGGTCAAGAGTATTTCCATCTTGTTGGAAGGTCGCAAATGTTCTGCCGGTAATAAAGAAGGGCGATGTCACGAACACTGCAAACTACCAACCCATTGCGATATGGCAATACTCTCCAAAGTCATGGAGAATGTAGTTAACTTCAACCTCATGAATTATCTGGAGCACATCGAATTGCTCAGTGACCGTCAGTATGGTTTCTGAAAGGTCCGATCTACTGGTGACTTTATGTCATTCCTCACTGAAAAATTGAATAAATGCGTTTACTTATTTGGTAAGAACAAGGATGTTGCTCTAGATATTTCAAAGGCATTGGATCGAGTGTGGCATAAAGCGCTCGTTTCGAAATTAATCTCATATGATGTCGGTGATAACTTCGCTCGGTGAATCACGTGCTTTCTTAGTGACAGGTTGATCAGACTCGTAGTCGACGGCACTTCGTCCAGAGAGCACGCCATCAATGCAGGAGTACCGCAGGGTTCAGTCCTATCACCTACTTTGTTTTTGGTTTTTAGAAAAGACCTTCTGTCGTTGACTCATGAACCAATCCACTCAAAAAACGCCCAAGCTTTTTGGAGATTAAGAGAAAGAGGCATAATATGAACGACACACTCTTTAGCGACTTGAAAAAGATCTACAGGTTGGGTCTTGCTAATAGAGTAGATTTTAAGGCAAGCAAGACCCAGTGTTCTTTTTTAAGGCACAAACGAATGGATTGCAAATTAGCTCCCCTTTACTATGAATGGTGTAGATTTTATTGGAATCAGCCGCTCTTGACGTTCTGGGCATGTCGATTCAATCAGATCTTCGTTGGAATGTTAATATATTTGATGTATCGAAAGAAGCTACCAAGTGCCTAGGTTTCCTTTAACGGTGCAAAAAATACTTCACTTCTGCTGATCTTTGCACTATCTATACCTCACATACAAGGCCAATAATGCAGTACAATTTGCACATTTGGCCAGGGGCTTCAAAATATTATCTAGAGCTTCTGGATTGAATTCAACGTCATGCGATATATTTATATGATTGGGGATGCTCATGTTTCATCTTCTCTCAATTCTCTTGGGCATCGACGCCATGTTGGGTGCTTAAGCAGGTACTACCATGGAAAGTGTTCACGGGAGGTACACGATCTGACTCCACCAGCTCAAGTATTTCCCAGGTCAACTCGAGCGGCACACCAGGCTCAGCCCTATAATATTGCCTTGATGTCCAATAGAGCCTCGAATTACAGAGAGAATTCGTTCTTCAAGCGCACAATAAAATTGTGGGATAATCTTCATGCGAACCTTTTCCACCGGCAGTTTTGATCTGTGTAAATTTAAAAGAAATGTTTACCGTCACTTCTCCAATTTTCCACCCTTCAACAAAACTTTTACCCGTCTTCCGAATCAGCACAATGCTTACACATTTATAGGGGGTCATCCTCTGAGCGTTGGTTTAAGCTAAAAAACAAAAACTAACAAACAATCCCACAAACCGATAAGTTGAGCACCAGTGATGAAAGGACTTTGGGAGTATTTTAGAGGAACTCCTTCGCAAGATCTATGATCCAATCGGCGTCAATGGTGATTACCGAATTAAATGGAGTCACGAGCTGTGTTATCTATATGACGATATCGAGTAAGTCAAGCGTATACAAATTTTCCGGCTTCGCTAGCTAGGTCATGTGGAGGCAATGAACGACGATGTTCCACCGAAATTATTTGATTATAATTAGGTAAGGTTAAACTGGCAAGGTAAGATAACCTGATCTCTGGCTGAATTATATTTAATAACAATCAATTTTTAACGTGTTTGCCAACTGAAAGTCACACCCAACTGTTTTACTCCAAATTAAGTTTTTTATTTCCCTCAATATTGCTCCATTCAAAATTTTTCCAAAACCGGATGTCGTCATTCCATAAAACCGGTATGTTTAAAATGGTATTGCTTATATGAAAAAAATATGTATCCTATCCTATCCTATCCTTAAAAGTTGATATTGAACATAAGTTCTTATGTCATACATATGAAGATATTTATTTATGTTAATAGATAAAATAATATTGTTTCTTAACACATAAGGGTCAACCTATTGTATAACAATCATGTTCCACTAACAATTCATCGACAGCTGCATACAATTTAAACTGAATTTGTAGTTACTGAAAATGAATTGGAAATCACTAAATAAATATCAGTTCTCAGTTTATTATTTAACTACCAAAAAAGTTGTACCGATAGTCATCGATGACTGTCAATTGCACCTGGGTACAATTTGAGGTGTAATCAAATGAAGCCTACTGCAAGGCGTGCACACAACTAACGTACAAGGCAGCAGAGCAATTAAACGAATTAAAGTTTAAAGTTTTCAAACGTTTGTGCTGGACTCAATCAACCGCACCGCCAAACTATACGGAAATTTAAGTCCAGTTAATAAAATGTGCCATTATCGGTTATCTGTCCCTATTTGCATGCTCGATTATATATCTCTCGATTTTTATTATTATTTTATTTGTTTGTGTTCTCCTTTGTTTGAAGCAAATTAGTAACCAAATGGTTTTCAACTAATTGACCGCAATGAAGTTTTATTTATTTTTGTTGCAGTGTATGAGTTTTTTTATGGCCAACATGGGTTTGTATGCGGTGGCAACGTTGGCCAAGTTTGTAAGTATTTGTGTGGCGGTAATGCAAAGCGATGCACGGGTGCTTGATGTGTGTGTGTGTGTGTGTATTTCGTGGAGTCGATGGTGCGCTAAAATAAAATTTTAATTTTCTCTAATGCTGTTGATTTTATTGTTGTTTTTGTTATTTGTTGCAATGTGTCAATACATTATTTGCCACCATAAATGGGCAATTGTATGCATGTGCAATATCTTGTTGTTGTTGTTGTAGGTTTTGTTATTTGTTGGTGCTGTTGCTGTTGCTGTTGCTAAGACTTGGTTATGTTCGCACACGCTGCGGTTATTTTTTGCATAAAATTTGTTTTGGTTTCAGCACATTGTTGCCAACAGTTATAAAAGCGGCAGCAACAATAGCAACAACTACAAAAACAATTGTTCTAGCCACACAACCTCAGCTTCAGTTGCAGCACTAGCCTCACTCAACATGCATTGAGCTCTTTTGTCTGTTCATTTTTGGTCAATAGATGGCGGCGGGTGTTCGTTTCTTTTAGCGCGTTACACGCTGCATTGGTATGCGTTGCTTTGTTTGCAATTGTAAGTGTGTGTGCGTATTTGTATGGTTGGTTATCCATGCGTCTATCTGACTAAGCATTACGAACGTGCTTCTATCGCTTTGCTACGCGTTTAAAAAACAATCAATTTTCATTTCAATTTAAATTAGTTGGCAAAAAACTCTGCCACTCTTGTTTTGTTGACGTTGCGGTTATTGTTGCTGGTGTTGCTACTTTTATTGTCGGCAACTGTTGTTAAGTTTTCTCTGAACATTGCTGCTGCTGTTCTGTGTTTAGCATGAAAGTTGTTTGCGTAAAAATTTAATGCATTGCATCTTGATTTAATTAGCTGGCTTATGGCTGGTGTGCATAAGGGTTAATGTGAAGCTCATTTTGGTGTATAAGATGGCCAAAATTCCTTTGAAATTGAAAAAAATGCACAAAATAAATTTGATGAAAACGAAAATGAGTACTGAAAATTGTTTGATATTGTTTTTTTTCCAACTTATACCCGACATCAGATCAACATAGAGGAGTGTGTACCTCGTAGAGCAAAGTCGCGACCTTTAAAATTTCTTTAAACTACCTTCATTAGCTGACCAAGAAGAAATATGGGGGAAATACAAATGTGGACTCAAACCTGTAAAATATAAATATCTGGCGAGCAAAGAGACACTCATGAACAAACAAAATAAAGTTTGCGCATTGAGAAAACTACGTACTCTTAAACTTAGACTCAGGAAGCTGCCCTCAAAACAGCATTGCATTCAGTCAGAAATTCCTTGATCTAATTCTGAAAGAACACTTACGACACAGAGAGACACTCGACAATCCCACCACAGACTCAGCAGAACTTAATAGCACCAGATAAAATCCGTTGAGCTATAAATTCCTTTTCAGAATTTAAATTTCCAGGACCAGACGGCATATTCCCAGCCATTCAAACGACCACTCCAAAAATCGTTTCTTTATTCAAGATTATATATAAAGAATCTTTATTATCAGACTTAACAAAATGTCTATAGCATGGAGGACAA
Organism: Tetanocera ferruginea; assembly: GCA_958299015.1. Lineage (NCBI taxonomy): Eukaryota > Metazoa > Arthropoda > Insecta > Diptera > Sciomyzidae > Tetanocera > Tetanocera ferruginea. The sequence continues at coordinate 129,060,740 of OY282640.1, forward strand.
CTGGGGTGGTATACATACCAAAATTAGGTTGATGTAGCCGCTAAACTAGCCGCTACTAGCAACCAACCAGTTCGAATAGACGAAAAGAAAATTGGTCGAAACAGCATTAAACTCCCTAGAAGTACATGTAGAAAAGTCACTTCACTACAAATAACTCGCTTTAGGTGCATTTCTAGACATCTGCAGCTATCCTTACCGAGTTATGCGTTATATATGCACTAGCAATTGACTTGCCAGAGCCAATCTACTAAATTGTAGAAAGGTCCAAAACGATTGGGGCTCAACAACCAATATAGAAGTCAACAAACTACTCAAAACTTTAAAGGCAGAGCCTAAATTTAACCGCTAATGCGGTCGATTTTTTCAATCTGCTTGCAGGCGATGAATACCAGAATACCAACTTCCGCCCTCGAAGAATGTAGTCCGACACCACCAATCGACGATGATGGAGTGGAAATTCCACCACCTAGCCATGACGAGGTGAAAGTTGCTATCCAGCGACTCAAAAACAACAAAGCCGCAGGAGCTGACGGCCTGGCTGCTGAATTGTTTAAAACCGGCGGCGGTGAATTGATAAGGTGCATGCATCAACTCATCAGCAAAATATGGCTAGCGGAAAGCATGCCCGACGATTGGAATCTCAGTGTGCTTTGTCATATACTTAAGAAAGGAGACCCGACAATCTGCGCCAACTACCGAGGCATCAGTCTTATTTCCATCGCATACAAGGTTCTTTCGAGCGTATTGAGTGCAAGATTGAAGCCGCATACCAAAGCAATGATTGGACCTTATCAGTGTGGCTTTCGTCCTGGCAAGTCCACAATAGAACAGATTTTTACACTACGCCAAATCCTGGAGAAAACCCACGAAAACCCAATCGACACCCATCATCTCTGTGTTGATTACAAAGCTGCGTTCGATAGCCCGATTCGGGATTGCCTGTACGCAACAATGTCTAAGTTCGGTATACCTGCAAAGTTGATAAGGCTCTGCAAGATGACGTTGAGCAATACATGCAGCTCCGTCAAGGTAGGAAATGACCTCTCCGAAACCTTTAATACCGAACGAGGTTTCAGACAAGGCGACCCGCTATCATGCGATCTCTTCAATTTCATCATGGAGGGGATGCTATGAAAGGCAGGTGTGCATCGAAATGGTACCATTTTCAACAAAGGTGTCCAGCTCCTTGCGTATGTTGATGATATCGATATTATCGGCAGAACCAATAGAGATGTAACTGCTGCTTTCGCCGCTATCGAAAAGGAATCAGCCAAAGTGGGTTTGACGGTGAACGAGGGCAAAACAAAGTATATGCTGTCTGTAAATAAGGAAGTTCGGCGTCTAGACTCCCATGTAACAGCAGGAAAATATAACTTTGAAGTTGTCAAGGAGTTTACATACCTTGGCACCGCCGTAAACAGCAACAACAATGTTAGCCTTGAGGTTAAGCGAAGAATAGCAATTGCTTAGGTGCTACTACGGGGTAAGTAAGCAACTAGGTTCCAGAGCCCTCTCTCGATCGACAAAACTAACACTCTACAAGACGCTCATCATACCTGTGCTTTTCTATGGCGCTGAGGCATGGGTGGTATCTCAAACAGATGCAGCCGCTCTTGGGGTGTTCGAGAGGAAAGTTCTTCGCGAAATCTTTGGTCCTGTTCGAGTTGGCGACGACTATCACATTCGAATGAACCACGAACTGCGCTTGGTGAAAGAGATTGGAGACAGCCCGCGCAAAGCAGAGACGCTTGGCGAGAGCTGATGAAGTCGGCCGTAACCCGACAACAGATTGTCATGGCCACCTTAGTAAGTAAAGTAAGTAATGCAGCCAATACACAAAAGCATTATTATAGTTGGGAAAATGCCTGCCAACATTCTGCATTTCAAGTTGGAAGTGGAGCACACACTTAAAGAGGTACTTAGATGGGTGGACTCAGTCGGTCCAAGTATCAATGCAGAGAAAACGGATCTGTTCTTGTTTACGAATAAATACAAGATACTACCAAGAATAATAACACTCGACTCATCCCGAAAACTCATGAAATATCAGTGAGTTATTCTACACTCAGGGAAAAAATGCTGTTTTATCAAACAAATCATGGGTTGAAATAACTGATTTCACTGTTAAATACCATCCAACAAATGAAACTTTCAAATCAACAGTCGGTTGACTGTTGGTCTATGGAACACGAAACCCGTTTAAAAACTTATTTATTGAAATTTGTTCACTGGTTTGAAAGTTCATGTATGGCCGAGTGTGCTAACGTGTGCGGCTAGTACTCGAGTGTCCACGGTTCAAATCCGGCAAAGCCAATAAAAATTTTTTTTTATTTAAAATGTTTTTTTTAATAAAAAATTGAAATTTGCAATTTTTTTTTTTTGCAAGATTGTAAGCATTTTATTTTGAAAGTTATTTTTGACCAAACAATTAATGAAACAGAATTATTATTTCAATTATAAAATTACAATTTTTGATACTTACGCAGCTAGGGTTCGAACCCATGTCTCCCGCATGATAGTCTAGTGCACATCCACTCAGCTACTGGCAACGATAATATAAATATAGCAAAACACATACAAAAACTATTGCTTAGAAAAAATTAACAATTCAATATAAGCACAAAAATATTTCAACAGATGATTTTAACAGCACAAAAATACTTTGAAACGTTCATTCAACAAAGAAAATTGTTTACTTAAGCGCAAATCATTCAATCGAACAGTGTTTTGAAATAACAGCGGCCGACTGTTAATATTACAGTTGATATTTTTCTGAGTGTAATGCGCTATATCAAGACTTAGGGCTAACTAAGTTGGCTGCACTTAGGGCTTTCATCCTCTCTGATGCAATGGATCTACCCAACGGTAGTTTGTATAATTCTACTCTACGGAATGATCGTGTGGTGGCCAGCGGCGGAAAAGTCAACATAACTCAAGCACTTGGAAAAGACTCAGCGGCAGGCTGCGCTTTACATAACGGGTGCGCTGACTGCAACTCAATCGAAATCTTTCAAAACCGTTATACGTTTGGACCTCCTAGACATACACGAAAAACTCATAGCTAGTAAAACGGCACAGCGTCTTACGGCAGCTGACCACTACCGCAAACAAAGATTTGGACATTGTAGATTTGGCAAGGCATCAATTGCAACCACATACTACATGATGCTCCGAACAACTCTCTACCCCAAAACACTAACACTCCTAGGATCAACCGATTGGTACACAGGTATCGAACAAGCACAGTGGTGTGTCAACTTATTCACAAATTGCTATAAAATTTGTATGGGAGTGGAAGTGGCAGTTTGCCACGCTGAGTGGCATTTGCCATATGGAAGGCCCGTAGAGGGAGCCCTGCACTTATCGTTCTTCAATTAACATCTTTGTTGACAGCCAAGCGGCAATCAAATCCATGTGCGCCGATACTGTCAAGTCCAGAAATGCCTTAGCAAGCATATAGTGCAAAATGCACTAAATGCATTTAAGCCAACGGAATGTTTACGAAAACAAGATGGCAGACGGACTAACTAAGGAAGGTGCCGGATGGCATCAGAGCTCACAGAACAAGTGCCTATCCCACTATAAGCATTGTACAGAAACAGAAAAGAAACGGCAACATGCACAATTTTGAGAATCAAGTGTGATATATCATGTGTTTAGCCTCACACGTCCCTGAAGAGACAGTATGACACTGGTGGGTATCATCACGGATCATTTCATGGCGGCAGCCTACGCGAAATACTGGGCACTGCCACAGATGACAACTCCCGGAAGTGCCAGAAACTAGGTATCCAAAAATTTGAAGTACCTACTTTGCACATTGCCTGCCTTACTTATATCTAGACTTCAAAATTTTTACTCACCGTGGTTATCGTCATAAAACGTTACAGCCAAAACTCCTCTAGAATCCCTCTTAAGATTTCCGGCTTTCACTTAAATTATTGTGGATTTCCCCTAATTTCTTAAAGTTTTTTCTTCTAATAAAGCGTGTTTTTTAGAGGTATAGAATTTTGAAATGGAATAAAACGAAAGATGAATTTTTAAAAGTGACATGAAATTTACTTTGTTCAAAAGATAAACTTTTGGCATTATAATTTAAATATGATCTGTGGCATATGATAGACATTGCTGGCTCGGACGTAATCTAATCTGGAGGTCCAATTTTCAATTACTTTTTCCAACATTTGTGGCCATATATTGGCAATAACGCGGCGAATGTTGTCATCCAAGTGGTCGATCGTTTCAGTCTTATTGGCGTGGACCAACGGCTTCACACATTCTCAAAAAATACTCTAGCGGCGTTAAATAGTACGATCTTGGAGACCAATACACGTGTCCGGAACGTGAAATTATACGGTCACCAAAAGTTTCCTTCAGTAAATCAATTGTGGCACGAGCTGTGTGACATGTTGCGCCGTCTTGTTGAAACCACAACTTTTGCACATCATGGTTATTCAATTGAGGAAAGAAAAAGTCAGTAATCATGGCGCTATAGTGGTCACCATTGACTGTAATATTCTGACCGCATCGTTTTAAAAGAAGTACGGACCAATGATTCCACAAGACCATAAAGCTCACCAAACAGTCAGTTTTTCTGGATGTAACGAAGTCTTAACATACACTTGAGGATTAACTTCACTCCAAATACGGCAGTTTTGTTTATTGACGTAGCCATTAAACCAAAAGTAAGCTTCATTGCTAAACAAAATTCAAATCTTCTGAAAACTTCGAATAGATGCATTATTTTTAAAATAAATTTGCACAATTTGGATGCGTTGTTCAGGCATCAATCTATTTATGTTGAAATGCCAAACCAAAATAAGCCCAAATCACTTGACAGCTGACAAAATTGCTGCCAGTTAAAAGAGTGCTGCCAACTAAAAGTCTAAAAAAACACCTTTTAGTAGAACGGGCATTATTATTGACTGAGCGTAGGTTTTGCTCGTCGAGAAAGGGCTCTGCTACTCAATTGCCTAGGGGAAGAGTGGCATGAAAGAGCCAGTTTTAAAAAAGTTACAAAATATATAAAAATAATTAATAAAATTATAATTCTTGTATCAAAAGTATTTTCTCATTCATTTATGAACGTAATACCATGAAATATTTTCCAAAATCAACAATATTCTTGAACCTGTAGCCATTTATAAAAAACATGAAATTCGGCTCTTTCATAACACATGGGCATTGAAAGAGCCAACCAAAGTTTTGAAAGAGCCATCTTCTTATTACAAGACTTAACACGAAAAATAACGAATATTTTATTAAAAATATTAATTGTTATTATAAAAAGTATTGTTTTTACAAAAACAAATTAAATAAATAAAAAAATTCAAAACTAAAAACAAAAAATAGTTAAGAAACTTAAAAATATTTTTAGCAAAAAAATTAAATCGCTTTGAAGAAAATCTATAATAATAAGACCTATTCCAAAAACAAAATAAGAGGTTTAAAACACTTAAAAACATTTTTGACAAAAATAATTTAAACTTCCTTTACTCTTCTTCATACCACCGCAACCCAGCTCTTTCAAAACATATTGTCCAAAGGAACATAACCTCAAAAATTAGTATGAAATCAAGATTTTTCCGGCAAAATAAATATGTTATTGGTAGGCCTAATATATCCATAAAATTATAGTATAATAAAATTACTGTTAGTTTTAAAGGTGAAGACGTCACAAAACAAATAAAATGTTCTGAAAAACTTACTTAATGATGAAGAAATCCAAAATACGATACACCATCGTCGTTTATTATCAGTGAACTGTCAAATGTTCGAGGGTGCCATATGGCGAGTATTGCTTCTTAAAAATTATAATTTAAGAAGCATTCGTATGAAAACTACCGCGTAAATCAAGATGGCTCTTTCAAAACTTGGCTCTTTCATGCCACTCTTCCCCTACTGTACCTAAAAAAACACCTGATGCCATGAGTTATCCTGTGTCTGGTCTCAATTCAGATATCGATAGATTAGCTTACGCTGAATCCCAGGTCAACAAAATCCGTAAAAACCTCAAAGGACTGATGTGCACAGTAACGTGGTTTCATCCAAGACCTACTCGACGAGAATTTTTTTGTATCCTGAAGAATTCTATTATTCTATTATATATTATGGCCACTGATAAGGATATCATCAGCATATGCCAGTAGCATAAGACTCTTATAGAATATCGTAGACTACTCCTCATATCGGCAGCTTGGATGATCTTTTCCATCATTAAATTTGAAGTCACTCAAAAAGGGATTATCTTGTCTGAAACTATTTTCCAATGAGGGGGAGGTCCTTCCTGATTTTAACTGGAATTAATTCATCCTACAGAGACGAATTAGCTTTTCGGGAATACCATATTCAGACATCTTGGTGTAAAGGTGACTCTTTATGAGACTGTCGAAGGCGGCTTTGTATTCGATAAAAGTATAGTGTGTGCCGATTTGTTTCTCTAAGGTCGGCCCAAGATTTCTCGGAGCGTAAATATCTGGTCGATATTGAATTTTCCAGGCCTTAAGCAACACTGATAAGGTTCGATGAGTGAGTTGACGACTGGCTTCAGTTTTTCCCATGGTAGTTGGCGCAAATAGTGGGATCACCTTAGGGATTAGAAAGATCATATTTAGGTTCCAATCGTTTGGAATGCATTTTTCCAAGCATTTCTGCAAAGAATCTTGTGAATGTATTGAAGTTCGAACAGGATAACGTCTGTCGATTCAGTTAAACAATAAATATTGTTGACGAAGCCAAAACCTATATCCAAATGTAAAAATAATTTAACTTGCTTCCGAGGGCTTGAACCAAATTTATATTCTAAAAACGTCCAATTAAGACTGAAGAATGATCCAAATTTAAATTTGATCACTTGTTGGTTGCGATTGCTTTTCCATTCCAAGGCATATCCACATTAAATTCTGTGACCATAAAAATTGCAGCTATTATTAAATATTTTATGAAGTTGTTAGCTCATTTCTGCACCTTTTTTATGCAACATGCACATATGCAATTATTTGAGTTTGCCCATAGCTCTTTCACTGTACACACATTTAATATTAATTCAACAGAGTTGATTAATTGGCTTAAAAAAGGAAACATATGCAACCATTTTTCAAGTGGTACTCTTGAGTTTTGTTGCTTTTAACTTCCGCTTTACTTTAACCAAGCTGCAAACAAACAATACCTTAAGCGGCATCAGCGGCAGTTTTTATCATTAAGTGACTCACGCACAGCTCAGTGACTCAGTCGTACGTACAATCAGTCACCTCAGGCACTAGAGCGCACATTGACTTTCCCTAGCGCTGAAAAGTATGCAAAGTAATTGAATTGAAATTGCCATAAATTGGCGCATTACGTGCACCTGAGACCAATAAAATGGCTGTTAATTAATTTTGTGCCACACGGTTATGCTCACGTTGCATAAACGAATGCATGTTCATATTTAAAAAAAGGCACACAATTCATTATAATTAAAATTTTAAAAAAGTCTAAAACGTTCCTGCACATATGTATATATATAGAAAAACTTGAAAAATAACTAACAAAAAACGTTATGAAAGTATAATAAATCTATTTAAATGTGTTATTGTACACGTGGCTCGAATTAACAAGCCACGTTTTTCAATTTAGGAAAAGAATTTATGTATGATTTTCTGCCTATGAACAGGTGCTGGAGATGTGTTTATAACAGTTTAAGGCAATTTTAGTAGCTCCTACCCATTTTTTTTTTTTTTAATAATTGAGAGTGTTAATTTCTTAATGTAAAAATTAAAATTGAATAAAACTTCAGCTTTTACTTGATTCGGTTATACAAAAAAATTGTTTATAGAAAGGATGTATTTGTTAAATAATAGAAACTAAATTAAAAACTAACGAAAAACCTTAATTGCATTGAGTTGTAGATTGAAATAAGTGGATACTTGTAAAAATACTCACATGTGAAAGGTGCAGAATTAATATATTCTGAGAAATAAATATGCAGAAGTTTGAAGTCAATCCAACCTAAGTGGTCTCAGTGTTGTATGTTTATGATTGCACTGCGTCTTGATTGAAATAAACCATGAAGCCCGCAACTAGCACATCAAAACTCCCTGTATGCCCTAGACCAGGGGTCTCCAAATTTTTAAGCCTAAGGGCCAGATTGAATACTCCATAAAGCCCTAAGGGGCCAAGATCTGGCTAGGTCATCAGCTCAACATACCATTATAATTTTGAAAATTGATTTAAATACATCGAGTTTTGAAAACCGTGCATATTTACATTTTGAGACCGCTTAGTCTGTGTGTATTCATTGAAATCCGTGGTGCGAGTTCTACTACGTTTGTGTATATTTTGGACATATCATAGCTCGAACACACTGACGACGGCTAACAACATTACGACATCTGTCAAATTTATATACCTTTTGTACAAGGAGACATGGTAGGTATAGGTAAGAAAAAATGAAAGGTATACAACGTGGATATCACAGAAGTAATTTCAATCGAAATTTATCATCTTTTGATCTATTGACACGAATTTCGGTATTCAAGTCGGTATTTTTCTAAAAAAATTATGATCAAGTTCAAAAATGGGTTAAATCTAATGAAAGCCAGCCTATGTCAAGTTACTTTTTAAATAACAACTTAACATTGATTTATAAGTTTTGATTTAAAATGCCCACACTAAGTACGAAATATTGAAAATTTGAATAAAAATCACATGAACCTTGATTAATAGTTGAAAAAAATACATGGCACACATTAGTTTTGATATTTTAAACGTACGTTTGACTTTAAATTTTGGAAAAATTGGATGAAATTTACGCCTATCCCCATAAAAAGTAAAGTCATCAAAATAATAAAGCCTACATAACTCCGAATTTTGAGGAGGCTGTAGGGGTGTTTTGACTTCGGCCAGGACGAAGATAATTCCTAGATTAAATATATATTTCTAATTAAGCAAAGTTGGATTGAATAAAAAAATGTTTCACGTAAAAAAATACATGTGAAACTTTTATTCCGCAAACTTGGACTCCATATCCAGTTGATTACGCAATTGAAGCTCTCGGTGCTTTAAAAATATATTTTAAGTCTCGTTTTTCTGATATAAACGCTAAAACTAATGGTTATTCTATACTGAAATTATTTTATCACTGGTGATAAAGCAAACCCTTGCTTCAGGACTTCGAATGGAAACTATAGATTTTTTTTTAGCGATATTTTTCTTTAAAAATATCATTATTCGTGGAATTTTACAAGACTTTTAATTTCACACAATTTGATCAGATGTATAAATCTGCTGCTTTGCTTGTTTTCTTATTTAGAAAATTTTCCAAAATGAAATACACAAAAACTGTACACAGATTAAAGTTAACTGGAAAGTCACAGCTGTATAAATTTCATCAACTTTACCATAATTTTAATAACTAAATTATATGGATTATTGTATTTTTAGTTGTTATATAAAACATCTCATTATAATTTTATGTGATTAATGTGTTTGATTTGATTTATAACAATAAATTAATGAGTGGGCCATACGCTGGGCACATCAGGGAAGCTGTCGCGGGCCGGATTGATGATAATCGCGGGCCGTAGTTTGGAGACCCCTGCTGTAGACTACTGTGAGCCTCAAAATAAAGTAAATACCAAATATTCTTATGCAAGAAGATTTATTATGAATCAGGGATGATATTTTGAGTAGCATAGTACTTTTTTGAGTACTATTGACTCTACAAAAGTACCCGAGTACCTTCTTGCCGAAAAAAGTACCCTCGTACTTTTATATTTTATACTTTTACCATTCATTTCATATTTAACTCCTTACATTGCGAATTGCTTGCACGACCTGCAAGCACAGAACACACAAAACAAGAAGAAAATTAATTGTATCCAAAATCTTTACAGGGATATGACAATGAGCATGCGAAAAATGTTTAACTGGGCCATTAGCTTATTTTATTTCGACAATGACAATTGATTTGTTTACTTTAAGGGTATTCTAAGGGCTTACTATATAACGGAGAAGACACCAGCTGATAAGTTGCTGAGTTTAAAACTAATATTAAAGAATTTGACTTGAAATTTTGTCATTAGTTGAAAAAAAAAAAAAAAAATTTTTGAAAATGAAGTCATAAACTTCTTGCCAAAATTCACCATAATTCTCGCCCAGTCACGTATTATATGGTGAAAAAACCAGCAATTTGGCGATGATTTCAAAAATATTCCTAGAACAAGAACTTTTAAATGCAGAGCCGATCAATACGGAATACAGGGCGCTGTCATATTATTAGGCATTGAAAAATGTAAGGATTCGACTATTTCTGAATTCTGGGCAGAAGTGGAGGTAATAAAAAATGAGCTAAATTTAAATATGTTTTAAAACATTTTCAGAATTACCCATGTATCTTAGCAATTCCCCACTGTTCTGGCAACGTTGAGAGATTTTTTTAATCAAAACTTTATTAAGACCAAGTGTCGCAATCGTTTGTCAATATCTACGTGTTCCACACTCATACAAACAAGGGATTTAATAAAATCTAAAAATTGCTATTGTCAAAATTACGTCACTTAAAAACTACTTAAAAGAAAACATACATAAGTGTATGTGTTTATACATTAAGGCGGGTCACCAGAAATGAATATTTAAAGACACTTCCTAAAATAAAAGCTTACATCGAAAGTATTTCTACAAATTTTTTTTTTTTGAGTGTCCCAAAAAACAGCCAAATGGTCTTTTAGTTATAACATTAGTATTTTAAGTCCGAACATGAAGTGCATCATATCGTTGGATAGGTCTGAAAGAATACTACATCGTGTCTTTTTTTGTCGTTGGTGTTAGACGTCATCTTCAAGTAAATATTTTGCAATTTTTATTTTTTTGCTCAAGGTACCCCATAACTTCGATTTAAAATTATTGTTTAAATAAACTTCATACAAAATCAATACACTTTTGTGAATGAATTAATTGATTTTGTTCACTACAAAAAAAGTTACAAAGATTAGAAATTTCAGTACAACTACTGTATGGATTCAGACCTATCCAACGATATGCTGCACTTCATGATCGGACTAAAAATACTAATGGTATAACTAAAAGACCATTTTGGCTGTTTTTTGGGACACCCAAAAAAAATTTGTATGGTGCTGAAACAATTTCGATGTAAGCTTTCAATTTAGGGGGTGTCTTTTTATATTAATTTTTTCTCCCATATAAAGCGACCCACTCTAATATACATATTTAACAGGTTCTGAAAGAAAGGAAGTTACTCATAACTCATCACTTTACATGAAAATACGATACATTCCATAATTTTAACTTCATACAGTGTTATGTAATTAAAAGTTATTTAATGCAGATTATCAAAAAATTCAGTATTTAAAACCATATTTCAGTTTTTTTGGTTTCATGGAGGGTATTCTAACATATAATGCAAAAAACACTATTTTGATAACTTATGAGATACGTCCATTCTATATTTCTTTGTTATATATTTATACACATATCATTACTTAATAAAAAGTACCCTAAACAATAAAAAAGTACTATTTGCCTTTATAAAAAAGTACTCTCGAAAATGATCTCATATCATCACTGTTATGAATAGATTAATAAAATAATTTAAAAGTTATATAACAAAAGTCATAAACAATTAAATTAAAACTAAATTCATTAAAAACAATAAACACAAACAAAACACATTTGAAAACATCTGACTTTTTTGTAAAATATGGCAAAATTTACGCGTCAAAATAAAGTAAATAGTTTTCGAAATAGTACGTACAAATTTAATTTTAATACTTTTTTGCTTTTCTTAAGACTTATTGAGTGAACAAGTTTTTCGGTGATATCAAGTAAAATTTTACTCTATTCTTCTCGTAATGCCATTCTTAGTTCTTCTTTGGATGAAATCTGCCTTTCTCTAATTTTTTAATCAAGATGTTCCCACAAGTACTGGATTGGGTTAAGGTCTGGGGACGATGTTTTGTCAATTACCTTAGGAGTCCGATAAGGCAACCACTCTTCCACAATTTTGGACGAATGCTAAGTATCGTTATCTTGTTGAAATATCCAAATCCGTTGCAAAACCAATTTCTCTACACTGGGGGCAATATTATTCTGTAAAATTTAAGATACTCCTTTTTTTTCATTGTTGATTCAATAAACACGAGATTACCGACTCTTGGTGCTGACATACATCCCCAGATCATAACAGAGCCTCCACCATGTTTAATCGTTTCAGTGACACAGTTATCATTGAAGGCTTCATTCTTGCTTCACCATATTTTTGGAGGGTTTTTAGCAACAAATATTTCAAACTTAATCTCGTCAAAGAATAAAAATGTTTCCCAAAAAGTTGGAGCCTCATTTTTGTATTTTCTGGCTAAATTCACACACTTGCACTGATTGACCTTCGATATATAAGGCTTCTTACGTGGTATTCTTCCCTGCAAACCATTTTTGTTTAGTGCTCTTCTGATGATATACTTGCACTTACTGGCTTACATGGATTTTGTGAAATGTTTTCTGCTATTTGCACTGTACTGGAAGCTGGATTTGTGTTTACTTTTTAAACAACAGCACTTATTTCTGTATCTGTAAAACTCTTTGGTCGCCGTGCTCCAAGCGAATTCTCCACTGAAATTCTCCAATGATGTTTGAGAGAATTGTATATTATTTTTTTATTGTACAGTGATTTCTTATTTTATTGTACCGAGTAAATTTGAGGGGTCTCTAAAAGACCTTGAAAAATGGAATGTGCGCTTGGGAAAACCAAACAAGCCTCGGGTATGAACCCCCCCACTACGTTGACGACCACTGCAAACGAAAAACGGACAATGTTTTATGGATATGCATCTGGAATGTCCGGACTCTTTATACGGAAGATAATAATATCAGCAGGAAGATAATAATATAATGATATCAGCGCCAACTAAAAGAGCAGACTGGGGTATCTACTACAGCTGCCTATCTCTAGATTTGAGGTTGATGCTTATTTTGACGACGCCTATTGGACAACAGTATAGAATTGGAGATTACCATAGGGTTCTTTAGTCGTATATTCCCATTCTTATATGCTGGGAATGAATGTGGTGTATTTTGCACCGAACATCATACTAGGTATGATGTAGTCAATTATGCCTTTTGATTTCTCAGTTCCATAGATATTCAAAAAAGATTCATGTCCGAAAGAGTTGCTTTTCCAGACTTGGAACTCCCTAAGACGAATCGCGCTCTTGGTTGCCGAACACTTAAGGAACTCTTCTATGAACTCTTTTATGTAACATCATTTCTAAACTCGCCTGTATCGTAGATCTCATGGCTCCTGTTACTCCTATGCATGCTTACCTTTGCACTCCTGTTAGAGAGTCAAGGTAGCTCCTTTTGTGCAGAATTGTCCACCACACCAGAGAGCCGTAGGTGAGAACAGGTCTACCGATTGCTGTATACAACCAATGGATGATGTGCGGTCTCAGGCCCCACTTCTTACCAAAGGTCTTCTGGCATGCATAAATGGCGCAAAGTGCTTGTTTCCTTCTCTCCTCTGTGTTGAGTTTCCAGCTGAGCTTGTTATCAATAAAAGTGCCAAGATAGTATTTAGCTTCAGTGGGGAGCTTAAGAGTTACTCCATGGAGTTTTTGATTGGAATCACACCCAGGTCGTTCGCTTCTGGCCATATTATCCTCCCTGTTGAGTGTCTCTTATGGCCATCTTCCTTACTACACCCAACCCCATTTGTGTATTTATACGTCTACTATTCAGAATTTTATAAATACATTGGGTAATCATACATTCGGTACCCAGCGGTGGCCAACGCAGACAAGGAAGACTGCATCTCCGTTGGAAAGACCAGGCATTGGATAACCTGACAACGCTTGAAGAGGCTGGCGCAAATTCTTAGACCAGGCCAAAACCGACCAACGAATGTTAGCGCCATCTAAGTAAGTAAGTAAGTAATCATACTTTCATATCCTTTTCCCACTAAAGAATTTCTTCTAGATTTCGTATTTTCATTGTTCAATACGCCTTCGACATCTAAAAACGTTGCTAAAGTGTATTCTTTGTGATAAACGGTTCCTTCTATGACCGAAACTACATCGACCGCAGTGCTGTCTCCCCTGATCTACGGAAGGCTAATAAACCTGTAATAATTTGTATAGCCGATAGCCCTGGCAGCTAGTGCTAATGTTACTTATAATTTTAATTATAAATAATAAAAATTAATTAATAATAATAATAATTTGTTGTAAAGTGTATCGGAAAAAAATACTTATCTCACTTCACTCTAGATTTTCGGAACATAGACTGTCCTGAGCTAACCTGATGAACATTGCCATAAGCCAGGGTATGATAGTGGGAAGGGCATGTTGCATCATTGCCGGTAGGATTCCATCTGGTCCAACACACTTGTAGGGTTTGAAAGATCTTATCTACCATTCTTGAGGTGACCTTGTGATTATATTGGAGAGTTCCTCTAAAGGTTCTGGTAAGGTTCTATAAGGATTATGTTTTATTTCTAGATTAATGATAGCTTCGTTTTGATCCTGATCTTTGTAAACTGGAAACTGAGTTTTCATGAGTATCGATAGCGTTTAGTGGCTGTTTTCTTAACATTATCCGTCAGGCCTTCTAAGGTATCCCGGGGCCGACGCTTTATTTGTGTCCTCAATGGACTCACAGAAATTTATCCATGATGTTCGCTTTGCTATTCTTACTTCTCTAATGTAGATATTTAACAGGAATCTATAGTTTATGCAGTCCTGCTCTAGCTTGCTTACAACAACTTGTACTTCACAACGGTGAAGTTATCTGGCCTCCTTTCGTGTCTTTTTAAGGGGGCTTGTCCACCTGCTTGCACTGGTAGGTTTGCGACATTGAAGCTGGGGTCAGGATTTCTTGAATGCTTTGTTCATTTTTTTCGTGATAAACTCGACTGCGTTGTCAATAGATGTAGCGTGAGAGAAATATTCTGTGTCTGGATATGCAACATTGTTGTTGATCCAGACTGAATTACTTTCCCAGTTAGTTTTCACTGGGATCTTAAATTGTTTCTTTATATGCGGGTGACAATTAATAGTAAAGATAATTTTAAAGTGATGAACAAACGATATCTTTCGTGACACCTCCCAACTTTCTTCTGTTCCATTTTGCCCACTAAAGTTTGGTCGATTATCTCTTGCCTGATTCTATTCTGTAAGGTTGCTACTTTTACACATAATAAGATCTGTTGAATACGAGAAAAGACTCTCCTTTTTTTATGTCGGCCTGATGATGATGACGAGCGTTATGCCGCAACCAATTACTAGGACTGTCCTGCTTCATGGGGCATGTACGCGGAGCAAAGGATAAGACGGTCTATGGTGGACTTGCCAAGACGAAAGCCACACTGATAAGGTCCAATCATTGCTTTGGAATGCGGCTTCAATCTTGCACTCAATACGCTCGAAAGAACCTTGTATGCGATGGAAATAAGACTGATACCTCGGTAGTTGGGGCAGATTGTCGGGTCTCTTTCTTTCTTAAGTATAGGATAAAGCACACTGAGATTCCAATCGTTGGACATGCTTTCCGCTAGCCATATTTTGCTGATGAGTTGATGCATGCACCTTATCAATTCACCGCCGCCGGTTTTAAACAAATCAGCAGCCAGGCCGTCAGCATGACTTTTTGAGTCGATGGATAGCAACTTTAACCTCGTCATGGCTAGGTGGTGGAATTTTCACTCCATCATCGTCGTTTGGTGGTGTCGGACTGCCTTCTTCAAGGGCGGAATTGTTGGGATCGTCGCTTGCAAGCAGAATGGAAAAATGTTGTCTCCATAATTGATAAATTGATAAAACTGATAATACTAGTCTACAAGGTTTTTTATCCAGAGACCTGAACTACTTTTCTATAAGATCTGTTTACGCTGCTTCTACGCCTAAACTCAGTTTTACCCTAATAGGTCGAATTTTTGAGATACAGGGTTATTTCTATTTTTTAAACTTTGATCCAGTTTTTCTTATCTAGAAACTAAACTGTTCCATGTAAAGAAAAAATTTGTATGTCATCTGACAGATAATTAAATATGCTATCTAATACTGTATTAACCATTTGTATGTCGGGTTTCTTCTCTGAGATATTTAAGTCTAAATTTGAAAGTTTTGGTTAACAATTTTGAACTTTCACCGTATTTTCCATAATGTTTGAAACTATTTTTCAAATATGTTTTAATTTGATGTTATTTTATATTTAATTCCCTTAATTAATATGTCAATAACAATATGATAGAGTTTGGAAAAAAATTACAAAAATTAAAACAAGTTTTTTAGCCATTCTGCTTAAATTCCCCAAAGAACATTTTTCTTTTAAAAAATCAAATTTTTCAGGTAGAAAGTTTTTCGGTTGGACTGAAGAGTTAAAAGAAGGTCTTGAAGGTCTTACATCGATGCATTAGTTTCTCGTATAAGACTCCAGCAGTAGTCACCCATCAGGCTTTCAAAGTCTAAAAAATACAAATCACCCTGTATCTCAAAAATTCGACCTATTAGGAAAAAACTGAGTATAGGCGTAGAAGCAGCGTAAACAGGTCTTATAGAAAAGTAGTTCAGGTCTCTGGATAAAAAAATTTTCTGGAATTTGTGGACTAGTGTTATTTATGTTTTTCCAAAATATTTATCTCTCTCAGGTTTTTGTCAAAACCAGATTTTTGTCGTAGTTCCATCCTGGTTAAACTTGAAAAAAAAAACAAGTTGCCGATTCCAAAGCAATCAAAGATTCAAAGAGCATTTGTTTAAAAAAGAATCCCCAATTTCATTGCTATTTTCGCTTGAGTATTTTTTCGTTAAACGTTTTGTGTGTTCGCTGGCAAGAGTACGAAATGTATGAAAATATAGCGTGCGTCCGTTGATTGGAGTGTCCTCTCATCGTAGGATATTTTGCTTCAAAAATGTAACGAAAAGTTTGTGTCAAGAAAATTTGCTCGGTTGTAAGTGTCCGCTTATGGGAGCTGTCCACGATACATACATTCCATTAATAGAAAAACAAATTTTTTTTCCGAACTTAGCGAAAAATGTAAGAATTTGCTTCGCTGCACCCCTCTTTTTGAATTTTATAGGATTTATTTTGGTACAGCTCTATTTTTCATGAAATTCTACTTAAAAGAAATGGAATTTATTTTTCATTTCCAACAAACCAATCAGCTTTAAAAATTCACTGAATGAAGGGCACAACCTAAATCGAATACTTCAACTTGAAAAATTAATTTAAAAAAATTGTGATTACATTGAAAGATCAGATTAAAAACGAAGGACTCGCAACATGTTCCTCTTTAAGTAGTTCCAAAAAGTTTGCTTGTGCTTTTCTAGCTTTCGCACTGTGTTAGTAAATATTGCTTAATTCAATAAAAAATTTCTGTAACACTTATTTTATTTTTTGAGGCATTGAACAAAACAATAGGGGTATTCACAATGTTCAGTACATGCCGTTGAATGGTGCAAGAATAGAAAATGTAGAATCCGTACAATGGTTTCAATGATTAGCGGATTGTACATTATCTCTTCCTGCATCATGCAACGGTATGTATTAGACCTAGTGCATACTCTCATTGATTGCTAGCAACCGTTAATCGTTCCAAATTTCGCAATTATGTAGCTACAAAATGTCAACAAAAAACTACCAAGTTCAGGCGATCGAAATGACCACATGCATACAAACATTTGAACATAGTAGCTCTATCCAAATTAACGCAATTCCAAAACAAAATTAAAAACAACAGTAACAGCGGCAAAAACAAAATAACAAGCACGTGCAGTTGACATTAATTAAGCCTCTGACAGCTAAACAAACTGTGGCCATGGCGCTCTGCATTTACGCTGTATTTAGTTTAATTACAAAATAATCTACATCCACATCCACAAGCAAAGATAGACACTGAAACCGAAGCTGATCCCGATCGCGCTTTGCCTATATGTCCAACGATGCGATGCATGAGTTGCCTTGGATGCATCGTTGGTTTTGAAATTAGTTTGTGCTGTCGCTACAGTGTTTTGTCAACCTAGACTAGCAGTGGGCGAGCGATTTTAAGTCTCTTGTGCAATTTAGCAGAAAAAAACCCCTTTAATTTAAGCTGCTACGACATGACGACGCACAAGGCTCTAATCTGTCGCCGCAAAAGTTTAGCACCGCTCATTGATCTGCGCTGGACTGGATGTTAACACAACAACAGCAACGAGGTCAGCGGCAGCCCATCGTTGGTGTTCTTGTCAGCGTCGTTGTGGAATGACGCAAATTAAGGCGTTAACTTTGTGTGGCCCATTAAATTGGGCAATTGTGTAGAGGCAACACCAAAGTGTTGCCATGTTTTGCTCTTACCTAGCTTTTATTTTTTTATTTTATTTTTTGCCACTAACGAACGCAAAACTGACAAATATCTATAATACGCAGAATTCTTTGAAAGTTTTTCATTATTGCTATTTTTTTTTTGTTTGCTATGTTTTTGATTTTATATTGAAGGCTACATTCATAAAAAAACAATCGCTTCTTTATTTATATCTTTTTAACGATGTAAGTCTGAACGAAAAACCGTCTTATTTCGACAGTTTTTAAAACACAACTTAACAGTAGACTGTCGTTTAACTTTGTTCTTCTGTTCATCTACGGAGTGTTTTCTTAGTTTATATTTTTGTCGTTTTCTCAGAATAATAATGGTAGCTGATAATATTTGGCTGTCATTGACAAATTTTGACACCACTCAGAGTTCTTCAATTTAATTGCAAATGGCTGTCTGCAAAATTGTTTTTGACATCTTATTTTTCATTCTTTTTACCCTTAACCTGTAAGGTCAGGGTATATTAACTTCGTGCAAACGTTTGTAACGCATAGAAGTTAAAATGTGTTTTAAAGACATTGATGTTATATTTAAAATTTTAATCCTTAATATGTAAGTGCTATCTTGAGCAATTTGAACATAAATAAAATATGAACGACTAAAAGTACTTTTGTATAGTGACTTTGGCTCACACCAAACTTTCCGTTTTACTAGTTTTCTAATAACTATAACTAACTACACTGTACAACAACGTTTTGTTGTTCAGAATTTCAGAATTTCATAGAATTTCTTCTATGAACTATAATATCGTATATATTAATACGTGAACATTAAAGTGTGTCGTACGCTTTTTTGGTATGTATTAACAACTCAAAATAAATGAAACTTATATCATTCGAAAGGTTATGTTGCCCAGATGTGCAAAATGTATATATAAATGATATATCTGACAGAGGGAGTTCCCAACCTTCTAAGAGAGAAATTAAATTTTTGAGAAAAAATCTGCTCTTTGATTGATATGAAATTTAGTTGGAAGGGAGTTCTTAAGTCGCTCGAATTTGAATTTTTTTTAAAAGTAACAATTTCTTAAAAAAATGTAGTTTTATCCATTCGTCAATTCTAAAATTTGTAAAAAAATGTATTTTGAATTCAAAAATTTGACTTTCCATGCCAATATCTTGGTCGAATTTAAACGGTTTTTCAATTTTTCTCATTTTTGTTTTTTAATTTCGTTAAATTTTCCTTTAAATGTGTTAAAAATTACAGCAAAGTTGTAACCAAAAGTGTGTTTAATGAATTTTCTGAATATTATCGTTAGTTATTTAGCGTGCGTTTCAACAAAATGCCAAGAGAGAGAAAAAAAACTATCTCAAATTGAATGTTCTAAATTGGGAAGCCAATATCTCCGCCATCTGTGAATAGATTTCATTTATTTATTTTTATACCCCCACGCGTACTGCGTAAGGGGTATATTAATTTTGTCACGAAGTGTGTAACGCCCAGAAGGAGGCGTGGTAGGTATAGAATAGTATATATATTCTTGATCAGCATCACCACCCGAGTTGATTTAGCCATGTACGTCTGTCTGTCCGTCTGTCTGTCTGTCTGTCTGTCGACACGATTACAGCCGTAATTTTCAAGCTATCGTAATGAAACTTCATATTTAAGTTTTTTTTTAAAAAGCGAAGATCAAGTTCGAGAATGGGCTAGATCGGATGAAAACCACGCCCACCTCCCATACAACCTCAATAATGAAAACTCTATAAAGAGGCTAATATTTAATTTACAATACTGAAATTCGGTATTTGTGTATTCTATGTCAAAACTGAGGTGTGTAAGAAAAATGGGCGTTATCCACGCACTAACACGCCCACCTCCCATACAACCCCAAAATTGAAAACTATATAAAAAGACTTCTGTGGAAGCTAAATACACAAAATTAGGTATTTATTAATTTTATATTAAAACTAAGGTGTGTTAGAAAAATGGGTGTCATCCACCAACGTACACGCCCACCTCCCATATAACCCCAAAATTGAAAACTATATAAATAGGGTTTTATCAAAGCTACAAAAGTAAAATTTGATATTTATTCATTTTATGTCAAAACTAAAGTGTCTTAGAAAAATGGGCGTCATCCACCCACTAACACGCCCTCCTCCCATACAAACCTAAAATTGAAATCTATATAAAGAGGCTTCTGTCGAAGCTACAAAAATAAAATTAGGTATTAATTCATTTTATATCAAAACTAAGACTATTAGAAAAATGGGCGTCATCCATTCACGAACACGCCCACCTCCCATACAACCCCAGATTGAAAACTTTATAAAAAGGCACATCTTTAAGATTGCTTTACACCTACGAATCAGCCGTGGGGGTATTTTAGCTTCGGCCAAGTCGAAGATATACCTTACTAGTTTGTATTTAAGTCTTATCAGTTAAATTAAAAAAAACTTTTGAAAATAATACCGTTTTTTTTTTGTGTTTATATATAAATTACTCCTTTTAAAAAAAACCACAAAATTTGATTTATTCTTAAAATATGTGGTAAAAATGTTTTTGTTGTAAAAAAACAAAAACTCTTGACACTAAATTAATAAACTGTCCTTGCCATAAAAAAATCAAGGCTAATCACTATGATTTCTTTGACAAAATTAAATTTTTTAAAATGTTGTTTTTCTGTTTTTGAAATAAAAATTAAATACAAAAATGATTTTTTTTAAGAAAATAGCTTTATATCTCCAATCAATTAAGAGTTATAGCCTCGAACTTATTTGAACCATCTCGCATATAATTATAAATAGGCAATCAATAAATTGGTCGAATTTCGACCCCAGGCGATACTAGTATGAATGAATGAGCGACATACGATACCTTAAGCACGATAATCGAAATATATTTTTTGTGGATAGCTTTAAAAGGCCCCGGTTCATGGAATTCCCCTCTCAAAAGTTAACAAAATTAGGTCACAATCCACTTATGTATTTGTTTTTAAATTTATCCATTCGAAAACCAGAAAATTTTTAAATTATTTGGATCTTACGTTTATACAATCGTAAGATATTTTTTACAAGTAAATATCTTACTTTTGAAAATTTCGGCTTCACTTTCATGGCCCTTTTCTATTTATGTAATTTTTTTAAAATGTATTTAAATTTCAATGACAAAAATTTATTTCTAATTCTTTCTATTATTGAAGCTTACAATGCGGATATAATGGGTCATTGACTTGTGAATCAGTGTTGATACTTTTTATGCAACTTGTTTGCGCGAGTTTTTAGAAAATTTTTATTTTATTGATTTTATTTTATATTTTTATAGCGACAAAAAGAGGAAAAAGAAAATTCCTCTTTTTTTATTTAGAAAAAAGAAAAAAAAAGATCTCGTGGTAAAAAGAGGACATGTCCTCTATAAAAGAGATATAATGGCAATAGCTAAAAGGTATGCAGAAGTTTTTCACCGTTTATGAAAGGTCCCTTACATTTCCTGGGTTAAACAAGGAATTCCTACAAGTATCAGCAAATTTTGAAGGTGGAAGCGCCTTCATTAGCAGAATACTTTAAGTACCTGTAGTCAAATTATATGGTTTTTCAGGATGACTCTACTCCATGTCATAGTGCTAAATCGGTTTTAATGGCGACTTGATAAGCTCGGGTAATTCACCCATACAATTGAAACCCAAACTTTTCTCGTTTTTCTTCACTTTTGAAGACGATTGGAATAATGTATTACAGCCTACTGTACTTTAAGTACTGGGTGACTTTAGGTTAAGAAAGGATAAAGGCCCAACTTAAATATATTTTGGCAATAGGCCGGATCATTCTCGTATGAATGAAAAAAATGTCAGCCGGTCGGGGCCTCAAAAGTTAGGGGAACTCATTATAATGATTTCTGCATATTTTTTTCAAATCGGAGAAAATCCGACAAAGCAATTTTGATTCTGTTGAAGGTATTTTTTAGTAAAAAAACACATGTTTTTTGCATTGTGGTTTATTAGGTCTACTAACTTTGATAAACTAATAAGCTCAACTGCAGTAAAACCAAAACGGAATTACCCAGAAGCTTTTCACTTGTTCAAGCAGTGTTTTTCTACTCTTTTGCTAGTTGCAAAATTTAAAAAATTGACAACATTTATTCTGCAAAGATTTTGTTGTTGTGCTTTTTGTTTACTTCTTTATCACGTGTCCATCTAGGTTCCAACATTTTGTTGGTATTTTACAGAATTTACAGAATAAATGTAGTCAAGTTTTTGAAATTTTGCAACTAGCAAAAGAGTAGAAAAACACTGCTTGGTCTAGTCTGCTCGGTTTGTTCTGCAAGGAACATTGTTGTCGTAGCAACCTTTGGCTTCATTAAATTATTTGACATCAAGCTCTAAAAATAATTCTTAAAAAGAGATTTTTTTTAAGAATAATAAACTTAAAATTACTTCATTCAATTAATTTTATTATATATCGTTTTTAAAAGTATTATATACTAATACTTTAGTGGTGCAATAATAAAGTTTTTTATATTTAAATAAATTTTATAAAAAAACCAAATTGGCCATTTCAGCCCTAGAAAGGACTTCGACCTAGCTTATTATGATCAATTGTGTTGTGTGTGTTATTAAATGTTTGCACACAATTGACCGAGAACTGGACCTACATGTTTTATGCCGACTCCGAACGGCTAAAGTTCATGTTCTCAAGAAGCTTTACATGGCATTGTTTACTCTCTGAGGTTTGCCATTGTCTGCAGAGAGGTGGTGACCGATCAGAAAAATTTTTTATTGAAAAAACTTTTTCGCCGCGGCTGGGGATCGAACCCGGGCTCCGAGCATGCTAAGCCACACACTTAACCTGCATGCCACGGTCACTACAATAAATTTTATATATAACATAAATATAAATTTTAAAATAAAATATGTGAAAATGGTGTGTTAAAATTATTTGGCATTTGCAAATGAGAATCATAATTATGCCACGTGCTGCATTATGTTAGCAAATTAAGCAACAAGAAAAAAATTATAATTATTGTTTTTGTTCTGCATCACTTACAGCTTCGTTGAAATATGAAGCAGTTTTTTAAAAATTGGACAGTTACGTTAAAACAAAAACAATATAATGACATAAATTCAAAAAGAATCTCCTAACAACTGCCAAGCAAATTTTGCGTGTTGCATGTCATTTATTGTGAAATCATAAAAAATCAACACTGTCGAAGCATAAAAAAATACCATAAAAAAGTTATTTATATTAACAAAAAAGCATATGTTAAAGATAATGATTTCATATTATATTGTGCGAGCCTTAAATTATGTTTAACGAACTCTTTATGTTCACACTTTAATTGCTGAAAATTGCTTAAAAGGCACACACAATATATGACCAAAAATACAAAAAGAAAAACATAAAAAGAATAGTTACAATTATTTTCGCATAATTTCAAAGGATTTTGAGCTCTTGTGTGGCTTGGCAATAAAGCAGTTTTCAACATGTGGTTATGAAATGACATAATTTGTATACGTATAATCATCATTCAGCCATAAAGTCGTTAATATCCTTTGTGCCAACGCTCAACACACTGATATATTAAGATATTTTTAAAAAATTGTGCACATGCACACGAAGAAAAAAATATTAGTAAACTTACTTTTAGAAAAAACATGTAAAATACTGTGTTTGGAAGAATGGCTTACAGATATTTAAAGCACATGACATTTCCGAGATTAAATCAACATTATATAAACACGTCTCAGATTTTTTCATTTTTTGAAAAGCATCAGTAAATTTTGGATTTTTATACCCCCACGCGTACTGCGTAAGGGGTATATTAATTTTGTCACGACGTGTGTAACACCCAAAAGGAGGCGTGGTAGGTGTGGAATAGTATATACATTCTTGCTCAGCATCACCACCTGAGTTGATTTAGCCATGTCCGTCTGTCTATCCGCCTGTCCGTATGTCTGTGGACACGATTGCGGCCGCAATTTTGAAGCTATCGTAATGAAATTCGATATTTAAGCCTTTTTTAAAAAAACTAAGGGCAAGTTCGAGAATGGGCTAAATCGGATAAAAACCACGCCTACCTCCCATACAACCCCAAAATTGAAAACTCTACAAAGAAGCTAATATTAAAGCTACAGTACTGAAATTTGGTATATGCGTATTCTATGTCAAAGCTGAGATGTCTTAGAAAAATGGGCGTCATCCACCCACTAACACGCCCACCTCCCATACAACCCCAAAATTAAAAAATCTTTAAAGAGGCTAATATTAAAGTTACAAGATGAAAACACGGTATTTGTGTATTT
This sequence comes from Tetanocera ferruginea, assembly GCA_958299015.1. Lineage (NCBI taxonomy): Eukaryota > Metazoa > Arthropoda > Insecta > Diptera > Sciomyzidae > Tetanocera > Tetanocera ferruginea. Next base: position 129,085,312 of record OY282640.1, read on the forward strand.
AATGTCAAAACTGAGGTGTGTTAGAAAAATGGGCTTTATCCACTCATTAACACGCCCATCTCCCATACAACCCCAAAATTGATCAATCTATAGAGAGGCTAATATTCAAGTTACAAGACGGAAGCTCGGTATTTGTGTATTTAATGTTAAAACTGAGGTGTGTTAGAAAAATGGGCGTCATCCACCCATTAACACGCCCACCTCCCATACAACCCCAAAATTGAACAATCTATAAAGAGGCTAATATTAAAGTTACAAGATGGAAACTCGGTATTTGTGTATTTAATGTCAAAACTGAGGTGTGTTATAAAAATGGGCTTTATCCACCAATTAACACGCCCTCCTCCCATACAACCCCAAAATTGAAAAATCTATAAAGAGGCTAATATTAAAGTTACAAGACAGAAACTCGGTATTTGTGTATTTTATGTCGAAACTGAGGTATGCTAGAAAAATGGGCGTCATACACAATCTAACACGCCCACCTCCCATACAACTCCAAAATTTAAAACTTTATAAAAAGGCTTATATTTAAGCTGCAGGAAAACAATTTGATGTGTATGTATTTTAGACACATAAAAATAATAAAATCTCTCAAAATCTCAAACAAAAAGCTCATCAATTTAAGATTCTTCCACCCTTAAGAATCGGCCGTGGGGGTATTTTAACTTCGGCCAAGTCGAAGATATACCTTACTAGTTTAATTTATTTTAAGCAAGTGTTATCATCGAAGATTTGACGTAGTTTTCCTCCGTGGCAACAATCCTTTGAGGTAATAAGTTTGTGCCCAATGCCTAACCCATTGTCCCATTGATGGTATTTTCACAATTGCTGTTACCCCGTGCAGAGTTTTTCTGATGAAAGTTGTTTTTTAAAGGAATTTAATTGTGATGCTATTTCATTCATAAACTTTGAACCGATTATTTCAGGTGTTCCACTATTCAATCAAATCGGTCTTGATTCAACAATGAGAAGGTTTTTAAGAAGGAAAGAAGTGAAATCAAGTAAAACTAGTGTAGGTGTTCCATGCAGGGATGTTCGATAATAATCGATTTTCGGTGTTCATCGATGTAAAGAGACAAAAAATTTATGTCTGAACATCTATATTGCAATATGTTAAACATTGTTACATCGATGTTTAATTTTTAATTTTTTATGAACGCTTTCACAAAGTATTTCACTAAATTCATCAAGGATAAATATCTACCCGAAATTTGGGTACAAATTATACGTTTCCGTAGCACTAACATGCACACCTTCGGGGTTTTGAAGACTTTTAATATGCCAACTAGGTTTGGGTAGGTATTTCACAAGTAGGTAGGTATTTCACAAGTTAATTAAATAAATTAAATTAAAATTAAGAAACAGCAAAATGGGGATGATTTTTGACGAAAAACTTGTCAAATTAAAACCGAAATCATTTTGGAGGTATGATCTTCTTGAATATAGCTTTCTCATTATATGTAAGTGTCAGAAAAAAATTATTTTCGAGCCACCCTAATGATCATGTTCTAAATAAATCCCGTGATTCTACATTATTTTCTGTATTAATGTCGATGTTATGCAACATCGTTGTTTTTTATTCGATAAAAATCGAGAATCGATGTTGAGCTTTCAATTTCAACATCGATGTTTTTTCAACATCGAACATCCCTAGTTCCATGTGTGAAGGAAAACTTTATTTATGTACATGTAAATTTGAATATGAGACAAATTGTATGCCTTACGTCAATCAACTCAAGTTATTATACAATCCACAAACTTTTCTACCACCAATTTTAATTTTTAAATCGTACATTTTGAAAAGTTTTTTATTTCAATTGATTATAAACAAATCTGTGTCGATAAGGAATAACCGCTAAAGTCGAGTTAGGACAAACTGAGATTATTATTTTCATTGCAATTTTTCGCAACGAAATACACTAGAACGCACATTTTTATGGTTGTAACTTGAAAATTAAATATTTGAGGCCATCAAATCTAGACAGCAACCATGATATTAGGAAGCAATTTTAATTTTAAAAATGCTCTCCCGAAATTTTGAAAATGAGTTTAGCTGTTATTCCTGGTCGACACAGAAATAAGGGTGTAATCGTAGGATCATATCCTGACCAAGATACTGACGAAGAAAACAGCACTATGGAACCACAATTATTTAAAATAGAAGAACCTACTTATTTTTGTAGACTTCTACAAGCTTATTTATTTATTTACATTTTGACTATTTACATTTCAATGTACATTTTGATGTCACCACTAACTGCAAAAACGAATCGACCGATTTCAACCAAAAAACGGTACGTTCGAGATTGTCTGTAGATGGTTTATGTGAAGTTTGCACGTAATTGGCCCAGTGGTAACGGAGATATGGCATTTTAAAATGTTTCTTTATCTTCATAAATAAAATTCTTCTGTACAAGGCTTCTTCACTGAACTCCTTCTAAACGGCTGAACCAATTTTGATGAGGTCCATTTTATGGTCGCCATAATCAACCCACAAAATAGACTTTTCTACGTATTGTGGCTAAACTTCACACCAGTTTCACTTAATTGGACATCAAACCATGGGCAAGTGACAATGAAGATCGCGATATGTCAATTTTTCGCCTCAACAACAATTGCGATATGTTAATTTGTCGTTCTCAACAATTGGGCTTGTTTTAATCGACCACCTGGAACATTTTATGCAAGAACCTCGGTATAAGACCAAAGAAAATACAGCCAATGCAAGAATTAAAGCTGGGTTACTTACCACAACGTCGTTTGTTAAGTGAATGGATCTTAGAAAATTTGGATGAAGATCCACTTTTTGTAACCAAAAATTGCCTTCAGTGACGAAGCTCAATTTTGACTCAATGGGTACGTCAACAAACAGAATTGCTGAATTTCCAGCAACTGCAGCCTTGAACTGCAAACTTGGGCCACCGCAGTTAACTGACTCATAAGCCACACACTAAGCACGCACATCCACGACCGCCACAAAACCTTGTAAGGCTTAAAACAACTGAAAGCTTTGTATAAACAACATTGGTTTTTGGTTAATTTTACTTATGTACATGGCTTAATATAAAATACGAATATAATTATAACTTCAAAATAATTTTCCCAATAATTTAGCGGCCTCGGTAGTCGAGTGGTAAGCGTGCTTGGATGCCAACCAAGAAGTTCCGGGGTCGAATCCCGGTCTTGCCATGGTCCTACACTTTTACCTTTCTTTAATTCTTTCCTCATTTCTAATCAACTGAAATTAAAAATTCACCAATATATAAGACTTTGGAAGTTGTAGTTGGCGGTAGAGCTGTTTGTGGAATAAGATTGCTTAATAACTCGAATTGACTGAGGTGAAGGCATAACACTTGCCTCAGATTCAAACTCGCATGTTGAAATAGCGCTTCGCCACACTTACAGCATTCTACACAAGTTTCTCTTGATTTCAGTTTCTCCCCTACTTAAAACTATCTCCAATCCAATCTCCAGTCAAGTTTGCTTCCAAACCAAAGCAAACTTGACTGAATAGGTTTGACAACTGAAATCCTTGGTTAAAAAAAAAAAAAAATCCCGGGATCGTTCCGAGATTTGATTTAAGATAATTTTGATTTCGTAATATTTTTTTTTCTAAAAAGCATCTCCAATTATCCTATTATAGTATTCTATATCAAATTCCCACTCTATGCGTACGGCTGACGAAGAGGTGATAGGCTGCCATCACCCTCGCCGAAACCAGTGGCACGAGCAGGAGTGTCGCGACGCCACGGCAGAGAAGAATACCGCCTACAAAGCCACCCTGCATTCGGTTATAACGCGTGCTGTTATGGAGCAATACCGAGAGAAGAGGAAGGAAAAGAGACGCTTTTCCAGGTGTAAAAACGAGAATCAGAAATGCGTGGGTGCGAGAAAATTCAGATGAATGGCGACAGGAATGAGACTCGAAAATTTTACGAAAAGATAAGACGCCTGGCCGATGGTTTCAAGACCGGAGCCTCTTCCTGCAAGGATGAGAATGGGAATTTAGTGACAGATATCCAGAGTACACTGGTGTTATGGAGGGAACACTTATAAATGGCGACGCTGACAATAATCCCGTCAATTGGGATGAAATCCCAGAAACCCCAATTATGGATGATAGCATTGAAGTTCCGCTGCCCGACTATAGCTAGGCTTAAAAACAACAAAGCCGCAGGAGTCGATGGCATACCGGCTGAGCTGTTTAAGACCGGTGGCGAAGCTCTGTTTGCATGCATTCACAGACTTCTATGCAGAATATGGTCGGAAGAATGCATTCCAGATGATTGTAACCTCAGTGTGCTCTGCCGAATTCACAAGAAAGGCGATCCCAACATGTGCGCCAACTACCGTGGGATAAGCCTTCTTAATATCGCATATTAGTTCCCGTCAAGCGTATTGTGTGAAAGACTGAAGCCCGTGATCAACCAATTGATTGGACCTTATCAGTGTAGCTTCAGACCTGGAAAGCACACCATCGACCAGAAATTAAAGTGTCTTGTGTCAAGAAACGAACAGTTCCAGCGTCTTGGAAACCACATCACTGTTGACAACACCTACTTTGAGGTAGTGAAGGACTTCGTTACCCTGGGATCCAGCATTAGCTCCTCCAACGATATCAGTATTGAGATTAAACAAAGTAAATGATAATTGTAATTTCAAAATAATTTCCAAATAATTTAATACGATTCGTTTGACTGAGGTATACTGATAAATAAATCCTTAATTTAAAAAAATTAAGGATCAAGTACCATTGAAAAGAACTAAAGATAAACAGGTTAGAACAGTTTTTTTTTAATGTACTGAAAGCAAATTCCTAACAAAACAAATTAAGCTTACACTGAGCTAAAACACAACGTAAAATCAAAGAAGAAAACCACTTCGATTCAAATATTTTTCGGAACAATTTGGCACCAAACACGAAATTATTCAATTCAAAGGGTTTCCACTTCGAAAAAAAAAATATCCAGTTTGATATTGTTTCCACTTTAAACTAAGGTATAGCACACTTTGAAATGAAAATTATTTCACTTTAATTTAACGGGGATTTAGATTTAATTCAAAGCGGAATCCTATTGAATTGAAATACTTACGTCTTTATTTTAAGTACGCTTTAGCTTTGAAATAAATTATTTTATACTTTGATTCCACATTGTTACAATAATAAATCAAAGTGATTACCACTTAGAATAAAATCTTCAACTTTTTTAATATTAACATACAAATAACTAAAAGAATATTATTTTTTCAGAAATTTTCTTTTTTATAAATATATGGAAACATTTGATAAAATACTTAAATTAATTAATTATTTAGCGAACCCAGAATAAATTAATTTAAATAAGTAATGTATAAGTATGTTAATTATATGATGTCAAGTTCCAACAATATATTTGTACCTTAAAATTAATATTACAAAAATTGAAATTATCTCTTGCTTCTTCGATACACATAACTTCTCTTTGAATTCTGCTCTGAGTCCAATGTTATCGCTTCTTTATTGTGGTCTTACTTTGCATACACTGATTTTATTTTCACAAACGAACTTTACCGGATATAAGGGTAAAGTGCCTCATCATTATTTTGAATTTTTTCTACTTCAAATTGAATATCAAAATGTTTTCATATTTGATTTGAAGATTTTCAATGTTAATTCAAAGATGATTTTTTGAAAGTGGAACAACGTTAAATTGAGACGATATTATTTAATTTTAAGTTGCTATTTTTCCCTGAGTGTAAATATATTTATCAGCTCTTGGCAATCCATGTTTTGCTTGACTGTAGTAAGCTACCTAAAGTAAACTTCGACAAAAAAAAAATGCCTCAATTTGACGTTTGATATTTCGCGAAGCAAGTAAGTTAGTACTATAAGTATTTGTCCAAGCCATTGCACGCTCTGCCATTCCATATCCTATAACCTTGTAGTCCTTCCAGTGATGTTGCTCCATTGCATGTTGCAAAAATCTTTCTCATGTCAGAAATGCATCATTTGTGTAAATTAAAAATCATCAACTTTGCAATCATCATTAAACAATACTCATAAAACTTGCCATAATGCGGGAACTTGTTCGCGTTTCCAGACAAGTAAAAATATCATAGGGTAAAGTCGTTAAAAATATATTAGAAATTTTGAACTTTTTAAAGATGCAGCAGCAAAAAATATTTTATATGCGTTTCGTTTGTTTGCTACATTATGCAGCATGAAGCTCGTCGAATGTTCTATTTGTTAAAAAAAAAGAGACGGTTTAAAAAATTTTATTTTAAATGAAAACTTACTTAATGAAAGAAGGTTGCAGCAATTTCTGTTGTTATGCCAATTTTTACGTTTCAATTAATTACAATGAATAACTGAAGTTTTTTATTGTATGCTTAACTTCCTTGTGAATTGATTTGTATAGTAAAAAGAACATTTCATATAAATAATATTATTTGAGCTTTGGATACAACTAAAAAATTTTACAAATTTTATATCGAACACTAAACACAAAACAGTCACAACTCAAAATTTTTTTATATCGACTTCTTGTTATAAATCTATTCGTAAAACACACATCTCACTGTCTCTTTTATTATTTTCTTCATGAACAGGAAGAATTAAATGTGTGTATTTAAATGAAAATTGCTTTTCTTCTGCAGTTTCAACCAAAGAGTTTTATTTTTGGCTTCTCTTGAAAAGTCATGTTTTTTGAGTTGTGACTGTTTTGTATTTAGTGTGCGATATTTACAGCAGCTTTAACTAGCGATAGCAAACTCTAAAAACATTATTTAAATGTCTAAATTATAAGCCACCATTACTTCTTTGTTCCATACCTTCACATATCTTTGCTTCGTCATCATCCTGCTAGCCTTGAAATTTTTAAGATCAATAGTTTTTAGGTTAAAACATTAAGTTTTGGGTACGAGTGGATGCAACATTAATCAAACATAAAGTCGCACACACACACTCGCACAGCGCAAATGTTACGAAAGCTTTTTCAAGGTAGGGCGATAAAACATGGTCAACATGAATATAAATTGAAAAATAAACTAAAACGATGCAATTGCCGACAGGATGTCCCGCAGTGTGTACTGAATTACCCGATTTATTAAACAAATAAAAATAAAACATTAAAAAATTGTGAACAAAAACGCAAAAACCAATGCATTGGCATTCGTGGTTGCCAGCCTGCTGATTTTATGAATGATGCCCAATGTTGCCAACTGCTATCGATGGACCAATAAAAGACTGTTACTTTTGATTTCAGTGTGATGTGTGGTCTTGATATACCTACGTGTTGTTTTTTTTTAATTTAACTTGCTTTTGGTTTAAAACAACCTGGATACTTTTTATTATGTTTTTCTGTAATTAACAGCACTTTATTTTTAAACATTATACTATAAAAAATTTTAAAAGTATTGAATTTGTACTTAAATTTACCTTCATGTCTGATGAGATTATAACGAATAACGGTTTTAAAAATTAAAAAATTAGTCTCTGAAATGTCATTGTTGAATTCAAAAGCACGCAATCTGCTTGAAACCAAAGAAAAAATAGTTTAATATCATTTCATTCTTGACGAAACCATGAAAGCAAATAAAATATGCTTTCCGATAATTATTAAAAATTATTACTTACTAAATTAACTGGCAGTTACGACAACTACTAGTACGCTTAATATGTTGTATACACCAGTAAGCAAACAATCCGTTAGTTTTATTTTCACGCATCACAAATGGTATATGCGTGCATGCAAAGTTGAATTTTTTTTCCCACGCATACATCGGTAAATTACAGGTAAGAATTGCACAGCTACTACCCTATCAGCCATTAAGAAATAGTGCTTGAATCAAGCTTACATGCTATACAAAAAGCAAGCTTTATCCAAGCACGCTTGAAAAACAATTGTCTTGCTAATAAATTTCCAAGTAACTTTGTATAACTATTACGTAAAACACAAAAGCAAGTGATGTACAATAAAACTTGGAAAGGTTTGCATTAAGTAAGTGCTTTGCAATCATACTTGGAAAACGCTGACAACGGTAATACACTGTAAAAAGTAAATCTTCATATAAGGTAAAAAACTGTCTTAAAATAAGCTGCAACAGCATTAAGACTGCTTTTGCTGAAATTACTTTTGCCTTTTTATACTGTAAAACAGCATTCAATGATGTCTTACTTAAAGACAGTTAAATGGTAAATGCAGCCTTGCCTTCGCTGAATTTCAGTTTTTATCGTTAACAAATTGGCTTGTATAGCAATGCAACTTATCTTAAATTAAGAATGATATGATGAATTGTAGCCATTTTTTATATTAAAACACATAAATTTGTTTAAATTAAGCTAGCTTGTCTTGAAATCAACTTCCAAAAGCTGACTTCAAACATGCTTCTTTGAGTTTGTAAGCATTATAGTAAAATAAAGCATGATAGTAAAATGCAAATCATGCTTAAATTGAGGCACAAGTTGATTTAAAGGCAGTCTTTAAAATACGCTTCACTTTTTAGAGTGTAGTTTTGCAACTGTTCATAGTTATAATGCTCTCATATATACATATAAATGTATTTTATTTTCATTTCGTTCGCTCAGCAGCCATAAGGCTAACGGCACGGTGATAGAGTGTCCGACTCAAATGCGATGGTTCGCGCGTTCGATCCCTGCTGATGGCAAACACAAACATTTTTGATGGCATGCAATTTTAAAAACAAAAATAAAAATTAAATAAAAATAAAAATGCTCCGGTAGGGAATTGAACCTTGGATGTCCGTATCATAACAAATTTAATAAACAAGTGGCTTACCAACTGAGCCACGGAATAAAAATTTTTCGCGAGTGCTTATTGATTTGTTGAATGTAGCACACTTGGTAAAAGCTTATTAAAACACCTATATCCAATTGTAAAAACAACACTTGGATTAAGCTTGAAGTAAGGTATATTTTTCCAAGGGTTCACTTTCGTTTATCCTACAATTACATGTAAGCGTTCTACAATAGTAAATGAAAGCGTTATCCAAGCTTGAGGCTTACGTTTGTAAGCTTTTTTAAAGCTTATTCCAAACTTGTTGGCTGATTGGGTTGCATTAAGTAAGTGTTTTGCAATCATACTTACAAAATGCTGACAACGGTAATACATAACTTTTTTTTTCTTCAGAAAGCATACCCAAGATAAGCATAAAAGTGAAAATTGTGATAGTACACAACTATTGGCTAAATAATATTGAAATTTGTTGTTCTTGCAAATTTTTTTGAAACCGAAAAAAGTCGGTTTTTCATAATTTTCGAAAAGATGTTTCTTTTAAACACCTATGAAATATGTATTTTTGAAGCTTTTCACATACATTAAAGCTTACTAGAAAAGCATGAGCTTTTCTTTCAATTGATATATCTAATTGTGTGGTTTAAGCAAAACTAAGTGCTGCAATTATATAAAGCGTGAGGAATTGATATTCAGAAGGATTTTATTTAGCCTTTTGGCAAACAACTATTTTTGAAGGCATGTGATTTTTCATATAAATTTATGCTTAAATTTTAACAAACGAAAATAAAAAATTAATAAAAATAAAAAAAAAAAAGTAAAGAAAGTCTAAAGTTGGTCTAGCCCAACTATGAAATACCCTTAGCCTACTTTTTCAAAATACAATAGCAGTATTGCAAATGGGCGTGTCCTTGAGCGAATGAAACCAATATTTTATATGCATTTCACTTTTGATGAAATATTTACAAAAATTTTTTAAAATTTCAAGTTTTATTCCTGTAGCTCACATGCTAATGCCTTTATAGTATTTTCTCTATTGTGGGTTGTATGGGAGGTGGGCGTGTTTGTGGACGGATTACGCCCAATTTTGTAATGCATCTAAGTTTTGGTATAAAATGTATGCACACCAAATTTGATCTCTGTAGGTTAAACAAAAGCATATTTAATGAGTTTTTAGTTTTTGGGTTGTATGGGAGGTGGGCGTGTCCGTGGTTGGATAACACCCATTTTTCAAAACCATCTTCGTTTTGTTATAAAAAACAAAAATATTGAATTTTATCTCTGTACGTTAAACACGAGCTTATTTATTGAGTTTTAAAGTTTTGGGTTGTATGGGAAGTGGGCGTGGCCGTTGACGGATGACATCCATTTATCGAAGACGTCTTTGTTTTGATATAAAATACATATGTACCAAATTTTATCTCTGTACATAAAACATGAGCTTATTTATTGAGTTTTTAATTTTTGGTTGTATGTGAGGTGGGCGTGTCCGTAGGCGGATGACACCCATTTTTTTAAGACATCTTTATTTTGATATAAAATACTTTTATTGTTGTGGGCGTATTATGGGCTCATTTATGCAGTTTTCAAATTTTGCCTTGTATGAGAGGTAGGCGTGTCTGTAGGCGGATTCCAAAAATATTCAATAGTGCAGTTCCTTGGGTCCATATGACCATGTGTACCGAGTTTCATTCAATTATCTCAACTCATTCTTCTTATCCTGTGTATGCGGACAACACACAGACGGACAGACGGACGGACATGGATAGCCCGAATCACTAGGTGATCCTGATCAAGAATATATATACTTTTCTATAATGGACTCTCTTCGTTCTATGCGTAACAAACGTTTGCACAAAGTTAATATACCCTCACCTTTCAGGTTTAGGGTATAAAAATGTTCCGGTAGGGAATTCAACTTTAGATGTCCAAATCACAACAAATCAAATAAACAAGTGGCTTGCCAACTGAGATACAGAATAAATATTTTTCGGGAATGCTAATTGATTACTTGAATGAAGCACACTTGGAAAAAGATTTTTATCCAATAAATCTTATATCCATTGTAAAGGGTGTTTTTTATGAGGTTTTTTTTTCAATATGGATTACTCTTTTGTCTGACAGTTGTTTTGGCAGTTTAAAGTGACGTCTCTACTCAGTATTATTTGGCAAATCATCATGAATAGGTTAAATCCAGAAGAACGCTTCCAAATCGTGAAAATTTATTTTTAAAAACAGTGTTCAATTAAAAATGTTTATCCTATTTCTTACTGCAAACTTCTCTTCAGTGATGAGGCGCGTGTTTGGTTGAATGGATGTGTCAACAAGTAAAATTGCCATATTTGAAGCAAAGATAATCTACACGCCGTTCAAGAATTACCAATGCATCCAGATAAATGTACTGTTTGGTGCGGTATATGGGCTGGTGGAATCATCGGTCCTTATTTATTTAAAAATGAGGAAAGACGACGCGTTACCTTGAATGGAAATCGATACAGAACCATGATCAATGAATTTTTGTTGCCAAATCATCTTCTTGATATGGATGTGGACGAAATGTGGTTTCAACAGGATGGTGTCACTTGTCATACTGCGGGCGAAACAATCGACTTATTGAAAGAACATTTCAACGACAACATTATATCGAGAAATGGACCGGTGAATTGGCCTACGCGTTCGTGTGATTTGACGCCACTTGAATATTTTTTGTGGGGATACGTGAAGTCATTGGTGTATGTGGATAAACCAGCAACGATTGACGCTTTGGAAACCAATATTCAACGTGTCATCGCTGAAATACGCCCTCAAATGCTTGAAAAGGTGGTCGAAAATTGGACATCCAGAATGACCTTTGTGCAAAATAGTCGTAGTGGCCATATGCCCGAAATGATATTTAAATGTTAAATGCCAAGAAATTATCTACCAAATAAAAAGTTTTGGACATTTTATAATTTGGCATCTGTTTTATTTAAATTTCAAACCAGCAAGCTCTTAAAAAACACCCTTTAAAAACAACACTTAGATTAAGCTTGAAGTAAGGAATATTATTCCAAGTGTTCACTTTCGTTTATCCTACAAATAAATGTAGGTGTTCTACAATAGTAAATGAAAGCGTTTTCCAAGCTTGAGGCTTACGTTTTTAAGCTTGTTTAAAGCTTATTTGGCTGATTGGGTACCCTCAACAATTTGTTTATATTCCTATACCTATAACTATAAGGTATAACTATAGTTTTAAGATTTTCTACATATAGTTTGAAGCATTTGGTATCTAGTTAACTTTTCTGTTATAAAATTAATAATAAATATTTTAAATATTTATACAAAAAAATTACATATAACACTGTTCAAAATAATCAAATTTTTTTGTCCAAAATAACAAGGTTCCGACAACGGATTCTATTGGATAGGAAAAAACCCCCTTTTTGCAAATTCTTATGGTGAATCGTAATAGGAAACATGTGATCCTTGCATGTAAGCTGTGTGATTTGTTCCGGAAATTTATGTCAAAAAATACGAGGAACATTTTTGTAAAACATTTTAACCTTCTAACTCTTTAGTGTGTGGGTTTCTTTGTCACTTGGTGAAATAACGGGGCCATAGACGGTATATAGACGAAAAATATTTGTCATGAAATTTTATTATGAGGTCTCTGAATACATCAAAGCTCACAATTCAACTTAAAAGCCAGAAATAAAGGTTAATTTCGAACTTTTATATCCGACAAAAACGCATTTGTGAGGAGTTGTTTGTATGAAAAAAATATGTTACGTAAAACTTCACTACAAGTCACCATACAAAGAAAACCATTATATTATATATATATATATATATATATATATACAGGGGCGCAACCAGGATTTATTTTTGGGGGGTTTTTATCAAATTTTGAACTTATATACAAAATCAATTTTACAAAGGTTTCATAACACAGCAATAATTTTCAACTCTTGGGAGTAATATTTTCAAATAGAAGTTTAGTTAAGTTAATGGTCTAGGTGGGTTTCAAAAGCTCAAACAAAGCATATGATAACTATTTTTTGTTAATATACGATCTAAATATTTCAAGCACTAGATAATGTTTACTAATAATTTTACCCAGATTGGTTATAACTTTTTGGGAAATCATGACAACCAATTTTGTAAAAATAAGTGTTGATTTAAGCTTTAGGGAGAATATTATGGACATATAGTACAATGTCATAAGGCAAAAACAAAATTTATTTTCATAACATTCATATTTAAGATTTAAGTTCAGTTTTTATGAATAGTATTTTATTAGTATTACAAAAAACTTAAAAAATTGTTTTCAGTTGTACAGTAGTCGGCATAATTATTTTAACGAAAAGAAAAGGCAAATATTTTCAGTTTTTAAAATAGTTTGAGAAAACGCGATTCAACATTTTTGGATTTGGCCAAAATCTTACCAGTAATGTGTGATTTTTCTTAAAAATAGCATATAAAGAGAATATATTAGAAAAAACTTAATTTCAAAGGGGCATAACTAAACTTAACAACTTAATAAAAAATATATCCGCCATTAGCTTTTATTACTTTTTGAAGACGTTTTGGGTCTGATTCCACAAGATTTTTCAAAATATTTACCGTAATTTGCTCCCATAGACCTTTTTATTTCAGATATAGTTTCTTCCCTGATCCGAGTCAAGCAAACGCTTGACTTTTTTTGAATTACTTGAAAATTATATCCAAATATTTCATCCAAATATTTCAAGTCCTTTTAGTGGGTTCCAAGCTAGAAGTTGAAAAGACAACTCAAATCGAACCCCTCAAGTCAGTCTAAAGGAAATCTTGTTGGGGTTGAACTCAGGTCAATCGAGTTCCTAGGCTCGAACGCCAGCAAGCTCGGTTTGACTTGAACTTCAAAAACAATGATAAAATTTCATTAAATTCGATGTTTTTTCGTTTCAAGCAAGAATATTTTTAAGTTGATGACAACTGAATATTCAAAGAACTTATTTTCATTTAAAAGATGAAAGAGAAGTCATTCGACTCAATGCATTTTTCTTTATAAATAAGACTCAAAACATTTTCTTTTAATTAAATATAAATTTTCGCCGGCTAGAAATCGTGCACATTTACTTTAAGTCTGAAAGTTTTTTCTTTTAATTTTAATGTAATTTTGTCTCAGTGCAGAGAAAAATGCATTCAAAATCTCATTTTCAATCAAAAGCAGATAAGTCCAAGCATGTTTGCATTTGTGTAGTTTTCATAAAAATTTTAAAAACTTTTTTGTGTCAAAAAGTTGGTATGAGTAATAAATTTAAAATTTTAGAGGATTTGGGAATGCGCTCTGTAAAAAATAGAAAGTAAAAAACTTTTTTTACTGAAAAGCACCATCAGGAGAATCAACATATCTTCGGCGTATTTCCTCCGATTTGAAGAAAAAGGATGCAGAAATCATTTTAATGAGTTCTTCTAACTTTTGAGATTCCAGAGACGGAATCTAAATTTTTATTCATTTCTACCTTTCAAAACCAGACAAGTCCAAATTTAAAATTGAAAATATGATTTTTTTTGCACTATGAGATTTTTTTTTCGCAAAATAATCTATTCCTGGTTAAGCATAATTTGTGTGTTTATAAAAAATGTCTGTCAAAATTAAATTTTATTCGGTTTTCCAACAAATCGATCTGTGTGACTTATCTGGTTTTGAATGTAAACTTCTTATATATAAAAGACAATATCCGTGTGTCGAAACAAATGTTTGAATCCGATAAGCTTTGGATGCAGTTCCTTGAAAAGCACCTGCATCAATACCTTCTTAATTGCTTATCACTTGTGACCACAGATATACAGATCTTTTCTATCACTAAAAAATTAACAAACATTTTCAAATTTTAAAAATATTATCCCTTTTCTCTCTAATTTGTCCACCAAACAAATGTTATTTGCATAAATTCGAAGATCATGAAATAAAATGTGATTAAATATTTATTGCATTCAAAATCATTGCATCTCACACTTTAACACAATAAAATTTTATTTTATATACGTAAAGACTTGTACGTACATGAATCTGGCACTTTAATTCGAGCACATGCATTTTATTGCCTCTTGTATGCCATTGCTTACACATGTGGGAGTGATAATTTTAAACCGTTTTTTCATCACTGTTTGTTTTGGGTTCTTTTTTCGGTCAGTGGTTGTACAACTTTACGACATTATGTTAAAATTTATATTTTATTAAAAGTTATTGACTTTGCAAAGTTACAAAACATATAAAAAGGAAACTCCACTAGAGCTTAGAAGGAAAATGGTGAAAGCGTTACGTAGAAAAGGTCATAAAAAAAAGATGAAGAGAAGAGCAGAGAAACGTATAACCAATTTTACATTTTACGATGGATAAGCGTCATGGTTAGCTTTCAGGTTTTTTCGTTAAAATTAGAAGCATTTTTTGGAACCTTAAACTTTTATATAAAAAAAATTTTTAGCACGAGTACTAACTATTTATTATAAAGCAATGTAGAGTAAACTAAAAATCTAAAAATCGTATTTAAATCTCAAGTTAATTAATAGGCCTATTACAGTTCACAGCAATTAAACTGATGTGTCTACTATGACGATGTGTCTATAAGAGACGGCTTCGGGATCACTCCAATCCTTTGGAATTATCCGAGAGCCCAGTACTTGGAAATACTATTGAATTAGTTGTTAGTCCATCTGCTCTTCTAAGTACAGATTTGTTACATTTTCTCTAGGATGCGATTCCAGGCAAGCTCAAGAAAGAAACAAAATCAACTGCAATCCTTCCAATACTGAAGCTTACCGCTGGGCTGCCATTAGCTATCAAATGTTCACGACAATTATTTTTGGGTTGGATAGGCTTAGTCCAAAGTTTCAGTTGTATTAAGAGGAGCGCTAGATTTCATTAAGACTTCGAAGGATCCATGTTGCTACTTCAACACACTTCAACCAAATAAGATATCTTAAAATTTTGACAGATACCAAGACAATCCAGCACAACTGTTGTGTATCATAATAAGTGCATTGAAGACACATTATCATTGACGGACACAGTGGAATGGATTCAGTTGTATTGTTGTCTAGCTTAATAGAAATTTACACATTGAAGATAGAAATGACTGTTGTGTTGTGAGCCATAATAAGGCTATAAAAGTAACTAAATTTGATTGACATATAAGGGATTAAGTTAGTTGGTTTGGATTATTTGTATGTGTTTCAAAACAATCTTGAGGGCACTTCTGCACGCAATTAAGGTACTATTACAGAAAACAAAAAAAAAATCTTTTCTTTTTTTTCAATTTTGTACTTTAAGGTCTTAAGACTACGTATACAATATATTAGAAAAAAATATCAAATAAAAAAAAGATATAAAATGCATTATATTCGTATGTCTCTCATTTATTCGTATATTATAATAGATAATTATCATTAATAGAAGAAAATCTAGTCGTACTTTTCTCGAAATAGTTTTTTTCGAATTGGCTTCTAAGATATCTCGAGTTCTCTTTGATCGATTTCGATGAATCTTGATTCATTGTGATCGTCATAGACTCTGCCTATAAAAAGCGAAAAAACTTTATTTTTATTCTTTTTTGTTTTTTGTTTGCATAGGTTGAGTGCTTAACTACAACCCTTAACTGAAGAATACACCATGCCTCAGCGCCATAGAGAAGCACAGGTATGATGAGCGTCTTGTAGAGTGTTAGTTTTGTCGATCGAGAGAGGGCTCTGACACCTAATTGCTTACTTAGCCTGTAGTAGCACCTATTAGCAATTGTTGTTCTTTGCTTTATCTTCAGGCTGACATTGTTGTTACTGTTTACGGCGGAGCCAAGGTATGTAAACTCCTTGACAACTTCAAAGTTATGTTTGCCTGCTGTAACATGGGAGCCTAGACGCCGCACTTCCCTATTTGTAGACAGCATATACTTTGTTTTGCCCTCGTTCACCGTCAAACCCACTTTGGCTGATTCCTTTTCGATAGCGACTGATAAGGTTCAATCGGTGTTTTGGTATGCGGCTTCAGTCTTTCACACAATACGCTCGACAGAACCTTATATGCGATGGAAATAAGACTGATGCCTCGGTAGTTGGCGCAGATTGTCGGGTCTCCTTTCTTAAGTATGGGCAAACACACTGAGATTCCAATCGTCGGGCATGCTTTCCGCTAGCCATATTTTGCTGATGAGTTCATGCATACACCTTATCAATTCACCCCGCCGGTTTTAAACAATTCAGCAGCCAGGCCGTCAGCACCTGCGGCTTTGTTGTTTTTCAGTCGCTGGATAGCAACTTTAACATCGTCATGACTAGGTGGTGGAATTTCCACTCCATCATCGTCGATTGGTGGTGTCAGACTGCATTCTCCAAGGGTGGAATTGTTGGTATCGTCGCCTGCAAGCAGATTGGAAAATGCTGTGTCCATAATTTCAATGCGCACTGCGTATCTGTTACCAGATCACCATTCTCATCTCTACAAGTGGATGCTCCGGGCTGGAAACCTTGGGTTAGACGCTTAACCTGCTGGTAGAACTTTTGAGCATCCTTCTTGCCATGGTACACCTCAATTTTTTCTCGCTCACGCTTTTCCTGCTCTCTTTTTTATGTCTGAAAAGGCATCTCTCTTTCTTCCTCTTATCGCGATTGTTTTCGTGCATGGCTCACGTTGCAGCTGACTGCAGCGTCTTTTTATATGCGGCGTATTTTGTTGATGTCATGTCGCGACACTCCTGGTCATACCATTGGTTGCTAAGTTGCGGGCGCCGAAAACCAATGACTTCTTCAGCAGCAGTGCGCATGGAGTGGGATATATGCGCCCAAAGTCCGCCAGCGCCTTCGAGGCAAGAGTAAGGTTGGTTGAGCTTAACCGAGAGTTGAGCGGAGTAGGCCTCGGCGGTCCGTTGTGATAGCAGCTTATCGACATCAAGCTTTCGTTGCACACCTGTGCGTACAATCTTCGCATTGCACAAAAGCATGCGGATCTTGGCTGCAACAAGATAATGGTCGGAGTCAATATTGACCCCCCAAAATGTGCGCACGTCCAGTACATTTGAAGCGTGCCTTCCGTCGATCACAACATGATCAATTTGGTTTCGCGTTTTTTGACCCGGGGACAGCCAGGTTGTCTTTTAGATATCGAGGTGTTTGAATCTGGTGCTACTTACTACGATGTTTCGCGCCGCAGCGTAGTCGATCAGTCTTAGACCGTTATTCGAAGTGGTCTCGTGGAGACTGAACTGACCGACAGTGGAGCCAAAGATGCCTTCTTTTCCGACATTCGCGTTAAAATCGCCGAGAACTATTTTTACGTCATAGGCCGGGCAGCGATAATACACGTCCTCTAGGCTCGTAGAAGGTGTTCTTGACAGCATCGTCCTTTTCCTCCGTCGGGGCATGTGCACAAATTAGGCTGATGTTGAAGAATTTCGCCTTGACGCGGATTGTCGCCAACCTTTCTTTCAAAGGTGTTAACATGGAAACTAGCGACGAATCCGCATCCAAATTCGCGCTTCTCCACATGGCAGCTGTAGTAGATATCGCAGTCTGCGGTGATGTCAGCCTTAATTTTTTTGAGGGCTTCCGCCAGTTGGACACTGGCACCATCCCTATAAAAGGTCCGGTCAGTCCTGGAGCATATCCGTAAATCATAATCCGTTTTTCGTTTGCGGTGGTCGTCAACGTAGTGGGGCTTCATATCCGAGGCTGATTTAGTTATCATTGGGAAGCTATAATGTGGTTTGGACCCAAACCCTACGGACATTCCATTTATAAGGTCTTGTAGAGACCCCTCAAGTTTATAGTCTAGAGGAGACATCGCCGCTCAAATTAGCCGCGAAAGTTTATCGCGCGATAGTTTTTGACGTTTCCAGGAGACACCACGCGGAGGTTTTGAGTCGACTTGAGACGATTTCGACATGGATAATGCTATTATTATTTTACTATATAAAAAAAATTTATAAAAAAAGTAATTTTTTTATAGCTTCACAGTGTAATTTTTCCTCTAGAACGTTAGAGTGGAAGTCAGAAACAACAATCTTAACAATAAAAAAATTTTTTTTTACAAAACACTATTTTTAAACTTTACATAAAATAATAAACTGTGCCAAAAGTTGGGAAATCTGTGGCGGCTGAGCTAAAAGCCACCGGACAGCTCACGCGTTGCGGAAAGTGAACGCTCTCTAGATATAGAGGTTAGTCGCTTCTAAGCGGTTCGCACAAGCAGTGCGTGACAAGCTAGGGTATGAGAGGGCGGCTCTAAGAGAGCAGAATGCGATATCTACTACTGCTTCCATGCGAAGAAGCGCGAATTAGGATCTAGATTCATCGACAACGACAACGCCACTTTGTTGCCCACCTCACACCTGTGAACGAAAGACTGGCCACAGACTGCCGCAAGGCAACATTTTACATAAAAGCCTTATTATCGCGAACTAGACAAAGTATTTGACTACTGCTCGGCCCAAAGAGTGAAAATAGTCCTCGGCAATTTCAAGGAGAAAGGCGGAAGAGAAAGCATCTTTGGCTCCACTGTCGCTTAGTTCAGTCTTGAAGAGACCACTTCGAGCAACGGTCTAAGATTGATCGACTTGGCCACAAAACATTTAAGGATTCATGTTTTCATTCCGCACTGGTGTGGAATCAGCCATATAGCAAATAATAAACTGAATTCATGGCATTAATATTCTCAAAAATATTTCAGTTCATATTTTGCAAATAGTATAGTATATATTCTCAATACTCAATAGTATTTATTGAGGTGTATGTTGGTTGTTTTTTTTTCCAATATTTTGCAATGTACGGCTTTCTAAATAAAATAGATCCAAACCAAACTTTTATAAATTCTTCCAAGCATTAAGATTTTAGCAAATTCCTGAATAATAAATAGCTTTTTATACAGTCATGCCCATCAAGGAATGTAAAGCTTTCTTTTTTTTGTACAATCACAACATATGTATAGCAAAAACTTGTATTGTCTTCTTTCGAAGTTAACGATAAAATAACAAGCAATAAATTAACCCATCCCTGTGGCAGCACAAACTTGTCACTAAATAAATAATTCTAACTTTTGCACAATAAATGCTAATAAATCAATCAAAATTTTGCCAAAAATAGAGGAGGGAGAAATACAAAACAGAAGTAACAATAGAAAGTGTCAGCATATAAAAACTTGAAAAATAATAAATAATATATATCCATTAAAATCCTTGCTGTGGCTACACAATAAATGCATGTGATTTTGCCATATAAACTTCTTACATAACTTAACGTTAAAATATTTGTGTGAACATGTGATAGTTATGCGGCGTAACAATATCTTAAAACGGATTTTATTATTTATGATAATTTTTTATTTTTAAAAGTTTATTTGAAATGAATAAAGTTTATTGAAATATATTTTTAAGAAATCGAATAACTAAAAAGCAAATTTTCATTTTATCGAAAATTAGTTCAAACTCTCAGAGCAAGATTAAATTATTTGAATAAATCTTTCAAATTTTAGTTAAGATTTTCTTAAGTTTCAGTATCTAAAACTATCTGTAATATTTTATATAGAAATTAATAGGGAAGAGAAATCCACAACTATTTATATACTTTGAAACTATTAGACACAAACAAAAAACAATTTGTAAATAGAATTTCGAAAAATGCAACCTTTAGAAAACTTGTGGTTTTAAACCATTTTAAACTCTTCGAACATGCGTTCTTATTACATGTTCGAGAATCAGTAGCAAGCAAGTAAATGTGTTCCTAACCACCAACTTAATTAATGGGCATCCATTAACAGAGCGACAAAGAATAAAAGTACACAATAAGCATTAAAAAGAAATAAATTACTTCTATTGCAAATGTACGCTAAACTTTGGAGTTGCAGCAACGTGGCTCTGCACTGGGGCAGCTTGACAACGAGCAGCAATTTGCATAAATCCAGATAAGAGACATCTGAGACAAGCACGGGATACACCAACGGAAGGCGAAAGATGTGCGCCGGAGATAGTTGCCGAATTGCAGCCAAGGAGTTGTAGACAATTTTATATGATTGCAGTAATGTTAAAAATTTATAACTTTAGGCAACGACTGATTTTTTTCTCTTTGGTAGAAACAGACACTTTCGATTATTTTAAGAATGCGAAGTTTAATAATAAAGTAAAATAAACTTAACCACAAATTAAAGTCATTATTATGAAGTGCTCAAGTTATTAAGGATCCTTGCTTATTTAACCAACGAACCACAGACTATGTTTTGTTAAAATGTGAGAGTTTTAGGAATGTTTTTGAGTTTTAAAATTTTATTGTATAACATTTTTTTTTCGATTTTTTAGTTAGTAGTTTAAGTGTGTTTAAAATAAAATCGAATTGTTACAAATAAAAAAAATAAATAAATTGGCCATTTCAGTTTTTCAAAGGACTTTGACTGAGCTTCATACACGCAGAGAAAAAAAACGTTTATCGCCAGTTTGCTGCAAACGAACTTCGTTTGTCATGCTTCAAATCATTGTTTGTAAACGTTTGAACAGTTGGCATAATAATGGTTAGTTGCGGGAAACACGTTATTTAGTTGCAAGAAATTAATTTTGTTTGCCATAAACGGCAGTGATTTTTAAATTGCAGCAACCGAAAAGTTTATTTTTTTCAACTGAAAACTTCGTTTGCAGGAAAAGAAATTAATTTGTTATAAGCGACAACTGACAAAAAAAGTTGCTTGATTTCCGTGATAAAAAGCGTTTAATATTTGCCATCAACGAAAAGGAAGTATTTTAAGAGTGTGAACAAACAGACACACAACTGTGAATCACAAGCGCAGTCACACAATTGCTACACAGCTCGCTTTCGTTGATGACAAATGTAAAATATTTGCCATAAACGAAGAAACTAGAATGTGTTACAGCTTAAGTAAATAAAAAATTCATTCTAGACAATATCTCACAATAGCTCAATGGATGCATGCTAGACTGGCACGCGGGAGACGTGGGTTCGATTCTTGGCTGTGTAAGTATCAAAAATTTTAATTTAATTATTGAAATTGTAATCAAGTTTCTAGACTCGACCGCCAGCACGCTCGGCTAAACTTGAACTTCCAAAACAATGATAAAATTTCATTAAGTTCGATGTTTTTTCGTTTCAAGCAAGAATATTTTTAAGTTGATGACAACTGAATACGCGTTTGCAGCAAATACAGTTCGCAAACGAAGTATAGTTGGTGAATTTTTCAGTTACGATAAACGAAAAATTTCTTTGCGTGTATGAACACTTGTGTTCTGTGTATTATTAAATAGGGGTATTCTCGCTGTCTTGCAAAACCCTTGTTAAGTGTAAGAATTGCAAAAGTTGCAGAATTCTGCAACCCGTGCAACGACACAACAACAAAATACAAGCGATAAAAGTTTTGCAATTCGTGCAATTTGTGCAACAGTGATACCCATGTTTTGAGTGGACGTGCAAACGTGCACTCTGACTGAGACAAATTTGATCATTTTAATTGGTGTGCATTTATCGTAAGAATTTTATTTTTTGTTTTCGCCAGTTCGCGGCATTTCTTTACAATTTTTACAATATTTGTATATTGCTCCCGCAGTGTTTCATGTTTCAGTTTTGCAAGGTTGCATTTTTACAAATTTTGCATCGCTGCTATACTGCGAGAATGCCCTTAATGTTTTTACTCAATGCACCGACTCAATCCAAGAAAACGTACATATTTTATGCCAATTCCGATTGGCTTGTGTTCATGTTCTCAAGAAGGCGTCTATTGAAAAACTGTCTGTGCTAGATGGTGATTCGAAGTCGGATCTGCCGTGATTCGTTGGCTAGCATGCCACACACTTAGCATGCATGACCCCGCCTGACAAACACGCCACTCAATATTCATTCGCTTGACTATATCAATGTTAGCATATACAGTATTGGCAAAAACTAAAGCACCTCCTATATTAATTTTTAATCAAATATGTATTTTTTTATAAAAAAAGGTTATTAATGTATGTTAAATATAAGTTTTATTTATAAATACCATAATCTAATATATAAAATCAAATGTTTGTCGTCCTGTCTGTCTGTCTGTCTGTCTGTCTGTCTGTCTGTCTGTTCCGTATAGGCTCGCGCACCGTTTATCCGATTGAGCTGAAATTTGAACACCGAGTACCTTCTATAGTGAGAAAGAACATAGAGGGTGTAAAAAAGAGGGGCAAGTCTGTGGGCGTGGCACTCTATAATAACTTCTAAACGCCTGGACCGATTTCCATGAAATTTGGTATGAAGGTTCAAATGCTCCCAAAATTAAACATAGGCTATAAAAAATTCCAAAGACTAAATTCAGGGAAAAAATTCAGTTTTATCAAACAAATCATGGGTTGAAATAACAGATTTCACTGTTAAATACCATCCAACAAATGAAACTTTTAAGTCAACAGTCGGTTGACTGTTGGTCTATAGAACACGAAACCCGTATAAAAACTTATTTATTGAAATTTTATTACTGTTTTGAAAGTTCATGTATGGCCGAGTGTGCTGACGTGAGCGTCTAGTACACGAGTGTCCACGGTTCAAATCCGGCAAGGCCAACAAAAATTTTTTTTTTTATTAAAAAATTTTTTTTTAAATAAAAAATGAAATTTTCAATTTTTTTTTTTTTTACAAGATTGTAAGCATTTTATTTTGAAGGTTATTTTTGATCAAAATATTAAGGTAACAGAATTATTATTATTTCTATAATTAAATTACAATTTTTGATACTTACACAGCTAGGGTTCGAACCCACGTCCCACGCATGACAGTCTAGTGCACTTCCACTGAGCTATTGGCAACGATAATATAAATATAGCAAAACACATCTAAGAACTATTGCTTAGGAAAAATAGACAATTCAACAAAAACACAAAAATATTTCAATAGATTATTTTAACAGCACAAAAATACTTTGAAAAATTCATTCAACAAAGAAAATTGTTTACTTAAACGCAAATCATGTAATCGAACAGTGTTTTGAAATAACAGTGACCGACTGTTAATATTACAGTTGATATTTTTTTCAGTGTAAACTCCTGGAACGATTTCAATGAAATTTAGTATGAAGGTTCAACTGCACCCAAGATAAAACATAGGTAAAAAATTGGGCGGAAGTATGTGGTCGTAGCACTCCATAATAACTCCTAAACACCTGGACCGGTTTCAATTAAATCTGGAACGAAGGTTCGACTGCGCCCAAGATAACATAGGCTATAAAAATTCGAAAGACTTCCGTAAGGGGGAGCTTAAGTAGTGCGTTTTTAAGACTCAATAACTCCTAAACGCATGAACCGATTTCAATGAAATTTCGTATGAACGTTGAACTGCACCCAAGATAAAATATAAAATATAAATAATTCCAGAGACTTCCGAAAGAGGGCCCTTTAAGTAGTGCATTGTTAAGACTCAATGACTCCTAAATGATTTGATCGATTTTACTAAAATTTGGTACGTGAAATAACTTCACTCTGCAACAGAATTGAGGCTATTTAAATTTCAGAAAACTTCCGTTATAGGGCGCTTTATTCAATAAACTATGTTCGGCTCATTCACATCAAAACGGATGAACCGATTTTGATGAAACTTGGCAAGCATTTGTATCTGTTACTGAAATAGATTCTATGCTTTTAAAAGTTCTTTCGACAAAAAACAAAGACTGAGCCGAAGGCAAACGTAGGCAAGAACCAAAGACGAACGAAAAAAAGAAGTTAAACGAATACCAGCCAGTGCTGTCACTTTACCACAATTGTGGTAGATCTACCACTTTTTTCGACTTTTTTGACATCTACCACTTTTACCACCCACTTTTTACCTTTTCCCAAAATCTACCACTATTTTATTTGTGTCACAATATCAACATCAATTTTTTTTTAAAGAATAATATCTATTATTTGTTTCTTTAACATAATTTTTATAATATTTTACCGAGACAGGAAATCGAATTTTCTAAATGTGTGATTGGATTTGAATAGTATTGCATTGAAATATATCATAAAATCTATGCAAAAAAAAAATAAAAATTTGCTTTTCAGTTCTTTTTCAATTATCCCGAAATTATTTTTTTTTAATTTCGCAGGACACGAAAACGTTACCTAAGTTACAACTCTTAAAAAGTTTTCAAATTCAATATAACACCTAATCTAACAATATTTTGGTGCGCATGAAAACTTTGCTTAAAAGTTGCTTATTTTCTAGTTCGCGAGTAGCTCCTAACTTGGCTCTTGGCTTGCTCGCGGTCTTTGCACTTTGCATCTCATGATTGGCAGTGGGAGTTACGGAAATTTAAAAAACGGCTTGGGCCACGGCGTCTAGAAATTAGCGAGATCAAATAACGAGATTTTTACGTTTATCAGTCTTTATGATCCGGTATTCACAATTGAAAATTGATGTAATGCTATTTTTGTAAAATAATTTGAGAACAATCGTTTATCTTTTTTTTCCAATAAAATTTAATGAATGTGAAAATAAAGCTATACCATAATTTTTATGAGATTACTGCAAGTAAGCTCCATATTTTAAAGATAGGAAAAAATCTACCTCTAATTTTCTTAATCTACCACTCTTTTCAGACACAATCTACCACTATTTATAATTTTCAAGTGACAGCACTGATACCAGCAGAAGCTATATAGAGATGAAAAAAAATTAACCGAACAGTATCGACCAAAACCGAAGTTGAACGAAAACAATCCAAAAATCGAATGGAATTTATTTGATATAAAATTGCATATTAAATACATGCTTAGAAAAACTTTAAACGCATTTTTCTCGAAATGACTTTTCAAACTGCACTCAGAAAATAATTTCTCGGAATATGATAAAAAAGGCATCATATTTAGAGAAAATTGGTATTAACCTGGCTCCACAGACTGCTTTTCTCTAAATGCGATCCTAAAATTCTGTAAAAACGATAAAAATCTTCTATGAAAAAGAGAAATACACAAAAATAATTCGATTTTATAAAAAAAGACTTTTTAGTTTTGAGAAAAAATTTGTTTTTATTGAAAAAAAAACTTCTCATAGTGAATTTTTTACCAAAATATTTGAAAAAATTTTCATTTTCATAAAATTTTTCTGTATGAATGAGAATTTTTTTGTGCGAGAAAAATATTTGTCATTTTAAGAGACATTGAAATATTTCCATTTCCTAGAAGTGAAGAAATATTTCTTCGAAAATGTGAAAATTAATACTAATTGAAGAAAATTTTATTTGAAAAGAGAAAATTGCTTTTATCGAAAATAGAGAAATTTTTCACCGGAGGAAGATATGTGTTTTTTCTTAGTGCGGGTGTACATTTCACGTCAGATCGAGACGTTGAAGTTGTCATTTTTTGTTTTAATCATGTCTGGCAGGTACAGTTTTACGGAAATTTGACTAAACACTTTCGACGGCAGTAAGGGTAAAAAAACGATAATTTAAAAAATTTTAAAATTGAATTGATAATTTTAAAAGCGTAAAAATGAGAGCAGTTTTGAAAATCGTCATCTTTCTGTGCTCGAGGCACAACCCCGAGTAACACCGGGTTACATCCGCTAGTAATTAATAAATAAATATTAAATAAATAAAATGTCTCGTACATACAAAATTTATAATTAAGAAATGTTTTAAACCATAAAACTTAGCGGACAAAACTAAATCACCCTAAAAATTTGTTTACAAATTTGACTACTTCTCTGCAAATTTGCGGTAATAATAAACGGTACTGCCTACAAATACACGCACACACACACACAACACAAATTGGCCATTTCAGCCCTTGAAAGGACTTTGACCGAGCTTCTTATGATCAATTGTGTTGTGTGTGTTATTAAATGTTTGCACACAATTAACCGAGAAACTGGACCTACATGTTTTATGCCGACTCCGAACGGCTAAAGTTCATGTTCTCAAGAAGCTTTACATGGCATAATTTACTCTCTGAGGTTTGCCATTGTCTGCAGAGAGGTGGTGACCTATCAGAAAAATTTTTTATTGAAAAAACTTTTCGCCGCGACTGGGGATCGAACTCGGGCTCCGAGCGTGCTAAGCCACATACTTAACCTGCGCGCCACGGTCACCACAAATACACGCCTACAAATACACGCGTTTGTATTTATTTGAAACGGCTTACGTAAAAAAGTTCATTGTTTAAACATTTTCGGTAAGATGAGAACAATGACAAGTATTAAAGTGAAATTAAATTTAAAATTATTAACGATTGGAGAGGCGGTTTATGTCGACATCAACTGAGTGAAAAATATTCAATGAATAGATCAGTTATTTCTAGACTGATATCAAAGTTTTTGCGCAATGGTCACATATCTCCTGTACATATTGGAGGAAGACCGCGTAAAACTTCGCGGCAGGATGACTGTTTGATCAAGAAGACGATTCAGAATGACCCTACAATCTCTTCTGGACAAGTGAAAAATCGCTTAAGTGTAGATATTAGCGAAAGAACAATTCGAAGAAGAGCAGTAGAAGCCGGAATATTCAGTCGGCGACCAGCAAAAAAGCCATTCATATCGTCTAAGAATAAGAAAGCCAGACTCGAATTCGCCAAAGCCCACCTTAACTGGAGTGTCGCAAAATGGAAGACTGTGTTTTGTTTTTTGAAGAATCGAAGTACAGCCTTGAAGATTCGGCTGGAATACGACGTGTACGCAGACCAAAAGGGAAAAGATTAAATCCTAAGTATTGCAAAGCCACTGTTAAGCACGGAGGAGGCAGTGTAATGATCTGGGGTTGCTTCTCTGGGCAATGAATTGGGCCAATTCATTTGAGTGATGAAATTATGTATCGTTTTTTGTACATTGACATTCTAAAAGTTGTGATGCTGTCATATGATGAGGAAGAGATGACAATTAAATGGAGATTTCAACAGGACAACGATCCGAAACACACTTATAAAGTTTGAAAGGTCTGGCTTCGAAACAATAGGATTGAAGTTCTTGATTGGCCTGACCAATAACCCGATTTAAATCCTATTGAAAACTTGTGGCACATCGTCAATATGAAAATTAACAGAAATATCTGCAAAACCAAAAATTATTTATTCCAAGCCATTAAAATAGCCTGGAACAGGATATCGCAGGATATCATTAATAATTTAAATTCCTCTTTGCCAAAAAGATGTGCTTGTGTTTTACATAATAAAGGGTTCGCAACTAAATTTGAAAGTTTTAATTTACCTTAAGAAGGAGGTGCTTTAGTTTTGTCCGCTTAATTTTTCCGATGAAAAATTTTTTTTTTTGTTATAACATTTTTATTTAAAAGACTCTGAATTTTTTATATTTTTGTTTATAATAATAAAGGTATAAATAAATTAAACTTCTATTTAACATACATTAAAAACGTTGTTTTCATAAAAAATTAATATTTGAATTAAATACACTTTGGCGGTGCTTTAGTTTTGGTCAATACTGTAAGTCATACAGCTAGTGATTCCATCGTTTTCGGTACTCGCCATTGCCTTAGATTGGACTATAGATCTTGCGAAAGATTTTATTCTCAAACGCTCCCAAAGACCTTTCATCACTGCTACTCAACGTCCAGGTTTGTGACGCGTGTTGTAGGACAGGCGTAATTATCAATTCTCAATTTCCTTATGAGTTTAAAGTAACACCTGTTGGCAAGAGCTATCCTTCTTTTAATTTCAGTACTGATGTCATTGGAGGAGTTAATGCTGGATGTCAGGTAAACGGAGTCCTTCACAACCTCAAAGGAAGTGTTGTCAACAGTGGCATGGTTTCCAAGATGCTGGGACTGTTTGTTTGTGGACACAAGATACTTGGTTGTATCTGTGTTTACTGGAAGACCCATTCGACTCTATTCTGTTCTTTAGCCTGGAGAATGCTACACTGTTTTTGCGCATATTAAGAGCAATGATGTCAATATCAACAGCATACATATGCCAATAGCATAACACTCCTTCTTCATAACTTTATCAAAAGATATGCACGATAAGGAATCACCTTGTCTGAAACCTCGCTTGATATCTGCTGGTGTTGGTGTTGCTCAGTGTCATCCTGCAGAGGCGTATTAGGCTTGGAAAAATACCAAATTGAGACTTGGTGCAATATATGTGGCTCCTTTTAGACTGGCGAAGGCAACTTTATCTTCGATAAAAAGATGGTGTGTGTCAATTTGTTTTTCGAGGGTCTTTTCCAAGATTTGTCGGAGGTCGATGGTAAACTTTTCAGGTTTAAAGCCATACTGATAAGGTTCAATTAGTTGGTTTACGATAGGCTTTAGTCTTTCACAAAATACGCTCAACAGGACCTTATATGCGATATTAAAAAGGCTTAGCGCTACGGTAGTTGGCGCAAATGGTGGGATCGCCTTTCTTGTGGATTCGGCAGAGCACACTGAGGTTCCAACCGTCTGGAATGCATTCTTACGACCATATTGTGCGTAGAATGTTGTGAATGAATTAAAAAAGATATTTGCCTCTATTCCTAGACAGCAGAACCAGTAGGCCTGCTCCGGCTCCTGCGGCGTTGTTATTTTCACCCAGAAGAGGTCGAATAAAAACTGGCTATAATTTTTTAAATTCATTTTTATTTATTGATTAAAATAAGAAGAGAAATACATAAAATGGAAAACATTTTGAAATCTTTGGCCGATTTTTTTAAACCGATAAGTAAACTGAGCAAACTGATAATTTTGCATACACTAATTTTTTTTTTCAGAAGCTTTTGGTATTATTGCTGTGAAACTAAATAACTGCACAATTATTGCAATTCTTTGTTTTTGCAACTGGCAACTGGTAACACATCAGCTGTACTCAGTGGCTTCTAGTGGGCTAATGGGTTAAGCTAAAGCTGTTAAGATCTCGTTATAGTCAGACAGCTGTAACGTTGTCTTCCATAATTAGGGTTTCTGGTAAATTATCAGCGTCGCCATTTAGAAAAATGGAGAAGTCTTCCCACCACAACATCAGTGTACTCTGGATAGCTTTCACTAGATTCCCATTTTCGTTCTTCCATGAAGAAACTGCGGTCTTAAAACGATCGAACTGGCGTCTTATTTTTTCGGTAAATTTTCGAGTCTCATTCCTGTCGCCATGCATGTCAATTTTCTCGCACTCACGCATTTCAGCCTCTCGTTTTCTTCGCTTAAAAAGATGTCTCTATTCCTTTCTCTTCTCTCGGTATCCCTCCTTAGCACTATGCATTACTACCGATTGCAAGGTGGCTTTATATGCGACATCCTTCTTTGCAGTGGCGTTGTGACACTCCTGGTCGTGCCACTGGTTTCTGCGGGGAAGTTGATAATCGATCACCTCTTCGGCAGACGTACGCAAAGAGTAGAGTGTGTGCATTCACTGCGCGCATATATCGTTGATAGTAGGATTGCTTTCTTGAAGCCGGAATGAGAGTCGCGAAGTGAAGGCTTCGACTGTGCGTTTTAATTTGACTTTATCGACGCTCAGCTTTTTCGTTTTGGGATTGCGCAAAGGCATGTGCAGATCTTGGCTCTGACAAGATAATGATCCGAGTCTATGTTAGCACCGCAGATCGAGCGTTCTTCTAGTACACTGGAAGAGTGCCCTCCGTCCATCAAAACATGATAAACTAGGTGGACTTATAAATAGAATGTGTTATCATGTCGACTGCACTTTTAAACTTTTGAAGAGGATTCTGGCAATTGGTTCGTTCACAAAAGTATATTTGCAGGACATGATGCCGTATTCTCTTCCCAACTATACATCTTCAACCAAACTCATGCTTTTCCACATGGCTGCTATAGTAGATATCACAGGATGCTGACTGAAAATTTTTTAATGTTTTTTTAATTCTTTATTAAAATAAACAAGTAAAGAAAGTCTAAAGTCGGTCTAGGCCGACTATGAAATACCCTAAACCTACTTCTCCCAAAAAAAAAAAATAATATTATTGAAAATGGGTGTCTCCGTGGGCGGATAAAGCCTATATTTTATATGCATTTAAATGTTTATGAAAAATTTACACATACCAAGTTTTATTCCTATAGCTCACAGTTAAAGCCTTATTGTGCTTTCGCTATGGGAGGTGGGCGTTTTCATAGACGGATTACTCCCAATTTTTGAACACACCTTAGTTTTAGTATAAAATACATACGTACCAAATTTGGTCTCTCTATGACAAACATAACCTTATATAATGAGTTTTAAGCTTTTTGGGTTGTATGAGAGGTAGGCGTGTCCGTGGGCGGATGATGTCCATTTTTTAAAACTATCTTTTTTTTGTTATAAAAAACATGTGTCAAATTTTATCTCTGCAAGTTTAACAGAGGCTTATTTATTGTGTTTTCAATTTTTGGTTTGTATGGGAGGTGGGAGTGTACGTAAGGTGATGGTCTCCATTTTTCGAAGAGATCTTTGTGTTAATACAAAACACATATATGCCAAATTTTGTTGTTGTAGGCTAATTATGAGCTGAGTTATGCAATTTTAAATTTTTGCGTTGTATGGGAGGTAGGGGTGTCCGTGAGCAGATTCTAAATATATTCAATAGTGCAAATCCTTGGGTCCATGTGATCATGTGTACCAAGTTTCATCCAATTGTCTCAACTCCTTCTTCTTATCCTGTGTTTACGGACAACACACAGACGGACGGACGGACGGACGGACATGAATAGCTCGACTCACGAGGTGACGCTTTTAGGTTTAGGGTATAAAAATAGTCCCTCAAATATAAAAGGCGAATTCTGTGAAAGTGAATTCTGTGAAAGTATAAAAAGGTGTTTTATATCGAATGGATATATCGGTATGAATGTTTGTATTTCGAAAATCCGGGATACTAGAAAGAAAATCCAGTTATTTTAAGTAACTGAAATGCTACAGGAACTCGGTTAGAGATTAAACTTTCTAGTGAATAAGCATATTTATAATCAAAACCAATCCAGGTAATATTCTAGCCTACAATAACAATCCAAAATAACTTTTTCATAACAACAAAACGGTAAATATGTACTACATTTTCAACATTTTCGGCAACAACAGAAGTAAACTCAACAAAAATAATATCAAAATGAAAACAAACAACTTTCATGCAACATGCCGGCATGCAACATTAATTCGACAAATGTGCACAAATTCAAAAAAAAGGACGGCATATAATAGGACAGCAGTGTGCCAGTGATGCCATACCATAGGTTACATTATAACATTGCAAGCACGTAAATCTAACACGGCGGCAACAACAACAATTACAACTTGTTTTTTGCTGCTGCAGCAGCATTGATGCTAACAGTAACAAAGTGTGAAATTCTTTTATGTGTTCACAAGAGTGCAACGAAAATACCTACATTAGCGAGTGGCAACATCGAAGCAAGAGTTGAGCATGTATTAATTTAAATAATAGGTTGTTGTTGTTGCTGTTGTTGTGATGTTACATGTTGTTGATGCTACTGCTGTTGCTACTCTTTGCTGCATGCATTCATTGTCGCTGCAATTTCAAGGTGTTCGTGTGGAAAATTAATTTAAAACAATTTTCCAAATGATGGCAAACAAAAGTTTTTCACCATAAATTATTATATTAGATTTGTTTGTCAGTTAAGGCATTAGTAACGAAGGTATGTAAGTGTATTTCTACGTATTGAACTTTATAAATAACGAGGCATGCTTTGTGAAGAGCTATGAAATTAATATTTTGTTGAGTCTAAAAACTGCTTCTATTTAAAATTCGCTCACATAATAATTAACAAATAAAAGAGGTTTTGGGATTTATTTGAAAATTGATTGTCAACATTAAGGATTGGCCTTAAATCAGTGCTTATTTTCTCTCCTCTACTCCCAGCTAAGTTTTTTTTATAATTAATGCTGCTGCAAATAAGTGCTTGTTACACGCCACTTCAAAGCTCATAAAGTAAAAGAGTAGTTTTTAGAAATAATTATGTTGCAGCAACAGCTGTAATATAAACGTCAACAACATACTCGGTTACAGCAGCTGCTAAAACATGCCGCTTCAATAACTAGTGAAACAGCTTAAATGCCATTCAGAGCATATAAATTTGCAATTAGATATAATTTGAGTTTAATACTGAACGACACATAGAAACACTCAAAAACAAACAAGCACACATACTACTTTTACACACAAATACTTTTAAAAAAAGATTAGAAGCACATGTTTGTCGCATGAATTTCATTTACATAACAGTGTGAGTGAGTTGCTATGCATGTGTGCAAACAGAAGTAGCAACAGCAGCAACTGTTCAAAAGTACTATAATCCAGCAAGTTGGCAACGCTTAATTAAATAGTTATTTATACAAAGAAAAACAAGAAAAGCTTTTTATTTTAAGAAAAACTTGCATAATAACAAGAAAATTAAAAACTATAAGAATTACTTAGAAAATATTTAATTAAAAAGATTAAAATGTAGAAAATGTGTAAATGTGAGAACTTCAGTGTGAAGAAAACTTCAAAAGCCTTAAGAAAAAAATTAAAACAACTGTGCTTTTATTCAAGACTGTAGAATTTTTAATTGCAAGGTAAGCTAAGATTTTTAAGTTCCTTGCAAATGAGTGTATCTTGTGTTACGCATAGCAAGATGCAGCACACATAACCTACACTGAGAAACTGACTTTGAAATTTAATTAACATTTTTTCAAAGAAAAATCAAAGCAAAGCCCCTTAACTCTCTGAAAATGGTAAGGTTGGTATTGTTCGACTGTAATGTAGTTGTTGGTAACAAATTATGTTGCATACCTTTTCTGCAAGGTATTTTAATGCTCTTTTAAGTGACTTTGCATTGGACTAAAATTTTGTACATAATTTGCGAATTTAGAGAAATGTTACAAACCTAAGATTAAATCAAAAGGTTTTAATGTTTTGGCGTTCCATTTCACATGAAATGCCCCAGAAACTGCAGGAGCTGAGCTACAAGCAACCGGACAGGTCACAAGTGCGGATAGTGTACGTTATAACTTCCCAATGAAAACCAAACTAGCCCCAGATATAAACCCCTACTGCGTTGACGACCACTGCAAATGAAAAACGGACAATGATTTACTGATATGCACATGGAATATCCGGACCCATTATAGGGCAGGTGCCTCTGTCTAATTGCAGACTGCGATTAGACTCTAAGTGCAGACTACGATATCTACTACAGCTGACATGCGGAGAAGCGCGAATTTGGATGCGGATTCGTCGTAAACTGTGATAAGCTAAAGGCCACAATCAGCACCAGAAGCGAAGAACGCTTTCTTGGTGAACCTAGTGGATATAAATGATCACTGCCCGGCCCACGAACTGAAAATAGTCCACGGCGATTTCAACATTGACACGGCGATTGTGCCATGCGTAGAATATACGCACAGATAAACAACGAAAGCTAGATGTCGATAAGCTACTATCACAACAGACCACCGAGCCCTACTCCGTTCAACACTCGGATAAGTTAAACATCTAACTCTTGCCTCGATGACGCAGACGAACTTTGAGCATAAATATCTAACTCCATTGGCACTGCTACTGAGGAATTCATTGGTTTCCGGCGCCTGCAACGGCAGCAAAATACGCTGTAAAAAACCTTCACGTGGTGTCTTCTGGAAACGGCAAACAAACACCCGTTAGTTGACGGCTTATTTGAGCGGCTGGCACCTTTGGACTTCAAGCAAAGTTTGTACGTTGGGCTTAAAACCCACCTTATTAAAAAAAACATTGCAATGAAACACCAAAAATAAAGAAAAATATCATCACCAAATCTGATGACGACTACTGCAAACGAAAAACTGATAATGATTTAAATGGAATGTCCGGACGTAATGTCCCTAAATTGGGATGGTGCCTCTATCCAACTGGTTGATATCTTTGAACATTATAATTCTGATATCACTGCAATCCAAGAAATATGATGTAAGGGACAGGGTTTCTTTCGGCGAGTATCCTATGATATCTACTACAGCGGCCATAAGGTGAAGCACGAGTTTGAATGCGGATTTGTAGTTGGCAAGAGTATACGGCATCATGTTCTGCGATTCACTCCTGTGAACGAACGACTTGCCATATTCCGCTTCAAGGCTAAATTTTTTAACATCAGACTAAAATGTGCGCACGCTCCGACAGAAGAAAAAGATAACGAGACCAAAGAAAGTTTTTACGAGCGCCTTGAAAACGCATACGAGCCCTGCCCCCGTAATGACATAAAAATCGTGCTTAGTGGTTCAACGCCAATGTGGGAGAGAAAAACATATTTGGTCAAACAGCCGGAAAGTTCAGCCTCCACCACAACACATCCGAAAACGGAATGAGAGGTTGATTAACTTCTCCGAAGCAGGTAACATGCTCGTTAGTAGCATTAGATTCAAGCATCTCAATATTCATAAGGCCACCTGGCTGTCCACTGATCAAAAAACACGCAACCAAATTGATCACGTTTTGATTGCCCGAAGGCACTCTTTCAGCGTACTAGACGTACGAGCGATCTG
The DNA here is from genome assembly GCA_958299015.1 of Tetanocera ferruginea. Taxonomy (NCBI): domain Eukaryota; kingdom Metazoa; phylum Arthropoda; class Insecta; order Diptera; family Sciomyzidae; genus Tetanocera; species Tetanocera ferruginea. The sequence goes on from OY282640.1 coordinate 129,120,425, forward strand.
TGGTGCTAACATAGACTCAGATCATTATCTTGTCGCAGTTAAGATCCACGCAGTCTGTTAAGGTGCGCACAGTCTGTGAAATTTTTTCGAAAAAATAAAACGCCTGTGCGGTGGTTTCAAGACCGCAGTCTCTTGCTGCAAGGATGAAAACGGGAATTCAGTGACAGATATCTAGAGTACACTGATGTTACGGAGAAAACACTTCTCTAGTCTGCTAAATGGCGACGCTGACAACAATGCCGCCAAAAGAGATGATATTACGGAAACCCCAATTATGGATGACAGCGTTCCGCAGAAGCGTTCCGGCAGAAGTTCCGCTGCCCGACTATAACGAGATCTTAACAGCTATAGCTCGGCTTAAAAACAAAAAAGCCCCAAGACACGATGGCCTACCAGCTCAGCTGTTTAAGACTTGTGGTGAAGCTCTATTTACATGCATTCACGGGCTTCTATGCAGAATATGATCGGAAGAATGCATTCCAAATGATTGGAACCTCAGTGTGCTTTGCCCAATCCACAAGAAAGTCGATCCCACCATTTGCACCAACAACCGTAGGATTAGCCTTAGTATTGCATATAAAGTCCCGTCGAGCGTATTGTGCGAAAGATTGATACCCATCGTCAACCAACTGATTGGACCTTTTCAGTGTGGCTGCAGACCTGGAAAGGCCACCATTGACCAGATCTTTAAGCTCCGACAAATCTTGTAGAAGACCATAAAAAAACAAATCGACACACACCATCTCTTTGTCGATTTTAAAGCTGCCTTCGATACTCAAGTAAGGAGTCACCTATGCTCCAACATGTCTGAATTTGGTATTCCTGAGAAGCTAATACGTCTTTGCAGGATGACACTGAACAACACCAGCAGCGCAGTGAAAATCGTAAAGAACCTCTCCCTTCCGTTCAATACCAAGCGGGGTTTCAGACAAGGTGATTACTTATCATGCAACTTCTTTAATATAGTCATGGAGAAGATCATTCGAGCTGCTGACCTGAGACGCAGCGGCACAATTTTCTATAAGAGTGTTTTGCTGCTGGCGTATAATGATGATATTGACATCATTAGTCATAATACGCGCGAAGTCAGTGCAGCATTCTCCAGGCTAGAAAAAGAATCAAGTCGAATAGATCTTGCAGTGAACGCAGATAAAACGAAATATCTTGTGTCAACAAATAAACAGTCCCAGCGTCTTGGAAACTACGTCGCTTTTGACAACACCTCCTTTGAGGTAGTGAAGGACTTTGTTTACCTGGGATCCAGCATTAACTCCTCGAACGATATCAGTATTGAGATAAAACGAAGGATCACTCTTGTCAACAGGTGTTACTTTGGGCTCAGAAGGCAATTGAGAAGCTATATAGGCAATAATCATGCCCGTCCTACTATACGCATCACAAACCTAGACGTTGAGCAGCTCTGATGAAAGGACTTTGGGAGCGTTCGAGATGGTTCGATAGTTCAAACTGCGTCAATGACGAGTACCGAATACAATGGAACCGCGAGCTGTATGAGCTATATGCCGACATCGATATAGTCAAGCGTATAAAAATTGAGCGGCTTCGCTGGCTAGGTCATGTCGAGAGAATGAACGACGAACCTCCAGCGAAAAAATTATTCGATTCGGTACCCGGCGGCGGCCAACGCAGACGAGGAAGACCGCATTTCCGTTGGAAAGACCAGGCATTGGATAACCTGACAACGCTTGGAGTTTCCAACTGGCGCCAGCAAGCGCACGATAAAAGAGGCTGGCGCAAATGCTTAGGCCAAAACCGACCAACAGTTGTAAGCACCATCTAAGTGAGTAAGTTAGTCAGCGTCAACGCGTGCCATGCGCGAAAACTATCACGAACAGAGAAAGGAAGAGAGACGCCTATTCAGACGCTATAAAAGGCGCAGGAGAAGTATGAGCGTAACAAAATTAAGGTATACCAGGGCTATTAAGTTGCTCGCAAATTCTACCAACAGGCGAAGCGTCTAACTCAAGTTTTCAAACTAGGAGCATCCACTTGTAGATATTAAAATTGAGGGAGGGAGCAGTTTTTTAATCTGCTTGCGGGCGGCGATCCCAACTATTCCGTCCTTGAAGAAAGCAGAATGACACCACCAATAGATGATGATGGAGTGGAAATTCCACCATCTACCCATGACGTCGTTAAAATTGCTATCTAGCGACTCAAAAGCAACAAAGCAGCAGATGCTGACGGCCTGGTTGCTGAATTGTTTAAAACAAGCGGCGGTGAATTGATAAGGTACATGCAACAACACATCAAGAAAATATGACAAGCGGAAAGCATGCCCGACAATGAGAATCTTAATATGCTTTGTCCTATACTAAAGAAAGGAGATCCGACAAGCTGCGCCAACTACCGGAGTATCAGTCTTATTTCCATCGCATATAATGTTATTTCAAGCGTATTGTGTAAAAAAATGAAGCCCCATACGAAAACACTGATTGAACATTATCAGTGTGGCCTTCGTTCTGGCAAGTCCACCATAAACCAGATTCTTACACTAAGCCAAATCCACGAATTATATCGTGGATTTCAACAGCGCTCAATAGCCCGATTCGGGATAGCCTGTACGCAACAATGTCTGAGTTCAGTATACCTACAAAGTTGATAAGACTGCAGGATGACGTTGACCAATTCATACAGCTCCGTTCAGGTAGGAAATTACCTCTCCAAAACATTTTATACTAAACGAGGTTTCAGACAAGACAACCCGCTATCTTGCGATCTCAGTAACTTCCTACGTATCTATTTGAATGGGTGGAACATCTATGTATTTATCCTTAAGAAATTTGTGTCATGTCTGAGTTCGGTATACCTGCAAAGTTGATATTTAAAACTCTGTAGGATGACGTTGAGCAATACATGCAGCTCCGTCAAGGTAGGAAATAACCTCTTCAAAACCTTTAATACCGAACGAGGTTTCAGACAAGGCGACCCGTTATCGTGCGATCTCTTTAATTTTTTCATGGAGGAGATTCAACGCAAGGCAGGTGTACATCAAAATGGTACCATTTTCTACAAAGGTGTCCAGCTTTTGCGTAAGCTGATACTTTTAATATTATCGGCCGCACCAAGAGAGAAGTAACTGCTGCTTTCGCCGCAATCGTTAAGGAATCATCCAAAGTTCGACGGTCAACGAGGGCAAAACAAAGTTTATGCTGTCTGCAAATAGGGAAGCGCGGCGTCTAGGCTCCCATGTTACAGGAGGCAAATATAACTTTGAAGTTGACAAGGAGTTCACATATCTTGTGACCGCCGTTTACAGCAACAACAATGTCAGCCTGGTGATAAAGTGAAGAATTACAAATGCTTTTAGGTGGTACTCGATCGACAAAACTAACACTCTACAAGACGCTTATCATACCTGTGCTTCTCTATGGCGCATGGGTTGTATCGCAAACAGATGCAGCCGCTCTTGGGGTGTTCGAGGGAAAAGTTCTTCACAAAATTATGGGTCTTGTTCGAGTTGGCGACAACTATCGCATTCGAAAGAACCACGAACTGTACGAGCACTACGACGACATTGACTTAGTTCAGCGTATAAAAATTCAGCAACTACGTTGGATGGGTCGTGTCTTTCGTATGGATGAAGAAGCTCCAGCGAAAAAGATGTTTGAGGCGAAAGCCGAGGGTCGACGACGAAGAGGAAGACCATGTCCCCGATGGATTGACCAGGCCGAGGAAGCCCTTACTGCGCTTGGTTAAAGAGATTGGTGACGGCGCGCGTGAAGCAGAGACGCCTGGCGAGAGTTGATGAAGTCGGCCGTAACTCGAAAACGGATTGTCATGGCCACCTAAGTAAGTAAACAAGTAAGTAAGTAAGAAATCTGGGTCGACAAGGAATTACCGCTAAAGTCGAGTTAAGACATAGTGAGGTTATTACTTTCATTGCATTCCTCTCAACAAAATACACTAGTACGCAAATTCTTATGGTTGTACCTAGAAACTTTAAGTAAGTTTCAATTGTTAACAACTGAAAGTAAGTTTCAAAATGTTTCAGTTGTTAACATTTCTACAGCTAAATTTATATTTGTATTCAGACTTACTCGTGTGAAACCAATTTAAACCTAATCCACTTTGTAGGTTTTGGGTTAATTTTGATTTCACGAATTAGTACTGCAAATTCGATGAAAAGACGCAAAATGTAATATCATATTAAAAACACGTTAAAAATTCCGACAGATCTCTTATTCAAGAGCTGAATTAAAAAAATTAAATCCAGTTTGGCCTTTATATCGTCTTTAACTCTTTAACCCAATTTATACGAAGTTTTTCTTTGATATTTATTAAAGCATATTAAACAACAATTTAAAAATATAACTGCGTTGAGGTGTAAAAATCAATACCTGTCAGTTTTTTTTATAAGCTTTTGGTATTTTATTTTTTCAAAAGCTGTCTAATTTTTATGTTTTGTACTTATTTATGGCCTTCGTTACAAATGTGACTGTCAGATTTCGTATGTAAGCTGTCAACTGAAATTTTCTCGAACCGCAGCGCAGCTGTAGCATATCTTCATCACTTGAAAAATTCTAATCGCACAACTACAAAGCACACATCTTCCCAGCTGTTTGTGATTAGCTGTCAAAGCTTAAACTTCAATTTTTATTTTTCGCACCTTCTTCATTTCTTTCTTTTTGTCTGGAAAATGAAAACTTTTCATGCACTTCAGTTCACTTCCAATTTTCTACCATGAGTTTTTCTTTTGCACAATCTTGTCCAACTTTATGTGTGTATGGAAGTGTAAGTGCTTGTAAGCATTTGAGTCTTTTTTTCGCGTTGACAACTAATACACTTGCCGTCTTACTGAGGTTTATAAACTGCGATGACATTGGGAGAATAAAAAAAATAAAAGAAAAGCTTAGAAGAAGAGTTTGAAATTTTTGTCAAAACCAGCATATGAAATACCTCAAATGTTACTTTAGTTTATTTTTGTGGCAACTCATGATTTAAAGAAATGTTCTTACTGACCTACCTGTTAAGTTAGCTTTGTTGCCTCCTTCTCCTTTTGTTAAATGTTAGCATGTTGTGGTTGAGCTCTTGTTGTAGAAATAAGTTTTTATTTTTTATTTTCCTTGTTTTTCTTTTAATAGCTTAAAAACTCATTGCAACAGTTGCAAAGATGTGAAGTTTTTAATTAAACTTTGTCAAAGCATTTATTTCCTACTTAATTTTTTCAGTGCATCATTAAAAAAAGTTGCTGATTCTTAAGCAAAAGAAAGTGTTCTTTGCTCAGAAAGTTTTCTTTAAAGAAATACAAAACTTGCTTTTTTTAAGTGTAAATTTTTTTCTAATAATTATGAAAAATATGATAAAGTTTGGTCTATTATAACTACAAAACAGATTAAAATTTTTAAATATTACTCAACAATTCAATTGTGTTCAATCAATAAAGTGTTGCAAATATGAAACTATACAAATATGTAATACAATTAAGGATGAATCCTTTCCATTTGGAATGTTATTAAGTTGTAAATTATTGATATACTCAGCACCAGTTCTTAAACTTAGATTGTATTGATGTCAATATATTTTTTAACAGTCAACACATAAAACAGTTCACTTCTAATTCTACGGTCAGAAAATTTCCTAGAGCCAATTTCCAAATAAGAGTATCCAAGAATTTATCTGGCATGTTTTTATACTATTTTCATATTAGCTATCGAATTCATAGCGATACCGACACTTTATGTACTACTTACATGAGATTTTACCACCTTACAGAAAAAATATGTGCCTCATGCACGATGGAATTTGAGGTGCAAAGGTCATTGACCTCAATTATCCAGTTGACCTCAAGACCCATAAATTGTTGATGTTAACAAAAGAATGTTTTTTTTAATGATATTGTAAAGGATTAGAAATGGCTTTTTATTTCGGCCTTTTCGATCGGCCCTCCTACATAGAACACATTATTCCTATTTTTTAACCGACTTCAAAAAGGAGGAGGTTCTCAAGTTGGTTGGTTTCTCTGTTTTTTTTTTTTTTTGTGAATGTATGTACATCGATTACTCCTAGAGTACTTGCCCGATTGCCGTAATTTTTTGTCAACATATAGAGACTATCAACGCAGAGGTGCCCGTCTATGAAAGTGGGTGGTATTCGGCAAAGGGGCGTGTCTCTATAAGAAAAACACCGTATCTCAGTAAATATTGACACTAGGGTAATAAAATTCACAGTACAATTACAAGTGCAAGCACAAATATTAAAAATGACGATCACTTAAGTGGGCGTAATTTTAAAAAAGGTGTGGCAATATTGTAAAAACTCTGTATCTCCAAGAAAATTGACACTAGAGTACTGAAATTAAGTACAGAGGTAGTCACAATTATTAAAAATTACTATCAAAAAAGTGGGCGCTAGTCGACAAAGGGGTGTGGCAATTTAAGAGAATTACTGTGTCTCGAAAAGTATTGATACTAGGGTACAGAAATTTATTACAACGGTAGGAAAAATTACTACAAATTTTTGTAAAAAAAAAATGGGCGTTATTCGAGAAGGGGAGCGGCAATATTAAAAAAAACACTGTATCTCGATTACTATTGACACTACGATACTTAAATTAAGTACAAATGAAGGTACAAATATAATACATAACTACCAGTAATGTGGGCGGTATTCGATAAAGGGGCGTGTCACTATAAGAAAAACATTGTATCTCAGTAAATATTGACACTAGAGTACTTGAGTCAATAAAATTCACAGCAAAAATGCAAGGGTAGGTATATTTATAAAAAATAACGGTCAATTTAGTGGGCTTTATTCGAAAAAAGGTGTGGCAATATTAGAAAAAGTCTGTATCTCGAATAATATTGACACTAGAGTACTAAAGTTAACTACAGGGGTAGGCACAGTTATAAAACAATTAATTTCAATAAAGTGGGCGTTGTTTGATAAAGGGGTGTGGCAATACATCAAACACATTGTATCTCGAATAATATTGACACTAGAGTACTGATATTTAGTACAGAGGTAGGCACACTAATAACAAGTAATTGTCAATAAAGTGCGCGTCATTCGACAAAGGGGTGTGGCAATATTAGAAAACACTAAATCGAATACTGACACTACTAACTGAAAAAGTACAGACGTAGGCACAATTATTACAAATTACTACCGAAGAATTGGGCGTTATTCGACTAAGGGGTGTGGCAGTGTGTAAAAAACTGTATCATATTGACTTAAGGGTGATCAAATTCATTGTTAGAATGGGTAGAACTATTGAAAACACTATAACAAAGAGTGTGGTATTTTCAATAAAGAGGCATGTCACTATTATAAACACACTATATTTCAGTCAATATTGACATTGGGGTAGTGATAAAAATACAAGAGTAGGTACTGATAAACATACTGACAAAGGCCAGAATAAGAAACGACAGAAAAGCATTTTCCATATTATGAGCATAAATAATTGGTGTTTAATTAATTTATACACTTTTTTAATATATATCATTTTCTCTAAAAAGAAAGAAATAAAAACTTTTTAACAAAAAAAAAACCTACTTCAAAATCACTAGAAAGTAAAAAATAATTTTAAATTACTTTTACTATTTATTTCTTGGTCAAATTTGTATTTTTATAATAAATATATTTATTTTTTTTATGATAATAAGAGCTTCGAAGTCGGCGCTAATATAATCAGATTTTTTGTGCAGCTGCAACACACATATAGCATTTTAATTAAGATTTAAGAAAAATTAAGATTACAAATTAATACAGCGTTACCCAAGCAGGATATTTACAAATAAAAAAGTCATAAATAGAGTAGGGATGGCGAAAAAATCATGATTTTACGTCAATGATTAGCGCTGACTAGAAGCTTTTATTATCATAAAAAAATAAATATATTTATTGTAAAAATACAAATTTGACCAAGAAATAAATATTTTTAATTTTTATTATTGTAGAGAATTGAACAAATTACAAGAAAAAAAATTCAAAAAAATATATATTTAACTTCAACATGGTTTTATAGAGCTCCAAACTGGCGGCAGAGAATAAAACCGGGCCTCGTGGTTGCAGCGCGGAAAAAAAATTACTTTTTTAAGTCTTAACAAAATTGGTATGACAGGAGCTTTTTTTTTAAAAAATTTTTTCAATTTTTGGTGATGTTCCAAATTTGAAAGTTTGTTTTTTCGAAAAAAATATTGAAAAAATTTTAAAGAAAAGCTCGTGTCATACGATAGCGAGTCAAATTTAAAAAAATACAAAAATAAATACAAAATTTCGTCAAAAAATGAACCCGCTAGTACCGCAACCAATACGAAAAACATGGTTTCGAGATAAACGCGTTCAAAGTTTGTGAACAAAGAAAAAAACGGCAAAAATTAAAAATGCGCTCTCACTAATCCGGCTGTAACTTTTGAACCCGTAAGAATTTTTCCATGATTTCATGTTCTTCTTAGAATCATAAGAATATTTACTAAAATACAAAATTATAAAAAAAAAATTTCAAGAAACGACCAAAGTCATGTCCCCCCTTAGTACTTGCATGTCAAGTAAAATTAAAAATTTTATGATATTTTGAGATATTTTCTATCTAAAAATAAGAACAATCACTCAATAAATGTATAGTTTTGTTAGAGAAATTTTAAATAAACCACCTTTTATAATATAAATTATAAGCACACGTTCTGAGAAAATAATATAAAACAATGTCCGTTCCATATTTTTAGAACTTTTACCCAGCAGTAGGCGTTAACTACCATATGTAGTGGTAATTCAAAAAAATTTGCTTTTATTTTCAACTATATTGTAAAAAGTCAAAATTTGAATAAAGTCATGCAGGAAAATGATATATGTACCTATAGAATATTTTTTAAATTTTTATTGAATCCAATGAAGTCCCAATTCAAGGCTAGAGTTTCTGTTGAAACCCACTGCTGTGAATACCTTAAACACAAATAACACAAACATATTCTAGTTAAGTTTTAAGAAGTGGTATTCAAAACTATTAAACAATTAATTTTGTAAAACGAAAATTTCAATGAAATTATAAGAAAAACCGTGGTGACCGTGGCGTGCAGGTTAAGTGTGTGGCTTAGTACACTCGGAGCCCGAGTTCGATTCCCAGTCGCGGCGAAAAGTTTTTTCAATAAAGAAATTTTTCTGATCGGTGAAAAGTTTTTTCAATAAAAAAATTTTTCTGATCGGTCACCACATCTCTGCAGACAATGGCAAACCTCAGAGAGTAAATAATGCCATGTAAAGCTTCTTGAGAACATAAACTTCAGCCGTTCGGAGTCGGCATAAAACATGTAGGTCCAGTTCTCGGTCAATTGTGTGCAAACATTTAATAACACACACAACACAATTGATCATAAGAAGCTCGGTCAAAGTCCTTTCAAGGGCTGAAATGGCCAATTTGTTTTATTTTTTTATAAGAAAAACCATACAAGAATATCGTTCTTTTCTCTTTATTTTAAGAATAAAAATATTCCAAATCTTAAAAAAAAGAATTTATAAAAAATGTTCGAGTGGTGATAAGATCTGCATCAAATTATTTTAATTTCAACATTAATTTGTGCTTTTTCAACAAAACTTCTATTCGGAACCCAATTTGGTTTGCATTCATTTTACAGCAAGAATCATTCCTTTCATGAGAAGACTCGAAAATTTTTCGAAAAGATAACACGCCTGGCTGGTGGTTTCAAGTCCGCAGCCTCTTCCTGCAAGGATGAAAACGGGAATCTAGTGACAGATATCCAGAGTACACTGATGCTATGGAAGGAACACTTCTCCAGTCTTCTAAATGGCGACGCTGACAACAATTCCGCCAGTGGAGATGATATCCCGGAAACCCCAATTATGGATGACAGCGTTGAAGTTCCGCTGCCCGACTATAACGAGGTCTTAACAGCTATAGCTCGGCTTAAAAACAACAAAGCCGCAGGAGCCGATGGTCTACCGGCTGAGCTGTTTAAGACCGGTGGCGAAGCTCTGTTTAAATGCATTCACAGACTTCTATGCAGAATATGGTCGGAAGAATGCATTTCAGATGATTGGAACCTCAGTGTGCTCTGCCCAATCCACAAGAAAGGCGATCCTACCAGATCCCATCGTGTGATAAGCTTTCTTAATATCGCATACAAGGTCCTGTGGAGCGGATTATGTGAAAGACTGAAGCCCATCGTCACGCAATTTACGCTCCTACAAGTCTTGGAAAAGAGCCTCGAAAAAAAAATTGATACACAACATCTTTTTGTCGATTTCTAAGCCGCCTTCAAAAGTCCAACAAGGGGTCACCTATACTCCATCATGTCTGAATTTGGTATTCCTGCGAAGCTATTATGTCTTTGCAGGATTACACTGAACAACACCAGCAGCGCAGAGAAAATCAGGAAGGACCTCTCCCTTCCGTTCGATACCAAGCGAGGATTCAGACAAGGTGATTTCTTATCGTGCGACTTCTTTAATATAGTCATGGAGAAGATCATCCGAGCTGCTGACCAGAGACGTAACGGCTTGATATCAATAGTCGAGTCGAAAGGGTCTTGCAGTGAACGCAGATAAAACGAAGTATCTTGTGTCAACAAACAAACAGTCCCAGCGTCGTGGAAACCTCATCACTGTTGACAACACCTCCTTTGAGGTTGTGAAGGACTTTGTTTACCTGGGATCCAGCATTAACTCCTCCAACGATATCAGTATTGAGATAAAACGAAGGATCACTCTTGTCAACAGGTGTTACTTTGGGCTCAGTAGGCAATTGAGAAACAGAACTCTCTCTCGGCCAACAAAACTGATGCTCTTTAACTCAATAATCATGCCCGTCCTTTTAAACGTATCTCAAACCTGGACGTTGAGCAGCACTGATGAAAGGACTTTGGGAGCGTTCGAGAGAAAAATCCTTCGGAAGATCTATGGTCCAATCTGCATCAATGGCGAGTGCCGAATACGATGGAACCACGAGCTGTATGAGCTATATGCCAACATCGATACAGTCAAGCGTATTAATATAGAGCGAAGAAGCGATGGAGCTGAGAAGCTCCAGCGAAAAAATTATCCGATTCGGTACCCAACGACAGCCAACCCAGACGAGAAAGACCGCATATCCTTTGGAAAGACCAGGCATTGGATAACCTGAAAGATTTAAGAAAAATTAAGATTACAAATTAATACAGCATCACCCAAGCAGGATATTCACAAATAAAAAAGTATTAAATAGAGTAGGGATGGCAAAAATATCATCATTTTATGTCAATGATTAGCGCTGACTAGAAGCTTTTATAATCATAAAAAATTAATATATTTATGATAAAAATAAAAAAAATTCAGAGTAATTGATATCATAAGATTTCCAATATAATAATGAATATAAATAAATTATCAAATTTGACCAAGAAATAAATAGTAAAAGTAATTTAAAATTATTTTTTACTTTGTAGTGATTTTGAAGTAGGTTTTTTTTTTTTGTTAAAAAGTTTTTTTCAAAACGTAAAGCCACTAAGAATCTATTTTCTTGAAGCTTCGATTGTCCATTAATAACGACAGTCGAAATTATTATAAGATTTTTTTCCAATTAAAGCCTACATAAAATTCTCCCAACATTTTACGAAATTGGCAATTTTATACAATTACAATACAAAAACGTTATGGCCAACAAAAACAAACGCAAATAGCTGTCATCATCATTTTACTCGTACTCACCAAGTTATCACGTGGTTTTGTGGATACGCATCATTGCAACTAAAGTGATGACACATTCAACGCACTCGTTGCGGTTGCATCATAGACCAAACACATTTGTTTTAATTGTAAATGGTCAAGTGCACTACCAACGGCAGGAGTGAATCGAATTGGAACATAAAATGGTTATGTGATTTGATGATTGTTCACGAATGGCTGCACTTTCAAGACGAAGTAAAATTTACAAAACCAATAGGAGCTGCATTAAATTGTACCTCACATTGCTGATAACAATAACTAGCAGAGCAAGGATGATGGTTTAAATATTGATATACATTCGTTGTACGTCATTACCAGGGCCCGGATTTTGTTGACTTTGTCTATTTTTTTTGCTTGTCCTTATATTCATTCGGGGATAAAAGAATTACACGTTTTGAATGTTTCTGATTTCAAATTCAAAATTTTATCTTGCCTTTTTTTGCCATTTTGTCTTTTTTTTTTGCCTTTTTTGCACTTTTCAAATTTTGTTAACATTTCACCTAAAATTTTTAATGAAAGAAAAAAAAATCTCTTTATTTTTCTTATTCTATTATTTTTTTTTTTTTGTGGCAACAATTCAACAAACATTTAAACAGTATGTTTTCCATTGTTTAATAAAAAACTTTCCATTTTTTTGTGTATAAAAAATTTGGTTTTTCCAAACATTGCACAAAATTACAAAAATTATGATTGGTTGAGCGAACGTGCTATATTGGCTGCAAAAAACATTGATGTAGACGAATTGAATTTTAAGTTTCAATCTGAAATAGCTGTCGAATTGATGACGTACAAATCGGTGGATCTGTTACTTCCCAAGATGATGTCGTCAACTATCCAACGGAGTTTTTAAACTCGCTGGAATTACCCGGATTACTGCCTCACAATCTCCAACTGAAAGTCGGGTCGGTAATCATAATGTTACGAAACATTAACCAACCATGTCTTTGTAATGGCACCCGGCTTGCGATAAAAACCTAATGAATAACGTCATCAAAGCAACAATACTTAAAGGAAAGTACAAAGGTGTAGACGTTTTGATACCACGAATCCCAATAATTCCGACCGACATGCCATTCGATTTTAAACGCTTGCAGTTTTCGGTAAGGCTTGCATTTGCAATGACAATTAACAAGTCTCAAGGGCAGTCATTGCGTGTTGGAGGCATTAACCTTGAAAATCCATGCTTCTCGGATGGTCAATTGCTACCATAAACAACATCAGCATTATTTGTTTTCGCTCCAGATAACAAAACAAAAATGTCGTGTATCTAAGAGCATTGCAATGAACGAAATTATGTTATCACAGCTAAGGAATCGAAAAAATATTTCTTTTTTCTAAATTGGTTACCTGACTAAAGATCTTTCAATCAAAATGTAAATAAAACACCATAAGATTCATTGTACTTATTTTCAAATTAAATGTAAATCAAACATACCCCAAACCTATATGAATAAAAATTATAATTAAAACAAGTAAAGAAAGTCTAAAGTCGGTCTAGGCCGACTATGAAATACCCTAAACCCACTTTTCAAAAACAAAAAATTTTTATTGTAAATGGGCGTGTCCAAGGGCGGATGAAGCCTATATTTTATATGCATTTAAATGTTGATGAAAAATTTACACATACCAAGTTTTATTCCTGTAGCTCACAGTTAATGCCTTTATTGTGCTTTCGCTATGGGAGTTGGGCGTGTTCATGGACGGATTACTTCCAATTTTTGGACACACCTTAGTTTTGGTATAAAATACATCCATACCAAATTTAATTTCTCTATGACAAACATAACCTTATTTATTGAGTTTAAAACTTTTTGGGTTGTATGGGAAAAAGGCGTGTCCGTAGGCGGATGACGTCCATTTTTCAAAACTATCTTTGTCTTGTCATAAAAAACATACGTGCCAAATTTTAGCTCTGTAGGTCAAACAGAGGCTTATTTATTGCGTTTTCAATTTTTGGGTTGTATGGGAGGTGGGCGTGTCCGTGAGCGGATGACGTCCATTTTTCAAAACCATCTTTTTTTTGTCACAAAAAACATATGTGCCAAATTTTAGCTCTGTAGGTTAAACAGAGGCTTATTTATTGCGTTTTCAATTTTTGGGTTGTATGGGAGGTGGGCGTGTCCGTAAGCGGGTGACGTCCATTTTTCAAAGACATCTTTGTGTTAATATAAAACACATATATACCAAATTTTATTGTTGTAGGCTAATTATGAGCTGAGTTATGCAGTTTTCAATTTTTGCGTTGTATGGGAGGTAGGCGTGTCCGTGGGCGGTTTCCAAAAATATTCAATAGTGCAGATCCTTGGGTTCAGGTGATCATGTGTACCAAGTTTCATCTAATTATCTCGACTTCTTCTTCGTATCCTGTGTATACGGACAACACACAGACGGACAGACGGACGGACGGACATGAATAGCTCGACTCACGGGGTGACGCTGATCAAGAATATATATACTTTTCTATACCGGACTCGCTTCGTTCTATGCGTTACAAACGTTTACACAAAGTTAATATACCCTGACCTTTCAGGTTTATGGTATAAAAACGAAGTGATGACAGGGTCCAATAATTCTACTTTGCCCAAAATAGTGCGAATAAACAACGTAGAGTCAGTCATTCAATTAGTCGCTACTAGTTTCGGCGGATGTTGAACTCTTGTTCAAAACTTGAAAAAAATACATTTTAAAAAGTTCGGCCACTAAACTAGTGCGATTTTCCAATTTCTATGTTGAAAAAACAGGGAACTAAGAAATGGAACAATTTGTTAAAAAAATTTAAAAATGCCGTTTGGGCCCATTTTCAATATCCATTTTGCGTTTTTATATGTTTTATTGCCACAAAATCCGGGCACTTGTGATAACAATGTTTATGTTATTAAAAATATTCGCTAAGAAGAGGCTTCTTTTTTATAACAACAGAATCTAAGAAGCCTCTAAGCTTCTAATCTTTCTAATCTAATCTAATCTAAGCTTTCTTATCTAAGAGATTAGAAAAATTACGAAATAAATCTGTAAAGAATTTTGTAAATGTATGATAGGCCGGATTGTTCTTGTATGGAAAATAAAAATGTCTGGCGGTCGGGGTCCCAAAAATTACAAGAACTCATTAAAATGATTTCTACATACTATTTTTCAAATCGGAGAAAATCTGCCGAATCAATTTTCATACTCCTGAAGGTCCTTTTTGGTAAAAAAAAACAATGTTTTTTGCTTGCCACTTTTTATTTTTCACAGTACGCATACCCACATCTGCTTTAATATCAAATTTCTAACTCATACCAATATTTGACACAAAAAGTTTTTAAAATTATGTTTCATTATAACTCTTATTGATCACCAAAAATTATATTTTGTTGCTATTTTCAGGAACATATTTTTAAAACCGCTGTAAAAGACAGATTTTTCATTAGATTTACGTGGAATTGTTATTGTTGGAAAGATATTAGGGGTATTCTCGCAGTATAGCAAAGATGCAAAATTTGTGAAAATGCAACCTTGCAATACTGAAATATGCAACACTGCGGGAGCGCACAAAATCACAAATATTGTGAATATTAAAAGAAATGCCGCGAACAGGCGAAAACAAAAAATTTAAATACTTACGCTAACGCACACGAACTAAAATAAGACAAATTTGTCTGAATTAGAGTGCACGGTTGCACGTCCACTCAAAACATGGGTATCCTTATTGCACAAATTGCACGAATTGCAAAACATTTATCGCTTGTATTTTGTTGTTGTGTCGTTGCACGTGTTGCAAGATTCTGAAACTTTTGCAATTCTTACACCTTGTAAGGGTTTTGCAAGACAGCGAGAATACCCCTATTAAGTTCCTCTTTCTTCCTGTTTTTCGCTGTGTGCGAAAACTCCCAGAACTTTAGAATTCGTTTTTAGAAATCTGATGGAATGATACATTTCTTACTCATACAAAAATTCCTTTCATTTGTTCACTGCATTATCGTTCGGACTTAATGCCCCATTCTTTTTAAACAAAAAGGGCAAAATTGTTGTAAATTTGAAAGCAATTAAAAAAAAAATCAAAAATTACTTCTTAAATTTTAAAAGATTTTCTTGGTGCAAGTATGAAAAATATAAAAAAAAAAAATTAGCTTGAAAGAACTACTTGTCTTAAAAAATTGCATTTTTGTAGCATTATTTCTGAGGTTTTACCAAAGAAATAGCAGCCATAACCAAGTTATAGTTAGGGATATATTGCTTAAGGAGCTAAAAAATAGGTTATAATAAAATTATAATAAAAATTAAAAAATTCGGAAGAGTTTTTTAAAAAAAATTTAAAAAGTTGTGTGTAATAAGTTTTAAGTGTTAAATTGTCTTATTTTGAATTTTTAACCGATGAGGTTCCTTTTCGCAGCAACTAGTTGTTCCTTTAAAAGAATATGGTGAACCATTTTGTATAATTCTGGGGGATGATTTTTTGTGGAAATATTACAGTTTACCAATTTCGGTTATACGAGAGGTGGGTGCATAAATTGACCGATTTCGTTCTTTTTTACACCACCTAGTTTTATAAAATAACTAAGTGCCTTAAATTATATTGGTATGGGATGTTTTTTTGGGAAATATACCAGATTTTATATGAAAGGTAGGTGTATTAGTTAGTCGTTTTGATCACAATTTTGTGAGAACTTTTCTTCACAAAATTTCATGATTTGATGGTAACTCCTTCTATTTTTGGCCTTTCCCTAAATGGGATCGCTAGTTATACTGTGCCACGGTCTCTAAGCCGAGAAATGACAAAACGGCCCTCAATTCTTACGACATCAAGATTAAAATAGATCAAGAACTGAAACAACACGAGAGCAAAAGTGAAGAAAAATTTGTTGGCCTTTAGTTTTGAATGGCGTTAATTGCTTTGAAAAAATAAAAATTACCATTTGCCTGCTTAGTCTGGTCTAAGATCAATGGGTCCTGAAAGACCCAGTAGATAACTATGATTTCATCAAACAATTGCAAGCAAACTGCAATACTGTTAACTTATGAATACTGTTAATTTGTATATCCTCTAATAAATTGCGTTTTAGACAGTTTAGCTTGAGTTAGTTCAGCTAAACGTTATATAACTAAAAGGTTTACTTTGGAAACTATGGAGGATATGAAAATAAAATCAAATCTTGTTAAATATAAACAGAAGTTGTTTATAGCCAGCTAGATTCGAGGTCTTCCCACAAGCTGTTAGTTGCATTCAATAACGCCGCCCGCTATATTTACGATTTGAAAAGATTTGACCATGTCTCGCTTTATTGCAACCAAATTTTGGGTATTGGCTTGTTCAGATACCTTAAGGCAAGAAACTGTATTTTCCTACACAAAATTATCAACTTGCGATCCCCTCGATATCTCTTTGATAAACTTCAGTTCTGCAGGTCAAGTAGAAGTAGGAACATTTTGGTCCCAAGATACAACTTTATTAATTCCAGTAGACTGTTTTTCGTAAGTGCGATCCGATTGTAGAACTCACTTCCACTCAGCATCAAAAGTATTCCGAACAATAGGACCTTTAAGCATTTAATTTTCAAATACTTCTCTTAACTACTGACTTAACTATCTCTTTCTCTCCTAGTCTTCTCTGATCCGATCTATATTTTATTTTCTCAGTTGTTTATTTTAAGGATGCACATAGTTATGTTTTAATTTAAATATTAATTACTTTTAATTTTATATGAATGTTGTTTAAATTTCCTTTTTAAATTATAAATGGTTGTTATTTATTTTCATTATGTACTCTGTTGTGTTTTTTCAATTTTATTTATTAAGTATTATTAATGTATATTACTTTAAATTTTACACAAATTTTGTTTAAATTTATTTTTTCTCTTGTTTATGGTTGTTATGTATTTGTACAATAATTTTATTCTATTTTTCATCTAAATTTTTTGACGTAGAATTACGTCTTACAGCGCGGTTTGTATGGGGTCGTTTTAACAGATTTTTTGAAGGTCATGCAACGTTTTTGGCGAATACTTTAGGGTATACCTACAGCCTTTAATACTTATCGTTCAAAGATAATAAATATACTTAAATATCAGATATATCCTACGCTGAATGAATATCTAACTTTGGATTTTGTCACAATTATATGAAAGTCACAAAATAGTAAAATATAAGAAGAAAAATGCATGTTTTTATATAAGAAAATCAATCATCAGCTGCTTATGAGCCTGCTGCTTTCTTTGTTTTTGTTTCGTTGTTTATGGTTGTATTGTTTTAATTTTGCACGAACTGATTGGTTCGTATTCAGCTTCAGAATAATTCTATGGCCAATCGGATGCAGTGGGATTATCTGAGGTCACAGGCAGTTCATTGGTACTTTGATGGGTTCCATGGAACATTTGGACCAAAATGGTTGATTTTATGGCCAATCGGATGCAGTGGGATTATCTGAGGTCACAGGTGGGTCATTGGTACTATGATAGGTTCCATGGAACATTTGGACCAAAATGGATGATTCTATGGCCAATCGGATGCAGTGGGATTATCTGAGGTCACAGGCGGGTCATTGGTACTTTGATGGGTTCCATGGAACATTTGGACTAAAATGGATGATTCTATGGCCAATCGGATGCAGTGGGATTATCTGAGGTCACAGGCGGGTCATTGGTACTTTGATGGGTTCCATGGAACATTTGGACCAAAATGGATGATTCTATTGCCAATCGGATGCAGTGGGATTATTTGAGGTCACAGGTGGGTCATTGGCACATTTATGGGTTCCATGGAACATTTGGACCAAAATGGATGATTCTATGGCCAATCGGATGCAGTGGGATTATCTGAGGTCACAGGCAGGTCATTGGTACTTTGATGGGTTCCATGGAACATTTGGACCAAAATGGGTGATTCTATGGCCAATCGGATGCAGTGGGATTATCTTAGGTCACAGGCGGGTCATTGGTACTTTGATGGTTTCCATGGAACATTTGGACCAACATGGATGATTCTATGGCCAATCGGATGCAGTGGGATTATCTGAGGTCACCGATGGGTCATTGGTACTTTGATGGGTTCCATGGAACATTTGGACCAAAATTGATGATTCTATGACCAATGGGATGCAGTGGGATTATTAGAGGTCACTGGTGGGTCATTGACACATTTATGGGTTCCCTGGAACATTTGGACCAAAATGGATGATTCTATTGCCAATCGGATGCAGTGGGATTATTTGAGGTCACAGGTGGGTCATGGGCACCTTTATGGGTTTCATGGAACATTTAGACCAAAATGGATGATTCTATGGCCAATTGGATGCAGTGGGATTATCTGAGGTCACAGGTGGGTCATTGGTACTATGATGGGTTCCATGGAACATTTGGACCAAAATGGATGATTCTATGGACAATCGGATGCAGTGGGATTATCTAAGGTCACAGGCGGGTCATTGGTACTTTGATGGGTTCCATGGAACATTTGGACCAAAATGGATGATTCTATGGCCAATCGGATGCAGTGGGATTATCTGAGGTCACAGGCGGGTCATTGGTACTTTGATGGGTTCCATGGAACATTTGGACTAAAATGGATGATTCTATGGCCAATTGGATGCAGTGGGATTATCTGAGGTCACAGGTGGGTCATTGGTACTATGATGGGTTCCATGGAACATTTGGACCAAAATGGATGATTCTATGGTCAATCGGATGCAGTGGGATTATCTAAGGTCACAGGCGGGTCATTGGTACTTTGATGGGTTCCATGGAACATTTGGACCAAAATGGATGATTCTATGGTCAATCGGATGCAGTGGGATTATCTAAGGTCACAGGCGGGTCATGGGCACATTTATGGGTTTCATGGAACATTTGGACCAAAATGGATGATTCTATGGCCAATTGGATGCAGTGGGATTATCTGAGGTCACCGATGGGTCATTGGTACTTTGATGGGTTCCATGGAACATTTGGACCAAAATTGATGATTCTATGACCAATGGGATGCAGTGGGATTATTAGAGGTCACTGGTGGGTCATTGACACATTTATGGGTTCCATGGAACATTTGGACCAAAATGGATGATTCTATGGCCAATTGGATGCAGTGGGATTATCTGAGGTCACAGGTGGGTCATTGGTACTTTGATGGGTTCCATGGAACATTTGGACCAAAATTGATGATTCTATGACCAATGGGATGCAGTGGGATTATTAGAGGTCACAGGCGGGTCATTGGTACTTTGATGGGTTCCATGGAACATTTGGACCAAAATGGATGATTCTATGGCCAATCGGATGCAGTGGGATTATCTGAGGTCACAGGCGGGTCATTGGTACTTTGATGGGTTCCATGGAACATTTGACTAAAATGGATGATTCCATGGCCAATCGGATGCAGTGGGATTATCTGAGGTCACAGGCGGGTCATTGGTACTTTGATGGGCTCCATGCAACATTTGGATCAAAATGGGTTGTTCTATGGCCAATCGGATGCAGTGGGATTATCTGAGGTCACAGGCGGGTCCTTGGTACTTTGATGGGTTCCATGGAACATTTGGACCAAAATGGATGATTCTATGGCCAATCGGATGCAGTGGGATTATCTAAGGTCACAGGCGGGTCATGGGCACATTTATGGGTTTCATGGAACATTTGGACCAAAATGGATGATTCTATGGCCAATTGGATGCAGTGGGATTATCTGAGGTCACAGGTGGGTCATTGGTACTATGATGGGTTCCATGGAACATTTGGACCAAAATGGATGATTCTATGGTCAATCGGATGCAGTGGGATTATCTAAGGTCACAGGCGGGTCATTAGTACTTTGATGGGTTCCATGGAACATTTGGACCAAAATGGATGATTCTATGGCCAATCGGATGCAGTGGGATTATCTGAGGTCACAGGCGGGTCATTGGTACTTTGATGGGTTCCATGGAACATTTGACTAAAATGGATGATTCCATGGCCAATCGGATGCAGTGGGATTATCTGAGGTCACAGGCGGGTCATTGGTACTTTGATGGGCTCCATGCAACATTTGGATCAAAATGGGTTGTTCTATGGCCAATCGGATGCAGTGGGATTATCTGAGGTCACAGGCGGGTCCTTGGTACTTTGATGGGTTCCATGGAACATTTGGACCAAAATGGATGATTCTATGGCCAATCGGATGCAGTGGGATTATCTGAGGTCACAGGTGGATCATTGGTACTTTGATGGGTTCCATGGAACATTTGGACCAAAATGGATGATTTTATGGCCAATCGGATGCAGTGGGATTATCTGAGGTCACAGGTGGGTCATTGGCACTTTTATGGGTTCCATGGAACATTTGGACCAAAATGGATGATTCTATGGCCAATCGGATGCAGTGGGATTATCTAAGGTCACAGGCGGGTCATTGGTACTTTGATGGTTTCCATGGAACATTTGGACCAAAATGGATGGTTCTATGGCCAATCGGATGCAGTGGGATTATCTGCGGTCACAGGTGGGTCATTGGCACTTTTATGGGTTCCATGGAACATTTGGACCAAAATGGATGATTCTATGGCCAATCGGATGCAGTGGGATTATCTAAGGTCACAGGCGGGTCATTGGTACTTTGATGGGTTCCATGGAACATTTGGACCAAAATTGATGATTCTATGACCAATGGGATGCAGTGGGATTATTAGAGGTCACTGGTGGGTCATTGACACATTTATGGGTTCCATGGAACATTTGGACCAAAATGGATGATTCTATGGCCAATTGGATGCAGTGGGATTATCTGAGGTCACAGGTGGGTCATTGGTACTATGATGGGTTCCATGGAACATTTGGACCAAAATGGATGATTCTATGGTCAATCGGATGCAGTGGGATTATCTGAGGTCACAGATGGGTCATTGGCATTTTTATGGGTTTCATGAAACATTTGAACTAGAATGGATGATTCTATGGCCAATCGGATGCAGTGGGATTATCTGAGGTCACAGGTGGGTTATTGACACTTTTATGGTTTCCATGGTACTTTTGGACCAAAATGGCCAATCGTATGCAGTGGGATTATCTGAGGTCACAAGTGGGTCATTGGCACTTTCACGTGAATTCGAACTTCACGTGTAGTTCGTGAATAAAAGACACGTGTAGTTGAGTTTTGTGTTCTCACTTGATTTTTTAAAAACACGTGAACTGATGTAACACGTGCTTACGTGAAATTGGAAGTTTTAGTTCGTATTTGTAGCATTGTTAGCATTGGTTCGCATTGGGTTTATGTATGCACTTCTGTTCTAGTTTACTAAGTGCTCTATTTTGAAACCAGAGGTCATGAATCTCTTTTTAACTCAGTCAGTGAACTCGAACTGTTAAATTTAACGAAATGGGTCTGTGATCCGGTTAGATTTAACTCTTATGAAAAAAACCGAGTTGGATCATATTTCGTTTTATGCTTTTACCCAATAGATGGCGTAAAATTTTAATTTTTGTTTTTATGTGTTTAATTTTTATACACTGTAGTTCGCAAACTATACATCGAACAGAGAGGAAAGGGTAGCTCGCAAACTAAATGTCGGAGTGACGAGAGTGGCACTAATGGGAAGGGCATGTGCTCAGCGTGAAATATAGTTACCATACGATTTTTTTAAAAATCGGGATCATCATATTAATTTGAAATTAGTAGTTAAACTGACTGTAGCTCGCAAACTAAATATATATCGGGGAGACGAAAGTGGCACCAATGGAAAGTGCATTTGCTTCGCCTTCTTTTCAACTAAGTCAATGAACTCAACCTATCAAACTTAACGAAATGGTCGAAAAAATTTGAAATTTTGCTTGTTTCTTTTTGCTTGCTTTAATCATACTTACTTTTTAACTTTTTCTTTGTTTTGGCCTCGATAAGTAGTCCATAATTGAGTGTTATTAATTAATTTGTTAATTTTTGTAAGATCAATAAAAATACGTGCAAAATGAACAAAACAATCGGACCAAAGAGACAAAGTAGAAGAGGTTACAACTTAAACGGAATTCTACGTCTACACTTACGATACTATCGAAACTGTTTCTTTTTTTTTTAAATGTTAGTTTAATTTCATTTTATACAAATTCTTTTTAAACTTTATTTGTATCTTAGTAATGGTTGTTATATTCTCGCTTAACGTATTTTATATTTTTTCTGGGCTATTAAAATTGACTTGACTTTTATTTGCCAACATTATATGCTTAATAATAATAATAATAATAATAATAATAATAAAATATAAGTTGCCATTTTGACGCACTGTGTTCCCCTCTGTATTTTGTAAAACACTGTGTATTTGTTCCCTTTTTGTTCAAATACTTTTTTTGCTACTTTTTTAAACATATATTTCTTCTTATTTGCTCGCAGCCTCTCATATGCATATGTTATGTTTTAATTCATAAAAAGAATTCTTTATATAAATATTTCTTCACACACAAAAATTAAAATTTAATAATTCAAAGTTCAGTAAATATTTTTTATTTGTATAGATGCATTAACATTGTCATTGAATAAATAATCAAAATGTCTTTATCTGCGTGCAAGCTATTTTATGTATTTTTCATTATTTTAAATTTCAGCAAAATTAAATTTGAATGCGTTTTAATTTTTTTTCTAGTATTTTGTTTTGTTAATATTTTGAGTGCAATATTTCATTATTTAAATGCAAAAATTGTGGTTGTGGACTTGTTGTATGTGAGTATTAAAGTCAGTGAATATCTAGGGATGTGCGTATGTGCCAGTGTGTACGAAGTTCTTACTATTAAACTAAATTTTTTATTGCATTTGAATGACTCTTTTAACGTTTTCAACATTCAAATGCAATCTTTTGTAGGGCGGTTGCATAGAAAAAGGAAGAGAAGTGGTAGAGAAGAGCATCCTTTGAGATTAAGAACATTTGATTGCTCAGAACTAGGAAAGCACATCTGTTTAAATATGTATATTTGTACTTATATTTTCGTATCTACACATGTTTGCATATGTAGTTGTGCGCAAGTGGGTAGCCCATCATGAAATAAGAATAAAAAGGTGCACTTTAAAAGCTAGCATAAAATAAGGCATTGAAAAATTATGTACAATTATGTTGAAGTTTTTTTAGGAATAATTCCAGACTTCTCTTCCACTCAACTGCTTTCGGTCGTTTATTATGCTTATAAATAATATACGTGTGTGTGTGAGGAAGTTGGTTTTAAATTTTTTTTATTTTGTTTGTCTACTTATTATTCATGTCCACAAACTCAAGGCCTTTTATTTTGCCAGACATTGATAAATGATCAGCTGACAACGCCATGATTTTATTTTTTTTTTTTTTGTTTGTTTGCTTGTGTACGTTTTCCTTTTAAATAAGCATCATCAAGGACATCCTAATGTTAAAGCGACTACGGAAAAACCCTTTTGTTCTTAATTCTCCTATCTTACTACGCTATCTCTTTGTTTCGCATCGTCTGCGTTGCCATATCCGGTTGCCATTTTTTTTTTTAATTTTTTTTTTTTTTTACTCGTTCATTCATTAATTTACTGCTTTGATAATCAGCTTTTTCAAAGTTAAAAATGCTTAAAACCACAACATGATAACTTAGATAAAATCCGTTAATGTCACATAATAGCGGTGCAGCATTTGCGAACGAATGGGCGTAAAAAGGGCCATAACAACCACCAAAGCCCCAAATGTTGAGTGATAATAAAAAAATTTGGCTTATACGCGGAATATATTAAGAGAAAAGTCAAACAAAATATAAATCACAACAAGAATGGAAGTGGTTTTGGTGAAGAGAAATGTGGCAAAACCTTTTTTAGGCAAGTCGGTATGTGTTCCAGGAAGTTACAGAATGTGTTAGGAAAAACTTGCAGCAAAATCTATGTATTATATTTTAAATGTTGCCAATAAGCAAGAAAAAATAAATAAAGCCAAAAAAAACTTGCAGGAAACTTACAAAACCCAATTTGTAAGCAATAATCCTTCACTGAACCCTCCATGTGGGTGCCGCCCAGTAATAACCACCTCAGTATCCTTCTTGAATGGCGGTTTAACTAAGAGGTGCATGCAGCTACGGTGTTTTCACTCTCAATAGGCTTTGAGCCGATTGTGTATGTTCTCCCCATAGGTGTAAGGTATGGGCTGCATCAAGGTGTTATACGACCCGTGTCGAGAATTCGTCAGGCTAGAAGCCCATTCAAATTGGTCCAGTCGCTAAAGAAAGGCTCCGGATGCCTGGTTGTCTCCAGTTCTAATAAGCCTTACCGAGTACATCGGATCTCTGCTCGGGTGGACCACCCCTTCTGCGCAACTCGTGGGAACCAATATGAACAAAGATAATTATCTATAATAATTATTATAATAAAACAACACAAAAAACAGGAATAAAGCAACAAAGCAACAAAAACATCAAAGACAGAGTCCGGTCATTTGAAACACAGGTACAGAGAAAAATAGGAGCTATAGCCACCGTACATCTCATCCATCTTACCAAAATCCTAATGGTCCCCCACTCAGGCACTACCAAGCTCAACTCCGACGACTGGTTCCACCTTAAAAAGTAGTCCCAACTAAGACGCCCATAGTACAGTCCTCAACAACCCTGTACTCTCTTGCAGCATATCCTCTCCTCAGCTTATAATCGCGGGTGCTGCGGCTGTAGCAGGTTACAGGGATCAGCAAATACAAGGAAGGCCAAGGAGTACAAACAAACGTCACCTTTAAAGTAAGTCGCTGTGAACGCCGAAAGTAGTTCGACATATTTTTAACGATAGCTCTTTCCTACACTTTTGCACAATCGGATAATATTAGCGCAATTTTGATGGATTTTCATGAAACTGATTTTGAAAATCCTATAGAAGATTATGAATAAGGCTATATAAGTCTATATTAGAGGTAGTTTCATCGGCTATTTTGATGGCGAGGGACCCAAACGATTTTTTCAAATTCAGACTCTTTGTTTTTCATCCCAAGTTGTTAGAAATTTAGCGGTTTTTACTTTCAGAGTCGAGCATAATTTGTACTCACTAAAGAACGAATTTTAAGGCTAGTGCCAGCCAATTGGGTATTTTTAGAAAGAAGTGAAGTATGGATGAAAAATTTTCACTGCACTCAGTAAAAATTTTCTCGAAATAAGATAAAAAAGACATAATATTTAGAGAAAAATGTTAAAGAGTTTGCTCTAGAGAATGCTTTTCTCTAAATGTGATACCAAAAATTCCCTAAAAATGATAAAAAACTTCCACGAAAAAGAGAAATATATAAAAATATATCGTTTTTAGAGAATAAACTTTTTTATTTTTGAGAAAAGATTAAATTTTATTGAAGAAAATACTTTGCATAGTGAGTTTTTTTTATTAAAATATAGTAAAAATTTTTCGTTTTCCATAAATTTTTCTGTGCCATAAATTTTTTGTGCGAAAAAAATACTTATCATTATTAGAGACATTAAAATATTTCCATTTCCCACAAGTGAAGAAATATTTTTTTGAAAATTTGAAAATTTATTCTAATTGAATAAAATTTTATTTGAAAAAAAGAAAATTACTATTATCGAAAATAGAGAAAATTTTTAAAGAACAAAGGTAGGTTTATTTTCTGAATGTGTGGGGAGCAAAAATTGCATTTTTGCTGACCTTATTGGTATCCGAGTAAAAATGAAAATATTTTAGCTCAAGCCTTATAAGCTTTGTACAACTGCCGAACAAGAAAAAATCCATAAAACGGCCTACAACTGGTGCTTGCAAAATATTTTGGCCGAATAGATCCTAAACAACGTTGAAGCAAGTTTATTTTAAAACGACCGCTACCACTACTGTTCACCTACTGTACGGACAGAATGTCCTGACAGTGACCGTTTTAATTTTTTTTTTGAAAAAAAAATATTGTGCTGGTGATGCCTGAAGTTTGAACAAAGAACCATAAGTGAAAAAATGCACCGCTACAACACAGCCGCTGTAGTTACGTAAAATTGTTTTTATATAAGTTCTACCTTTGATAAAACTTCGACTCTAGCGATAGCCACCCCTGAGCTGGAATGGTTTGAAATAACCTCTAAAAAAGTTTTAAATAAAAAAACGGTCAGAATGGCCAATTTGTTTTGTTTTTGTTATATAATTCATAACAAAAAACATCACAGTTATAGTTTCCTTGGTCACTCTCCCGATTTTTTAAGGCAATTCGTAGAATTTTTTCGTGTTGTAAATTTACTCTTTAATGTTTTTTTAATATCCGAAATTGTTTTACCACCTCTCTATATACAGTATGACCTCGCTCAACGTAACCGTCGCTACACGCAATTCCTCGATAATCGCAACACCCAAATTGTTAACATTGCAGACTCTGTTAACGCAACTTTAAAAAAAATTTACCTTATTTAACGCACCTTTCTAAGGAAATCGTATGTTTGAGTTTGTTTTGCACTTTTCTTTCGTTCTTTTGTTCATTCGTCTCAAATGCAGAATCCGGGCTAGACAAGCGAGAGGCAATAAGAGGCTGCGAATATGCCAAAATGGAGAAGGCATTGTACAGATGGTTTCTCAAGCAAAGGGAGCGAACGGTCGCTTGCCTCAACTCGTCGAAAATTAGCGATTTCGGAAATTTCAGCGTTGAAGTGAGTACCCTTAATATGTTTCTGAATACAGATTAAATTTTAATGTGTACAAAAGGCATGTTTATTAAAAAGACGTCTATTGCCCAGTAGAAAATTTTTCCTGAGTTTTTGCAACAACTTCAGTTCGCAATTGGCCTCAATTTAATTGGTTGCGTTGAGCGAAGTCGTACTGTACTAAGCCCACTTGTGATATCATTCACCAAGCTGTTGCAATTTTTTTTTTCAATAAAATTTGAATTTTTCTACCAATCCACGAATTTATGGATTTTGAAGCTTGACATTTTTATTTTTTTTTACTTATTCAAGCACTTTGCCAAAATAACAAACAGCCAAACGTTCCAAAACAAGAGGCTTAAAACTGTAGCCTACTTTTTAAAGAATACAATTTTCATTGTTTTTAAACAAACAAGACAAAGGAACAAAATAAAAATTCGAACAATGGTTCTCTAATTGCTAGACTGCATCATCATTTATCATTCAACAAACATCAAGCCGGATATCCGTTGAGTATTTTTATTATTGTTCATATGCTTTTTCCATATTTTTAAATTTCCTGTCAAAATTTCAATTTCTTATTTCTGCCTCTTTTTATTTATTATTCGTTGGGATCGATTTAAAAATTCAAAAGCCAAATCTCAACATAACATGGAAAATGCATTGATTCATCACTTAGCTTTGTTCGAGAGATCAGGACTGCAATGCGTTGCATTTGCAAATTGTTCGCACAGCACCTGAATGAACACAATTCAACAGACTTTATATATATAAATCAATGGAATTTTATCACATATTCGCAATAACGTTGACAAGTTATTGAAATGTATAAGTTGAAGAAGTTTTTTCTTCTACGGACTTAATAAAGTACTTACTTTATATGAGTTTTATACCGATAAAGGCTATTCTTTATTTATGTAAATGTGTCGAGTCCATGTTAAGAAATAAAAAAAAAAGTGTAAATGTGTTGAAGAATGTTTGATGCATTTCTTATAGCCTGAATAGCTTGATGAATATATGAAAAAAGCAGAATACCTTTCAAATACTCTATTTTAATTTTAAGAAATGTGTTTTTGGGGTAAAAATATTATACCTTAATTATAAAATCTAACCTTTGCCTGAGAAAGGGCAGTAGGCAGGTTTTGTTAAAAGCACCATCAAAAAGTCTTTATCTTATCTCAAAGAGCTCATGTAATACATTTTATAATTAAGAATCAGGACTTACCACATTAGCTTAAATACTCATCTTAAATAGATTCCTTATTTAGAATGGGCAAAACTCAATTCAGGATATACACAAAATATGTGAACTCGATACTGGATTCAGTTGTTTTAAGACTTTTTTAAATATGCTTTATAAGTGTACGAAAACTTTATTGGAGATAAAAGTTTATTTTTTCTGAAAGAATAAAAAAAATGGTGTCGACGTCGCAAGACAATCTCCGCAACTTGTTATACTTATTGTATCTTAAAAAATATTTAAATATTGAAACTGTTTTTGTATATACTTACCATTTTCCATGAATACCTACCTGCTTAATTTCAAACTTTTAATTTCAAACACCGTACTGTACTTTAACTACTTACCTTTTCGAATTTATAATATTAAACCTAGCTTTAATTTATGGTTGAGCTTAACCCTTAAATGCACAAAGTCACCAATTATGATCGAAAAAATATATTTAATGTAAATTTGCGTAAAAATAAAAACTGCGTTTTTAGTTTATTAACTTTTTATTTTAAGTTATTTAAAAAAAAGTGGTTGTATCTTTAAAGATACAATGTGGATTTACTTTTATATCAAAATAAAAGAAATGACTTATGAAATTTTTATTTATTCATTTATTTTAAAAAAATCAAATTATTTTAATACATTATTGTTAAAAGTACACTAGAGGTTTTCACGAGGCCCTGAGTAAAAGAGTAAAAAAGTAATGTGTAAAATTTTACTCTCAAGCCTCGTGAACGCAACATAGTAATCATTGTTCGAAATTCCGGAAATTAGTTAAAACTATTTACAATTTCAGAGTCTGACCATCTTCTTATAGGTTTTTGCGTTTTCTTTTCTCAGATCCAGGCCCTAAATGAACAATATATGTATGCTTTAAAAAAAAGGTATTCTTATGAAATTGAATAAATTTGACTGACTTCTAAATTTTTATTATTTTTGAATTTAATTTATTTTCACAGCTGATTTATGCTTCCATGCAGACTAGCTAATTTTTTTTAAATTTGTACGCACATACATCAGCAAAATACACGACGTCTTATGTGTTTTTGTAACATACCTGTAATTGAGTTTGAAAAAATCAAACTGTTATTTTCTTACACTAGAGTAAAAATATATTTTAGTCAATGCCTGAGGTTAAGTAAAAGTGCAAGTTTTCATTCAAAGCATTTTGTTGTTGGAGAGTATTTTTATTTTACACTTTAATTTTTTACTCCTTTACTCGGGGCCTCGTGAAAACCCTTACTGAAAACATAAATAATAAAACAAATTAAATCAAAATAATACATGCCTTTTTTTTAAATTCATTTATATACATATATAATAGCAAATTATAAAATAAATTACAATTTTTACGAACTGTGATAGTTATAAAAACAATTTTTTTTTGCAGTTAAACATAAATTTACTTTACGTTTGGTACAATACATCCGTGTTTGTCCTGAACAGTGCGGAAATTTGCATCTACCCTTCTTATCAATCGTTGTCCAATGATCAATCCTGTCCAATCTTGTGTCCTTCGGAGGCGACATGGCAATTAGGTTTGAGCCGTTTTTCTTGAATTTGTGCTTCAATACGAGGGCGTCCACGAGCTGGAGGTTGTCCTTAAATCAATGATGATTTTTATAAATTCGTTTATATAAGAGCCAGGAATTTACAACTGGCATGTCAAAAAGGTGATAGAACACTCTATTTGTCCACTTACGGCTTTTCATAGCTATTTTATGCCGGCCCATGGAGCTGTCCAATAAATCGACACCACCCATGTGCCGATTATATTCTTTTATAATTTGAGGACATGGAATCATTTTGACGGTTTTGTCAAACCTCTAAATGGTTAATAGTTCTTTCGTTTCATTTCCAATGCTGGCTGATATCGGTTTTACTCCAACGATAGGTAGATAGTAAGTTGACAATCCTGTTATCTTTCCAAGACAGAGAACATACATGGGCATTTTTACGAAAACAGAGACATGAGTGCATGATAATCAATTCAGGTTAATATATGAACTATGTATATACAACGAACGGTGACACTCTGAAATTTATGAATATTTAATAAAACATAATGTGGAAATTCCAAGGCAAAAGTTATAAGCGTTAATGTCCAGTGAAGTCATCAAGTGAAAATTTTTTGTTTTAAACAACTTAATTTGTAATACATGTCAAACAAAGGTTTGGTGAGTAATTTGAAAACTAAAAATGAAAATTTATGTAAAAATTCTTAAAGAATATAGTGGACTTAACTCTTGGTCATATTCTCTTATTGGTTAATTTCAACTTAAAATCAAAACCTTGTAAAGAAAAAGTGTCCGTGCGTCACGAAAAAATCACACTTGTTGTTCAAAGCATTAACCCTTCATCGGAGTAGCATGAAAATTCATAAGCAAAGCCAACTTTTTGTACTGAAGATTTTTGGTTCTAACAATTTTTTTGATTAGACGCACAGAACCCATTTTAGAGCCGTGACGCACGGACAAACTATAGAGTTGTGTATATTTTACATATGAGTTGTTTTCAGTTGATCAACCAACATGAAACAATGAATAACTACAGACAATATATTTCTCATATCCTATATCTTTCTTGTGGCGTAGGTGTTGAATTACATGCAATAACAATAGAGTTCAGCTATCACTGGCTTTAACATTAACCCATTAAAGTCATGTCCCATTTCATCAAAAAAATGTAATGTTTTGGATACCACTCACTCAAACCATGTTAATGTGGAAAAAATTTGCGTACCAAATTTGAGTTGGGTTATAGGCAAACCTTCTTAGCTATTTAATTATTTTAGTCTTATTAATTTTAAAAGAAATTCATAAGGAGGAAGTTTTAAAATTGCAGTTCCACTTCAGCCCCTAAAAGCAAACCGAACAAAACATTAATTGATTGATACAAATTTAATGAGACGGATTCCAGTGGCTCAAGACAAAGTTAATGTGGCAAAAATTCATCCACCAAAGTTTGGGGTGGGCTCAGGGACAACATAGGACGGTACTACTAACCATGCACACATAAATCTTATTACAGAATAGCTTTTAGTCTACTTTTGAGTTGATCTTTTGACAAGTTAACATAAAAAACAGATGTTAACAAAGGTACTCATGCAGTTTAAAAGAGCAGTTAACATATAGTTCGTTCAACTAAAAGGTAAATAAATTAAAGTGTTAGCGTTTCTACTGCTTCTACGGTTAGAGCTGAAATTAATGAGAGATGGAATTTCCGGAGAATCGAAAACACCGGTGATGAGTTGCTGTAAATATATGATATCTGCGGACCTCCTTCGCTCACTTAGCGACTACATTTTAATAGTTTTAAACGATCCTCATAAGGAGGAAGGCTAAAAATGGCAGTTCCACTTAAGCCCCTTAGAGCAAACAGATCAAAACGTTTTATACAAAATCGTACTTTTTCCGTGCAACACGATTTTGTGTCCGTAACGTCACGCTGGTTAAACAGTTATAACTTCCGTAAATATCACTTTTTGTTAAAAAGATGAGTACCATGTTATTGTGTTAACCTTAATACATCAGGTTGCGTACTCAAAATTTTTAAAAAGTAGACCAATTAGCTGAAATTTTGAAAAATGTAACACAACCTCAAAAGTCATGTCTTAAAAATGTCCGTGCGCCACGCCAGACAAAAAGTGGAATAACTTTCGAATGAAGCCATCAAGAACAAACATTTTTAGTGTTTCTGAAACGGGGCGTGTTAAGTAATAGAATAGGCTAAAAAGAATAACCACCAAAAGCCCATTCTAGAATTCCGAGATAATTAAAGGGAGAAAAAATCGTACGAATGTCCGTGCGCCACACGTAAAAATGCCCACATAAATTCCATGAATATTACATATAAACTCCTGACTGATACCACGCCCGAACTTTTGCATTACTTTTTCTTCGCGAAGCTTACAATTTTTTATTCTGTTACGTCGTATGGTACCAACTGAGAGTATGCCTAGTGTTCGCAAATACACTACCAATGCCACGGCAGTGTAATAGTTGTCAAAATATATTATGTGGTTTTGAAATTTTGGTACTTCTCTAACCAGTCGGAGCACTATATTTGCCGAAGGTTGAAGATTCGGTTCACCAAGATCCGGTGTTTCCGGCGCTCCACTATAAATTTCAAATTTATATCCATATCCTGTAGTATCACACATGACGAAAAGCTTGAAGCCCCATTTTGTTCGGTTTGTTAGGTAAATAGTGCTTCACGTAGCTTCCAATTTTGGTAGAACACAAATTCATTATGTTTTGTGGTAAACTTCTGTCCCCTCTAAATTTAACTTGCTGGTCATTAAACTGCAAGTTACCTTTCTTCCATATTACTTTTTCGAATTCAGAAGTATTTGTTAGTCTGGTAGATGGAATATTACCAGATGAAGAAGATGGCTCAGAATCAAGCTGTTCGATATTATTTGATTCCACGTCAATCAAATTTCCCGGATCAGTATTATCATTGATCATGTTAAGAAAGAAATCCTAAACGGATGTTTTAAGGTCCATTTCATTCTAATTCATATGATCTTCATCAGTAATCATCTCTAAAAGTCCTGCCCTTTGAGAATTATTCCCCATCCCTTTCTATTCCTCCCCATTTAAATCATCGCTTTCGTCATCGATTTCATCGATGCTGTCGTCACCTACACCTTCGCTATTACAAAGCAATTCACAGACGTCATCATCAGTCATCATAACTTTTCCAACTCGAATTAATGACGCCATGGCTAACAATTCATCAAATGGTCGTTTGCTTATAAAATTGTAATTAAAACAATAGACATTCATATAAAATCGTAAATTTATTCCTAAGCTCTAAACAAGTGAACTTACTCTTGCAAAGAACAAAATATATATGAAAACGTACTAAACGCAAGCACAAAAAGTTATGCTTAACAAAAATCAAAAGCATGCAGGGAGTGCACACTGTATCTTTAAAGATACAACCAACTAAAGTAACCCAGTGAGGAGTCGAATGATCGAAATTTTTTCAAGCCACTTAAAATCACGAAAGGACATGTTTTGAAAACAGTCAGTATTTTCTCATTATCAAAATTATGTATCTGTTCTTAGAAGTTACACTGTTAAGACTCTTGTTTATTTAATTTTCCAAAACAAAAAAATATTGACTTTGTATATTCAAAAAAATAGAAAAGTATTAAAAAATATTTTTGTTTTGAAGTTCTTTAATATTTTTAAAAATATAACAGATTTAAAAAAAATTAAACCAAAACTGTAGCCGTAGGAATTTTTTAATGGTTGTATCTTTAAAGATACACGGTGCATTTAAGGGTTAACTTCCGTTTTAGCTTACTAATGAATTGTTTTTCTCGTTCTTCTTAAATCAACCATCGAAGGGTAAGGTACTCTTTTTCATACACTATCAAACACTCATTTGTACTCATATAAAATTGTTAATAAAATCTCAACTTTTGTTCAACTATTATAAAACACCAAATACTGTGGTTTTATTAAGAAAAAGCCTTCACTCCTTCGGAGCTAATTTGAGAAGTCTCTATCTCTCATTCTCTCTATCTCAGCTGACAATAAGTCGTCCATGGAAATTTAGAATCCCGAAATTTTTAATTTTCCAAATCGATTATTTTGTCGCCATTTTTCTACAAATGGAAAAGGTTTTCTTTCTGTATTGAAGAAAATGTTATATGAAGAAATACTTAATACTTATTAAGTATTAAGCATTAATTCTTTTTCAAACTTCCTGGTACTCATTACTGTTTTTTATTAATGAACTTTGAACACGTATATATATATTTTTTTATATACCAAACAACTTGTGTTAATATTAATAATAATTTATTTTAAAAAAAAAAAAAAGAAGCAAATCTGTAATGTTAAAAACATTTACAAAACTTTCAAAAGCTTAATTAAGATTTCTTGTGTGCATCATTTATAATAATTGCACCTTGTTCTACTGTTAAAATATTTTGTACTTTTCATCTGATAACAGAGTTCATTTTATCTGTATTAAAATGTTTTAATTTTTGCTTATTTAATACTTATTAATTGCTTGTAGTTTAAAATTCAAAACCTAGGGGGCTTCAAGCTACGAAAATTATGAGTCTTTACAATTAAAATCAAAGATGTTCCACAAAACAAATCCAGACCCATGTCGCAATGAAATCATCATCGCACATTATCAACAATTTACACACACGTACACATAAAGATGAAGTGAATGTGTTTGTGTGTTCAAATGTAGGTAATTAGCATGATGCTGCTTTTGGTCTATAATTTGTCTATGGCATAAATTTTCATAAAATGTTGCCTTGTCAACACCAAAAAAGGCTTCAGCTAACTAATGTATGCAGCATGCTTTTGGTGCCGCCTCGTAACTTATTACCACTTAATCAGAGACCATCTTATTCAGTCAGTCTGCATATGCCAGCTCAAAGCGTTCACACACACACACACACACACCGCACACACACACATGATATTTCGAATGTGTGCGTTGGTGTCTTTGTGGGTTGCGGCTGCTGGTGATTGATTGGCGTTTTGTTCGTGACTGTCAGCAAATGTTTTCTGTTAAAATAGCGAAAAGTTTTTTGATAATATATAATTTCCTTAATAAAGAGTCACCATTAATTTTATTTATGATAACCTATTAGTAAGAATACATGTATGCATTTGTTAAAAAAAAAGGATCTATATATAAAAAACTCTTTATAAGATACTTTAAAAAATGTCAGAACTAAACAATGAGAACTAAATATGAGATGTTTATGATTTTTACGATATGTTTTTAATTAACATATTGAAACTTTGATCATAGCATTTATAAATAAATAATCTTAAGCTGATCAAAGAAAAAACTTCAAAGAAAAATTACAGTGGTCGAAAATAGTATTCGACAAATGAGTCGAATTTCTGTTAGATATTTAAATAACAACACAAATTGACGCATGTCAATAACTGTGTTCAGAAAAAAATGTCTACAGAAAAGAAACAGTTTCGATAGTATCGTAAGTGTAGACGTAGAATTAAAGTTGTAACCTCTTCTACTTTGGTCCGATTGTTTTGTGCATTTTCCACGTATTTTTATTGATCTTCCGAAAATTAACAACTAAATGAATAACACAAATAAACAAAGAAAAAGTAAGTATGATTAAATGAGCCAGCAAAAAGAAACAAGCAAAATTTCAAATTTTGTCGATCATTTTGTAAAGTTTAATAGGTTGAGTTCATTGACTTAGTTGAAAAGAAGGCGAAGCAAATGCACTTTCCATTGGCACCACTTTCGTCTCTGCCCGATATATAGTATGAGAGCTACAGTCAGTTTAACTTCTACTTTCAAATTAAAATTAAGACCCCGATTTTTAAAAAATCGTATGGTGACTATATTTCACGCTGAGCACATGTCCTTTCCTCTCGTCTCTGTGTGATATTTAGTTTGCGAGCTACACTTCCGTCTCTGTTCGATGTATAGTAAAAGCATAAAACGAAATATGATCCAACTCGTTTTTTTTCATAAGAGTTAAATCTAACCGGATCACAGACCCATGTCGTTATATTTGAGAGTTTGAGTTCATTGACTGAGTTGAAAAGCGGTTAATAATCTCTGGTTTCAAAATAGTATACTAGAACAGTAGTGCATACATAAACCCAATGCGAACCAATGCTTACAATGTTGCCAAAGCGAACCAATCAGTTCGTGCAAAACAAATGCAATACAAGCATAAACAACGAAAGAAAAACAAAGAAAGCAGCAGACACATTATAAGCAGCTGATGATTGATTTTCTTATATAAAAACATGCATTTTTCTTCTTATATTTTTCTATTTTGTGAATTTAATATAATAGTGACAAAATCCAAAATTAGATATTCATTCAGCGCAGTATATATCTGATATTTTAGTATATATAATATCTTTGAACGATAAGTATTAAAGGCTGTAGTTATACCCTAAAGTATTAGCCAAAAAGTTGCCTAATGACCTTGAAAAAATCTGTTAAAATGACCCCATACAAACCGCGCTGTAAGACGTAATTCTGCGTCAAAAATAAATTTAAATATTAAAAAAAACACAATCGCCATTTCAGCCCTCGAAATGACCTTGACCGAGCTTCTTTTAATCAATTGTGTTGTCACACAATTGACTGAGAACTGGACCTACATGTTTTATGCCGACTCCGAACGGCTGAGTTTCATGTACTCTCTGAGGTTTGTCATTGTCTGCAGCATGGTTGCGGCCAAACAGAAAAACTTATTTATGTTAAACAAGTAAAGAAAGTCTAAAGTCGGTCTAGGCCGACTATGAAATACCCTTAACCCACTTTTCAAAAACAAAAAAATTTTTATTGTAAATGGGCGTGTCCGTGGGCGCATGAAGCCTATATTTTATATGCATTTAAATGTTGAAGAAAAATGTACACATACCAAGTTTTATTCCTGTAGCTCACAGTTAATGCCTTTATTATGCTTTCGCTATGGGAGGTGGGCGTGTTCATGGACGGACTGCTCCCAATTTTTGAACACACCTTAGTTTTGGTATAAAATACATACATACCAAATTTAATTTCTCTATGACAAACATAACCTTATTTATTGAGTTTTAAACTTTTTGGGTTGTATGGAAGGTAGGCGAGTCCGTAGGTGGATGACGTCCATTTTTCAAAACCATCTTTGTCTTGTCATAAAAAACATATGTGCCAAATTTTAGCTCTGTAAGTTAAACACAGGCTTATTTATTGCGTTTTCAATTTTTGGGTTGTATGGGAGGTAGGCGTGTCCATAAACGGATGACGTCCGTTTTTCAAAACCATCTTTGTCTTGTCATAAAAAACATATGTGCCAAATTTTAGCTCTTTAGGTTAAACACAGGCTTATTTATTGCGTTTTCAATTTTTGGGTTGTATGGGCGGTGGGCGTGTTCGTGAGCGAATGACGCCCATTTTTCGAAGACATCTAAGTGTTGGTATAAAACACATACATATCAAATTTTATTGTTGTAGGTTAACTATGAGCTGAGTTATGCAGTTTTCAATTTTCGCGTTGTATGGGATGTAGGCGTGTCCGTGGGAGGATGACGTCCATTTTTCAAAACCATCTTTGCCTTGTCATAAAAAACATACATTCCAAATTTTAGCTCTGTAGGTTAAACAGAGGCTTATTTATTGCGTTTTCAATTTTTGGATTGTATGGGAGGTGGGCGTGTCCGTGAGCGGACGACACCCATTTTTCGATGACATCTTTGTGTTGATACAAAACACATATATACTAAATTTTATTGTTGTAGGTTAATTATGAGCTGAGTTATGCAGTTTTCAATTTTTGCATTGAATGGGAGGTAGGCGTGTCCGTGGGCGGATTCCAAAAATATTCAATAGTGCAGATCCTTGGGTGCTTGTGACCATGTGTACCAAGTTTCATCTAATTATCTTGACTCCTTCTTCTTATCCTGTGTATACGGGCAACACACAGACGGACAGACGGACGGACGGACGGACGGATGGACATGGATAGCTCGACTTACGTGGTGACGCTGATCAAGAATATATATACTTTTCTATACCGGACTCGCTTCGTTCTATGCGTTACAAACGTTTGCACAAAGTTAATATACCCTGACCTTTCAGGTTTAGGGTATAAAAAGAAATGTTGTCTATGGTGAGGTTTGAACCTGGCATCCGTTCGTTCACACGCCACACGCTTAGCACGCACGACCTCAAGATTTCGTTTGTTTTTTTAATTTCAATTGGGGCTATGGCGTCTGGTCCTGGAGACATGAATGGTGTGAATCATTTTATTCTCATTTTAGCTTCGATTTTGTAACAATATTTAATGAGTTGTAAACAGCGGGTTGTTCTTTTGTTGAAACATAAAACATAAACTATCTTTGAATACCCTGGGCAGTAAGTTTCTACTTATTTATTTATAGATTATTCACTACTGGTAGTCCATGTTTCGTCTTCTTTTTTCAGGAAGCTCGGGTTAGAAGGACTCGTTGCGAGAATTTTCCTTAATCTCGACACCTCAGAGGTTTGCTTTATTTCTTCACAGAAGGTTCGCCAAGATTATCGTTGTGCTTTTCGTAATTCTTTATTTTATTCTATTAGAGCCATCTCATATATTAACCTCGCATCGGTGGATCCGGTGGCTTTTGCTCTACTGAAGAGTTTTGACACATGTTTTGAAGCTCTTTTAGTTTAGTGTCCCACCAAGCTGGCTTTTTCTTTCCTTTTGGGGTTTTGCAGTGGAGACGCGGTGTCAAAAGCTTTATTCATTGACGCAATAAGACTATCTACAAGAACGTCTTTTTTTACAGGTAGGAGGACATGTTGTTCCAAGTCTCCAGTTCTTGATCGTACGTAATAGTTGGTTGGAGCAAAAGGAATTTCTTAGAGTTCCTGCTTCCTGCTTCTTATAATAAATGTAGGTTCTTTCCCTACATTACTTGTAAAAAGGTTTGTAGTAAGGATGTAATCGCAAAAAGACTCGCCCCATTTGTTGGTGTCCTAGCTTACCTAGTTACATGATGAGCATTTGCATCGCATCTGATTATCAGACATTTGGGTTGTGCTGACACTGTTGAGACCAGGTCTATGATTTTGTGTTTAGCTAGAACTTCGTGATCGTGGACCAGGTATGCAGATGCAGTATGACCAAAGTGTCCTTATAACTGGAATTAGGGAGAGTTAAAGCACTCAAATGATTTTTTGTGAGAATACACTTTGGTTTATTTTGTGATTTGGTGATACAAACATATATATATATTTGAGTCCTGAGTCCGTCTTTGTTGAGGCGGAGAATGAGACTGATAGACACAGCCTTTGAATGGAGGAGGTTAATCTGTGCTAATCCCATACAAACTTGACATGCATTTTATATAAACTGCTTCTAGCAGACATTCTAAAAATCCAATTGTGCTTCTCCTCAGCTTTATGGAAAAGTGCTTTTAGAAAGCATTCTCATAAAGTTCCAAAAGGCTCTTTGAATTGCTTCCAAGAATGCTTCCATGGCATAGCTTGTGCGAGAAAATGGCGAAGTTTTTCATAGAAGCATTTTGTTAAACGTTTTCTGACTCTTGGAATGGCTTCTTATAGTTTTCCTGGAAAAAACCTACTAGAATACTTTCATTGAAGACCGCAAAAGAATTTTCCATTGAAAAAGTATAGAGAAGACAAGGAAAGAATTCCTCCCAATGACATGTATATGTTAAAAGAATGCCTTCTGGGTATGAAAGTTGCAGGGATGTAACTTACGACGTTCCCTTCCACTTTGTCTTCTTTTGGAAGCACTTTTTTTACGGTTGGTAGTAGACCGACTGACTTCTACGACAGTTGTGTCGGACTCATCATCCGATTTGAGGAGGTCATCCTCCAAGGAGGACAACCGAAGGCCCAGTTTCGTATCGGAGCTAGCGTCGTCTGCTGCAAAATTACAGGATTGAGAAGATGGGTCGTTGTTAATTGTAACGGAACCCTTCGGATCTTCCACCAATAACGTCTCAACTTTATACCCCCCACGCATACTGCGTTAGGGGAACATTAGTCTTGTCACGACATGTGAAACGCCCATAAGGAGGCATGGCAGGCATGAAAATTATATACTATATGCTTTTCTTTATACATATATATATTCTTGATCAGCATTACCACCTGAGTTGATTTATTCTTAATCAATTAAGGATTATTAACGAAAATTTATAACATTCTTCAAATGTGATGCCAGAGTTGCGTAATTTTGCACAGTACTTTACGTATTTAATTTTAATTTTGACAAAATTATAACTAAACGATTCAGCTTATTGGAATTTTTCCATATGCCTTTATTAATTACTCATGTGTCGTTTACTTTTTGATCACTGCAAACTTTAGTATTATTTTTTTTTTTTGTGAAATCTATATTATCTCTGTATATATTTGTTGGAAATTGAATCCCGGCGTACCCGGCCGTTTCCATAACATGAGAAAATATTAGAATATTTAAGAAAAACATGTAAATAAAAAATGGACACTTCTGTTTAATACATTATTTTAATTTTAAAAACTTCAACAACAATCAGATTATCAGTAACAGTAACAAGACTCTTTGATTCTGTCAATATTTTAACCATGTTAACTTACAGTTGTTACAACAACTAAAACTCTTATCGACCACTTATCATCGCATCACTTAGGCGACACTCGAGCCAATTATTGTTGCACTTTTGTATTTTGCTTTTGTAGGTTTCATTGTTGCTATTGTTGTTGGTATTATTTGGTCTGTTTGTAAAGCATAACGTGTGGTCATGTATGCCGTTGCTGTTGCGTTCATAAACGCATTTTTTTGTTTTTTCTAAATTTCAACAAATTGGCAACACGTAGCCATGTCGATATTGCTTTAGTTTCTGTTGGCATTTTTTTTTTTTTTTAACCATTATTATGTCTGTCTTTGTACTGTTTGCTTTTTGTTGTTGTTGTAACAATAACCTCACATGACAGCAAAATTGGTTTTGCAGCTAAAAACCACGTTCCGTAGTTCTGTTTGTTCAAATTCTTGTATACAAGTTGAACTCGATTTTATTCCTTTATCGTTCTATTTGTCTTTGCTGTTGACCAGATTTTGAGCATTCTGCCAATGTTTAGCTTTTTGGTTGGCTGTGTGTTGGAAGTTGTAGTGCCGGAAGTTGGTTTTATGTATTTTGGACTACTGTTTTACTTCCGCATGAGGTGCCGTCACACTACGCTTTAGTTAGTTTTTGTAGCCAAACATTTTCAGAAGTTTGCTTTTGACAACACGACACAAGAAGACTAAAACCATTAATGTGAAAATTTTAAAAAACTGAGTTCTTAAATGTAAATTCAATTTGATTTTTCTTTGTAATAAAGCAAATAATTACGTAGGAAAAGTACCTTTATGAATGCGAGTAGTCGATGTACTACTTAATTCACCATTTTACATTTTCGATTTGGCAAGAGCGTTCTTAGAAAGTAATTGCTAGTTAAAGATGGATCGAAAACAAAAAAAAACTAGTGAAGCTGAATAAAAAGAATCCTACATAGCTTTACAAAGTGATGGTAAATCATTTGTAGAAATTGGTATAATAGTAAATAGAAGCCTTTTTAGTATTTAAAGAACCTAAAATAAAGAGTCTAAGTAAATTAAAATCTCCAAAGCCGACTTCATACCTGTAGACTACTTAAACAAACAACCAACGATGATGAGTGGCAAATAATAAGATCGATTAAAAAAAAAATTTAAAACTAAATACTTCAACTCAGGTGGAAGCTAAAGTTCAAGAAGAAATTCGTAAATAAGCCAATTCAAGAACGGTTCGCATGGCTATAAAACGGCCAGTTGCAACCTCTTAACAGCAAATCCAATAAGAAAAAGAGGAAGAAGTTCGCAAAGGTATATAAAGTATAAACCTTTGGTATATAAAGATACATAAAATCCAATACTTATAATCCAAAATAAAAAAATACAACTGGTGTGTGTTCTAGATGGTGTACGCTGATCTTTTTTTGCTTGTAAGAAAATACAGTACTGAATTACGATTTAAATTTACAAATAAAGATGTGTATATGATGAGTGAATGAAGGTAATATTTAGGATTTTCGATATTCTATACATTGATACAACAATTTTGAAACGTAAAACATTCATGTTTGGGGATATTTAAGAAATAAACTATTTGACAAAGTATGATTTAATAAGGCCGGGGAAATCCTCTACCTAACACTCCACGTGGGCCGACTGGTAATAACTAGTCCAGTGTCTTTGTGACGGCGGTTAGCAAAGGGATTGCTGCAGCCACGATGTCTTGACTCTCAATAGTCCTGGTGATACTTTGTGCGTGTTTCATTGTGCGAAGGCCCATTAAAAATAGTAGGCCAGTCGCTAACGTAGTGTTTTGGATACCAGGCGACCTCCGATACTAACCAGTCTTACCCGCGCACAGGGAGCTCTGCGGGGTCGGACCTTCCATTGTCCTAAATTCGTGGGAACAAAATGGAACAAACAACAACAAAACAACAATGAAACAAGTAAAACAGTCTAAAGTCAGTCTAGCCTGACTATGAAATACCTTTAACCTAATTTTTCAAAATACAATAATAGTGTTGAAAATGGGCGTGTCCGTGTGTGGATAAAGCCAATATTTTATATGCATTTAAATTTTGATGAAAAATTTACACATACTAAGTTTTATTCCTAAACATCACATACTTAATAATACCTTTATAGCAGGGACCGAAAATAACTGTTATTTTACAATTTTTAAATGAAAAAGACACAATGAAAATATTGTCGAAGGACTTTTTCAAATATACCATTATGATACAAATGGCCTCAGCTTCACGAATATTAAGTGCCTTTTAAATTTTCGACTGATTCTATAAAAGTTAAAAATTAACTGTTATTTTTTGCCTTTTATTTTTTCGGACAAAAATAACGGTTACTTTTGACTTTTATTTTATCGGTCAAACATAACAGTTATTTTGTGACTTTTATTTTTTCGGTCAAAAATATCAGGCACTTTGTAGTTTTTTAAAGGCCGCTTGACCAATTAAAAAACTATTGATACCATATGTAAATTGTGCGCATCGACGAGACGAAAATAATGGTATCAATAGTTTTTTAGTCGGTAAAACAGCCTTTGAAAAAACACAAATTGCCTGATATTTTTGACCGAAAAAATAAAAGGCAGAAAATAACTGTTATTTTTGAACGATAAAATAAAAGTCAAAAGAAACTGTTATACTTGTCCGAAAAAATATAAGGCACACAATAACTTTTATTTTTGTCGGAAAAAATAAAAGTTAAAAAATAACAGTTAATATGTGACTTTTTCTATAAAAACCATAACCGGTACGGTCCCTGCTTTATAGTCTTTTCGGTATTGTGGATTGTATGCAGGCGTGTTCGTGGGTATATGACATCGATTTTTCGAAGACATCTTTGTTTTAATATAAAATACATACGTACTTAATCTTATCTCTGTAGATTAAACATGAGCTTATTTATTGCGTTTTCAATTTTTGGTTGTATGGGAGATGGGCGAGTCCATGGGCGGATGACATTTATTTTTCGAAGACATCTTGTTTTGATATAAAATACATACATACCTAATTGCATTGTTGTAGGTTTATTATGAGCCTATTTACTGACTTTTAATTTTTGGGTTGTATGGGAGGTGAGCGTGTCCGTGGGTGGATGACATCGATTATTCGAAGACGTCTTTGTTTTGATATAAAATACATACGTACTAAATCTTATCTCTGTAGATTAAACATGAACTTATTTATTGTGTTTTCAATTTTTGGGTTGTATGGGAGGTGAGCGTGTCCGTGGATGGATGACGTTCATTTTTCGAAGATGGATTTTTTTTTTTTGTATAAAAGACATACATAACTCACTTTATTGTTGTAGCTTAATTATGAGCTTATGTATGCAGTTTTTAATTTTTGTGTTGTATGGGAGGTAGGCGTGTCCCTAAGCGGATTCCATAAATATTCAATAGTGGAGATCCTTGGGCTCACGTGAACATGTATTTATAGGTGTTACAAGCGTTTGCATACAATAAATATACCCTAACCTTTGAGGTTTAAGGTAGAAACACAAAAAAAAAACTGAGTCCGGCACTCATAAAAAAACCGGAAGGGAGTTCCGTGGTGACCGTGGCATGCAGGTTAAGTGTATGGCTTAGCATGCTCGGAGCCCGGGTTCGATCCCCAGCCG
Source organism: Tetanocera ferruginea (assembly GCA_958299015.1). NCBI lineage: Eukaryota > Metazoa > Arthropoda > Insecta > Diptera > Sciomyzidae > Tetanocera > Tetanocera ferruginea. The sequence goes on from OY282640.1 coordinate 129,164,562, forward strand.
CGGCGAAAAAGTTTTTTCAATAAAAAATTTTTCTGATCGGTCACCACCTCTTTGCAGACAATGGCAAACCTCAGAGAGTAAATAATGCCATGTAAAGCTTCTTGAGAACATGAGCCGTTCGGAGTCGGCATAAAACATGTAGGTCCAGTTCTCGGTTAATTGTGTGCAAACATTTAATAACACACACAACACAATTGATCATAAGAAGCTCGGTCAAAGTCCTTTCAAGGGCTGAAATGGCCAATTTGTTTTTTTTTTCTATAAAATATGGTACGTATGTGTTTTGTATCAACACAAAGATGTCTTTGAAAAATGAACGTCATTAACTTACAGAGATAAAATTTGACACATATGTTTTTTATAACAAACAAAAAGATAGTTTTAAAAAATGGACATCATCCGCTCACGGACACGCCTACCTCCCATACAACACAAAAATTGAAAACTGCATAACTCAGCTCATATTTAACCTACACCTATAAAATATGGTACGTATGTGTTTTGTATCAACACAAAGATGTTTTTGAAAAATGGACGTCATCCACTGGCGGACACGCCCACCTCCCATACAACCCAAAAATTGAAAACACAATAAATAAGCCTCTGTTTGACTTACAGAGATAAAATTTGACACATATATTTTTTATAACAAAAAAAAATAGTTTTGAAAAATGGTCATCATCTGCCCATGGACACGCCTACTTCCCATACAAAGCAAAAATTGAAAACTGGATAAATTCGCTCATAATTAACCTACAACAATAAAATTTGGTGTGTATGTGTTTTATGTAAACACAAAGATGTCTTCGAAAAATGGGTATTATCCACGCATGGACACGCCCACCTCCCATACAACCCAAAAATTGAAAACGCACTAAGTAAACCTCTGTTTAACCTTTAGAGATAAAATTTGGCACGTATGTTTTTTACGAGAAAACAAAGATAGTTTTGAAAAATAGACGTCATCCGCCCACGGACACGCCTACTTCCCATACAAACCAAAAAGCTTAAAACTCATTAAATAAGGTTATGTTTGTCATAGAGAGACCAAATTTGGTGCGTATGTATTTTATACTAAAACTAAGGTGTGTTCAAAAATTGGGAGTAATCCGTCTATAAAAATGCCCATCTCCCATAGCGAAAGCACAATAAAGGCTTTCACTGTGAGCTATAGGAATAAAACTTGGTATGTGTAAATTTTTCATCAACATTTAAATGCAAATAAAATATAGGCTTCATCCGCCCACGGACACGCCCATTTTCAATAATATTATTTATTTTTCGAAAAGTATGTTTAGGGTATTTCATAGTCGGCCTAGACCAACTTTAGACTTTGTTTACTTGTTTTAATTTAACAATTTTTTTTTTGTCCCGGAAAAATTTATCTTTTAGTTTTAACATTAGTAATTTTAGTCCTCATGGAGTCCATTTTTAGTCCATCATGGAGTGCAGCATTTCGTTGGATAGGTCTGAAAGAATATTAAATCGCGTTCTTGAGATATTTTGCAATTTTTATTTTTTAATTTTAAATTTAAATTATAAGGTTCCTAGAGAACAATAATAAATTAACTAAAAAAATAAATAGACTGGACTAAAAATATTAAAAGTATAACTAAAAGACTAAAAATACTTACATTACTAAAAAACCATTTGGGCTCTTTTCGAGACACCCAAAAAACATTTTTTTATAGTGCTGAAACACTTTCGATGTAAGCTTTCATTCTAAGAGGTGTCTTTTTATATTCCTTTTTCCATATAATAATACCCACTCTGTAGACATGCTACCCGTCTAAACCTTTTTGCGAACAACTTCTGTAGAAGTTGCAGAGATGAAAAGGAGGAAAAAACCATACCTCATTTTCTATGTTTCGGCCCCCGCTCACCAAAAGACGTCATAGCACTCTCGGTTTCTACTTCTGAAAGCGCCTAAAAAGCTTTTTTAAAAAGTTTTTTGTAGTTCCATAGGGATTGAAAGCCAAGTATGCTCTGGTATCACAAAGGGCCAAACTGGTCTAAGTGAGCTGGTGTATTTATCACATTGGCTGCCGCCCCTACCAAACCTAACCTATGATTGAATAAAGATTTCAGTATAAATGAGAATCTTAGAACTCAATTTTCTCGCAACTACATATTTGCAACATATCACCTTAATTCACTTATGCCCTGAAGTACAACCCTCGCCAAGTTTTTTTCTACATACTAATTTTCTTTTATTCAGCAAACTCTATTAAAGTCTTTATTTTTCTGTATCTTTTAATAGTATTTAAGTTGTTTATGGGTATATGTAGGTAGATAAAATCAATATTATTGATCCTAAAATTTTAAAATTGGATGGTGATGTTGTTGTTGAAACTATTTTAAACAAACTTTTGTAGTTCAAGCATTGTTTTATTCGTGTTAATTGCTTTGGATGTATTTAAATCTTAAAAGCATGATAACTTTTAATTTGGTTTTGGAACCTGAATGCTTCATATTAATATGCAGATCCCTTATTTTAAAAGCAAAACATAAGCTTTGAAAGCATTTGTTGGCTAAAATTGAAGATTGTTTTAAGCAAAAAAAGCTAGAAAATAAAGTTGTTGTTTAAAAAAATAAATCAATTCAAGTTTCTCAAAAATGTATCACTGTGTTTAAAAATTAAACAAAATTTCTTTGTACTCCTTTTTCAGTTAATATGATTTAAGTACAGCAAAGCTTTTACGCTGACTTAACCACATCCGGTAATTAAAAATTTTCTGCTCACATTTTTTTACAATCATAATTTTTGCTGCTACCTCCATGGCTACCTGAATAAAATAATTATGTTGTTGAGTTTTTGCTGTTGGACGACGGGCTGTTGCTGCTGTTGACAATATGTTGGCCATGAGCTGTTGTTAATAATGAGCTTAAGTACAACAACACAATTTTATGATACAAAAAAAGCTGCAATGACAGAAAAAAAATAATCATAAAAAAATTTAACAATACTGTAAATGTCAACGCTAAAGAAAATGCAACAAAAAAAAAAAAAAACAGCAGCTAGACGTCAACAAAATCAACAAACAGAAATTTTTATCAAACGAAAAAAACTAAGCTGTGCATCAGTTCAAATTTTGTTGTTGTTGGAAAAATTGCAGCAACATACAATGATAACAACCCATAGCTTGACTAACAAATAGCAAAAGCAACAGCAACTAAAAAAAAAATGGATGCAAAAAATAACAAATTTTTAAAAAATTAATACTTTTCATTATTTTTTATGCTATCGCAGCAATGTTGCTGCTTTTGTTTCTTATGTTGTTGATGTTAGCGGTGTTTGTTAGTTCTGTGCTTAGTAAATATTGTGCAAAAACATAAAACAACAGAAAACTTTGATTGTGCGAATTTCAACAACAAACATTTGGTAGGATGCAAAACAAAAATACAAAGGTCAGTTAACACTGTTATGTGCTGGACTCACAAAAATTTAAGACCTATAAAAAATATCACAACTAAAGAACGAATGTGATGAATAACAAGCAACACAAGATGAGATTCTTAAAACGTAATTGATATTAAATTTTGTTTTATTTTTTTAATCTTCCAACATATTTTTAGTATTCCGCTTGTACCTCTGTTGAAAGAACTGCAAAAATCCATGTCAAAGTGACGATAGCTAAAACAACAGCATCCGTAGAAATACTACTTAAGTAGCACATTAATATTTTGCGCACATTAATTTTAATCAGCAACACATCTTCGTGTTGCTTGTTTTCCTGCTTTTTCTATCGTTTGCTTCATCTAATACTTAGTATACATCTGCATTTTCTCGCTCGTTGATTTTCATTATCTTTTCATTTAACCGAGCAGAAAAGTGCACAAGTGTGAAATGATGATTATTTGCATATCTGTTGTTATTGTTGCTGCTGCTGCTATCGTGTTGTTGCTGTTATTTTTGCACTTCCCAAAGTTTCATAGCAGCAAAACTTTTCTTAAATATTAACGTGCATTTCATTCAATGTCTTCTTAATTATTTTTAGCTAGAAATTGTTAATATTTGTGAAAAAGTGAGGAGAAAATTAGCAAAGGATCTGCATGAGGAGTTTAACGAATTTAGTTATTTTTTTTAAAATGTTGCTTATGCTCTGTGAAAGTTTTGTGACATGTTTCTTATCTTTTTAAAACCCATGACAATACCGCTCTCAAAACCAACAAAAATCTGGAAAAAGAAATAAAAGAAATGTTTTTTTATATTTCAAGATTTTACAAAAACAAGCTAAAATATTTCTTATGTTTTGACCTGATTTCCGTTGATTTCGAGACAATATCTCCAATTATTTTCTCATTCTGTACATACATTGATTGGGTTAGTGTGGGGAAAAAAAATGCTAAAACTGTTATAAAAGCAATACAGCTAAAATCAGATAGTATGTTTTAAAAATGACGTATTCTTATGGAGAAAATAAAGTTATAATGCTCTTACGTGACTGGTTTAGTGACAGCTCCCATTTAACCTATCACAGTACCAGGGGCGGATCTGGAACAAATCTTGGGGGGGATGGGGGGTAAATTATCAAAGACACACATTTTCGATTTGAGAACATTTTGTCTTTTTACTTATAGATAAATTGTACTTTTTTGAATTGAAATTATTGAATTGTTTAATAAGCATTTTTTCCAGACACATTCACGCCATTTCCGTATTTATTTATTTCACCCTTTTTCTGGAATAATGTCTTAGCGAAAAGTAAATAAAAACTCTAAATTTAACTTCAAATTCAAATTTTTCACATTTATTCCATGATAAAAAAATTTCACAATTATATTTTCAAGTATTTGCAATGAAAAAACATAGTTCTTTCAATTCAAATTAAAAAAAAATTAAAGGAATTTGAAACTCATTGTTCTTACGATACGACTATGATATGGTCCACTTTGAAAAATAAATGAACAATACAAAATGATCTTGAATTTGAAATGAATTTTGCTAAATCTATTATATTGATCTATCGATTTGTATTACAATCTTTCAATTTTTGCAAATTCAATAACAATATATTCGACAGTTTCGAAGATATCGACGTTCAAAGTCGAAAACATTTCACAATTTTACGTAGTCTGCTCTTTTGAAAACCTTGTAAAATATCAAAGATGTAGGGTTTCAAAGAGCAGCCTACGTAAAATTCATTGAAATCAGTCAAGTAATACACATCGGTAGATCAATAAAAAAGATAGAAAATTATCAGAAAAAAAACTGATTTTCATGTTTTTGTCTATAACTCAAAAACTCGAGCTGATGGAGAAAAACGAGATCTCTGCACCTTTTATAAAGCTTAATTTTGTTACTCTATGTTATTAGATAGTCATTAGATAGAGACAAGTTATATGACAAAATCATTGCAAAATTATCAATAACTTCGTTAATATTGATTTTAATGCCTCTAAGTTTATGCAATAATGCGAGTCCATTCAATCGTTCTTCTTGCATAGTTGAGCGTAACCATGTTTTGAATCGTCGCAGTGTAGAAAAACTTCGCTCAGCTGTTGCTACACTGATAGGAAGCGTGGCAAAGATAGCAAACGTTTAAGAAATTAGTGGAAAAATGTCATTATTACAAAGAGTAAAAACGGCGTTGATATCAATAACCTTAGTTTCGCTCAACTATTTACACTGCCAAATTTAAAGTTCATGAAATAACTGAATTTGAATTAGTTCCTTACTAAAAGTGGACTAAACGTGGCAGTTTCATTTCATGAAAGTCGGTTGTGGTAAGTTTGTTGGCTTGTTGCAATTATAATTACTAGTACCGCCTTGGGTCGAAAATCGACCAATTTTTGTTTGCTTATTTATAGTTGTATAAAATAGTCGGTGCAGTCCTTCTCTGCACTCTAATTCATTTAAACGGAGAATTATCAAAATCGGTTGAAAAACACGGGAGAAAATGGTTCTTAAGTGTTTTCACGACGCCTATTTATATTATGATGAAGTTAAGGTAGGTCTGAAAAATTTCAGAATTACAAACAATTTAGAATTAACTCAAACAAAAATAAATGTATGCAACATATTATTTGCGCAGTTGATACAATTTAAGCAACTTTAACCTAACATTAATTCACTTCAAAACAACTCTGTTATATAAATATCAAATATGACAAAAAGTATTACAGATGTTTATAATATTTTCATAAGGACCATAGCTGAAATATTTCTGAAATATATTTCAACTAATGATGAAATAATTTAAGTAAAATCAGACTATTGGATATTACATTGTTTGAACTTTTTTTTTTTGAAAATTTATAAAGTAACAATTCACGTAGCGTACCGACTACAATTATTGGCACCCATAAGAAAATTTTGCCTTGCAACCTTCAACATTCATTCTGTTTTCAAGCGAATCTTCTGTTCGAAATTTTATTTTATTATTTGGAGAATTCGAAATTGGAAGCAATTTTCAACATATTTATGTAAGCTCCCTGTATTCTGTGAAAATTAAAATAAAAAAAGTCTTTCGAAAACCACAACTATTGGCACGTGTATACAATTATTGGCACATTAATTACTACAATCGTTGGCACTTGAGTACAATTATTGGCTCTTAAAAAACTATAATTATTGGCATATTACCACAATTATTAGCACCCAAAAAAATATAATACTTGGCACCTTGTATTTAAAAAAATTAAAAAATCATGGCTTTATTTTGGGGAGATTGGGGTGTTGTGAGACAGGTTTAGTTTTCGGACGATAACTTCTTTAAACGTTAATGTTTTTTTTTCTGGAAACATTTTTTGTTTAGCGTATTCAATTGCCTAATAACCTGCGATGACATTTTTTGAAATTCAAAAATTTAAAGAATTTTTTTGAAGCCTGAAAAAAAGATTGGATTTTTGGATTTTAAAAAATTATGGGGTGTTGTGAGACAGTACTTTATATATAAAAAATGGCATTTTTTGTTTAAAATCTTTATTAAAATAGGAAAGAATTAAAATGCAGACAAGAAAATTTTTCGCTTTTATCTGATTCTGCTAATTCGCAGCGAGCACAGTGAAAATAACCAGTTTTCATTTTGGCACACTGCTGGTAAACAGTTTTGTTTTCGTCCAAACTTTTTGGCACGTTTGCCCCACAAATGATGAAAAAGTCAACATCTTCTTCATCTGATGACAAAACTCTTCTCAGTACGAATTTCATATGACGACTAAGCTTTGCTGGTTCCTTCAGCGATTTTTTTTCTTCTTTTGGTTAAATTTTTTCCTCAATAATGCTACATTTTTGAAAGTTGTTAAAACGGTTGTATACATAGGCTACCGGCCGCGTTTTGATTTTTGGACTGGAGGACAAACTTCAAAGGACTTACCTTCTTTTGTGTACTGCTCAGCTCAGACGCCATGAAGAACCAATTTAATTTGTAAAATATTGGAAAAACTGGTTTCCTGCCACTTTGCTATGCATCAACATCGACTAATTTATTATTTGAAGGCGATGCGGAAGAAATTTTGTCCATATAACGGGTTCCATACACTCTCGATTTATCTAGATACATAGGCTACCGGCCGCGTTTTGATTTTTGGACTGGAGGACAAACTTCAAAGGACTTACCTTCTTTTGTGTACTGCTCAGCTCAGACGCCATGAAGAACCAATTTAATTTGTAAAATATTGGAAAAACTGGTTTCCTGCCACTTTGCTATGCATCAAAATCGACTAATTTATTATTTGAAGGCGATGCGGAAGAAATTTTGTCCATATAACGGGTTCCATACACTCTCGATTTATCTAGATTATATGATTTGCAGACAGCCCGAAAACAATTCTTTTTTTATGGCAATTTCTATGATGGCTGCCACTAGGTGGATGGATGCCACATTTCCTTTTGGCTTTGTTGATATTTTATATACATTACGTGGCATGATGGCTATAAAAATTATGATATTATGATATGCAGCGTATGAAAGCTCCACCGAAAAAGGTGTTTGGATTGACCAAGGGCTTCCTCGGCTTGGTCAATCCAAACACCTTTTTCGCTGGAGCTTGCATACGATAGATATGACCCAGCCAACGTAGTTGCTGAATTGTTATACGCTGGACTAAGTCAATGTCGTCGATTGGGTTTCGTGGGTTTTCTCCAAGATTTGGCGTAGTGTAAAAATTTGGTCTATAGTGGACTTGTCACGACAAAAGCCACACTGATAAGGTCCAACCAGTGTTTTGGTATGCGGCTTCAATCTTTCACATATAACGCTCGAAAGAACCTTGTATGCGATGGAAATAAGACTGATAAATCGGTAGTTGGCACAGATTTTCGGGTCTCCTTTCTTAAGTATATTACAAAGCACACTGAGACTCCAATCGTCGGGCATGCTTTCCGCTAGCCTTATTTTGCTGATGAATTGATGCACGTACCTTATCCATCATCGTCGATGCAGTGGTGTCGGACTGCATTCTCCAAGGGCAGAATTGTTGGGATCGTTGCCCGCAAGCAGATTAGAAAAATGTTGTCTCGATAATCTCAATGCACACTGCGTATCTGAAACCAGATCACACGATTTTTTGTAAGGCATTTGATGTGGAATTTCTTTCTTTTAGGAAAACCTTTACGCTGGGAGACTTTCACCCATTCCACAATTACTTTCTCTTCCGCCTCAATCAAACAAGTTTGCGGTCCTGGTCAAGATTTGCAAAATTTTGGGCCAAGACTAAATTGTAGGGTCGAACGTGACCTTATCATATCTGAAATGTGACCATATCTAATTTTTGACGGAGTTTTTTGCAAAAGACTTTAATTTTATGAACCCTGTCTTTGTGGCATTGTTAATAATCTGAAAATATGAAAAATGCAGTTATTGGCACTACAAAAAAGTACAATGACTGGCAGTGCCAGTTATTGTAGTTTTACAAATTCAGTTATTGGCACCCCCTGCCAATAACTGAATTTTATATCTGATGGAATCAATTGTTGGCACCTACTTATTTTTACAATATCGCGGTTAAAATTAAGATAAAAAGAATAAGTTTAACTATTGAATATATAAATAATCTCGAAATAAAGCGGGCCTACACAAAAAATCCATTTATAAATAAGAAATAGTACTCACCAAAATTTCAGTTCGCTATCGATATTAACACTTTAAAACGTTTTTTTCTCCGATGACGGAAAGACCTTTGTAGTTTCGAAGTTTACAAGCAAATAAGTTAATTGATCTTATTGTAAAATATAGAACAAGGAGAGGAAATAAACTACATAATTAGAAAAGTACAGTTCATAAATAATGGGAGGTTAACTATGTTTCATAAATGCTATTCAAGTAAAGGGTGCCAATAGTTGGGGTCAAATTTTTGGGTGCCAATAATTGTAGTCGGTACGCTATTGTTTTTTTATGGTAAAATTTGTTGGCACATAGGTTGCAAAAAAGTTTGGCAGGTTTTCAGTAAAAATTTAGAAGAATAAAATATTTTAAGTGGCAACTCTAATCTACACTGCCAAAATCTTAATTGCGCTCATTACAAATCAAAATAATGTTGCTTGTTCAATGATTTCATATAAAGGGCATTCTTAAACTAATCGTTAATATTTTGCAAAAATATAATTATTATAAAGCAAACACTTACGCTAAGGTAGTGATTTCAAGTTTTTTGTTTAATCTTATTTGTAAGAAAATAACGCGTTTTTAAAGTTAATTGTTTAAAAAATGGCTGTAAATTTGAGAACATAACGAGCAGTAACTTTATTTTCAGCATCATTTTTAAAAAAAGGTGAAGTTACACTACCTCGACTTAACTGTTTGCTTTACATATAATTATATTTTGTTTTTTGAAGATGACTACAGATCGTGTTAATCTACAAGCAAAATGGTCCTACTCTTCTCGCATCGCTTCATAAAAACGTCACCTACACGCAAATGACGTCACAAAACAAAAAAAGAAACAACAATTTTTTTATATACTTTAATAATTGTTGAAATCAATAAAAAAACTAAAGTTTAACAATGTCTCTGATCATTTTTTTGTAGTATTCTTTCAAAAAACGTCTTCAGAATCGCTAATGTATACATAAAAGTACCCTTAAGCTGTGAGCACAATTATTTTCTCCAAATAAAGTATTAAAAAGTAAAATTTTTAAAAGTTCTTGAGGGGGTAATTACCCCTTTATTTCCCCCCCCCTTGTATCCGCGCTTGCACAGTACATGTTTAATATACGAAACAGATCCCTTGTGCCTGTGTTATCATTATCAATATCTCAGTGGAAGTGTGTTAGACTGGCATGCGAGGGAGGTGGGTTCGTATCCTGACTGTATAAGTATGAGTAGTAAAATAAAAAATTAAAATTGTTGATACTTACGGGACGTTTGGTCACAATGTTTATAAAAACCATATTTAAAGAAATAGTTAAAGATATCAACCTTAATATAAAGTATCTGAATCGAAAGGTGCGTTATCAAATTCCCAAAAAAAAAAAGAACGAAATCTCCATTTCAAACCTGAAAAGGACTTTGACTGTGCTGTATGTGTATTGAATAACAGTTTGTAAAAAATCTATCCGGAACTGAACCTGCATTTTTTAAGCCGACTTCGAATGGCTTGTTTTCATAATCTTTTTAAGAAGGGGGCGGGGGGGGGGGGGGGGGGGGGTGGGCGAAGGTCTAGTGTATAATTTTCAAAAAAATCTATTTTATTTGTTTTCATTAAACTTTCAATAGTTATACTTCAAAAAAAACATACTAAAATTTCAAGGTCGGGTCTCTAATAGTTTTTGTGCTACAGCCAGAGTTGCCAAGTCTGTACGTTAAGCACTAGATCTAATGCTTTTCGATGTTGTAAAACGTGTAATTTTATGAAAAAAAGCACTAAATTAAAAAGCACTTAATTTGGTGCATTCCCATTTTAGATTTAGTAATTCAAGTGCTCTTTGATTGCAAGCTCAAAAATATGTGTTCACACCCCTGACTGACGATATCGTTTCCCTACTTTTTACAACAAAGCTGTATCTCAGACGTGTGCAATGGGCGATGGTTGATATCCCTCTTAAAAGAACTTTGAACCTTTGTATGAACACCTGCCAAGCCGCGTCAGTTTTGGTTTAGGTGTTTGTCCGTACTATGAGTGCAAAGTTGGACAGTCTAAGAAATCGTTACAGTAGCCACAGGACGTGATTTCTTTTACTATTTTTGGTAAGTAAAAATGTTGTTATTTTTGCTTCAAATGAAGTAATTTTGTCATATTTTTTAAACCTTTAATTTTTTTATATTTTTTACTCGAAAAAAGCTAATTTTACGATTACAAAATAATTACGAAGACAACTTTGACTTTAAAATCATTTCCATACATCACATTTTCATAACATGACAATTTCACTTCCAGACCATTTTACGATATGAAGGTCGTTTGATAACAATTTTGAGAATAGGGCACAAAATCATCCGTTTTCCATCACTTATCACACATAAAAAATGACTTTGATACAAAAATTTTCCTCATCGGCTCAAATTTCACCACGAAGGTCGGAACTTTTGATCGGAACTCGAGCCTACTGCCAATTGATTTTCAACATCATATAAAATTTTGAGAAAAAATACTGGATAAGACCCTTTCATCTTCTACCTCTCTTGTCGTTTTTTCCAAAACAATTTTCCAAATTACTAATAACCAGTGATGCCACTAGTAGGGAAAAGAGGCTACATGTAGAGAAATTCATCCTTAGTTTTGAGATGTAGGGGAAAAAGGACAGATTTTCAATATACGCTCATATGTAGGGAATTTTTAAAATTTTAAATTTCTCTCTATATTTCTAAAAAAATGTGTATTTATATTTGCATATAATTTCTTTAATTGAGTTGAAATTCTTTCAGTGTGAAAAAACTGAGCAAGTTAAGTCTTCATATATGCTTAAACATACCCACTGACATAATCATTCTGTTCTGTGCTTGAACATACCCATTTGTCGCTGAGCTTACTTGATGTCAATTTTGCCCTGAATGTCTCGAGCTACTGAATACGCTTCCAAAAATAGCTGCCGAACGAATCAGATTAGATTGCCTATCTTTTTATATCACTGCTCTGGAAGAAATTCAGCAAAGATTGCCGATAAAAAACAAGACTTTTTTCAAAGATATGTGCTTTCTTGATCCCAAAATTGTACTGGGGGTACATACTGAATTCAGCAGGCGTGAAATTGATTTTAAAAATATTTGTGAGAAATTGAAATGTAATATAAATGACGTGCTGGTTGAGTGGAGGTCTATTGAATTTCAATTTCTTGAACCTGAAAAGAAAGTTCTTGAGAACATGGGTATCGAAGAATTTTGGATAAAAATTGAGAATTTAAGGAATTTTAATAATGAAGCAATATTTACCAATTTATCCAAACTAGCCAAGCATTGTTTGATATTGCCTCATGCTAATGCAGATGCTGAACGTATATTTTCTATTGTAACCGATGTTCGTTCAAAAAAAAAGGAATAAAATCAGTCACGATAACCTCACTTCAATTTGCATAATTCGGTCTTTTTTACAAGATGAAAAACAAGATTGCACTTCTTTAAAATGTAACGAAAGCCATTTCAGACAAATGAATTATAAAGATCTTTATGATCATCATTAAAAAAAATTACTTATCTTTTATATTATGTTTTGGTTTTTTTTTTATTTATGTTTAATACCATGATATGGATTTATCAATGTTAACTAGTCAACATATATTTATGTTATTTTTTATTGTTTTTTGTGTACAATTCAATTATATGGATTTATCGATGTTAACTAGTCTACATATACTTATGTTAATTTTTTATTGTTTTTTTGAGTACGTATTAAAAAAACAATTTTATGGATTAATCGATGTGAAATATAATTGCTGTGTTTTTTACCAAGCGAGTAGTCAAAAAACGACTGCTTACTCGCTTAAGAATTTTTTTAAAACTTGGAAGCATTTTCTGAAAAGTCAAAAACGTTGTTTATGTTCTGATCAAATTTTTGTAAACAATTTTTGACAAATTTATTTTATATATCAAAGTTCTGACAATTAGGGATGCATAAATTTTCAGATTTTAAGCATTGGAGACTCGGTTCTGAAAACAAACCCGATACTCAAAAGATTTTCAGTGCTAAAAGCTTAAGCAAACAACATAGTTTTACATAATGAGTATATTTGATAAATTTTGTTTATCTTACCTGTTAAATTATTATGTATTTTCATTGAAATATTGATCTAAAGCAAATTATGAGTATTTCGTGATAAGTATTTGGTACAAAAAATGTTCATTTCATACATCACTATTGACTATCAATCAGATATAGTTGCCACCTTTGTAGGAAATTTATACAATTATTGAAATATAACTTGGAAGCATTTTTTTTCGTTTGGTCGGCAAACTTTTAAGCGAGTAACAGTTTCCTGTGTTATTTAAGCGAGTATTCATATGATAAGCGGTCGTTTTTTAACTACTCGCTTGATAAAAAACACAGCTAATATTAAATAAACATTTTAAGGCATACGTACATGCTATTTTTTTGTTTGCAACAAACTTTTTGTGTTTCATTTAGATGTATGAAATAAATATGTAGGGAAACTTGTAGGGAAAAATTATGTTTGCATAGGGAAAAGTAGGGATTTTCATGAAATGCGGTAGGGATATTTTCAAAAATTTAGTGGCATCACTGCTAATAACTCAACTCGTGTATATTCACCATAGGAAGGACGATTTTTATTCCTCTTTCCATTCATTACATTTTCATAACTTGATCATTTCACTTCCAGTCCATTTTACGATATAAAGGACGCTTGATACTAATACTGAGTAGAAAAGGTAAAATTTTGAATTTAATTCCTCTATTTTTAAAAATTTTATAAAAATATTATAGAAGTAATAATTCTGTGAATTCGGCGAATTCAAACCTAAACTATGATTTGCGTCGAATTAAGCAAAAATATGGGCTGAAGATTTTGAGCTTTCTTCACAGAAATTACTTACTGACTTCATCATCATCTATAAATGAAGTCCAGAATGAGGCCTTGCAATGTTTCAAATAAGTGACCATATATTTCCTTGAAAATAACGGCGCACGCAATAACAAAACTGAAAGCATGCTTATAGCATTCAAAAAATTTAAATTTTATCTCGATTTCTTTCAAAATACCTTGAAGCTGTTTGAGGCTGTTTGAAATTAAAAAAAAATATTTATATCAGCATCATTTTATGTATAAGTTATTGATTAGCACACACTTAACACAATTTTTAACCGAATAAAATTTTCATTCTTCACTTTCAAAAAAATCCAGTTGAGAAAACAAATCAAAAATTCATAAATATAAAATTCTAGAGATGGAGACAAACGATTCATGTTAGGAAAGTTGTGTGGCATGTTCTAGGGATGTATGTACTAAGGATTAGTAGGAAGGAAATCCTACTAATCCCTTATTAGTTGGGATTAGTTGTTAGTCCTTAAAAATATCTTCTAATTTTATTGAATACATCCGCATCTGCATCCACGAATCTGAATTTCGATTATCCGCATCCACTAAATGGCATCCGCCACATCCATTGTGAACATATATTGTTTAATCTATTTTTTTTTTTAAATTATTTTTTTATTAATATTTTTCAATTTTTCAAAATTTTAGGAACAATGCATAGCAGATGTTTTTTATCAACGAAGATAAGTTCATTGCGAAAAAATTTCATTTATCTTATGCCAATCATAAATAAGCTTACGACCACTTAACTTCTTAGCATCATCAGATCAAATAAACTAACAGACTAAAGACATAGTCAATATAAACACATCGTCTAGGTGCTAAAATCATGATTAAATGTTCAGAAATCGCACATAGGTTGCTTCTTTCTTTTCTATCCTTATTGATAACGCATTTGAGTTGTCATAAACAGTGTTGCTGGTTGTCATTATTGACAGCAACAGACAAATAAGCAAGCAAACATACAAACAAACGGTAATTTCCATAATTATCTCAAGCTAAATATTTACACATAAATTGATGACGGCTGAGATGTTATGTTTGGACAAAAGTTTGAAGCTTGGTTTTCTGCAAAATCGAAACAAATAAACGTACACCTCACCCCGTGTTGCGTTTATGGTCCAAGGTCATTGGACTTAAGAGAAGACAATAAATCTTCAAAGCAACATTGAAATAACGTAGCTACATTAAACAATATTTATCATAACAGGAATAATGGTTAAAATAAAACTTTTATATGAATTAAATCTATATATTAATACGCAAACAAAAAGTTTTGGGTACACTTTTAACTGTGTTAATGTCAATATATTTACATAATACTTATATCGATGGAAAGGTATTTATTGAGGTATTATTTGAGCAGAAGTGCAGAATAATATTTTTATTTGGATAGGATGTCATTAAGATAGGTTTATTGAAGGAAACGTAAAAACACCTTTTTCCCAATGGGTTTTATCAGAAAAAACATCAAAATATGCGTCATAGCTCTGTTAAGCATCGCTGTTGTAGCCTACAGAAAGAAGAGTAAATGCGAGCGTAACAGTGAGATGGACAGAGATTAACAGAGCTATGTCGTATCGTTGTTGTAAAGGCTTTTTCTCAATTTCACTCTCCTTGAACACACTGATAGCCTGAACAGAATGAACATTCTGCTTTAGCGTTAACAAAAAAAACTGTTGAGCAGGTGTTCATTCGATTAGTGATTGCTGATTGGATTAGTGTCGGTGGCACAACGCACTTTTGGAAAATTTTAAGTTTTCGCTGGAAAATAACTTTTTCAATAAAACTTTATAGGACGCAAGTTATACTAGCCCAAGAATAAAGAAAAAGGCAAGCTTAACTAAAAAGAATTTTAACGAAAATGTGTATTGAGAAGAGGAGCAAATCGGTGCACACCAAAGAAGCCTCCGGTTACCACTTGGTGCAAAATGTTAAAAAATGTAAAAAATAATTTTATTATCGTGGAATTTTATAATTCCGAGACAGCTATGGTGTACGCCGATTTGCTCATCAAAAACAAAACAAGGCATGTTCAAGTTACAAGTGCAAACTGAGTTAAGCCTTGCACTGGTAAGTCAAACTTAGCTCCCTGTGTAGACATATCATAAGCATGTTTAAGGAGGGTGTAAGGGTTTCAGCAAAGAAAAAAAACACTGAATTTTTTTAAGAGTATGAGCAAATTTATTAAAACCTTTCGTAAATTATTAAGTGTACTTTTACCAATATTCTGTAATTTTTTTTCCGGAATATTGAAATATTGAAAAACAAGCCGTGACAGAGCTTTTCCCGGAAATTATGTGAAATCAAAAACCATTACAAATTTAGTCAAAGTATCATCAAATCCTCACCCCAACGTTCTTTGATCATTTGTTTTTTCATTTAAAAATTGTTGGTAGCCATCTGAAGTGTGAACTGATATTTTGCCACGAAAAATTCCGCAATTTTGTGGGTGGGAAAACCCCTTCATGTAAAAAAAAAATTAAATCAGCGTTGGGGGGGAGGCATTTTATGTGTAGAAATTGTGAACCAAGTTTTAAATGAATCGGTCAAGTAGTTTTTAAATGGCAGTGCACAGAGAAAACTGTGAAAATGTTTCATAGCACGAAAAGCAGGTAGCGAGCTACTTTTGAAAACGTTTAACCCAGATTTTGCTCCTCTAACGTTTATTTTCATTTCAAAAACGGATATTTTAAAATGAGCTTCTAAAACGTTCGTTTGATTTTCTATAATAAACATTTTAACATTAGCTTTTAAAACGTACCTTTGCTATTTTAAAATTAAAATTTTAGAAGAATTATATGCAATTCTCAAAATTTCCATTTTAAACTATCACACGAAAGCTTTAGAAGCTAATTTTAAAATGTCCGTTTTTGAAATGAAAATAAATGTAGTTTTGAGAAAAACGCGTTTAAAGTTTATAAGCTACGTTTATCGACGTTCGAGGTAAACTTACTTAAAATACATATCTCCGAAAGATTTACTCGGATTGACTTCAAATTTGGACACAACATTCTTGAGATGTTGTGCATTACATAAAAAATGGTTAAAAAAAAAAAGTAAAAATACTTTACCCCGCCATTAATAAAGTATAAAAATTTTATTTTAACTCATTGGATAATTTTTTGAGAAAAAACTTCACAAACAAAGGTTAATTTTCATGTGCGTCTGGAAAGTAAAACTCCGTAAAACGCTTTAAAATTGATAAGAAAAATTAATATTTTAACGTATAAATATTTTAAAATTAACATTTTAAAATTGATTTCTAAAACGTTCGTTTGGTTTTTTAAAATAAAAGTTTTAAAATGAGCTTTTAAAACGTTCATTTAATTTTTGGTAATGAATATTTTAACATTTATAATTCTTTTTGGAAGTGATCATTTGAGCGCAAGGATCACATCAAATGAATTTGATTGAGTGGGCTATGAGTGGGTATGAATCTATTATTGAAAAATTTATTTATATAAAATTTATAATTGACAAACATAAATTTGTTGTTTGTTTTTTCTTAAAGTTGAAGCATCACCCTTTCGTTTTTGAAAAAAATTTAAATATTACTTTTGAATTTGAAAATGTGCGTTTTCATTTTTCTGTGGCGTAAACGTTTTTGAAAATATTCATTTTACTTTTCATTCTAAAATTTTCGTTGTTGCTTTTAACATGTTTAATTTTACTTCTGAGCTTGAAAATATGCGTTTTCATTTTTGTTTGATGAAAAATGTGTTTAAAGTATTCATTTTATTAATTTACTAATTAATTTAATTTTAATTTAATTTAATTTTTTTTACAACGAAGTGAAGTGCTTAGTTATTGTGTCGAGAAAAAATTGAATTTTCTCCGAGAAAAATTGAAAATATTGTAGCTCAAGCCTTAAAATCTTCGTTTAAAGCTAACAAAAAAAAAAAAAAAAAACATATTGGCCATTTCAGTCCTTAAAAGGACTTTGACCGAGCTTCTTATCATCAATTGTGTTGTGTGTTATTAAATGTTTGCACACAATTAACCGAGAACTGGACCTACACGTTTTATGCCGACTCCGAACGGCTAAAGTTCATGTTCTCACATGGCATTATTTACTCTCTGAGGTTTTCCATTGTCTGCAAAGAGATGGTGACCGATCTGAAAATTTTTTTTATTGATAAAACTTTTCGCCGTGACTGGGGATCGAACTCGGGCTCCGAGCGTGCTAAGCCACACACTTAACCTGCACGCCATGGTCACCACGGTCACCATTCATTTTTCTTATCGATTTTAAAGTGTTTTAAAAATATAAAAATTTAAATTAAAAATAAAAATTTTAAAAACTACCAGGTTTCAGTTGCTTTCGAAAATTTGTTTTCTCAGTGATCGGAAACTTCTTTAAGCTATTTCTTCCCGGCGTTGCTTTAACGCAACACGAAGTTTTACTTCACAAAATGCAGTAAAAAATTAAATCATTTAAAAAAATTTCCATGCACGTATTAAAGGCGCTCACAAGCTTTCAGGCTATGTTCTCATTATCTATATATTAATACGCAAACAAAAAGTTTTGGGTACACTTTTAACTGTGTTAATGTCAATTTATTTACATAATACTTATATCGATGGAAAGGTATTTTTGAGTAGAAGTGCAGAATAATATTTTTATTTGAATAGGATGTCATTAAGATAGGTTAATTGAAGGAAACGTAAAAACACCTTTTTCCCAATGGGTTTTATCAGAAAAAATATCAAAATATGCGTCATAGCTCTGTTAAGCATCGCTGTTGTAGCCTCCAGAAAGAAGAGTAAATGCGAGCGTAACAGTGAGATGGACAGAGATTAACAGAGCTGTGTCGTATTGTTGTTGTTGTAAAGGCTTTTTCTCAATTTCACTCTCCTTGAACACACTGATAGCCTGAAATTCAGGCCCTGAATAGAATGAACATTCTGCTTTAGCGTTAACCAAAAAACTGTTGAGCAGGTGTTCATTCGATTAGTGATTGCTGATTGGATTAGTGTCGCTGGCACAACGCACTTTTGGAAAATTTTAAGTTTTCGCTGGAAAATAACTTTTTTAATAAAACTTTATAGGACGCAAGTTATACTAGCCCAACAATAAAGAAAAAGGCAAGCTTAACTAAAAAGAATTTTAACGAAAATGTGTATTGAGAAGAGGAGCAAATCGGTGCACACCAAAGAAGCCTCCGGTCACCACTTGGTGTAAAATGTTAAAAAATGTAAAAAATAATTTTATAATCGTGGAATTTTATAATTCCGAGACAGCTATGGTGTACGCCGATTTGCTCATCAAAAACAAAACAAGGCATGTTCAAGTTACAAGTGCAAACTGAGTTAAGCTTTGCACTGGTAAGTCAAACTTAGCTCCCTGTGTAGACATATCATAAGCATGTTTAAGGAGGGTGTAAGGGTTTCAGCATAGAAAAAAACACTGAATTTTTTTTTGAGTATGAGCAAATTTATTAAAACCTTTCGTAAATTATTAAGTGTACTTTTACCAATATTCTGTAATTTTTTTCCCGGAATATTGAAATATTGAAAAACAAGCCGTGACAGAGCTTTTCCCGGAAATCAAAAACCATTAAAATTTAGTCAAAGTATCATCAAATCCTCCCCCCAACGTTCTTTGATTATTTGTTTTTTCATGTAAAAATTTTTGGTAGCCATCTGAAGTGTAAACTGCTATTTTCCACGAAAAATTCCGCAATTTTGTGGGTGGGAAAACCCCTTTATGTAAAAAAAAAATCAAATTAAGCGTTGGGGGGGAGGCATTTTATGTGTAGAAAATGTGAACCAAGTTTTAAATGGCAGTGCACAGAGAAAACTGTGAAAACGTTTCATAGCACGAAAAGCAGGTAGCGAGCTACTTTTGAAAACGTTTAACCCAGATTTTGCTCCTCTAACGTTTATTTTCATTTCAAAAACGGATATTTTAAAATGAGCTTCTAAAACGTTCGTTTGATTTTCTATAATAAACATTTTAACATTAGCTAGGAAAACGTTCCTTTGATATTTCAAAATTAAAATTTTAGAAGAATTACATGCAATTTTCCAAATTTTCATTTTAAACTATCAAACGAACGTTTTAAAAACTCATGTTAAAATACTTATTATAGATAATCAAACGAAAGTTTTAGAAGCTAATTTTAAAATGTCCGTTTTTGAAATGAAAATAAACGTTAGAGGCGCACAGTTTTCTCAGTGTGAACACGGACTTTGAAAATGTAGTTTTGAGAAAAACGCGTTTAAAGTTTATAAGCTACGTTTATCGACGTTCGAGGTAAACTTACTCAAAATACAAATCTCCGAAAGATTTACTCGGATTGACTTCAAATTTGGACACAACATTCTTGAGATGTTGTGCATTACATAAAAAATGGTTAAAAAAAAAGTAAAAATACTTTACCCCGCCATTAATAAAGTATAAAAATTTTATTTTAACTCATTGGATAATTTTTTGAGAAAAAACTTCACAAACAAAGGTTAATTTTTATGTGCGTCTGGAAAGTAAAACTCCGTAAAACGCTTTAAAATTGATAAGAAAAATAAATATTTTAACGTATAAATATTTTAAAATTAACATTTTAAAATTGATTTCTAAAACGTTCGTTTGGTTTTTTAAAATAAAAGTTTTAAAATGAGCTTTTAAAACGTTCATTTAATTTTTGGTAATGAATATTTTAACATTTATAATTCTTTTTGGAAGTGATCATTTGAGCGCAAGGATCACATCAAATGAATTTGATTGAGTGGGCTATGAGTGGGTATGAATCTATTATTGAAAAATTTATTTATATAAAATTTATAATTGACAAACATAAATTTGTTGTTTGTTTTTTCTTAAAGTTGAAGCATCACCCTTTCGTTTTTGAAAAAAATTTAAATATTACTTTTGAATTTGAAAATGTGCGTTTTCATTTTTCTGTGGCGTAAACGTTTTTGAAAATATTCATTTTACTTTTCATTCTAAAATTTTCGTTGTTGCTTTTAACATGTTTAATTTTACTTCTGAGCTTGAAAATATGCGTTTTCATTTTTGTTTGATGAAAAATGTTTTTAAAGTATTCATTTTTCTAAAAAACAAACAAACAAATTGGCCATTTCAGCCCTTGAAAGGACTTTGACCGAGCTTCTTATCATCAATTGTGTTGTGTGTTATTAAATGTTTGCACACAATTAACCGAGAACTGGACCTACACGTTTTATGCCGACTCCGAATGGCTAAAGTTCATGTTCTCACATGGCATTATTTACTCTCTGAGGTTTGCCATTGTCTGCAAAGAGGTGGTGACCGATCTGAAAAATTTTTTTATTGATAAAACTTTTCGCCGTGACTGGGGATCGAACTCGGGCTCCGAGCGTGCTAAGCCACACACTTAACCTGCACGCCACGGTCACCACGGTCACCATTCATTTTTCTAATCGATTTTAAAGTGTTTTAAAAATATAAAAATTTAAATTAAAAATAAAAATTTTAAAAACTACCAGGTTTCAGTTGCTTTCGAAAATTTGTTTTCTCAGTGATCGGAAACTTCTTTAACCTATTTCTTCCCGGCGTTGCTTTAACGCAACACGAAGTTTTACTTCACAAAATGCAGTAAAAAATTAAATCATTTAAAAAAATTTCCATGCACGTATTAAAAGGCGCTCACAAGCTTTCAGGCTATGTGCTCATTATTTTAATTATTAGTCAAACAGTTTTTTGCAAAAACCAGAATTTTTGAAAATATTTTTTTTTTTAATTTTTTCAAACTTATTATATATTTAGTGTTACCTGTGCACATTCCTGTGTGTTAAAAATGTGAGAATGACTTTTTTAATGATATTTTTTTTAATGAATTAAACCTATGAAATCGTAGTGAACGATTTATTTATCGTAGCGCTGACGCAACGTGAGGAGTTCCAAGTCTTTTTCATCTTGGATTCAATTGTTTTATTGATAACATTGATAACAAATTCCGCATTTTTTCATTATTTCTATATTCGTTTGAGAGTAGAGTGATTTGGTAGAAATCCTCACGTAATGTGTGCGTATGAGTGCGAGTATAAAAATTCGAGCAACATAACAAATGAAGGGGGGATGCAACTCTTTCTTTCTTGGAATATCTCAGGTCACAGGTGTTTCATTGGAACAGTTATGGATTCTTTCGAGCGTTTGAACAAAAATTATGACTCTATGACCAATCGGATGCAATGAAATTATCAGAGGAGGTTACGGATAAGTCATTGGAACTTTTATGAAGCTTTCAATGAAGCTTTCAATGACTTTCAATGAAGCATATGGATGGAAATAGATGATTTTATGGAGAAAAATTGTTGATCTATCGGTTTCAATGCGATTGTATTGGAATTTTAATGAATTCCTAGGAGGATTTGGACAAAAATGCATCATTCTTATATATTAATACGCAAACAAAAAGTTTTGGGTACACTTTTAACTGTGCTAATATCAATATATATTTACATAATACATATTTACAATATCGATGGAAAGGTATTTTTGAATAGAAGTGCAGAATATTATTTTTATTCGAATTTGATATCATTACGGTAGGTAAATCGAAGAAAACCTAAAAACACCTTTTTCCCAATGGGTTTTTTCAGAAAAAACATCAAAATAAATGCCGACATAGCTCTGTTAAACATCGCTGTTGTAGCCAACAGAAAGAAAAGTAATTGCGAGCGTAACAGTGAGATGGACAGAGATTAACAGAGCTGTGTCGTAATGTTGTTGAGAATGCTTTTTCTCATTTTTACTCTTCTTGAACAGAATGAAATTCTGCCACATCAGAGTAAAAAAAAAACTGCTGAAAAAGCGCGGCTAATTTTTACCATTTTTTTCTTTCTCTCAGGGCGAGCTGAAGTTCAGAATTTCGAAGATCGAAATTTGACACATGAACTGTGTTTTTTTTTTTGCATAAATGTGATAAGTTTTACTGCCCATTAGGCAATGTCAGCACTGCTAGCATGAATTCGTATGAATTTTGTGCGACTGCTGCGCCCATACACAATTATACTTTAACTTAAATGAACTGAAATCTGCATTTTTTTTTTTAGATTTAAGGTGCATTTATTTTGTATTGACACTAAATTAACAAACTGTCCGTGAGATAAAAAAATCAATAAATAAATTTTTATTTATAATTGTTTTGAAAATATTAAATTTTTATTAAATCTTTTCTTTTTCTTAAAAAATAATTAAATTTTAAAATAATTTCTTTAAAGCAATAGATTTATGTCTCCAACAATTAAAAGTAATAGCCTCGAACTTATTTCAACAATCTCGGCAAACTTTGTCGTCCGCTTTGATCTTTTCGTAAAATATAGGGTAAAACTGATTTCTGTTGTAAAAAATAAAAGCTCAAATTTTTATTTTTGATTTTCTTTCAAAACCTTTAGCGCATTTTAGGTGAATTTATTTTGTTTTGCCACTTAATTATTAACTATCCGTGCAAACAAAAAAATCAAGGCTACCCCATATGATCTCTTTGACAAAATTACATTTTTTTTAAGACGTTGTTTTTGCTAATTTTTAAAAAATTAATAAAATTTAAAATTTCTTTGAATTAAATAACTTTATATCTCCAATCAATTAAAAGTTATTGCCTCGAACTTATTTTAACCATATCGCTTTGTCTGCATATCTTCTATATATTAATACGCAAACAAAAAGTTTTGGGTACACTTTTCACTGGGATAATGTCAATATATTTACATAATACTTATATCGATGGAAAGGTATTTTTGATTAGAAGTGCAGAATATTTTTATTCGAATTTGATGTCATTACGATAGGTTAATTGAAGGAACCTAAAAACACCTTTTTCCCAATGGGTTTTTGTCAGAAAAAACATAAAAATAAATGCAGACATAGCTCTGTTAAACATCGCTGTTGTAGCCAACACAGGTTGTAGATTGCTGTTATAAAGAATAACAGAGCTTTGTTGTATTTTTCTGCATATATCATTATATGCAGAACAAAAAATTGGTCGAATTTCGACCACAGGCGATACTAGTAAAAATAAATGCAGACATAGCTCTGTTAAACATCGCTGTTGTAGCCAACACAGGTTGTAGATTGCTGTTATAAAGAATAACAGAGCTTTGTTGTATTTTTCTGCATATATCATTATATGCAGAACAAAAAATTGGTCGAATTTCGACCACAGGCGATACTAGTAAAATTAAATATGCAGCGCTTCTCACGTTTACAGTCGGAATAGCACTTAAAAGTTAAAGTGCTTTCTACATTAATCAATCGTCACCTTGAGTTTTCCAAAGGGTGTCCTATTGATATTGTCTATCTTAATATTTGTTCCTGGCGTTGTTCTTAAATACCTTATATATGGTTATTTTAAAAATTTCAATTTTTTACTTTACGGTTCTGTTCTCTTTTCGATAAGAAAGGTTCATTCGAGGATAAGGCTCGTTCGATTAGAGCCACATTGTACTATAACACTATAAAAATAATTGAATTATGATTTGTATTAAGAAATATGAGTTTGATATAAAATAATATCGTGTAGGTTAAAGATAATTCCTCATTTTAAATGTTACCGGTGTAGGTAGTCGGTGTTAAAAAACTTATAATTCTCTAACATGTTCATTTTGAAATAACAAACGAACGTTTAAAAATATTTTTTATAGAAAATCAAACAAGCGTTTTAGAAGCTACTTAATTTTAATATGTCCCGATCTAGGTCTTCTTCCTGCCAGATCCCGATCTCCACGCGAGTTGTCCCAAGTTTGAGCTCAAAAATTTGCGTCCCGCGAAGACCTTACGTGGGACGTCAATTGACCCAAATTTGTCCAACATTTTTTTTTAATTAATTTATTAATTTATTTATTAATTTCTTAATTGTATCTTAGTATTATTTTGTGTCTTAAATCTTTTTTTATTTCGTTTCTATTAAAATTAATTACGTTTTATAGCTTGAAAATTTAAGCTTCGATGTTTTTGAATAGTAATAATGTTTGTCTCACAAGGAAAGGTGACAATCTCCGATTTGAATGATTTTCGGATATGTGATAGAAGACAAAAATCGAAGGTCGACGTATTTTTTTATATGTGCTCAATCGATGGTTTAGGGTGTCAAACTCGCGTTCCAAAATCAGCGAAAATTTCGTTTTTTAGCTTTAATTTCGCTATTTTCCATGGAAACATTTATAACAAAATTTTCGCTTGTGTTCATATCAAACGAATTTGTTTTTGAAATAGAGCTTGGAAGAGTTTTATTAAAGAGTATGTTTTTGAAGTTATATTTAAAACGAAAGTTTTTATTTTTAAAACAGTGTTTTTAAGTATAAAAACAAATTTGAAACAAAAACTTTTAAATTTTAAACAAATATTTTAAATCATGATTTTTTTCGATGCCATTTTTCTGAATTTTCATCATCAGATTCGTAATCAGCGGTCCCAGAATGTGAACAATTTACCAAACCTAGTAAATTTTTTTTTCGATGTGAAAACGTGAAATTAAATTTAATTTTGGTAAACTTTTGCAGTGAGAACCAAACTTACTTACTTACTTAGATGGCTCTTACAACCGTTGGTCGGTTTTGGCCTGGTCTTAAAATTTGCGCCAGCTTCTTTTGTCGTGTGCTTGTTGGCGCCAGTTGTAAATTCCAAGGGTTGTCAGGTTATCCAATGCCTGGTCTTTCCAACGGAGATGCGGTCTTCCTCGTCTGCGTTGGCCACCGCTGGGTACCGAATCCAATATTTTTTTCGCTGGAACTTCGTCGTTCATTCTCTCGACATGACCTTGCCAGCGAAGCCGCTCTATTTTAATACGCTTGACTATATCGATGTCGGCATATAGCTCATACAGCTCGTGGTTCCATCGTATTCGGTACTCGCCATTGACGCAGATTGGACCATAGATCTTGCGAAGGATTTTTCTCTCGAACGCTCCCAAAGTCCTTTCATCAGAGCTGACTTATTATTGACTTATAGAGCGTCAGTTTTGTTCGTCGAGAGAGAGCTCTGCTTCTCAATTGCCTACTGAGCCCAAAGTAACACCTGTTGGTAAGAGTTATCCTTCGTTTAATCTCAATACTGTTGGAGGAGTAAATGCTGGATCCCAGGTAAACAAAGTCCTTCACAATCTCAAAAGAGGTGTTGTCAACAGTGACGTGGTTTCCAAGACGCCGGGACTGTTTGTTTGTTGACACAAGATATTTCGTTTTATCTGCGTTCACTGAAAGACCCATTCGACTCGACTCTTTTTCTAACCAGGAGAATGCTGCACTGACTTCGCGCGTATTGTGGCAATGATGTCGATATCATCAGCATTCGCCAGCGCCATAACACTCTTATAGAAAATTGTGCCGCTGCATCTCAGGTCAGTGGCTTGGATGATCTTCTCCATGACTATATTAAAGAAGTCGCACCATAAGGAATCACCTTGTCTGAAACCTCGCTTGGTATCGAACGAAAGGGAGAGGTCGTTCCCGATCTTACTGCGCTGCTGGTGTTGTTCAGTGTCATCCTGCAAAGATGATACCTCCGAAACAGTAATTCGTGAAGGATAACAACTATCTTTTGCCATTTTAATTTGATTATACGCCGTGTATACGTTATTTCCAAAGTTTTAAGCCCAATAACTTTTCCTACTTAATTTCTGAATATCTGCCAGCTTTTTTCCTTTTGAAGTAAGGCGTATGCTGGTGAAGCAACTTGTCCTTCCAGTAATTACATATCTTAATATTGTACATTTAAATATATTGTACAGTAAAAGTAAATATTTCTAGTATGCAACGCGTTTCGTTTATGGATTTTGGAAATTTGTCCATATCTCAAGTTTTAGAATTGCAATACTTAAATGCAACTTGACAGGATACAACTAGAAACTGTATTTACCTGCATAAAATTTAGCATGAAAAAAACTTCACACTATCTACATGAAAAATTACAGTTCAGCATATCCAGAAGAAAGTGTGTTCTAATATATCCTAGAAAATGTTCTACAACTAGTTCCTATTTATTTTCATTAATGCCGTAAGAGTGTGGACTGGTGAAGCATCCAAGAGGGATAGCTGTCAGGGGAATTTTTAGGCAATCTCTATTTACTCACTTTCTACTTTCTTACACTGAGGGAAATATATTATAAAATTAAATGAAATTGTGTTCATATCAAACGAACTTGTTTTTGAAATAGAGCTTGAAAGAGTTTCATTAAAGAGTATGTTTTTGAAGTTATATTTAAAACGAAAGTTTTTATTTTTAAAACAGTGTTTTTAAGTATAAAAACAAATTTGAAACAAAAACTTTTATATTTTAAACAAATATTTTAAATCATGATTTTTTCGATGCCATTTTTCTGAATTTTCATCATCAGATTTAAATTTTTTTTTCGATGTGAAAACGTGAAATTAAATTTCATTTTGGTAAACTTTTGCAGTGAGAACCAAACACTTTTTTATCAAAATTTTCCAAAAACTTAAACGATGAACTGTTCAAAAATGTATTACTTTCAAAAATGTATTAAAATTATCGGCATTTTTCAAGTATTGAACTTGTTTTCTGCCGAAAAAAACTTATCTAAGAAAATTTAATCTAATAGAAAAGAAAATGGTTGAAGTTTGCGCCATTGTAATAGTTAATAGTTTAATAAAATTTGTAATCTATAAGGAATCTCCAGGATTAAAAGATCACAGTTAAAATTCATGAAGGAAAACAAGATTCAGATTGATTAGACAGTGACACTGATAACAGGAATTTAAAATATAAAAACGTGGTAGTACTGATGATATTTGGTAATATCCCAACTAATACATTAACTTCGATAAGGATAGGAAATTTGAATGTTCGACATAAGAAGCTTGGATTGTGCTTTTTTTGAGCTTACAACTAGAAGCTTACATGTTAACGAAGATATAGTTGATATAAAAGCTGTTGTGAAGTATTTAAGAAGATTTATAAAGGCTTGATTCGAAATTTCTAATAAGCTTCAAAATGTTTGTTTATGGAAACTTGGGAAGTTTTAATTTTGAAAGAGCTTCGGTTAAAAGAACAAACAAAATTGCTGCCTCTAAGGCTGCGATTATAGTGAATGCGATTCAGACAGGCAGGCAGGCTGAAATCTGTATGAAAAAACGAGATGCAGATAGCTATCTATCTCGCTTGTTCACATTGCCTGCCTGCCTGCCTGCCTGTCTGACTCGGCGCTCACTATAACCGCACCCTAAGTCTGGACCGAGAAAACAAAGTAATCAAAATTCAAATAAATTATAAAGTTAAAAGTACAGAAAAATATTGAAAAAATGCACAATTCTTGGGTAAGATCACAAGCGTTATGCGATAGCAAAATAAAAATGCAAGCGACCAATCCATTCATTACTGAATCAGAACGAAACCATGATATAATAACTCCAAGGTAGTATTGACGTTTCTGTTGGAAACGGACTTCTGTCAAAAATTTAACAAGAAAGAGAGCGCTCACAATCCTTCATTGCATACAATTAATTTTCACTGGTCATATTCAGCGTACTCAACAGTGGGCAACTGTTAAGTCAAAACTTTATGCACATAACTATGAAGTTGCGCATTAAAATGCATTTAAGAATAGAAAATATTTAATTTGTCGGTAAAATTTTCATTGGTATTTGATACAAAGCTCGACATTACTTCAACTTGACTACCTTTCTGAAACTTCAATACCGATAACAGCGCTCCCCGATGTATTGCTGTCACTACAATTGAAACAGCTGAATGTGGCCAACGCATATAACAACGAACAGCTGTTTTTGACAAGACTTCGTTCCCTTGTAGCTGAGAGAATCAACACTTGTCAATACTTCCTGGTTAAATTATTATATCATGGAACGAAACAAACTAGGTGTCGGCGACCGACACAAAATTATTAATGGAAGTATAAGAAAATTATTTTTTTATTTCAATTTAACTATTTTTGAAACTGACAATAATGAAATGTCATCTTCAAAACTACAAAAAAACGTAAAATTCTGTATTGAGAAATAGAAAATTGTTTATTAAACTGTTGATTAGCAACACAAAAAGTGCGAAAAAGGTTAAGGTTGTTTTGAAAATCGTAAAAACTATCAGAAATTGTTTTTCCAGGAGAGGCGGAAAATTATAACTTCGAGTAAGTTTATATAATGCCAAACTGCATTATATTTCATATAACTGAAGCTTCTATTTCCAATAAGTTTTGATAACTTATGTATTTTCTTTCTTTCTGTCTTCTCTTATTTCCAGTGTTTCATTATTATTTGTATACTTGTTAACCTTTAAGCTTTGAATTATAAAATAATTACATGCAAGTTTATTTTATCATATATATTTATTAAATTTATTTTCTATGAGTTATAACTTGGTATATCCAAGTATAATCATTTAAATGATATACATTCACATAAAATGAAACCTTAAGTCTATTAAAATTTTATGATATGACTTAAATAAAAAATTCATATATTTCATTTGATATCTCAACAAACTTCCAACCCTACTCGCTGACATACTAACAATAACTAACTCATTAACTGTGGTCATGGTCAATAGCAGCATTAAGAGCAACAAATGCTCAACAACTGGTCAATAGAGAAAAAATTTTCCTTCTTTTTAACAACCAGCAATTTACTCTGTAGAGCGTAGAATATAGCAAAAGCTAATAAGAGATACCAAACTTTGGTTATGCTCTTAAATATTATGGACTGTGGAAACAAAAAGCAATGAAAAGGAATTGTTATAAGCAAAAATCATCCTTTTTCTCTGAACCACAGATGTCAAAAACTATGCAAGATAATTTTTTGTGACGCAAATTAAACGTTGGGTATGGTTTTATTTTGACAACTTCGGCGCATGGCTCTCCTTGTCGGCACTGCGTATTATATCCAGTTCTATAAAAAAATAGCAACATGTTGCTAAACAAACCATGGAAGCAACAGGAGAGCTTTTACCAGTATCTCGTTGAAGTATGTGGATTGCAACAACTGAGACTCTTTTTTTCACTGACGTTTTCATTTTCCTTGAATGAGTTTTTATGCTCACCTTTAAAATGTTTTGTAAAACCTTATTGTGAGTACAACTTCAGCGGTATAGCTTCTCTTTGTCTGTGGAACTGTGTTGAGTTCCACATTATGTGGAGTAGGCAAAATTAGTTATCATAGGTCGGAGCATGTTAAATAAACAAAGTAGTCGAATGGAGGACATGCCTCAAACCTCTATGAGCGACAAAAAAGCAATTTTATTTATATTATTAGAAATTATCTATCGGCCTTATTCTAATACGACGTATGTCAAAATTTTGAAAATAATGCTTATTAACAATTTGAATAGATTCAACAAAAGTACATCTATGCTTTTATTTAGAATTTTTTATTCGAAGTTAAATTAAGGCTCGACTGAAAGTGAATTGGCGGACTAAAGATTGTTCTAGATATGTCTTGAAATGAAATTGCCGTCTAAAGTTGGTTTTTGGTATGGCTGATGGCGAACATGGAAACAAATGGTACGACTGATTTTGATCCGTTCATAGTTATTGTAAATAAAAATCAACATTTTAAACAAATTTCAGTAAAAAATAACAATTTGGCAAACTCTAAAAAATTAGGGGTAGCTCACCCTCCTTACTCTCGGTAGTTTTGCCCATGCCTTTGAAAATAAAAAAAACAGGATTTACTTGGACACACGAGAAAATCGAAAAGTCAATTTTTTTAAGACTGTAATTTGATACATTTTGTGGAATCTGGCCAAAATACATTTGTTTTCTGATGATGAAAAACTGATTATGTATTTATAAAAAAATTTGTTCTTAGTTCGTTCGTCAGTTCTTCGTCATAATAAAACCCTGAAACAACAAAACAAAAATCGGCAAGATTACTCGAAAAATAATCGGCCTAATGTTTGACCTAAAATTTGTTGTGTCAAAGCCCACGTAAAGCAAGTTAATTTTACGGAGTTGACACAGAGTTTTTAAGTTCTACAAAATCGTAAGCATTTTCTTTTACCCTCAAATTCTAGGCTTTTTTAAATTTTGAATCCCACAAGCCGCCGTTTTCCTAAAAATCCATACATTTCAAAAAACTCTGTTAATCCTTAGTGCGTTCCTAAACAGGTATTATAAAAAACTAAAACTCAATATACAAGTTGTATTTCAGAGCGAAAAAATAAAACTCAAAAATCGGTTTTATTTTCTGTGCAAAAAAAAAACTCCAAAAATAATTTTTATCTCAAAGCGAAACAATAAAACTCAAAACTAAGTTTCATTGAAAAAATAAAACTCAAAAGTAAAGAGTTATTTTCTGAGCAAAACAAAAAAACTCAAAAAATAAATGTTGATGCGAAAAAATAAAACTTGAACTGACAAAAATAAAAATCTTAATATTTTTTAACAGCAAACAAAGATTAATTTAGTATATGTACGTGACATTCTTCTCTAGTGCCTCTAACATAATGTTTTTTTCCTTCAAAATTTTCAAAATAACAGCTATTTTTGGTCCCTGGATTAAATATATCAACTAAAAAGTGTTAGAATCAGCGATTTTGGTCATAAGGTACTGATTTTCTTATTCCTGCAATTAAGTTTAAATTATATGTAGCATGCATTTTCTAAAATATAAGATTTTTAATTTTATCCCTTTTTGCCCTTTATTACATGGATCCCATTATACTCTTTTACTTTTTAATTTTTAACAAATAATTTGCTTGTTTCTGTGATCAAAGAAAAAAATTAATAATCTCATCTCATAAACATATTATGTTAAATATCCATCAACCATTTCAGAAAACTGCATAGCAGGAGCATCTTCCCAGCATTCATGCACAGTAAAAAGTTTGAGGATAAATTTTATCTTTTTTATAA